>CM059867.1:37219632-37900869 GCA_030490815.1 Acer saccharum
GACAGTTTTCGGCCTTTCACCCTAACTGATCGAGCCATTACATACAAGAACCACCCCTTATTTCCAATCTTATGATTAACTTTCGAGTAAATTCATGAAATTATGGCTCGATGTTGATTGTACATGTACTTTTTGGATTCTGGTTGTAGAATGAAAGAACTCGTGATTTTTGGGCTAAAGCGGCGAAAGGCGACATTTGGGGCAAAACAGTCATTTGGCAAGAAAAGAATAATTCAGCGATTCAATTCTGCGGCCTGCCGCAGATGAAACCGTCATTTCCTCCGAAGCATCAGGTCAATTCGACGGCCAAATTCACCCGCCGATCCAACCGTCCGATCAATTCAGAATCTCACTTTTCCTTTTTGCGGTTTCGTTCTGCGACTTGGCCGCAGATTGAAACTGCAGAATGCACGCCACGTTAGCAGCACCGCCGGGATTTCACCCTAGCTCATGAGACCACATATATATATCCCCCTTTTCCTCCCCTCATCACTACCCACCACTTCATGAAACCCTAACCTCTCTCTAACCTTCCATTACTCCACACTTCCACCAACATTCTTCCACCTCATCTTGGAAATTTATTGAAGAGAGAAGAAAAGATTCACCAAGGTCAAGGGAATCTCAAGCACATTGAAGATCAAGAAGACTTGTGAAGGCATTTATGGGGTTTCTCTACAACTTTGCTCTTTTCATTTTCATTTCCATTATGTGTAACTAAACCCTTTTTATTGGGGAATTGATGAGACAACTTATGTGATACTTCCATGTAATTGAACTAGTCATATATTTATTAAATCCTCTCTTGGTATATTTTAATTTCATTGCCTTGAAGTTGCCATTTTACTTTACTTATTAATATTGGGGTTCAATTTGGCTTGTTGTAGAATGGTTCACATATGAAGGTTGTGGTTTAGGGTTTGAAGGGCATTCAACTCATTCTCCAATCTTTAGCATATGTGAAATTGAATATTATTATATTTTTTCGGTTTAATGCAATTTTATAAATAATCAGGGGAACTTATTGTAATTTTCCCTAGACGGAATTAGGGTTCCGTTAGGTTTTTGTTAGCTATTGCAAATTTATGATAGTTCAGGGGGTTTACTGCCGAAAAAAAAAGTATTGGGGGTACATTGTCAATTCGGGTATAGTTCAGGGGGTATTCTTGCCAATTAGCCTTTTATTTTTGCACACGTAGTATAGATTAGTGTACATAGCTTAGTTTTAGCCAAATATCCTCCCTTTCCCTGAGGAATGATCCCGCTTGCCATTATACATATCATTCGATTTGTGTATTCCAAGTTTGGAATTTTGGTACTTGTAAAAGTCCGATCAAAATTTGGCGCCGTTGCCGAGGATCGGCAGCGTTATATTTGGCTATTCTAGTTTATGATATAGTTTAGTAGTTTAATTGTGTTATTTTTATCTTTTTACTTCTCGGTAGTTTTGTTTTTGGTGTTTCAGGTTTGCTAGTGTATGCACGGACGTCGTTCTAGGGGAGGTATTCTGTTTCCCTTCAACGATCGAATTAATCAAGTTAGAAGACTAGCAAGAGCCGCTGAAAGGGCACGGTTGAATATGGAAGACGAAAGAGAAAACCAAAACCCACCCAATGATCCATCCCCACCAATGAATATCCCACAAAATGTACAACAAATGGACGTCCCTCCAAGACAAATCACCATGGGGCAATATTCAAGACCTATCATTGGAAATCAACCACCAGCCATTGTTCTTGATGAGCTCACAAAGTCATATGAGCTTAAGACCATGCACATTAGCCAACTACCATCCTTCTATGGCAAGACACACGAAGATTGCTTACAATTCATGAAAGATCTTAGTGGGGTGGTGGAGACTTTCCCCTTTACATCAAGGATGGGTACACTCTCAAAGGAACAACTACTAATGAGGTGCTTCTCAACTTGTTTGAAGGACAACGCAAAAAAATGGCTTAATACCTAAAGACTCGGATCTCTTACATCATGGGATGCGGTGTGTGAAGCATTCTTCAACCGATTCTTTCCATCAAACAAGAAGAGAGAGTTGCGGATGCAAATTACGGGATTTCAAGAAGAGATGGGTGACTCATTTCATGAGACATGGAGAGGTTCCTGTAAGGATTCCCTTTTATTGATTGGCTTATTTCGTGGTCAAACCACAAGTTGGGGTTTGGTTGTAAGGGTAGTCTAAGTGATTTGTTGAAGATCAAAGACCCTTTCCAAGACCTCAAGAGGACAAGCACCAAAGGTATATCTAGTGCTTACTTTGCCTTGAAGAGATATAGTTGCACACACACACAACATGCATAACTCTTATTCTTGAATGTTGTGTTTATATTTTGTGTGCATTGTGCTTTATTGATTATTCAATATCTCTTCTTGCATTTAATTGATTGCATCTTGTTCTATGAAATGCCATGACATGATAGGCATTAGGATGCATTCAATTCTCACACTTGCACTTCATGATTAGTATTAAGTGTGGTGTAATTCGTTTCCATTTGTGTGATCGGAAACGTCCGCGCTTGCACGATGGTGTGCATGTCTTAGCGCGATGGTTGACCACTTGAGAAGGTCTCATTCTTCTCTTGGATAAGTGGTAGTTTTGGTTTGGTTGTTTGGAGTAATGTGTCTAGTTTCAAAAGATTGAATTTCAATGTTTTTTCAAAACTGACCTTTGTATGGTCTTGTGACCATAACTTTTTATAAAATGATTTAAATTGAGTTTTGTAAAATTCTGGACAAACTAGACACCCATACCTTTCCAACGGTATATTATTCGTAATATTTCATGACCGTTTGGATTGGTTTTGAAATCTCCAAAGTGACCACCAAAACAGGGCAACTATGTTGTTGTCCGTTTCTGACCTTTGGTCACTCTATTGACCATAACTTTTTCTACAGATATCGAAATGTCATTCCATAAATTGGAGTAGAAATTAGACATCCATACCTTTCCAACGATATATCATATGAAAGGTTTCGATGTCATTTGGTCATGTTTTGAGGCACTTGAAGTTGAAGCTGATGCACTGTCGCGCCTATTCCGCTGTTCACTCGCCCTACGTAGAGCGGGCACCTGATTGATTTTTCAATCCGCCCTACACCCGCCCAAAATCCGCCCTACGTAGAGCGGTTTGCGCGGAAACTTTTTGGAAAATTTCCAAAACGACATAGCTTCAATTGGACATCATATATATATGCCTCTTTGACCTTAGGTCACTTGAATGACTCAATAAACTCATATTTTTTATTGAGAGGATTTTCAAAGAGAGTTTTCTCATCAAGAACTCATCTTTGATCATCCAAACCCATTTCCACATGCATAAATCATCATCTAAGCATCATCTAGGATCATCTAGCATGTGCTAATGCATGGGTCTTCTTCAACACACATGGTATGATTTGTTGAACACTTTTATCTTACATAATTAGTGTTTCTACTTGTCAATTTTATCTCATTTATTACTTGTATGTTTTAGATTAATTTCTACATACATGATTGAGATTATGTGTTGATTGGGTTAATTTTTCATAGCTTATTTGATTAGGTCATTATTGCCTAAAAGCTATGCCATAAACATTCTTGTGTGATTTATTGATAACTAGGTTGATAGATTGTTTTTTAATCAACTAGTTAATCTTTTGAATGTTTGTGGGTTATATGTGATAGCTTTGTATCTAGGATTGGTTATCCTTTACTTAGCTAAAGTTATATGCCATGTCATATAGCTACATGTGATATCTAGGATTGATTATATTGTCATCTTATAATCCTAGGTAAGCATTTAGAGTACCCTAGCTCTTATTGCAATATTTGGATATCATTGCATATTCACATAGGGTTGTTTGATCTCTTAGGAGATTGTAAGTCTTGTGTGATAGACCGGGATTAGGTCGGACACCGGGATTAGGTGGTCACATGAGCAAATTGGACTAGGTCCACTTTTACAGGCCTGCGGGTAGTGGTAGCGGGATATTGGCCGGGATTAGGCCGTCAAACCTGGATTAGGTTGTATACGTTATCACAATTAGTGGATTCGAGGTTCGAGTGTGGCGCACTTACCAGCCCGTGGTTTTTCCCGTGAGGGTTTCCACGTAAAAATCAAGTGTCGTTTATATTTCCGCACCATATTACACTTGATTATTATATTGTCTAGTTTGGGGCATTTTCGTAAATTTGACTAAAAACGAAAATTGGGTAAAAAGCGTAAAATCTATTCACCCCCCCCTCTAGATAGTTTTATACACACCTTGCTATAATTAGTTTCAGTTCCAATCCTTGTTAGCACAACTTCCTCCCCACATGCTCCCCGACAAATACAAGGTCTCCTCATTTCAAGAAGGACTCTCTCCTCACACACAACTTTTGATTACTAATGCTTGTGGAGGCTCAACCGCAGACAAGACGGTGGCTTTTGTGATGGATGTGTGTTAGAGGTTTGCTCTTATGTCTCAACAATGCAATTTTAGCACAAGAGCAAATGGTAGACATGAGGTAGGAGTGGGAACCGAGCTGGCAATTGAAGTTTCGAAGTTGGCCAAGCAAATGCAATCCATGCAAGCTACAATGTTGTCCATGCAATCATTCATGACCAATCAAGGAAGTGCAAGCCATATTCAAGGAAGAGATGGAAGTGGAGACATGTCTTTTAATGGAGAAGGATATGTTGGATTCCAAGAGGAAGTCCAAGCAATGGGATATCAACAAAGAGATAGAGGTGGTGTGTTCTCTCAAACCTACAATCCAAAATGGCGGCAACATCCGAACCTTTCTTACTCAAACAACAATGCATTGAACTCGGACATGATTAGCTAAGAGGTGAATCAAGGGTTCAACAATAATCAAGGGTTCAACAACCGAGGGTTCTACCAAGGTCAAGGGTCGGGGAGTGGCCAAGCCAATCAATGGAACCGGCAAGAGAATTTCAACAACCAAGCAAGGCAACAACAAAGGGAAGCCGTTTTGTCGGATGGGAAAAGGTTAAGTTCTCTTGAAGCTCTAGTTATTAATATGGGGGCATCAATAAAGAACATGGAAACTCAAATGGGTCAAATAGCCGAGGCATTACAAAAACAAGACAAAGGGAAATTTCCTAGCCAACCCGAGCAAGCAAAAGCCATGACGGTCCTTAGAAGTGGGCGGATCCTAGACAATGGTGAAGTTGTAGAAAATGCAAGTGAGCCTAGAGTACAAGAGGATGAAGTGGTTGTAGAAGACATAAGACATGAAAAAGATGTAGAGGTACCCCCCCCTCAAATGAAGCCCCTCGCCTACACAAGTCATCCAATCCGTACATTCCTCTCATTCCTTACCCCGAAAGGTTGAAAAATACGAAGTTGGAACAATCTTTTCAAGACATTTATGATATTCTTTCCAAGGTTAATGTGAATCTTCCACTTCTTGATGCAATTCAAAAGATGCCTTCCTATACAAAGTTCTTCAAGGAGTTGAACAAGGACAATATCAAGTTCAAGCCTAGGCAACAATAGAGACTTAGGGAGAATGTTAGTGCGGTGATCCAAAAGAAGTTACCTCAAAAGATGAAAGATCCCGGAAGCTTCATCATCAACATTTCCATTGATGGAGGAAAGCAAGAGAAAGTCATGTTAGATTTTGGGGCAAGTATTAATTTGATGCCCTACACAATCTACAATAGATTGGGACTTAATGACCTCAAGACCACTTCCATGTCACTTTTGTTGGCGAATCAATCATCAAGACACCCCATGGGAATAGTAAAAGATGTGTTGATTCAAGTAGAGAAGTTAATCATTCCGGCCGATTTTGTTGTGTTAGACATAGAGGGCCATAAAGAAGATGACCAAATGTTGCTATTGGGAAGACCATTCATGGCGACCGCTAGAGCAATTGTGGATGTGCATGAAGGGAAGCTCACTATGAAGGTTTTAGATGAGGTAATTGAGTTCAAGCTTTTTGAGTCGGGAGCCTATCCTATTGGGGCACATGATAGTTTTAATGTGAATTTGGTGGACACAATCATTGAAGAGGAAAGTGAACAATTTTTGAAGGAGAAGTTGGAGGCTCTAATGGCAAGTGCAATGGAGTTTCTAGATGAACAAGAAGATGAGGAAGAGAGACTTGAGCTAATGGAGGAGTTGGTAGAAGAAGAAAGAATCAATGAGGTTGAAGAAGTGGGAAATGGTGAGTTAGAGACAAAATTGGCTACACCACCAAGGTTAGAGTTGAAGGAACTTCTAACAACACTCAAGTATGCCTACTTAGATGAAGAAGAAAGAAAACCGGTTATTGTCTCCTCGGAATTGAATCAAGATGAAGAAGCAAGGCTCCTTGAAGTCCTTAGAGTGCACAAAGTGGCAATTGGGTGGTCCATTGAAGACATCAAAGGGATAAGTCCCACCATTTGTATGCACAAGATCCATCTAGAAGAAGGTTCCAAGCCATCAAGAGAAGCTCAAAGGCGACTCAACCCCATCATGCAAGAAGTTGTAAAAAATAAGGTATTGAAGTTGTTGAAGTTGGGCATTATCTATCCAATTGCGGATAGTAAGTGGGTGAGCCCAATACATGTGGTGCCTAAGAAGTCGAGAATTACGGTAGTGAGAAATGACAAAGATGAACTTATTCCCCAAAGGTTGCAAACCGGGTGGAGAGTATGTATTGACTACCGGAAATTAAATGCATCAACAAGGAAGGATCACTTCCCTCTTCCATTCATTGATCAAATGTTGGAGAGATTAGCGGGGCATAGCCATTATTGCTTTTTGGATGGCTACTCGGGGTATAACCAAATTACAATTGCACCGAAGGATCAAGAGAAGACAACTTTCACTTGTCCCTTTGGCACATATGCATACCAGAAGATGCCCTTTGGTTTATGCAATGCTCCCGACAGTTTCCAACGGTGTATGATGTCCATTTTCTCGGATATGGTAGGGAAAATCATTGAGGTGTTCATGGATGATTTTTCGGTGTTTGGAGGATCCTTTGATATGTGCCTTGACAACTTGACTCAAGTATTGAAGAGATGTGAAGAAAAGAACCTAACCTTGAATTGGGAGAAGTGTCATTTTATGGTGACACAAGGTATTGTTCTAGGGCATGTGGTGTCAAGCCGGGGAATAGAGGTAGACAAGGCAAAGACTTTTCCTTGGTTTATGAAGAGTTTGCCTCCACCAAAGACTACCAAAGACATAAGGTCATTCTTGGGCCATGCGGGATTCTACCAACGGTTTATCAAAGACTTTTCCAAGATTTCAAGACCTTTGTGCAATCTTCTTCAAAAAGAAGTGGAGTTTGTGTTTGATGAAGAATGCATGCAAGCCTTCAATACTCTCAAGGAAGCCCTCACATCAACACCTATCATTGTGCCACCAAATTGGAGCCTTCCTTTTGAAATCATGTGTGATGCATCGGATTATGCGGTTGGGGCCGTTCTTGGGCAAAGAATGGACAAGCTTCCACATGCAATTTATTACGCTTCAAGGACTCTAAATGATGCTCAATTGAATTATTCTATAATTGAAAAAGAATTGTTGGCGGTTGTGTTTGCATTGGAGAAGTTTCAGCAATATTTGGTGAGAGCAAAGGTAATTGTCTACACCGATCATGCAACTATCCGATATTTAATGCAAAAGAAAGATGCCAAGCCAAGACTCATTCGTTGGATTCTTCTCCTACAAGAATTCGACTTGGAAATCAAGGACAAGAAAGGCAAGGAAAATGTGGTAGCCGACCATCTAAGCCGGTTGATATATAGGTCAAATGAAGAAGAAGACATGCTTCCCTTGAAAGAAAGCTTTCCGGATGAGCAATTGTGGATAGTTGGTGGAAGAGAACCATGGTATGCCGACATTATGAATTACCTTGTTAGAGATATAGTGCCCAATGACCTCTCATACCAAGCCAAGAAAAGATTCAAGTTCATTGCTAGGCAATACTTTTGGGATGAACCCTATCTCTTCAAGGATGGGCCCGATCAAGTAATTAGAAGATGTGTACCGGAGGAAGAACAAGAAGGTGTGATCAAGTTTTGCCATGAAATGCATTGTGGTGGTCACTTTAGTCACACGAAAACCGTCCTCAAAATCCTTCAATCCGGATTCTTTTGGCCAACACTAAGTAAGGACACCTATGAGTTTTGCAAGAATTGTGATAGGTGCCAACGGATGGGTAGTATCGGGAAAAGAAATGAGATGCCCCTAAAAGGAGAATTAATGGTAGAGCTTTTTGATATATGGGGTATTGACTTCATGGGTCCCTTTCCATCCTTAAATGGCAATAACTACATTTTGGTGGCAGTTGATTATGTCTCAAAGTGGATTGAAGCGGTGGCAACTAAGACTAATGATAGTCATGTGATGGTAAAGTTTTTGAAGGAAGTAGTGTTCTCAAGGTTTGGTGCTCCTCGTGCAATCATAAGCGATGGGGGCACCCATTTTTGCAACAAAATCTTTACCACCTTGATGAAAAAGTATGGAGTAATACACAAGGTTGCCACACCATACCATCCGCAAACTTCTAAGCAAGTTGAAGTGAGCAATCGGGAGATCAAGAGAATTTTAGAAAAGACGGTCAAGCCTAATCGGAAAGATTGGTCAATGAAGCTTAATGATGCACTTTGGGCTTACCGTACGGCATATAAGACCCCTCTTGGCACCACACCTTACCGATTGGTATTTGGGAAGGCTTGTCATTTGCCAGTAGAATTGGAGTTTGATGCTTATTGGGCAATCAAGAAGTTGAATGTCAATTTGGATTTGGCGGGAGACGAAAGGAAGCTTCAACTAAATGAATTGGAAGAACTCTGATATGAGGCCTATGAGAATGCAAAGTTGTACAAGGAAAAGATGAAGAAGATCCATGACCAATTGATCCTAAGAAAGGACCTCCATCCCGGGATGCTTGTACTTGTGTTTGATTCAAGGTTGAAGTTATTTTCGGGGAAATTAAAATCAAGATGGATTGGTCCATTCCGAGTGAAGAAGGTATTCCCACACGGTGCAATTGAAGTGCAAAGTTTGAGAACCGGGGACACATTCAAGGTTAATGGACAACGGGTAAAACCATACTATGGAGGAGCAATGAGTGCATTCATGATCGAGCAAGTGAAACTTGGCGAGCCTTAGTGCCCATCACCACGTCTTGCCTAAACGTTAAATCAAGCGCTTAGTGGGAGGCAACCCACTTAGGTAGTTTTAATTTAATGCATTTTATTTTGTTTATTTGATAAAATTTTGATAGATGTGGAGTTTTCCCCAAATTTGTATTGGATATTGAGTCAAAAAACTTGTTGAGCAAAATGTGTTGAGTACCATATCCAAGATAGGTTTGGGGGTTTCTTTTGGCTTGATGAGTTTTGTGTAAGTGTGCAGCTGATATGCAAGAATGCAGAATGAGATTGACTAATTTTCAGCATTCTGCGATCAAATTCGGCGGCCTGGCCGCCGAATGAAAACAGAAGTTTCTACCAACAAACGGCGGTTAGAACGGCGGGCATAAATCGACCGCCGATTGAATCAGATCTCCAAACCACAAAACAACGGTTTTAAATTTACAGCCTGGCCGCAGAATTCATCGGCCGCCGAATGGAAGCACTTATCGAAACGGCAGCGTTTTGGGCCAAAAAGGGGAATTCTGCGGTCAAATTTGGTGGCCTGGCCACCGAATGAAACCGCAGAATGCGCGATATCAGGTCTTAAAAGGGTTGTTGAAAGTATACAAACGTAGTTAAATTGCTTAAAGCATACCTAGAAGGGGGGGGGGGGGGGGGGGGGGGGGGGGGTGAATAGGTTTTTACACCTTTTTTCAATCCCTTGAACAAACTTTCATTTGTCCCTCAAGGTAGCCTTACACACAACAAAATAAGCCAAGGAAGACATACATAAACAATACGAGAATACAATCATAAGAGCAAGGTCTAAGTATATCATCTAGTTGTGTGAGGTATAAGAACAAATAAACACAATCAACAAAGTAAGCTTGTATTTCAATGGATGTTTAATGAGTTACAAGAGTGATCAAAATATCACTATACAAAAATTACAATATACAAAAGAATCATAGATACAAAAATGATCAAAAGAATGAATCCACAAACCACACTATACAAAGTCTTGCTTTACAATACATCACACGTGAATATTATGAATCAAGATAATAAAATATACAATTAAAATATAAGAGAAAGAGATAGGAAGAATTAACACAAGAGATTTTTTAACGTGGTAAAACCTCCAAGGAGGAAACATCCACGGGTTGAACTACAACCATTGGGTACTATATTATTGGAAAGTAAACATAGAACAGTCACAAAGTGACCAATCTTTAGCTCACCCAACCTAGTGAAGTCTAAGCCTACCCAAACCTATTGGAAAGTGTGAAATCCCTCAATGATGCGAAACCACCATATATTGGACACCACACAAAACCAAAATCGATGGTAGATTAGAAATTCCTCAAGAGTGCATACACCTCCCGTGTACCCCGCTCTATCGGAGTCTATGTCTAACCATACGCTTAGGCCTACCAATACAATAGCCAACTCCCTATCCAAGGCACTCTTGCCTCTAGGGAGCCTCCCATGCATGACTATCCGAGTCCTCCTGACTCTAGCCATGACTTCTTGCTTACCTATCCGAGTCATCCCGACTCTAGGCAAGACTTCTTGCTTGGCTATCCGAGTCACCCCGACTCTAACCAAGACTTCATGCCTTTTACAAGGACTTCCTAGTGTGATCATGTGAATGCAAATGATGCAAACAATCAAATCAACATAGAACATGTGATCAATACATTCTATGGCACAAATAGACCTAAACATGTGATATCACAAGTAATCAAGTCTAGATGCAAAATACACGAATAAAACCTAAAGCATGTGAAACATCAAAACACATAAGCTCAAAGTCTCATTCACACATACAACACTTGAATCAAAATATATTCATGAAGAACAAATTCAAGATGCTGTCAATATACAATTAAATGCTAGATATATGAGATTTAAATCAATCAATATTCTAGCCAAAAATATAGAGCTAGGATTTGAGATTTACGTCAATCAAAACCTAGATTCTCTAAATCTCAAACAAATACACAAATCCTAGATTTCATCAATCAAAGGATCAAATCAAATCTCAAGGTTATTTATCACAAAATTAATTCAATCAAGTTCCAAACAACCTAAGATGCCATTCTAATCACAATACAACTCACAAACATATGTAAAACCTAGAATCATAGAAACTAGTCAACATTAGTCCATAAATTGACTTTCAATTAGAATGATAATCAAGCTATCTTTCTCAATAGCTTTTACCAGACATAAACATAGATATAGAAGAAGAAACCCCAAGCAAATGGAAGGTTAAAAAGAAAGAAATCCCAAAGTTAAGTCCAATACCTTGGTTTCACAAGCTGTTTCGGAAATCAGTGTGGAACCACTAGAAATATTGATCAAAAAGCCACCAAAACACTTGGAGATGATAGAGGACTCAAATACAAACACTCTCCAACTTGAATCACTCAAATCTGACTACGGATGAGGAAGATATGATGTTTGGAAGTTGGGAAAAGTTGGGAGAAAATTCTAACGGGAAAACTTGCAATTTTCTTCTTAGTTTTTCAAATGGAGAGAGAGAGGGAAGAAATATGAGGAGAGAGAAGAGCCAAAATGGCCAATGGTGTGAGGCCACGTCACCCCCTGGCTGTGGGGGGCGCGTGGGCCTCACGGGGGCAGAGAGCCCCCTTAGCCGTGGGGCCCATGGCCTCCCTCACGGCCAGCAGCCCCTCTCGCGCACTCTCTCGGTTCTTCAGCCCGTATCTTGGGCATTCGAACTCCGATTTTGAATCTGTTTTCGGATTACGAATCGTGACTCTCTTACGCATGACAACGACTACACAACTTCAAAAAATGGTTGAGAAATCATCTTGGAAAACGATGATGAAGTCAACTCAACGAATGATAACGAAAAGTAGTGTAGCTACATCGTTTGGACTCAAAACTACATGAATGAGTAACCGAAACGATTGGAACTCAATAAGGAATCATAATAGAGCATATTCAAGTCCAAATACAAAAATACGGAAACATACAAACACAAAGACACACACATATGCTAGTTTCCGAACATAGTCCTAGAAAATGCAAAACACAAAGTTTACCAACATAATATGAATGCATGAGCATATTTTGCCAAGTGTGTGAAAGTGATATATAAATGAAATTAAATCATGAAGGAACACACAAGTATGCCATGTGTGTGTGTGTGTGTGCCTAGCCTTGTAAGAGATATGAGGTCATTTAAAACCTTTGTTGACCAATGATGCACGAAACTCTTAAAAGCCGGCTTCTTGAATGAATTGTGGTTAAGACATTCTTCGTCTTCTTAATTCTTCAATATACTAACCACTAAACATTACAAGAGAAACACGTTTTGATATGGAATTAATGTCAACACAAATTATAAACCTTACAATCTCCCCCTTTGGCAAATTCCATGTCAAAACCCCTAAACAAACACTAAAACAATTACAAAGAAAATTTGGTCACAATGAGTACAATGAGTTACACATATAGACACAAATTAACAACCAAAACAAGTCTTGAACTTCAACTTGGTCTTCTCTTGATATCACCTAAAAAGAACTTGAAAGCACAAGAATATCCAAGAGACAACAAATATGGCAATATCCAATCTTAGGCAAGAAAATAGTAACATATAAGTTCAAGTGGATCAAGTATGCTCCCCCTTAATACATACTATCCATCAAAATATTTTAAGCCAAGATTCAACAACAAAAAATATTACATGCCATATAGTTCAAGCTAGATACCAAATATACAAACATATAAAACAACTAAAATGAGACTAAGTAAGCTAGATTTCTCCCATGTGTTTCTCATATTTCTCCCCCTTTTTGACATGATATAAAGCCAAAGGGAAAGAGTAAGAAAATATACCTTATGAAGCTCTCTAGCCACTTGTGCCACCAAGGAAAGAAGAGCGGTGTGCGGATCTCACATATTGCCTTGTTGGAGTTGATTTTCCTTCCAACTCTTTGATCCTTTCATCTTGAACAACAAGCTTGGCACTAAGGTCTTCAATCTTCCTTTGTGACGCCTCAATCAACCTACGAGATTCTTCAACCTCATTCCTCAATTTTAAAGCCCAACTAGGAAGAGCGGGTGAGCTAGGGACATGGGTAGAATCAAGAGATTCACCAAAAAGCCTAAACACATCATTAGACTTTCCCTTGTCCTTGTATGACATGGATGCCACACGTTTCTCACTCAACTTCTCTAAGGGAGGAAGCATAACATCACCATCAAGATTCCTCACACCTTTAGCTAAGCACAATTGAGTTATAAATCCCGGAAATGCCAATTTCTTATCCAAATGACTAGTACAAGCCGCAATCTCTATTTGCTCC
This sequence comes from Acer saccharum, assembly GCA_030490815.1. Classification (NCBI taxonomy): domain Eukaryota; kingdom Viridiplantae; phylum Streptophyta; class Magnoliopsida; order Sapindales; family Sapindaceae; genus Acer; species Acer saccharum. The sequence goes on from CM059867.1 coordinate 37,233,053, forward strand.
ACAAGCAATTCACCAAGATTTATAGGTTTGTTAGTCACCAAGGCATATACAATATTGATTTTGTCTCTATTAAGCTCCGAAGCATTAGTAGAAACAACAAGATTGGAGCAAACAAATAAATGTCAAAATGCACTAATTTTTGTTAACTCACCTTGCTTAATATAAGCACGTTTCCCCCACACAAAATTACTATCATCACATAGAGTCCTACCCATTAAATCAAGGTTTTCCAAGATGTCAACATCAAGGAATTCTGATTCAATGTCATCGGGCAAGTCTAGAAATTCATTAACCTTCCTAGAACAAACTCTAAAGAGAACTTTCCTTATGCTTAGAGTAGCACTCGTCACAGTAGAACTAGATTTGTAAGCATGATAAAACTCTCTAACAACGGTCTCATTAGAGATTCCTAACATGTTCACCCATGAATTCCAATTTCTACTCTTAAGCACATCATAAACATAGGACCCAACACAAGAGTCCAAGTCAATACCTCTTTCTTGAATTAGCTTTTGCAACCAAAAATTCCCAATTCATCCACTTTGTTAGCTTTGGAAATTTTGGAAGAAATTGTAGGTTTGGACTTGTCAATGGGAGTTGAAGAAGTATTTCCACCAATCTTCTTTGCTTTTCCCATAATCTTGCTATACAAAAAAAACTAAAAACCAAAGTGAGAGGAAACAAAAAAACAAATTAGTAACCAATAAACATATACAAAGGCAAAACACTATTTTCAACAAATCATCATGCATATAAGAATTTATCAAAGCATCTTCATGATTTATCAAAAAAAATAAGAATAATGCCAACAAACAACAACCTTAAAGAACATGTGAACATGTCATAAAAGAGAACAAGAATTTAGCATATTATGCTCCCCCTTGACAAGTGCCTCATCTAAAATCAAGATAGACAAATGTTCACAAAAATCACCACACAATCACATCACAAGCAATTTTATTAGATTTGCAAATAAGCTTCACATATCTAAGAGAGTTACATCAAGATTTTCAATCACTCTCATATATCATCAAAAATTGCTAAAGTATCAAAAGTACTAATTAAGCAAAAGTGAGTGTGTGAAGATTTTGCTTCAAGTATATGTAAAGAAGTAGTTTGATAATCAAGCATGCAAACAATTTCAACATCTATTCATCTTAGGTCTTTCCATAAAAAGGTCAAACCGGTTATCATCCGAAATTTTGCTTATAAATATAATAGATTTCAACATGTGAGCGTGTGTGTGCATGTGGCTCGTCAACCCATTTCTATTTGTCAACCCGAGCTCATTTGATTATTCAACTATACTCCAAAAGCCCTTTTTTTTTTATTTAGGCTTGAATCAAAGATTTTTTTTTATGATTCAATTCAACACTTCTTTGATTTTTCTAACAAAAACATATACACCTCATGGCGGCTTTCACTCATCACAATGGCGTAGCCCTTTCCTACATTGGGTGGCTTCACAACCAAGGTGTGTAGCCCTTTCCATGAGGGTGCTCGTTGAGTTCTATGTTGCTGAAGCAAATGGATACCAACCATTGGTCATTTTTAATGTACTAGTCCTTAGGACTTCAAGGTGTATCCAAAGCGAACATCAATCAAGCTCAACATACTTAACAAAACATACAAGAGAAGCAAAGTGCATTTTTGAAACCAATTTTAAGGCTTAAAAGCACATGATCTAGAAGCAAGTAAAGAGATTTACTTAAGATCTTTACTTCTCAAGAGAGTAGCTATCAAAGAATATGAAGCTCACATTATTCAAAAATTAGCCACTCAACAATCATACAAATAACAACACACTTCATAAAATAAGATCAATGTGAACACTTATCACCAAAAGATCTTAAACTAGCAAATGTCAAAGAGGACCACACAAACACTATACTAGTTCTCAATTATGACATGCTTCATGAATGTGATACAAACAATGAGTTGATAGATGAAAAATCAAGTAAGCAAGCAATATGATAGAGATACCTTCGCAAGCTATTTTCACCAAATACAATGCCTTCACCCTTTTTATGAGTCCTCTTGGCTTGTAAGTCCTCATGACTACAAGTTATAGGTGTGTCGATTCCAAGAGACTAAAGACAATGTAATCCAACTCAAAAAAAAAAAAAAAATGACTTTCTCTAAAAGCCATAACAACAATGTTACCATATAGATTCCAAAAAAAACTTCTCAAAAGTTAATCAACAAATTTTGACTATCATAACAAGCAAAGTGAGATAGCTAAGTTCATGTCAAGTTGTAAAGATACAAAGCAAAAAAGCTAAGCTTCTTATCAACAACATTAGTCTTAAAGCTAACTCACATGTGCAACTTACACTAATGGTAAGAGCACTCACCCTTGACAAATTTTGTCTTGGGTGGACATACACGAACATCATCAAGATTCTCTTTGACCACAATGTTGAACCTAGAGTAAAGTTCTTCCACAACTTGATTCACAATAATATCATTAATACTCTTTTTCTCAACATTGTTAGCAACACATGCATGGTCAAATTTTGAAGGATATGCATTCTTCACCTTCCGGACATTCTTAACATGCTTTGAAAAATTATCATGCTTTATAGTTGAATCTATCTCATTTTATAATTTTTTTGACAAGTATTTTTTAATTACTTTAGCTGCATACACAAAACATATTTTTTATTAAGAGAGTTTATATGAGAGTTCATAAGGTTTTATTGAGTGAGCTTCATTGTAACTAGTTTTGTTATTGTGTGTTGATCGTGTCTACTATTTGTTATATGTATTCATTTATTAACATATTAACATGGATGTGCATTGGGGAAATGAGGATAGATATCGGTCATCTCATCCCCATTCCCTAACCCTATCCACCACCCCCCATTTCCCCATATGAGGAAATTGGGGATTTGGGAGTTTGTTAGGAGGTATCCCCATCCCTCTCCTTCATGTTCTCCATTTTTTTAATACCAATCTTTTTTTATGTTCCTCGTTTTTGTTTGATCATGTTTGACTAAAAATTACATATTAAAAAAAACACTCCATGGTTATAAGTTATAACATGTAAAAAAAAAATATATATATATATTCAATACAAATACAAATAAATTAAGAGTTAATGAACTATAAATACTTAGGGTTTAAATTGAGAAAGCAGAGAAATGGGGGAAATGGAGAAAATAATAATTATTAAAAAAAAAAAAAAGGTTTTTGGGGAAATGGAGATGGGAGACTCCTCCCGTCCCCATCCAATGTCCATCCATACATATATATAGATCATTATCTCTTGCATTGAAGGTTTGTGTCTTTAAGGGTGTACAAGATACAAGAGAAGTCTTGCAAGTTTGTGGTGACAATCATCTGCAAACAAATGTACATCGATGTTTATTATATAAAATGCATAAGATATGGTAAACCGAGAGAGTCTGGTCATGAGGTGTAATTATCTATCACTAGGGAAACTTGCAACTGAAATGGCCAAAATAATTTGGTCCCATGGTTTTTACCTTTCGGGGGTTGTCCACGTAAAAATAATGTATTCTCTCTCTCTCTCTTCCACCCCCCCCCCCCCCCCCCCCCCCCCCCCCCCCCCAAAAAAAAAAAAAAAAAAAAAAAACAATACAAAACAAAAAAAAAAACTTTTATTTTGTGTTTGCATTTATTTTATCTCGCAAAAAAGTGTCATAACCTATTCACCCATCTAGGTTAATCCTAAATAGATAATTTACAAACTTTCACTATCAATATTGTTAAGTTTGATTGAGTTTGATTAACACCAAAGAGGTATATGTAATTGTTTTGTAAAGTTGTTTCTTACTAGCCCTACCTTAGGTAAGTTAGGTGTAATTTCCTCTAATTTATAATTACTATTCACTAATCAAAGGGGGGTGTATTCAATCTAGAGTTCATTGGAGTTTGATGGATTTGTTTTAGGTGATGAATTTTGATGGATTCTACTAATTCCATAGATTTCATATAGATTTTATTGGACTTTTACATAGAATTATATGGAATTAAATGAATTTTTAATGATTTATCTTGAAAAAAAAAATTGAATCTTCATATAATAGTTTGAGACACATTAAAAATATATATAATAATGTGAGGTTATCAATCACCAATAAATTTATGCGGACTTTTATTTATATCAATCAAATTAATAAAATTTTGATATTATAAAATGAGTAATTGACTTTTTAAATTCTAATTATCAAGGCCAATATATATATATATATATATATATATTAATTTCAATACATTCTTGTCCTCCATATTGAAAGACAAAATGTCTCTTTCAAAAACAAATATCCACATTTTAATAATCCAATCTCAAATCGTTATGCAAAGCAACAAATTTATAATAACCTTCTGTTTATATTAATCGCATTAATGAAAATTTGATATGACATTTTTTAAATTTTAATTATCAAGATCAATTGTTGGATTTTATTTTGTTAATTTCAATACATTATAAAATCCAAATACGTCAAAATCTATAAGGGTTAGGCAAGATTTGTTATAGGTCTTTTTGTTTGTAAATATAATTTTAAAATCCATCAAATTCCATTACTTAACCAAAATCTACAAAGTCAATGACTTTTTGAATATATCTATATTTTAATGGAATCTTTACAAATTTGGATTGAATACACCCAAATTCTTATGCCATATTTGGTTGGGTGGAATGGAATGGAAAGAAAATCATTCCATTTGTTTGGTTTTGTAAGTTCCTTAAGTTTTGATTGGCTTATTTTGTGGACAAATCACAATTGGGATTTGAATTGTAAGGGTAGCTTAGGCGCATAATTGTTGGTGATCAAGCACAACAAAGGCCCTCTCAAGACATCAAGATAATAAGCACTTCAAGGTAAATCACTTGTGCTTACTTGCATTGAAGAGATCTTAGTTGCACACGCACACAACTCATGCATATCTATACTTCTTGTATGTTGTGTGTTTATGTATGTGCATTCATGTTATTGAACTCTCTTCATACATGTTTTAATTGATTGTATCTTGATTGATAATTGCCATGTCATTTTAGGCATTAGGATGCATTCACTTCACAATTCACACTTGCACATCTTTGATGGATTGTGTTATGTTATTACTGTGTCGTGTAATTCATTTCCCGAAGATTGTTCGGAAACGCTGCACATGCACGATGGTGTGCTTAGTTTAGCGCGAGGATCGCCACCGGAGAAAGCCCTTGGCTTCTCCTTTGGTTTCACCACACAAAGTGGGAAAATAGGGCATTGTCGCCCTTGAGCACAAGGCGACAAAGAGATTAATTCCTGAAAATCAATCAGGTATGACGTCGCCATGAAATAACACCCTGAGGACAAAAGGCGACAGAGAAGATTATATGGTGTCGTTAAGCATCGCCATGAGTGTCGCCCTAAGAACAAATGGTGATAGAGAAAAATATATGGTGTCGCCATGGGTGTCGCCATGAGTGTCGCCCTAAGAACAAATGGCGACAAAGAAGATTATATGGTGTTGCCATGTAGTGTCACTCCAAGATCAAAAGGCGACAATTATTTTGTCAAAAACAGCATTGCATCATTTTGACACCCTATATATATGCCTCTTTGACTTTAGGTCTTCTCAATGAGTTCAAAATCATATTTTTAACTTAGAGTATTTTCCAAGAGAGAAAGTCATCCAAGAACTCATCTTTGATTATACAAACTCAATTCCATGTGCATCAAACATCATCTAAACATCATCTAGGATCATCTAGGATGTATCTATGCATAGGTCTTCTTCAACACACATGTTATGGTAAGTTGAACACTAATTTCATCTAATCTTAGTGTTTTTACTTAGAAATTTATCTCATTTATAACTTGTATGCTTTTAGATTAATTTCTACTTACAAGATTGAGATTTTGCATTGATTAAGTTGTTTTGTGATAGCTAGGTTTTCATATTTATTTAACATCTAGTTAATTTATCTCATTAAAATGATTGAGATTGTTTGTGATAGCTATTGTATCTAAGATTGGTTATCCTTCACATAGCTATGCTTTATGCCATGTCATATAGCAAACTTTGATATCTATGATTGATTTTATTGTCATCATTTAATCCTAGATAAGTATTTAGTGTAACCTAGTATTAATTGCATATTGGATATCATTGCATATTCACATAGGTGTTTATTGATCTCTTCATTGAGAAGTAAGTCTTGTGTGACTAAGGTAGCTTAGTGCTCAAGTAATAGGTCAAGTGCCACTGTAAAATGCCTGCAAGTAGATTAGGGGGTGCTCACGCCAACAGTAGTGTATCAGAGGATATCAGTAGGGATTGAACCAAGAGTAGCGAGTGGTAGTGTCCATAGCCTAAGGTTATCTACGGTGAGAGTCCGAGAATCACTTGAGGGTGTAACCGTCTTTTTAGATAGTGGATTTCGGTGACCGTGTATGGCGCACATAACAGTCCGTGGTTTTTCTTTGTTGAAGGTTTCCACATAAAAATCAAGTGTTCTTTAATTTCCGTATTTTATACTTAATTTTGTTGTTTGGTGAATTGGGGTTATATTTGTAATATTGACTAATCCGAAAAATTTGGTAATAACGGATTAACAACCCATTCACCCCCATCTATGTTGTATTATTAGACATGCACGCGTAATATATTTGTTTCAGGTTTGTTAAAATGCAATGGAATAAGGATTCCATTGGAATGGGGATTCCACCATTTTGGTGGAATGGGCTTTCCATCCAAAAACCAATGGAATGCCCATTCCAATCCATTAATACATTTTCTCTTCTAAAAATAACTCTCTGCCCTAAGTATAACTTTGCTCTGAGAAACAAGTTGTTGCATCCTCCATTGCCTAAGCACTAGAGATTTCTTCCCATCTCAACTCCTCTTCTTGATTTCAGGTATTTTGTTTTCATCTCCTTCTTTTCATTCTCTTCATTTATGGTATTTTCTCTAGAAGGTGACAAGTTTAGGGATTTCGAATTAGGGCTTGGCTTTGTTTGTCTCACATATGTTTTATATACATATATATATATATATATATATGTCGAATCCTCTATTTTCTCAGCTGCATTTTGGCTTGCCTCTTTTCGTTTTTTCTTCTACTTGTTAGCTCCCCTGAGCTCTGTTTTGTTGTTGGTTTTCACTTTTTGCTAGCTAGGCCGTTAGGTTTGTACAGCTCTTTTGTTGGGGTTTCATTTTTCTGTTGCTTTGTCTTGCTTTTGGGGATTTTTGTTGTTGGTGCCAGTTGGTTTGTTGATTATATTCTCTTGTTTTAATTTTGAATGAGCAAATGAAGCACATATACGGCTTCTAATTCTATTGATTTATCTCTAAAGCTTTCATATTAATATTTTATTAAAAATGGCACTTATTTAATACACAATCAAAGGAGGTCGAGATTGGCCTCCAATGGAGGTCGAAATCGATCTCCATTGGAGGTAGATTAAAAAGACGATGAAAAACAATTGGAAAAAATAATAATAAAATTGGAGGCCATTTTCAGGACTTTTTGGTAATTTTTAAGACTTTTAGTTATTTTCAAGACTTTCTGGGTATAAATGAAATTTTTCGAGACTTTTTGGACAAAATCTCGGGAATATGAACTGGGAGGTCATTTTAGAGACTTTTTGGTAATGTCCGAGACTTTGGATAATTTCCAAGACTTTCTGGGTACAAATGAAATTTTTCGAGACTTTGTCTCGAAAAAGAAAATCTTAGAAATTCCTAAAGTCTCAGAAATTACCAAAAAGTCTCGGAAATGACCTCCAATTTTTATTTATTTATTTATTTTTTTTTTCATCTTCTTCTTAATCGACCTCCAATGGAGATCGATTTTGACCTCCATTGGAGGCTGATCTTGACCTCCTTTGATTGTGTATTAAATAAGTGTCATTTTTTTTTCTTACATATATATATTTTTAATTATTATTGATTAAAGGGATTCAAACAACTTACATTTCTTTCTCTTTACTTAACCTTTTCATATTAAAAATAATAATAATGAAGTGAAGATTTGAAACTAATTATAGCACGGTGTGTATAAACCTATCTAGATGGGGGGTGAATAGATTTTACGCTTTTTACCCAATTTTCGTGTTAGTCAAAATTACGAATTTACCCTCAAGATAATATAAACAAGCAAGTGTAATATGGTGCGGAAATTAAATCAACACTTGATTTTTACGTGGAAACCCTCACGGGAAAAACCACGGGCTATGTAAGTAAGCCACACTCGAACCTCGAATCCACTAAATGTGCAAACGATTACAACCTAATCTCGGAAGTAATCACACACCTACCTAATCCCGGTATGAGTGAACCTAGTCCAATTTGCTTGCGATCTAAGCAACCTAATCCCGATTGCTACACACAAGACTTAGCTTCTCTAGAAGAGAATACAACCCTAAGTGAATATATGAAAATATCCAAAATGCAACATAGAGCAAGGGAAACCCTATATGCTTATCTAAGATGATTAATATGCAATTAAGAACAATCCTAGATATCAAAACTAAATGACATGTCAATTAGTTAAGCTAATCAATATCAAGCACAAAACCTAATATGCTAGCACAATACAACTTCTCAAACATACATCATACTAATCTCAATTTTGTATCTAAAGCATACAAAATAACAATCAAGTAATTAATTGAGATTGCTAGATAAATTAAACACAAAATATGTAAGATATTAGTGAAAAGCTTACCAAGCAAAGTATGATGAAGATTCCATGCAAGATGACATCTAGATGATCTATGATGATGCTAGATTATGATTGATGATCATGAAATAGTGTTTGAGTAATTAAAAATGAGTTCTTTGTGTATTTTTCTTCTCTTGAAAAATATCCTAAGTATGAAGCATGAATAAGAACTCTTGTAAGTGACCTAAAATCAAGTTAGCATATATATAGAGGCCATAAGTGAAGTGAGGTCGTTTTGAAATTTCGCCAGAAAAATGCTCTGTGCGCTGGTGGACCAGCGCTGGTGGACCAGCGTAGGACCAGCGCACAAGCCAATTTTGGCTTGAGCGCTGGACGACAGGCGCTGCCACCAGCGCCAGTCCAGCGGCGCACACCTGGGTGATTGGCGCTGGTGGCTTGCGCTGGTCCACACCAGCGCACGACCAGCGGCGCTCCACTGGGCGTTTTGCGCCAGTGAGCGGCGCTGGTCGACCGGCGCTGGTGGACCAGCGCACAACCTACATTTTTTTCCCCACAAGCAATCATGCAAGGGGAACAAAAGTCAACCAATATGCATCCTAAAAGCCTAAATGCTATGATGTTATAAACACAAGATGCAATCATAAAATCAAGCAAGAAGAGATGTAAATAAGCATTGATGCACAACAAAAAGAAACACAACATACAAAGATTAAACATATGCATGAGTTGTGAGTGTGTGCAACTATCTCTTCAAGACAAGTAAGCACTTAGAATATTACCTTTGGTGCTTGTCAATAATGAGGTCTTCAAAGGGCCTAAAGCACTTATAACAACATCTAAACTACCCTTACAAAGGATCCCCATTTATGGTTTGATCACGAAATAAGCCAATTAACAACAATGGGAATCCTTACAATCTCCCCCTTTGGCTATTTCGTGACAAAACCATCACTCACATTGATTCCTCACAAAAAAATTAGAAACTACGGGATTACAATGATATTCTACATTACAAAGAGATAAGAGAATGCAACTTGAAGTCTTCAATCCTCTTGTAGAATAATCAATCCCTGAAAAGAGTTTCTAACATTTCCAATACAAGAAAAGTGTGAGATTAATCATGTGAGAACAATACCAAGCATTTGCATTTTTAGAATTTAGGCACAACATTACCAAATGTATGCAATGAATGATAAATGCAATGCTCCCCCTCAAAGGGTTACTCCCCCTCAATGTATGTTCTCCCCAAAATGCATAAAAGCTTCTATATTTTGCAACTCCCCTTACCATATCCTACTCCCCTTTTTTGTTATGATATAGACAAAGGAGTAGTCCCCAACCGGGTCACTCATAGCAACGAGAGATAGAAGCATGCAAGATTTGCATATACATATAAGTCACATTATGCACTTCAATTAATTTGAGAGAAACAAGGAGATTTATTTGAGAAAATGTGTGAATCCAACATGCTTTGCATACAAGACATATAGCATTCAAGTCCAAAATACAATGGTATTTGGCAAAGCAAATGACAAAGGTTTCTAATAAGAATTCAAACCAATTTCACCAATGTCATGGGAAAAGCAAGGATATAGAGATTATTGATTTCAATTTAAGAGCAACTATATCCAACTTTATAAGCGAAACATGGCATGAGCGACTTTGCACCCTATTTGATTTTTCCGGATAAAATATCCGTATGATAGTAACCATGTTCAACTAATAAAGAAAGAGAGACATTTGGAATGTAAATTCCTTTGAACGGATACAAGATCCTTTATTCATTTTGAGTCTCATTAGCTTTCACACAAGTTTTGCATTTTTAAGAATATGCAATCATCAATTCATGCTTTACATGTGAGCATGTTGTATGAATTTCATGTTTTTTTCATTTAGCATTAGCATGTTATTTAAGAAACATCATGTCATGGAGATAACTATAGGTCATTCACATCATACTTCCTATGTAAATCTCCTAGTCCAAAAATGCATGTTTGAACATAAATATGACATGGATTGTAAAACAAGCAAGGTTCACACTTATAGAATTTGAAAAACATATATACATATGTACAACCAAGCTTACTCAAGCAATCAAAAGAAGAGGCATAAGTTATTTCAAATTTTTTGCAAGTTACAAGAATGCAAAATAGCTCTCTTTGCTTGAGTTCCCCATATGGGGTCAATCATAGAACATCACTCCACAAGACATATCCCAATAGATCTACTGAGAGTTTTAAATTGAGTAGCATCTAAGGGTTTAGTAAATAAGTCCGCAAGTTGATCATTAGTACCTACATGTTCAAGTACTATGCATTTATTTTCAACAAGCTCTCTAATGAAGTGATGGCGGATGTCAATATGCTTAGTTCTAGAATGTTGAACCGGATTCTTGGAAATATTAATAGCACTCATGTTATCACAAAAGAGAGTGAGAGTACCTTGGTTGAATCCGTAGTCTACTAGCATTTGCTTCATCCATAGGAGTTGTGTGCATCCACTCCCCGCGGCTATGTACTCGGCCTCGGCCGTGGACAAGGAAATTGAGTTTTGCTTCTTGCAAAACCAAGACACCAAGTTGTTGCCTAGAAAGAAGCAACCGCCCGATGTGCTCTTCCTATCATCACAATTTCCTGCCCAATCCGCATCACTATATCCTACAAGACTAGGATTAGTGTCAAATGAGTACCAAATCCCATAATTAGAAGTCCCATTTACAAATCGAATGACTCTCTTAACCGAAGAGAGATGGGACTCCTTGGGATCTGATTGGTACCTAGCACAAACTCCTACACTAAATGATATATCGGGCCTACTTGCGGTCAAATAGAGCAAGCTCCCTATCATGCCACGATATAAGGTTTGGTCCACACTTTTTCCACTAGCATCCTTGCTTAGCTTCAAAGTGGTGCTCATAGGAGTGTCACAATGTTTGGCTTTTTCAAGACCAAACTTCTTCACTAGGTTTTTGGCATATTTGGCTTGGGATATGAAAATCCCATCATCTAGTTGCCTAATTTGCAAACCTAGGAAGTAACTAAGCTCACCAACAAGACTCATCTCAAATTCATGAGACATGACATCAACAAATTGTTGGACTTTGGTGTTGTTGGTGGAGCCAAACACTATGTCATCAACATATATTTGAGCTATGAAAAGCTCATCATTGTCTCTCTTGATGAATAGTGTCTTGTCAACACTACCTCTTGCGTAGTTATTGTCAACAAGAAATTGAGTGAGGCGCTCATACCAAGCCCTCGGTGCTTGTTTCAACCCATATAGTGCCTTTTTGAGGCGATAGACATGGTTGGGGTGGTGAGCATCCACAAACCCCTTGGGTTGTTCTACAAACACTTCCTCTTGCAAGAAGCCATTGAGGAAGGCACTCTTGACGTCCATTTGGTGCAATTTGAACTTGTGCACACAAGAGATGGACAAGAGAAGCCTAATGGACTCTAAGCGGGCAACGGGAGCAAAAGTCTTCTCAAAGTCAATACCCTCAATTTGAGAGTACCCTTGTGCTACAAGTCTAGCCTTGTTCTGCACTATGTTGCCATCCTCATCGGATTTGTTCCTAAATATCCATTTGGTGCCTATGACATTAGTGGTCTTAGGCCTAGGAACTAGAGTCCAAACCTCATTCCTTTCGAATTGGTTTAGCTCTTCTTGCATGGCAAGAACCCAAAATTCATCATTTAAGGCTTCTTCAACCTTTTTGGGTTCAATTTGAGAGGTGTAGCATGTATAGCTAATAAGATTAGCAAGTTGACGTCTAGTCCTAACACCCTCATTTACCTCTCCAATGATATCTTCTTTATCATGGAGTTTCCTAACCCATAGAGCGGGTTCTTTAGAGTCCAAGAGAGGAACTCTATCAATAGGTTGTGTGTCATTATTGTTGACATTAGATGTCCCAACATTAGGTGACACCACAACCTCCTCCAAAGGAGAACCATCACTAAAAATAACCTCCTCCTCATGATCATTAGACTTGAGCCTAGTATCATCAAATACGACATTGGATGATTCCATAACACTTAGAGTCTTTAAATTGAAAACTCTATAGGCTCTACTATTTAAGGCATAGCCAATAAAAATACCCTCATCACTCTTAGCATCAAATTTGCCAAGTTGATCACGGTCATTCAAAATGTAGAATTTGCTTCCAAAAGTGTGGAAGTAGCTAACATTTGGCCTCTTGCCTTTCCATAACTCATAGGAGGTGTTTCTAGTACCGGGCCTTAGGAATACTCTATTTCCTATATAGCAAGCTGTGTTGATGACTTCGGCCCATAGGTTCCTAGGGACATTGTTGCTAAGCAACAACACTCGGGCCATCTCTTGGAGGACCCTATTCTTCCTCTCAACAACTCCATTTTGTTGAGGTGTCCTAGGAGCGGAAAACTCATGGGAGATGCCTAAGCCATTACAATAGCTTTCAAAAGAGGCATTCTCAAACTCTCTCCCATGGTCACTTCTAATCCGTTTTATACTTTTAATATTTGAGTTCATTTCATTTTGTATTTTATTACAAAGCATTTTAAACTTATCAAAAGTTTCGGATTTTTCTCTAAGAAAATATGTCCATGTAAATCTAGAGAAATCATCAACACAAACAAAAATGTATCTCTTTCCACCCAAACTTTCGGTTTGCATGGGACCCATAAGGTCCATGTGGAGAAGCTCAAGAGGCTCCTTGGTGGTGAGAAACTTACCCTTTTTGTGCGTGCTTTTAGTTTGCTTTCCTTGTTGGCAAGGTCCACAAATACCATTGGCTTTCTTCCCAAGCTTAGGGAGGCCACGCACACAATTGAACTTTCCAAGGGTCCGTAGATCTCTAAATTTCATGTGGCCAAGTCTTTCATGCCACAACTCAATTTGCTCATCCATGGACACATGATTAGATACAATACTAGCTTCAAGATAATAACAATTGTCGCTAGATCTCATGCCCTTCAACAAGGTTTGTCCATCGGGTTTAAGGATAGAGCAATAATCTTTAGAAAACAAGACGGAATATCCTTCATCACTAAGATGTGAAATGCTAATTAAATTGGCTTTCAAGCCATCAACATATAAAGCATTGGATAAGGAGGGTAGTCCGGGAACGGAAATGGTTCCTTTCCCTACAACATTTCTTTTGGATCCATCACCAAAAGTGACATTTCCACCTTCCTCCATAACAAGAGTCTCGAAGAAACTCTTGTTTCCCGTCATGTGCCTAGAGCACCCACTATCTAAGTACCAAATATTAGAAGAATTTGCCTTCAAGGCTATTTGTGCAACATGGCAAACATTTTCATTCTTTCTAATCCACTTAGCAACAATTTTAGCTTTCTTAATGGCCTTTGGTATATATGCTCTACTATTTCTAGGATCATGCAAATCAATATTTTCATTCCTAGAAACATGCATCTTGGCTCTATTCTTTCTCTTTTCAATCATGCTTTGTTTTCTACACATTTTAATATATTGAAAGCAATTTGGTCTAATATGACCATCACAACCACAAAAGTGACAAATAGGAATGAAAAAAGGAATCATACCTCGCCTTTGAGCACGTCCATGTCTTTGTGGATATGTGGGTTCAATCCATCTTCGTTGTTGAACCGGTCTTGGTTGCTTCCAAACTTGAGGTTGCATGATTGGTCTCTTTCCTTTGTGAGCCAATTTAGGAGGAGTGTTGGCTTGAGGAACCTTAGGAGGTTGAGCTTGAGATTTCCTTCTTGGCCCCATTTTCACTTATGCATTAGAGCATTGTCCTATTTCTAACTTCTTCCTAGGAGGTTGCACAAATGAAATTTCTTCGTTCTTCAAGCTCTTGACAAACACTGTCTTGTTAGAGGTTGAGACCTTCTTGCCATCTTCATACCCAAGACCTCTCTTGTCACTTGGACTCTTTCCAACACCAAGTAAATGATCAAGCTTCTTGGTGCTAGAATCTATCCTAGCCAAGGACCCTTTAACTTCAACAAGTTCCCTCTTCAAGCCTTCTTCACTTCTCTTGGATAAGTCTAACTCTTCAATTAACTTATCCTCTCTCCTCTTCAATCTTTCCACTTGTTCACTTAAGTGGTCATTGTGAGCCGAAAGTTCAAGGTTTTCTTCTCTCAACCTCTCAATCTTTCTTATGCTTTTTAGTGCTAAATCATTGAACTCGGCATGATATTTAGCAAGCACCTTTTGCTCCACAAACTTCTTTTTGGAACTAGAAGAGGAGTCACTTTCTTCTTCACTAGAGTCAATTTCCTCTTGACTCATCTCCTCTTTTTCACTAACACTTTTGCTCTTGTGAGAAGAGGCAAAAGCTAGGAAGTTAGCCATGAGCTCTTCTTCACTTGAAGACTCATCTTCCTCATTGGAGTCATCACTACTCCCACTCCAAGTGGCGGCCATCACTTTACCCTTCTTCCTTTCATTGTGATTAGCACATTAGGGGGCAAAGTGACCAATCCCACCACACTCAAAGCATCGGACCCCTTTCCTTTCGGTCCTCTCTTGTCTAGGCTCAAACTTCTTGAAGGAATTCTTTTTCTTCAAATCTTGTCCTCTTGACCCAAATCCCTTCTTCTTCTTGAACCCCATAACCTTGTTGAACCTTTTCACAAATAAGGCAAGGTCTTCATCCGATTCATGCTTTGCCTCCTTTGCATCCTTAGATGCTTTCAAAGCTATTCCTTTAGACTTCTTAGGAGGAGTAGTGTTGCTAGGAGCCTTCCTAGACTCATATGCAAGGAGACGCCCAATTACCTCACTTGGCTTCATATCCATGTAGCCACTATTTTCTTCTATGGCCGTCACCTTTGATTCAAACCTATCGGGGAGAGATCTCATAATTTTTTGCTTGACTCTCCTATCCGAATAAGGGTCTCCGAGTTGATGGCTTTGATTTACTATGTCCATCAATTTGATTTCGAAGTCGTTGAAGCATTCATTCTCTCCCATCCTAAGTAACTCAAATTGAGTTTGGAGGACTTGAAGCTTGGACTCCTTCACCACCTCGGTTCCCTCATGTGCAACTTGAAGGATGTCCCATGCCACTTTGGCAATCTGAGTATTCTGAATAAGCTTGTACTGATTCTCATCCATTGCACACATAATGGCATGCATCGCCTTCCTATTCCACTTTGAAGCCTCAAACTCTTACGCGTTCCATTGCGCCTTAGGCTTCAAAACATCTTGTCCTCCACCCGCGGGAGTCATCATAGGGAGATCATATCTGTCTTCCACCGCCATCCATGCACGGTCATGAATTTGGCATATGTAGGATTCCATCTTCCCTTTACATTGGGAATAGTTCAATCCGGTAAGAAGTGGAGGCCTTGTGCTAGAAGCTCCTTCATGGCCACCACCATTTCCACCGTTTCCACTCATAGTGTATATGAATGAATGAAATGAATGCAAATGTATGAATGATCAAAAATCACACAAAATGCAAAACACACCAAAATAAGCAAGGATCACCTATGTATGTCTAGGAACCCGCTCTGATACCAATTGAAACTAATTATAGCACGGTGTGTATAAACCTATCTAGAGGGGGGGTGAATAGATTTTACGCTTTTTACCCAATTTTTCGTGTTAGTCAAAATTACGAATTTACCCTCAAGATAATATAAACAAGCAAGTGTAATATGGTGCGGAAATTAAATCAACACTTGATTTTTACGTGGAAACCCTCACGGGAAAAACCACGGGCTATGTAAGTAAGCCACACTCGAACCTCGAATCCACTAAATGTGCAAACGATTACAACCTAATCTCGGAAGTAATCACACACCTACCTAATCCCGGTATGAGTGAACCTAGTCCAATTTGCTTGCGATCTAAGCAACCTAATCCCGATTGCTACACACAAGACTTAGCTTCTCTAGAAGAGAATACAACCCTAAGTGAATATATGAAAATATCCAAAATGCAACATAGAGCAAGGGAAACCCTATATGCTTATCTAAGATGATTAATATGCAATTAAGAACAATCCTAGATATCAAAACTAAATGACATGTCAATTAGTTAAGCTAATCAATATCAAGCACAAAACCTAATATGCTAGCACAATACAACTTCTCAAACATACATCATACTAATCTCAATTTTGTATCTAAAGCATACAAAATAACAATCAAGTAATTAATTGAGATTGCTAGATAAATTAAACACAAAATATGTAAGATATTAGTGAAAAGCTTACTAAGCAAAGTATGATGAAGATTCCATGCAAGATGACATCTAGATGATCTATGATGATGCTAGATTATGATTGATGATCATGAAATAGTGTTTGAGTAATTAAAAATGAGTTCTTTGTGTATTTTTCTTCTCTTGAAAAATATCCTAAGTATGAAGCATGAATAAGAACTCTTGTAAGTGACCTAAAATCAAGTTAGCATATATATAGAGGCCATAAGTGAAGTGAGGTCGTTTTGAAATTTCGCCAGAAAAATACTCTGTGCGCTGGTGGACCAGCGCTGGTGGACCAGCGCAGGACCAGCGTACAAGCCAATTTTGGCTTGAGCGCTGGACGATAGGCGCTGCCACCAGCGCCAGTCCAGCGGCGCACACCTGGGCGATTGGCGCTGGTGGCTTGCGCTGGTCCACACCAGCGCACGACCAGCGGCGCTCCACTGGGCGTTTTACGCCGGTGAGCGGCGCTGGTCGACCGGCGCTGGTGGACCAGCGCACAGCCTACATTTTTGTCCCCACAAGCAATCATGCAAGGGGAACAAAAGTCAACCAATATGCATCCTAAAAGCCTAAATGCTATGATGTTATAAACACAAGATGCAATCATAAAATCAAGCAAGAAGAGATGTAAATAAGCATTGATGCACAACAAAAAGAAACACAACATACAAAGATTAAACATATGCATGAGTTGTGAGTGTGTGCAACTATCTCTTCAAGACAAGTAAGCACTTAGAATATTACCTTTGGTGCTTGTCAATAATGAGGTCTTCAAAGGGCCTAAAGCACTTATAACAACATCTAAACTACCCTTACAAAGGATCCCCATTTATGGTTTGATCACGAAATAAGCCAATTAACAACAACGGGAATCCTTACAAGATTGAACGACCAAATCCAAAGAGCAAAAGAAAGAAAATTGTCTAAAAAAAACATAGAAAAAAGATAGTTTCAGTACCTGACTTCACCAACTTGGTCTTGTTTCACTGTGTTAAAATGGACTTTAAAAGATAGAAGTACCTTTTTCTTTTTACTTTGTACGAGGTCAAAAAAAGAGAGTGCTTTTAATTGAATTTTTTTAATAAAATATTAACAATAAACACCAGCCTTTCATTTGATCTGATGGATGAAATTGATTGTCCTGAAATTATTAATATCAGGATGTCCTAATAAGAGAAGTATTGTGTGTGTGTGTGTGTGTATATATATATATATATATATATATATATATATATATATATTTCCTTGTATGGTTATCTATTCCTCATCATTGATATTTCATTATTTTATATAAACCAAATTTAGATGCAAACCCCATCTTTTATATGTCTGCTATATTGTATATCATCATTCATATTATCCAACTCCTATTTCTTTATTTTTTTTAAATATTATTTTGTCTTTTTAAATTGTTAGTTAAATTTTCATTAGATTTTAATTGTTTGGCCTTTATAACTGTAGGAACAATGGCACATCTAAGCTTATCCCAAAGACAAACATTAAGAAAGAATAAGACTTTGACTCTCTTCATGCATTGGTTGAATGTTATGCATATAGTACATCGTTTTTGTCAATTGTTAGAAAAAATTATAATGCATGACATTTAATCCAAATCTTTAAGAAGACATTTGTATGTGCTTGATATAGTTGTCAATAGGCAAATTGTGCATGAATTGGTTTATAAGACTGATGGTACTTGTCTAGATCAATTGAGAATCAATAGACTAGCTTTTACTACTTTATGTACGATGCTTGAGAATAGAGGTAGGCTAAGAGCATCTAGATATTTGCAAATAGATGAACAAATGGCTATGTTTTTACATATCTTAGCTCATCATGTTAAGAATAGAGTAATTAAATTTCAATTTATGAGATCTGTAGAGACCATTAGTAAGTACTTTCACAATGTTTTGCATTCAATCATTCAATTGCATAGGAATTTATTGAAACGACCTGAGCCTGTTCCTGAGAATTCCACTGATGAGAGATGGAAGTGGTTTAAGGTATTTTTTTTTTTTTTTTGGTAAAATTTTTGTTAAAACATATCTCATTATATTAGTGGTAACACATTTTATTATAATATCTTATAATTGCTTAGGAGCATTAAATGGAACTCATGTTAATGTCAAGGTGCCTATGTCAGAAAAACCTAAATATCGAAATCGAAAAGGTGATATATCGACAAATGTTTTAGGAGTTTCTTCTCAAGATATGCAATTCATATATGTATTGCCTGAATGGGAAGGCTCTGCTACTGATGGTAGAGTCCTACGTGATGCTATACGTAGGACAGATGGTTTACGTGTTCCACATGGTATGATTTGATATTTACTAATAAGTATTATGCACATTTCAAGTTTATGAGATTTAATAATTAAATGAAAATAATATTTTAATAAATTTGCAATCTTTCTAGGTTACTATTACCTTGTAGATGTCGGGTATACTAATTGCACGGGATTTCTTGCTCCCATCCATGGCCAAAGGTATCATCTCAGTGAATGGAGAAATGGGAGGCAGCCAAATAGTTAATAAGAATTTTATAATATGAAACACTAATCTGTTAGAAATGTGATTGAGAGATGCTTTGGTGTGATTAAGAATCGTTGGGCAATTCTTAGGAGTCCTTCTTTTTATCTCATAAAGATTCAAAATCAAATCATTATGGCTTGTTGCCTATTACACAATTTTATTATGAGATAAATGCCTGATGATGGAAATGATGTAATTTTGGAAGAGAGTGATGATGATGAAGATAACGAATCAATAACAAATGTTGAACCTTCCGATGAGTGGAGTGCTATGAGAATGACCTTAGCAGGGCACATGTATAATGAGTGGAGACATCGTAGCTAATGTTGTACTGCTACTATTTTATTTTAGGTTTAGGTTTGATTGTATTAGGTGGACATAATTTTAGTTGGTTGTAATTGACACTTTGGTTGTATTCTTCAAATGGATTCTATCATGTACTATTTAATTCTATTATTTGTTTTTGATTGTTTTTTTTTTATTATTATTCATTATTAGTAAGATGGATACCTCAAAAACTAAAGGTCCTAGTCAAAACAAAAGGTTCTAGACTGAAGAAAAGAATAACAAATTGATTGAGTTATTATTGGAGCTCAACAATGATGGAAGGTTCAAGGCTGAAGAAAGCTTTAAACCTGGACATTTGAAAGAACTAGAGAAAAAATTGCATGAAAAGCTACCTGGATGTGACTTGCTAGCTAAACCACACATTGAGTCACGAATGAAGACTTTGAAGACTCATTTTTAGATTGTTCATGACATGTTAACTGGGCCCAACTGTAGCAATTTTAGATGGGATACAGAGAAGAAGACAAAAAAAACCTGTATGGGATGCATATATTCAGATTTGTATGAATTTTAATTTGAAGAAGTATTATTTTTATTTTTATTTCTATTTCAAACTCATTTATTTATTTAGTGGTTGATATACATAGTCATAAAGAGGCCGCACATTTCAAGTTGAAGTCATTTCCCTACTATGATGAGCTATCCATGATCTTTGGTAAAGATCGTGCAACTGGACAACATGCTGAAACATAAGCTGGTGTAGAAGAGCAACTTCAAAATGAAGAAGGAGACTACAATCTTGATGGTAATGCTAGTGCTGAGAATGTTGACAATGCAAGTAATAACAATGTGGATATTCAGTTTGTTTCAAAATCATCCAAGAGGAGTCAAAGCCAAACTGAGAGCTCTAGTACATCTAAGAAACAAAGAAAAAGTAAAAGCTCTGGAGATCTTGCTGAGGCACTTACAGAGTCAACCGCGACTCTTGCTGCGGTTATTGAAAAGTCTTCTACTCGTTTGAGTAAGGCTATTGGTGAAGATCTGAATGAGAAACACATGTAACTTGGTAAGGAGTTGTTAAGGACCACAACACTTACCATCATAGAGCGCCACAAAGTGTTTCGACTTATTGTGCAAGATAATGCTTTGGTCTCTTATTTCTTTAGCCTTCCCGATAAACTAAAAGATGATTGGGCTAAAGGAATACTTACCGAAATCATCTAGGTGGTTAGGAAATACTTTTTTTGTTTACCATAACTTATGCCCATTTTTTTAGAACTTTATAATACTTATGATTATCGTACATGATGTGGGGCTAAAAGTATGGTATATGTTTGCGTTATTGATATGGCTAAGGTTATTAGTTATGGTAAGTGATCTATGTTGATGATACATTGACACGCCCGAAATGGTTCTAATGAAATGTCCCCAACAACGCCAAAAACTTGATGCGCCACGGGATAGTTCTATAAACTATCGTAAATAACGGGGCGTGGTCGTGTTTATCCGCAAGTGCACGGATTGTTAAGATGGCGTAGCAGCAAGTACGGTTCGTTCCACAGGGAGAGGGAGTTACACGTAAATTGGTTCTACGTCTATGTTATAGTCAAACTATTTACACTAATTACAAGCATAAAAGTAAAAGGGGATGGTCACAAACAAATTAAACTAAGATTAAACTAAAATTAAACTAATATGGCAATAACTAAATTATAACTAAATTAACATTAATTCACTAAATTTACTAAACTAACAAGCTTACCTAATCAATTAACTAATTAACACTAATTAACTAAACTAAGCTAATTACCAACTACACTCATGCATGGTCATGGGAAAGTGTAGTTGTGAGGTGGTAATGCATGGAAATGCTAGGAAATGGGTTCATGCAACAAATCCCATACTTAGTTGATAGCAATAAGCTTACACAATTGGTATTAACCAATCTAACTTAGGATTAGGCACATGCACAAATAATCACTTATGCATGCTATTGATGTCTCGAATAGTCTAATCCTATTACATATCAATTAATTGGTTAATCAATTAACATGCATATATTAAGCTCAAGCAAATATACTAATCAACCAAAATATGAATAATATTACAATCCCACCAATATTCCCAACATTAACATGTAGTAAAATTACAACAACAATAACAACAAGCTAAAGTAAACAAAAGAGATAAAGAAAACAACCAATCTCTTGAGAAGTCTTCAAGCTAGCTAGGCTTCTCCTTGTCTTTCCAAAGCTTGGAGTCAAGAGGTGTTGAGAGTGAGCTAGGATGGTTATTTACAAGTGATTGTAAGCTAATTATGTAAACTAGGGTATTTGGGCAAATGGTTTGGATATTAAGGATGTGTTTTAGGGTTAGGAAAGGAGAATATATATATAGGGGAGGTTTTGGAGAGCATTTGGACGAAATATCTCCAAGGTCGGTCATTCCAACGGGTTCAAAACACCAAGCTC
This sequence comes from Acer saccharum, assembly GCA_030490815.1. NCBI lineage: Eukaryota > Viridiplantae > Streptophyta > Magnoliopsida > Sapindales > Sapindaceae > Acer > Acer saccharum. Next base: position 37,255,172 of record CM059867.1, read on the forward strand.
GCGGGTTCTTGCCCGCCGCACGAAGTCGCCGGGCATTTTTGGAGCTTCTCCCGCAAGTTCGAACCTTCTGGACTGCGGGCATTTTCCCGCCGCATGAAACCGCCATCTTTTGGCGAGTTTGGACACTCTGGAACGCGGGAAAGAAGCCGCTGAAGTTGACCTTGAAGCTTGGTGGCCATGGAGGTTTAGGCTTGTTGGAGGAGAGAGAAAACTTATGCATGGAAGGCCCAAAATGGGTCCATCGTGACTGGAGGAAGCTTGGCCGGCGATCTGGGCGGAGTTTGGCAGGAAAAAGCATCGAAAAATAGCTAAAAACGGTCGGGTAAGAAGTCGGGTCCGTTGTGGTTCGGGTCGGGTCTACCGGGTAAACGGGTCGACCCGGCTGGAGGTAGATGATGCCATGACGTCAGCACGACATCATGTTGACGCTTCCTTGCCCAAAACACTGCCGTTCTGTTGCTGACATGGCGCGTTGACGACTGCGCTGGCTGGCAAATTACCGTCTGCACCCCTGATCTCTTCCTTAATTGCAGAACCTTCAATCTTCTCCAGAATATTACATTTTAGCCTCTATTTCTTCAAAATGACTAAAATGCCCCTGAATTCCTCTATTTTCCTGAAACACTTATTTAAACCATTAAAATCCCTATTTTACCTAAGAAACGAATACAAAAGATAGGAAATGGGAGCGCTAAATGTGAACATTTGCAGCGCGATCATATATGGATTACTATGAGGATGGTGGAACAGGGTTTTATTTCTTACTCTGGGTTTACAGACAACTTTTGTAAGAACTTTCTATGTAATAATTTTTTTATCTAAAAAAAATTTATATTAATTTCCCAAGCATATTTCAATTTTCCTTTTCTGCTGGTTCTCATTCTTTGGCTTGTTTTTACTCTAGTGTGGTGGTGTTGTCTATTCTTCAGGTTGTTAGCTACTCTGCTTGGCTCTTGTCCTGCTCTGTTTTGTGTGATCTCAGACCTGTGGTCGTCTTGTTATTTCTTTTGCCTTTCATTCGGTTCTAGGCTGGTGTTATTTCTTTGGTGGTATAGTTTCTCTTTAGCTGTTGACTTTCTTTGCTTTCGTGTTGCCACTAGCTGGCTTCTTTTGGTTTTATGGGTAGGATGTTCGTCATTTGTCTTGTTGTTTTTAGGCTGTTTTTTTGCCTTCATCAAGATATGATGTTTCAAAAAAAAAAACAAAAAAAACAAAAAAAAATCTTAACATTTACACAAAAATTCTCATCATGAATAACATTTCTTAAAATTTACACCAAAAAAAAAATTCTTAACATGAATAATGTGGATTTATTTGAAAATTATTTTCATATAATTGTTTGGTTTTAAAAGATTGAGAAATGAAAAAACACAACTCAAAATAAGTATAAAGTATTTTTATAGAGTTATCTATTTAAAAATTTCATATAAATTTTTTGTAATTGAAAATATAACTTTTATTATTAATTACATTAATTTATATATATATATATATATATATATATATATTATATACTTCCATATTTTATTATTATTATCCATAATATATCATGTTATTATAAATGTTTTGTAATTAGGGGTATTTTGGTCAATATACAGTTAATTCAATTCCTTTCAGTTGTTAACCAAACAAAATAATATTTATTCAGATATTAATTCTAAAGTTCCAACCAAACAAAAAAATCAATTTTCCATTCCTTTTTCATTCCCATTCCCATTCTCATTACCATTCCACCAAGGTAACCAAACGTCATATTATAGTTTATTTACAAATCTGAATTGAATACACCCGGACTTTTAAAATCTGTTAAATTCCAATCAATTCTAGATTGAATACACCATCTCAAGTGTTTACTATATATATATGGGTGAATACATAAAGAGCCAAACAATTTATTGGTTTATTATTTTTAGCCACCAATTTATATTTTATTGTTTTCATTATTTTTTTTTTTTTTTTTTTTTTTGACAATATCTATTAATTCGGGACTAAGTATTTTTTTTGAAAGTTTTCCCCATTGATAGAATTTGAGCCACTGACCTGGGAGTCATTTGTCCAAGCCTTAAACTCATCCATCTACCAGCTGAGCTACACCCCTGTTGGCTATTTCATCACTTTTGACCAATTTTCCCTAAATTTGAAAGTAAACAATAAAAATTAAAGAGGGGGGGTGGGTTGAATTAAAAAAAAGGTTTTGTTTTGTTAGGGTTCAATTCTATCGAGCAACAAAAAAAAAAATGAAGAGAAAAATAGAGAGATTGCCATTGCTACTATCATTGAATTCGCCGCCCCTCTCGCCATCGGCGCCGTCGCCCTTGCTCGTCGTCGACGCAGTCGCCCTCGCTCATCCACGCCATCGCTCTTGCTCGTCGACGCTGTCTTTAGCTACCGTCCGCTGTCGCTAATGCTACCCTCGTTCGTCGAAGAGCAGTCGCCCTCACTCGTCGGCGCTGTCTTCAGCTACCGATGAGTTAATTAGCATTCATACTACAACAATTAATTTTTCTTAGTTTTCTTATAATACTTGTACAAATTCTCAAACTTCTCTCTACATTTCTTCTCACTTCTATAGTATCCATATTCCTCAGCCATTATCCTGTATAAATTAAGAAGAAAAACACAATAATATATAGCCAAAAATATAAATAGTAGCTAGATTGATTAATAGTCAAATAAATGTTGCGATAAAAAATAACAACCCTAGTATATATTTAAGTGTTAATTTTCTCCTAGCTAGAAAGCCTAAAAAAATCACAATTAAGTTGGTCACTTAGTGAAAAAACTATACTAAAAGTTCATTTATCCCTTATCCCACATCCCACATTGGATAAATAGAGAAGTGAATGAGATATCTAACCTATATAAAAATGAGGAGAAGAGAAGGGAAAATATAATTACTTGGACAAGGGTTATGGGCCATGGCCCAATACTCTACAATGTCCTTTCTAACATTTTATTTTTTTTATAAATAAAATGTAATATTTTGTAATGTTAAAAAAAAAAAAAAAAAAAAGGTTTGGAACCTTCGGAACCGGAACCGGAACCGGAACCGTGTCAGGTCTACTTGTGTGGTTGGGGATCCAGATGGACATTGGATCTTATGTCTCGCTGATTTACTTAAACGAAATGTTGTCATTTATGATCCATTACACTGGACAATGAAGGTTGCCAAACGTCGGAAGCAAATCACCCCACTTTTGGGTTTCATTCCAGCCATTTTACAAGATTTTGGATATTTTCAACAAAAAGGCATAGCACCCAATGGAACGATGTTTCATATTCAACAATCAATTACAAAGAAGTTACCAGCACAACTAGACTCTAATAGTTGTGGTGTCTTCATATGTCAATACGCAGACATGTTGATGTGTCATCGTTGGAATTGGTCTTTCACCTATGAATATTGGTATGAACTGGCATGTAAATTAAGAACCAACTGACATGTAAATTATTAACCAACACTAGCATATAACAATATTGGAATTGGTCTTTCACCTATGAATATCGGTATGAATTGGCATGTAAATTAAGAACCTATTGGCATGTAACTTAAGAACCAACTGGCATGTAACTTATTAACCAACACTGGCATGTAACTTATTAACCAACACTGGCATGTAACAATACTGGAATTGTATTTTGGAATTGGTCTTTCACGTATGAATATCAGTATGAACTGGCATGTAAATTAAGAATCTACTAGCATGTAACTTAAGAACCAACTGGCATGTAGCAATACTGGAATTAGATCTTTAAAATAAAGTCATTCAATAGGCATGTAACTTAATAAAGTCTTAATTACGAAATATAGTCTTTCAACCAAAACAAACAAAGAAAAGAGTACCTACACATATAAGAATTTAAATATCATTGGTACTACTTATACCACCAACTTTTGTTGCCGATGGACATTTGTGCTGAATTGTGACATTCTTCTCCATATTTTCTGCACCTATACCATCTATGTGGTTGCTTCGATGTTGCATATGTTGCGGATGGACATGGTTGAGGATTCTGAAAATTCAGTCGGTTGTGACACCGGATTTTTTACAAAGTGTACAATTTCTGGTATTTCCCTTTCTATGTTCCCCGACAGATGGAAATCTCTTCTTTTTTGGCCTTCCATATTATGAATGAAAAACAGGCGGATGAACAACCTTCGATCTCACATCTTCGGGAATAGTCCATTCATTAGGATTCCCAACCGGGAAGATGTTCTCACAATATCCTTCAAGCCAACTAGTTGTTTTGTAGCAATCCCCATAGAAATCTGGAAATGGCTTGTTCACGTACCTACGAAATTAAAGCTTATGAGTAATTAAATGAATTACATTTGGTAAGAAAGTAATATATAGTGAAATATGATGATAATAACCTTATTGCGGCTAATGCATGGCGACATGACTGTTGATCAACTTGAAATTTCATGTAGTTATAAGTCTTTTCAGAAAGGTTCACCAAACCATCTTTATTGTCATCCTTCATATTGAAATTAATCAAATCAATAGGACGAACCTTGTACTTTTCTGAATCCCTATTTCTTTCTTTTATTAATTTAGTGGCCCATGGAGTTAATTATGTCCGAGTTTTTTCAATCTTGGTCCGGCACTTATAAAACCATTTATAATGCTACCCTATGAATCTTCATCATTTCTAACATCACTTCCTTGAATTCAGATTCTCGATATGCTTCCATGCTTGTTTGAAAAGAATGCTCACATGTCACATCCTTCCTATTGTAATTGTTTTTGATGTTTGAACCATGTGAAATACACAATATCCATGTGGTAAATTAGGGTACACTTTCTTCATTGCATCCTTGATCTCGAGGTGGTAGTCGTATATGAACATGCAATCTTCAGGACTACCAATAGCATTTTTAAGATCATTTAAAAACCAAGTCCATAACGATTCATCTTCAACGTTGCCAAAGCCATATGACAAAGGAAAAACCTGGTTATTTGCATCTAGATATATAGCTACAAATTTAATGCCAGTAAATTTACCCTTCAAATGAATACCGTCAATAGAAATAACCGGTCTAATCATAGTACGAAATCCATGAAGTGAAGTGGCATGAGTGATGAACATATATTCGAACTGATCTACATAATTTGTCTTAATTGCAGTAACAGTTCCTGGATTTACTTCTTTCAATCGGTGACAGTAAGCAGGCAACAATGTGAATGATTCTTAGAGAGCACCCAGAACAGATGCCTCTACATGATCCTTTGCCCTACAAGCCTTTGTATACAACTAATGTAGTATATGCTCCACTTGCATTTCGACCATGATGTCTTTGGGTTTTAGAGAGTGGCTATGTACTTACAACTTTGGTGATAATAGTTCGTTGATAGTCTAAGAATTTGCTTGTTGTAAATGTGCATGGAAACCATCGATATTTGATGAGCGTCGTTTTGTACTCAACAAAATACATTTTGTAAGGATTCTCATACATTAATTGGCTTATTTCGTGGACAAACCACATGTTGGGGTTTGAATTATAAGGGTAGTTTAGGTGATTAAGGATCAAGCTCAAAGGTCCTTTCAAGACCTCAAGGTGACAAGCACTTCAAAGGTAAATTTCTAAGTGCTTACTTGCTTTGAAGAAATGTAGTTGCACACACCCACAACCCATGCATAATTCCTGAGAATGTGCGTGTCTTTTGAATAGGACATAGAGGGTGTGAAAAAAGGGTTGTTAATCCGTTATTACCAAATTTTTCGGATTAGTCAATATTACAAATATAACTCAAATTCACAAAAGAATAATCAAGTGTAATATGGTGCGGAAATATAAACGACACTTGATTTTTACGTGGAAACCCTCAACAGGGAAAAACCACGAGCCGGTAAGTGCGCCACACTCGAACCTCGAATCCACTAATTATGATAGCGTATACAACCTAATCCCGGTTTGATGGCCTAATCCCGACCAATATCCCGCTACCACTACCCGTAGGCCTATAAAAGTGGACCTAGTCCAATTTGCTCATGTGACCACCTAATCCCGGTGTCCCACCTAATCCCGGTCTATCACACAAGACTTACTTCTCCGAAGAGATCAAACCCTAAGTGAATATGCAATGATATCCAAATATGCAAATAATGCAAGGGTACACTAAATGCTTATCTAGGATTATATGATGACAATAAAATCAATCATAGATATCAAATATAGCTATATGTCATGGCATAAAGCTTAACTATGTTAAGGATAACTAATCTTAGATACAATAGCTATAAAAAATAATCTCAATCATTTTAATGAGATCAAATAGTTAGATGTTAGATAAACATGAAAATCCTAACTATCACAAATAACCCAATCAACACAAAATCTTAATCATGTATGTAGAATTTAATCTAAACACATACAAGTAATAAATGAGATAAAATTAATAAGTAAAAACACTAATTATGTAAGATACTAGTGTTCAACAAATCATACCATGTGTGTTGAAAAAGACCCATGCATTAGCACATACTAGATGATCCTAGATGATGCTTAGATTATGATTTATGGATGTGGAAATGGGTTTGGATGATCAAAGATGAGTTCTTGGGTGAATCTCTCTCTTTGAAAATCCTCTCAATCAAAAATATGGGTTTTTTGAGTCATTAAAGTGACATAAGGTCAAAGAGGCATATATATATATGAAGTCCAATTGAAGCTATGTCGTTTTGGAAATTTTCTAAAAAGTTTCAACACAAACTGCTCTACGTAGGGCAGATTTTGGGCGGTTGTATGGTAGATTGAAAAATCAATCAGGTGTCAGCTCTACGTAGGGCGGGTGAACAGCGGTTTGGGCACGACAGTGCATCAGCTTCAACTTCAAGCACCTCAAAACATGACCAAACGACATCGAAACCTTTCGTATTATATATCGTTGGAAAGGTATGAATGTCTACTTTCTACTCCAATTTATGGAACGACATTTCAATGTCTATAGAAAATGTTATGGTCAATAGAGTGACCAAAGGTTAGAAACGGACAACAACATAGTTGCCCTGTTTTTGTGGTCACTTTGGAGATTTCAAAACCAATCCAAACGGTCATGAAATATTACGAATAATATACCATTGGAAAGGTATGGGTGTCTAGTTTGTTTAGAATTTTACAAAACTCAATTTAAATCTTTTTATAAAAAGTTATGGTCACAAGACCATACAAAGGTCAGTTTTGAAAAACATTTAAAACATTGAAATCCAATATTTTGAAACTAGACACTTTACTCCAAACAACCAAACCAAAACTAACACTAATCCACAAGAAGAATGAGACATTCTCAAATGGTCAATTATCGTGCTAAGACATGCACACCATCGTGCAAGCGCGGACGTTTCCGATCACATAAATGGAAACGAATTACACCACACTTAAAACTATCATACATGAAGTGCAAGTGTGGGAATTGAATGCATCATAATGCCTAACATGTCATGGCATTATCATAGAACAAAATGCAATCAATTCAACATGCTTGAATAAAATTCATGGCTTTGCATCCTAATGCCTAAACATGATATGGAATTTTAATAAACTAAATGCAATCAATTAAAACATGCAAGAAGAGATGTTCAAGAACATACATGCACACATATAAAAACACATAACATACAAGAATAAGATTTATGCATGAGTTGTGTGTGTGTGCAACTAAATCTCTTCAAAGCAAGAAAGCACTAGAATATACCTTTGGTGCTTTTTTTCTTGAGGTCTTGAGCGGGCATTGGTTGTGCAAAACACCAACCATCAAATACCTAAGCTACCCTTACATCAAGCCCCAATATATGGTTTGTCCACAAAATAAGCCAATCAATAGATGGGAGTCCTTACAATTCCTATTCTTGTTTGTTGTGTGTTCTTATTATGTGTGCATTAATGTTCGTTAATCTCTCTTCGTGCATGTTTATTTGATTGCATTTTGTTCATTGAAATGCCATGACATGTTTAGGCATTAGGATGCATTCACATCCCACACTTGCACTTCATGTATGTTAATCTAGTGTGGTGTAATTTGTTTCCGTTTGTGTGATCGGAAACGTCGGGGCTTGCACGATGGTGTGCATGTCTTAGCGCGATGGTTGATCACTTGAGAAGGTCTCATTCTTCTCTTGGATAAGTGTTGATTTGGTTTGGTTGTTTGGAGTAAAGTGTCTAGTTTCAAAAGATTGGATTTCAATGATTTAAATGATTTTTAAAACTAACCTTTGTATGGTCTTGTGACCATAACTTTTTATATAAAGATTTAAAATGATTTTTGAAAATTTCTATACAAACTAGACACCCATACCTTTCCAACGGTATATTATTCGTAATATTTCATGACTGTTTGGATTGGTTTTGAAATCTCCAAAATGACCACTTAAACATGGCATCTCTGCTGTTTTCCAAATCTGACCTTTGGTCATTCTATTGACCATAACTTTTTTCTACAGACATCAAAATGTCATTCTATAAATTGGAGTAGAAAGTAGACTTCCATACCGTTCCAACGGTATATTATACGAAAGGTTTCGATGTCGTTTGGTCATGATTCAGGATGCTCAATTCTTGAGCTGGTGCATTGTCTGTGCTTTACCGCCCCCTATGCACGTGCCTAGGCTGTGGTCTAGCCTGCCTAAATTAACCAGTGTTTTTGCGCCCCCTAAACAGCTGCGTAGGCACTTGCCTAGGGAGTGGTCTAGGGAGCGGTTCGACACGTTTTTGCAACCTGTTTTGGCAAAACGATGTCATTTCTTCTAGGGCCACATATATATTGACCTCTTACCTCTCTTGGCCAATAGAGAGCTTCAAATATCATATTTTAGAGTGAGGAAGAGCTCCCCTAGTGAGAGAAAGCAAAAGCTTGCTACTTTAACTCTCTAAACACTCAAAACCATTTTCATATGCATCAAAACTTCATCTAGCATCTTCTAGCATATCTAGGATGCTTGCTTGCATGGGTTTTACTCAACACACATCTCTTGGTAAGTTTTTCACTAATTTCATATAATCTTAGTGTTTTACTTAACAAGACATCTCTTTAATTGCTTGTATGCTCTTAGATTATATTCTATTATACAAGATAGAGATTGTTGTGTTGTTTTGATTGAGTGTTGTATTGTGATAGCTATACCTATGATTATTTAATCTATATTTAGCTAAGCTTTATGACATGTCATTTAGCTCTTGATATCTAGGATTGTATTAATTGTCATATTATCATCCTAGATAAGCATATAGGGTTACCTAGCTCTATTTGTTCCTTGAATATCATCACATATTCATATAGGCATTTTTATCTCTTCATTGAGAAGTAAGACTTGTGTGGCTTCCGCGATTATGTTGCCTTTTGTCACAAGCAATTGTAAGTCTTGTGTGATGACTGGGATTAGGTGTTCACATAAGCAATTGGACTAGGTTCACTCATACCAGGAGTAGGTAGTGGTAGTGAGTTACATACCAGGATTAGGTTGTAATCTTCATTATCATTAGTGGATTCGAGGTTCGAGGTTCGAGGTTCAAGGTTCAAGTGTTGTGCACTTACCAGTCCGTGGTTTTTCCCTGTTGAGGGTTTCCACGTATACATCAAGTGTTATTTATATTTCTGCACCATATTACACTTGTTGTTTTGAACTGACTAGTTAGGGGCATTTTCGTAAACTTGACTTAAAACGAAAATTGGGTAAAAATGGTTAAAATCTATTCACCCCCCCCCCCCCCCCCCCCCCCCCCTCCCCCTCTCTAGATTAATATTGAACACACCGAGTATTTGTTTCACATTTTTATGTGATCGTTTTGAAAACCGAGTTTGACCACTTGAAAATCTACTTAGATGTAAAATTAGTAAAATGGTAAGTAAGGATTCGTTCCACAGGGAATTAGAGTAATTAGTTGAATTAATTAACTAATCTAAAAATGCAATAAAGAAAATCATGGTAGTTTGAATGGTGTATGGTTTAAGAAACCATCAAACATACATGGAAAATAAAAGTAACAAAATGTAAAGATAATATGAATAGATAGGAATCCAATATCAACAACCTAGATAAGAAAATGATTTAAACAATTAATAGAAAGTAATAATCAATTGTGGAGTTAATAAGACAAATGGTTGTTTAATTGTATTTTTAAAATTATTGTATGGTAGATAAGATGAGGCTGACTTAGTGGTTTGCCCCTCACACTTACACTAATGATGTTATAGGTTCTAGTCTGTCCCATCCTAAATTATTGTAATATTAAATAATAATAATAATTAATTAATTAATTTTTTAAAAAAAAAAAAAAAAAAAAAAAACCCCTATTGTATGGCTCAAAAGTAGCATATATTTGTTTACTAATTTTAATGCAAAAGTGTTGAGATTAGTTACGATGACTAAATTATGAATGATTTTAGAACACTAATTTCTTTTTCATTTATAATATAAATCAAATCATTGTTTAAGTAGAATATTTGAATTTTAAAAAAGTAGTTTATCCAATATATTTGTTGAATTTAGTGAAAATAAATTATATAATTTATATGTCTAAATTTAATAAAATAAAAATATCTAAAATAAATTTAAATTAAAAATTAAATTTAGTTCACATTAAAAATGATGGTAAAGTCTCCTCCAACTGGTTTCTTTTGAGAATGAAATCATATTATATAATATTAAAATAGTTACTTCTCATAAGGAAACGACACATGACATCTATTTAATGTTATTAATAAATTTTTAATTTTTTTTTTCATTTATCTAATATTCAAATAATAAAAATAGTTTATTTTCATGTGGAAGTGATATATGTCATTATTTAATGGTATCATGTCATATATCATATCATCAATCTTTCTATTATCAGTTCGAACTGACAATAAATATATCAGGACGAAGAATGTGAACCACAAATTATGGAGAAGTTTTGACAAGTGCATACACTTTGAGTCAAAGTATGTAAATCTAGTGGTCCACATTCTTCGTCATGATATATTTATTGGCAGTTCGAACTGATAATAGAAAATCTGATCACATCATATATATATATATATATATAATAGAATTTCACCAGCGCCACATGTCGTTGTGAGAGAAGTTTAATATTAAATATGGTTAATATATAATACATTAATAACAAAGTAAGAATGCCTTTTTTATTAAAAAAATATAATATTCAATAATAATATCGATAAATGCCTTAATCATCAACATCATATTTATGAATTGTTACTGATTCAATGCATTGATCCTTCATCTCCTTATAATTACTATAAGTTTTTAGTAACCGGTTATATTCCTCTACTCATTTCCTTATTAATGAGTTTTTATTGTCTTTATATCTTTTAAATATTATTACTATTTATTTATCTTTTATAATTCTTTCAATTAAACCTATTTAATAAATGATTAAATATATTTAAGAATATTATTAATAAATATTTATCTTTTAGTATTCTTCCTATTAAATCAATTGAATATATAATTAAATATATTTTTATTAAATATTTAAAATTCTTTTGACATTCCTCCAAAAAATTTACCAACTCTACATCTATATATACATGTAAGTATGTAACCATCGATCCAATCTCTCAAACCAGATCACTGTAAACACTCTTTCTGTTGTTTTGTGTGGTCTATCTCTCTAAAAATTTTCCATGTTTAAACATCTCCAGTACAACCTTTTTTTTTTCTTTTTAATCTTTTATGTTCATAATCTAGATTTTTTATAATTGTAAACTGTTCGTGTTTATTTTAAATGATTATTTCTTTCATTCGATTATGAATTTCATGTGTTCATACATCTTTTTATATATGTACCACTAATTTTGGTTAATACCCCCTGTGTTTTTTAGGAGATTTCTATGGTTTTTACTACAACCATTGTTATCACTTAAAATGTACAACGTTCGAACCTTAATCATGACTGTAAATTTCTCTCCCTATATATATATATATATATATATATATATATATATATATAATCTTTTAGAATTCATTCATATATTTTTAACCAATTTTTTTTTATCTGCTACTAATTTAGTTAAATTTCTAATTCCTAGGGTGTGTCGTTAAAGTTTTCTTACTTTTTTGCCTCTAGCTGTTATTATTTTTATTTTTTGTGAATTGTCTCCCTCCGTTTATAACCCATATTTTATCTTCTATGTATCTAATATATTATTTTAAATTGGAAAGTTTAAACAAATGTGGAATAATAAATATAATCACAAAATTAAAACAATCTGTGTAAAAAAAAAAAAAAAAAAAAAAGTTTTCAGATTTTTTTTAATAAAACAGATCTGGAAAGTTAAAAAAGTATTCAAAAAATCAAAACAATCTGAGTAAAAAAATAATTATAACAATATGGATTAAAAAGAAAAAGACTAATTTCACTTTTTCCTTTACAACAACAATAATAAAGAAAATTAAAAAACGTGGAATAAAAGTAATCAAATAATTTTAAAAAACAATCTGCCAAAAACACTATCAGAAAATTTAAAATTTTAATGAGTTACAATATTTGTAATTATATTCTTATCAATTACTAATTAATGTAATAATGTTTTTTCATGGCTAAATAGATAGAGAGCCACGACCTTTATAATTATGTTAAACATAACTACCAAAAACATTTTAGGAAAATTTAATAATTTAAAGAGTCACACTATTTGTAATTATATTCTAATTAATTACTAATTAATAAGAACATAATTAAAAAGATATAGAGACACAACCGTTGTAATAATATTAATAATGATTATTATGTTCTTATCATTATATTTGTTTTAAATATTAGTAAACCACTATTTATATTATGAATTTTAATTTAAATAATATCATTTAATATGATTAATTCGAATTTAATATTTGAACTTTGGGTTCAAATTTGCATTTGACTTTTACTTTTTCCAATTGACATGTGACTCTTATTGAATAAAATCATAAATATCGGAAACTTTTGTATTTTTGAAGAGTCTATAGACTCTAAATTTTTTTTATTTCACTATAAAACAGACTCTTACATACAAAAATTCTAAATTTTTCTTGGGAGAAATTTGTTGGGTTGCAATTGAGCCACCATTTCAGTAATTATGTTGCTTTACCACATTATTCAATACACGTGGCACATTAATTTAGCCTAAATAGCTAAATTATATTATAAAATGAAAAATTAAGAAAGAAAATAAGAAAAGTAAAAGCAAATTTTAAATATATTTTTTTAACAAAGCTCGTGCATCGCATGGGTTGACAAACTAGTATAATAATATAATAAAAATAGCTTCTTTCAACTAGAAGCCGCCATGTGTCCCTTCATTAATGTTGTTATTTTTATTTTATTTTTTAATAAAAAAAGCAATAATATTATTATTATATCATACATAAACATTTATAATTATATCATATCATATATATATATATATATATATATATATATATATAATACAATACAATAAAAATAGGTTATCATATCGTTTATTATAGTTTAATTCATATCATAATATATGCTTTTAATCATATAGATTCTTCTCACCTACCAAGTGTCCATTTGTATTTGACTTTTAAAAACTCAAATATTTTTCTCGATATAAACTCAAATATTTTTCTTTTCTTTTTTCAAGAAGAAATGTTTACTTTGCATTTAATAAGATTAATTTTATTGTAACATTTTCCCTTTATTAAGATGAAGTATTCACCTCTAATAGGGTTAATTTCATTGTAAGTTATGTGTTTTGGTTTCATATATTTGGTTTTTGTTTTTCCCACCATCAACACATTTAATAAGATTAATTTTAACAATAATGCTACACATTCCACCTAAAATCCCACATTTTTCATCCCAACATATGTAGCACTTGAAATGTCAAATGGTTAGTGGATACATGTGGCAGGTGAGATAAAACATCATTAATATGTATTTACTCACAATTTGACATCCCACATGCCACATGTGTTGAGTTGAGTTGAAAAGTTGGGATTTTATGTACACATCTCCTCCATCCAATTTAGCTAGTTTTAATCAACTTAAAAGTGGATATCTAACTTGACTTGAGAGAGGGCATATCTACTCGATCCAAGAAAATGTATATTTCATATTAAAAACTCAAAATAAATTGATACTAATAATGAACCAAGAAAGGACATATCTACTTAATTCAAGGAGTAATCAATTGCATTAAAATCATTGAATGAAACTAAATAATCAAATAATAAAGATGCAATGGACTACCCATAATTCATGTGTTATTACATCACTCCCACTAAGGGTTTAGTTACTCATAATCAAATAACAAAGAAGAAATAAAGAATCAAGAGATAAGTAAAGACCCAAGGAGTAGAATAACTCAATGATGTAGAAGTAGCTTAATCAAATATCTCATTTGTGTATGTATGTTGGTAGATGATTCAATATGTATGTGTTTGGGATGATTAGAGTGATTAAGAGTTAGATTTGTGCCTTTGGATGACCATTCCGGGTATGAGCTTGGCTATTAGCTCAATTGAATGGGAAAAACTTATGCATAACCGTGTTAGGATAGCTTTGGTTCTTGTTTATGTGCTTAATGGGTCTTGATTAATTTCAATTTAATATATATGTTTTAATTTCACCGTAACTCATTTCATATTCTGCCCTCTCTCTCTCTCTCTCTCTTGGTTTTTTATTACCTATTTATAAGTTGAATCAAAACACCAAATTTTTTACATTTCTTTCAACAGGGTTTGCCTTCATCACTCACACATGTATGTATAATATTCTACAATTTTTTTTCTTTCATTAATTTTTTTAATATTCAATTTTACGGGGTTTAAAGTGAAGTATCTATTAGTTTTTTTATTTTTTTATTTCTTCATCCATCACTTTCTTTGTGTGTTTGTGTGTTTAGTTAGTTTTCCAATTTATTTTTGTTAATTATCTTATGTTAAATGGATTTTTTTTGAATTTAGTAACTTTTATTATGTGATTTGCAGGAGTTTTGACTTTTGATAAAGAAATAAAAAATATTTAAACTTTTCCATTTTTTAAGAACTTGTTTTTTGTTTTTCCTACTATGAACACATTTAATAAGATTAATTTTAGTGTTATTTAAAAAAAAAAAAAAGATTAATTTTAATGTAACCTTTCCATTATTTTTTTTAAGATTAAATGAATAAGATTAATTTCAAATTAATATATGGGTTTTAATTTCACCATAACCTTTTGACATTCTACACATTAATTCTAGCTTATTTCATATTCTACCCCATCCCTCTCTTGGTTTTTTATTAGTGGAAATTGCCAAAACTGACCCATCTACTTATGGGATTTTCTTTTTTAACCACATCCATACTTTTAATTGTTTTTAACCATGTTTTTGAGAAATTACTCAAAAGCCCTCATATAAAAACCCCCAAATCAGCTCTCTCTCTCTCCTTTCTTTTCTTTTTCTTTCTCTCTCCTCTCCTCTGCTCTGCTCTCTCTCTCTCTCTCACCGATCTCCCTCTCTCTCCGTGATCTCTCTCTCGCCGGCATGGTTGACGACCGCCGAGCGCCAACAAGCAGCTGGGCCACGCCACGAACCAGCGTCGACCACGAACCAGGTGTTGGTTGGTCACACGAACCAGCGACGACCACGAACGACCAAGCGATGCCGCGACGGGGGTCGTGCGCCGCTGGTTCGCCGCCGCTGGTTGGAGCGACGACCGGGTGTCTTCCGGCAGCAGGGTGTGCCGGCGATGTGGTCAACCAGATCTTCTGAAAATTAAACCTAACCCTAATTCGAATTTGAGGAAGAAGATGAGGAAGAAGAAGGGGAAAAAAAAAAAAAAAACTTATCTTAATTTCAATTTAGTCCAGATTTCAAGTTTTAATATTTCTATTTTAGGCATGATTTCAAGTTTTAATATTTCCAGTTAGGCATGATTTCAAGTTTGTGTATTTCAATTTAGTCGTGATTTCAAGTTTGTTTCGAGATTTAAAGAATACTATTTTCAGGGGTACTCTGGTAATTCATGATACTAAATTGAATTTAAAAAAAAAAAGTGGTTATTAACAATTAAAAATTCAAAAGTGGTTAAAAACAAAAGTATGATAAGTGTTATGGCTACTTATGAATTTCCCTCTTTTTATTACCTATTTATAAGTGGAATCAAAACACCAAATGTTTTTCATTTTTTTTTTCACACAGGGTTTGCCTTCATCACTCACACATATGTATATTATTATATAAATTTTTTTCTTTTATTAAATATTTTTTGGGAATTAAAGTGAAATACCTTCTAGGACTTACGACAATATTTTACTGATTTTGAGTTGGTAATATAGGTAATTTCTTCATCCACCTCTTTCTTTTTGCATGTGTGTTTAGTTGGTTTTCCAATTTATTTTCGTTAATTACATTATGTTAAATTGATTTTTTTTTTTTAAATTTATTAACTTTTATTATGTGATTTACTCATTTACAGGGGTTTTGACTTTTGATGAAGAAATAAAAAATATTTAAAGCTTAAAGATAGATTGAGGGTAATTAAATCTAGGAATTCATTTTGTTCTCAACACAATATGCAATGTAGAAAATGAAAGATGAGTTGAACCTAAATGTTACTTTAAGTTTAGTTTGTTTGATTATTAATTTTATAATTTCAATGTATCATTAACCTTTTTTTTGTGTACATTTACTTTCAATTAATATAAAATGTCATTTCTTACTCTCTTTTTTTTTCCCTTTCAATTTTAAAAATTATTGCTAATTTAGTTTGTGGCATGACCATGAGATGATTGTACCATATTAGAATACCTTTAATAATTTCCCTCATTAATTAAGAAAAAAATATTATTTTTTTAATATATCCGTATGCCTTTTCAACTATTTTCGATATTTATTTATTATATAATCGTTATATCAAATAAGTAAATAGAAAACATATGCAATTTACATTTTTAGTGATACATGTCAAATAAGTAAATAGAAAACTAGTGATAAATAATTTTTATAACGAAATTTAATGTATCTTATTTAATTTGAAGATTAATAATAATAATAATAATAATAATAATAATAAAAGATATACGTAATTTTATCTTGATTGATTTGATAAGGATGATAAATATATTTTAAAAGATTCATTAAATGTCGAATTAGATTTCAAAATGTAATACATCATCCACCTCTTAAAATTACTGTCGCAGGTTATGAATTAATCCCTTTTTAAAAGTTTTACCGACATATATTTTTATACTAAAATTACTAAAGATTTTAACTTCTTAATAAAAATAAATAAATAATACATACTAAACTAGCTCAAGTAATAATGTAATTTTCATTAAATTGAAGGCCCATAACGAGGCCCATGAAAGTCAATTTAACTTACCTGACCAGTGACCACCTCATAGGCTCATAGCTATAGAGTCCTGATTGATTTCCGGGAGCTACAAAGTCATTACTCATTACAATTTAAAACTGAATTGAAATTTGAAACCCTAAAATCTTGAGAATTCGTGAAGAAGAGGAAGAAGAAGAGATGGATATAGATTTGGAACCTCGAGTGAAGCCGTTGCCGTACAAAGTGAAGGGAATGTCGAGAGAATCGCCGTCGCAGAAGGCCTCTCACGTTCTCGATACTGACCTCCGCACTCACTGGTCCGCCGGCACCAACACCAAAGAGTGGATTGTACTCGAACTCGACGTAATTATCTTCTCTCTTTCTATACATGTGTGGATTTAGATATCTGTATATCAATCAGCATGCTTGTTAGTTGAATTTTGTTACTTTCATTTCAGCTTTTTAGAGGGAAATTGAGGGAATAAATTAGGCTTAAGTTCAGTTTCTTACTCTAGTGGTTGGTGAAGAAGAGGTCTGTAAATCATGCTTTGTTCTTTGGTTTCATTTCCCTCTACTTCTCTTCGGTTTCGGAGAGAAATTAAAAGCATGCCAGTAGACTTATATTTTCAAATACTTATTTCCTTTGAAACTATTTTTTGAAAGTTGCTTCAACAACTGCCTTCTTGGGGCACTGATCTGTAGATTTTAATTGAAAAAAAAGGAAGAAGAAAGACCTCTATTGCAGTAAGATTTGGTGCATCAGAAAATGTAAGGATGAAATTTTATGGGTTCTCATATTGGTTGATGCAAATAATTGGGCATGGAAGAAAATGTTCAAACAAAAATGAAGCTGTTCAGTTCAATTCCAGTTGGATGGTTCATGGGAAGGCCGTGTTCTTAATTTTGGAAACTTCATGGACGGTTATGGGAACACAAAAACCAATGAATTACAGATGCAGAAAAGATACCTTAGTTCGCAACATTTGATTAGAATAACAAGCTTGCATGACATGGACCATATAGATGAGGTCTTCTGGATACATAATTCAGAAGAATATTTATTTCGATATTTCTTTTTGCTTTCCCTTGAATGTGCATGTAATTTCGGTTGGTGCATGAAGTGTTTCAGAGTGGCATAAAGCTGTGGCAAGATTTCTGACATCCCAAAGCACTCTTGCATCTTTGGATATGGTTGATAAAGGTAACTTGCAAACCACACAGGAGTTAATAAAGAAGGATTGTATCTGGTTAACTGTACTCTCTATCAATCTTGGACTGAAATGCATTGTATTTGTTTCCTGACTGGTTTGGCATTTGGGAGGCTCTTTTTAAAACGTGATAACTTAGAAGGAAAGAAATTAAGCATAAACTTGTTGGTGTGGCTTGTAATAGCAGATATAAATGATGTGAGGTTGAAATTTCAATGAGAAAGGAAGATGCCAATTCTGCTAGGAATGGGAAAATTATGCGAGCATTGGAATTAACGTTTTCTTGAGGAAATTGGACTGAGTATTATTGGACTGCTTCCCTTGGGGAAAATTGGAAGCTCGCAAATTGCTTCATGATTGAGATCTGATGGGTTTTGGCAATGTGACAGAATGCAGATGGTTTTGTTGATTTTAACCTCTCTTATTGATCGTGTTTTCTCGATAGACTACGGTGATAAACTTATAGGATAATGATATGTGAATATGCAAAATAAAATATGAACAAATAAAGAAAACACACCACACACAAACACAAGAATTTACCGAGGTTCGGCTAACTTTGCCTATGTCCTCGTGTGATCTCTCTTGAGAAATCACTAGCACTATGAAGAAAAACGCTTGGTTACAAGATACTTATTGAAACCCCTTAGCTAATTCCCCAAAACCTAGCTAGAACCTCTCTATCACTCTTGCTTTCTACCCCTTGTATGCTTGCTGTTTTTTTCTGTGTTAAAAATAAGCTCCCAACAGCCCTATTTATAGATATAGGACTTGGGTTACATTCCTTGCTAGAATAGGACTCCTAAATCCTTTTAGAATAGGAAAAGCTAACTTATTTCCTAATCCTAGTTGATTTGGGACTCTTGAGAAAATATAATTTCCTAATCCCAATAGGAAATTATGTGCACACTTTATTTTCTCCTAATCCAAATAGGATTCCTTCTTAAGCCTTGACTTGGGTTTTGATGAGCCAAAAACACAACAGGTTTTGGATTGGCTTTAGCTGTAGGGGCTACTTCTCTTTTGAAGCATAAGCTTGTTACTTGTCTGCAAGGTCTGAAACTTGCTAGTTGGATATTTAGATTGCTAAATAATGGTGCAATTGCGTATTGCTAAGAGCATCCTCACTAAGTATGACATTTTTCCGGTGGAAGGTTAATAAAATAATTGAGGCAGATTTTTTAGTAGATATATGCTTTTTAAATTTTGTATAATAGACATGAGTTTAAAAAAAGTAATATCATGGCCGACAAATTTGCTAATTTTTGAATATGTATAGACTGTTTTGTACCATTAAAACAATTTGAATATAGGTATGGTTGTTAAAGAGAGACAAATCTGGTTTTTTTTTTTTTTTTTCTTTTTTTTTTCTTTTTCCTTTTTGAGGCAATGAAATAAAATTTTGATCTTTCCTGAAAAAGGAGAAATATAGTTTTTCTTAATGTACGTGCTATAATTTTAGCCTCTAGTTCCTTTATTTGTGCTATTGGTGGCTTCATGGTGCTCGTCTCATTTAATTTTTGATTGGTACTTATATTGTTATGGAATTTCTTATCAATTTTTCTTTTTTGGTTTGATTGTGCTAAACTTGATTCATTGTTATTGGACAAAAAAATTGTGGAAATTATACATATTAGTAGTTTAGTACAAATCCTATATTTGCTTCTTGTGCAGTGTTTGAAACATCTAAATAATTGAGAAACTCTAGCTAAATAACACAAGTAGTTAAGTTCTCATTAAATAAATTGCTTATTCTTGAGAGTGTTTAAATACCAATCTTAGGCCCATTCCTATCAACTTAAGCTTTTGGGTATGTTGGTTTTTAACACACTTTTGGAGCTTTTTTATACCAGATAGTCCCGAGTTTGAGTCCCTCACGTGATTATATTTAAATTTGTTGTGTGTTTCTATTTGGGCTCGAGCCACATGGAAAGCCGGTTGGTCTTGCACGTGAGGGGGTGTGTTAGAGTTTTCAAATACTATTGTTGGACCCATTCCTATCAACTTAAGCTTTTAGGTTTGTTTGTGGTTACTAACACTTAGATTGTGTAAGGCTCATTTTGGGATATAAATCAAATTGTCCAATAAATCCCTACGTATATAGTCCGTTTGGTTAGAAAAATTGGAAAAATGATAGTGAGGTAATCCCAAGGGAAGGGGTGGGTGGATTGAGTGGTAAAAGACTTTGCATTACTACCAAGAGGTCACTGGTTCAAATCCCTTTATAGAACCTGCTTGTGATCTCATTAGTTTCCTGACAACTATGGCCATAAGGTTTGTTAGTAATCTCCAATTTAGTGTCTGATAAATGAAGAGATATATATATATATATATTTATATTAAAGGAGAATGAGGTGGAAGGAAAAGGGAGGGGATGAGATCACATTTGGAAGGTTTGCTATCTTCTTAAATCTACTGAAAGTATTCAATTCTGAAGTGTTGAAGTGTGGAAATTTAAGGAAAGAAGAAATTGACTTATTTAGCCTTATATAAGTAATCTATGGTTATTTCTTTTTGCCCCTCCCAACTAAGCGAAGGGTTAACAAGACATATTGCATTCATTTCTTTACTGCTTTGCTGTCCCCACATTTCCATTCAAGTGACTTTCCTTCTCAGATAAATTGGTAAACTCATCTACTCAGGCAAAGGCTGGGGTGCATTTATGAGCTGGCTAGTTGATATCTCCACAATATCCTAAAATTTAATTTAAACTAGTAGCAGTTCACATTTTGATTGAATGTGCTACTCATGTGGTTTCTTGTTTCTATTTTCTATTAATGACAAACAAGGTGATTTTTTTTTTTTTTTGTGGGAAGTGTTATGATCATATATACTGAAATGAAGTTATACACTTCTATTTTTGTCTTTGCAGGAACCTTGTTTACTATCACACATACGGATATATAACAAGTCTGTGCTTGAATGGGAAATTGCTGTTGGCTTACGTTACAAGGTTAGGTGTTTGAACTAAAGTTATTTTTCCGATTCTTGAAGTTCCTGGTCTATTATTGGTTGTAAAAGACAGGTTTCTTGGGTACAAGGCTTGCGTTCCTGATTCCCTATGATTTGGTTTCTAACAAATACAAAGATGCATTTTTTTTTGTTTCAACTTGATTGGGAAGTCATTCTTGTAAAAAAACGATCACAACAGTTCTTATACGGTTGTACCTTAAACTAGCTTCATAATGGATATAGTCTGTTGTTTACTATCACCTTGTTTATTTTTCAAATGGCTTGATTAAATTTATTGACATCTCATTACAGTTAGGCATACATTCTATTGCTTGACAAATGCTATGTATGGTTTACTGACCCTATCTTTTACCAGCCAGAGACATTTGTGAAAGTTCGCCCACGCTGTGAAGCGCCTCGACGCGATATGATATATCCTATGAACTACACTCCTTGTCGCTATGTGAGAATATCTTGTTTACGTGGAAATCCCATAGCCATTTTTTTCATTCAGGTAATGGATGAAAACTGTTACGTGCGTTTCACTCTAGATTTGTTGGGGCACAACTATTATTTTATTTTACATAGCGTAACAAGTATGAGTAATCTGGCATGTGGCAGCAATCAATTGATATTGTTTATTGCATATATGAATTCCGCAGATTGGTGCATAAGGATGGTATAAACAATACCTTTTAATTGGGATTTAGTCTTAATTGAGTTAAATACATTATCATCATGCATTATAATACAGATATCAAATATATAAACTATATTTGGAAATTCTTTCAATAAATTTATATTAGAAAAGTCCAAGACACTTTGGGGGCATTTAATATAGAATCCAAATACCAATTATTTATTTTTAAAACTAGGCATACTACAAATTTTAGAATGTTCTTGGCTTAGATTTTGAAACAAACCAATTATACTTCTCTTTTACTTTTTTTTTTCTTTTCAAAATCTCACTTGTCTCTCTAATACTTAATTCTTATTTTAATTTTTTATTTATGTATTGTTCAAACAAATAAACATATTGGCCTATTTAAAAAATATTAATATGTCTATAATTCTAGTTTGATGATTATTATAATAGGAAATTATAATTAAATAAGATAGAAATGATTTTAAAAAATATATCAGCCACACATATTTCTGTTTTAGTATTTAAGATGTTTTATCAAACAAATTTCTACAATCTTTTAAATTTGAAAATTGTTTTGGATGCTATATTCACGTTTGAAGATACTAAAAATGTTAAAAATACAATTTGAGACATCCAAGTTTTTGGATCATGTTTGAAAAATGATTTTGGAGGTATTGAAATAGCTTTCTATATTTTCGATTATTTTTACCCATGCTGATCATTTTTTTAATAGGGCCCCATCTAGCTATAGTTCAGGATATTGTAAAAGCAGATTTTGGTATTTTTGTATCGTTTTCTATTTTCTCTGAAGACTCTTTTTTGGCAGTCTTGGTGGACTCTTTTTACACTTGTGTTTTTCTTTATTTATTAATAAAATCTTTCGGTTCTTTCCTAGATCCCTATATTAAGACAAAGAATAGGATTAGATGAGTTTTTGTTATTGTCAGGCTCATTACTTGGTTAATAGATTCAATGTATGTAAAGTTTAAATGCTTCTATATGTGGTTATCCTTTTGTTCTTGATCTTGTGGTTTATTTGTCATTTTTCCATTTGTTATTTTGTAAAGCATTGTATATATGTTATTTCCTGCACATCCTTTTTTGGCTATTACATGTCAGAAATGACTATCAATTTAAATGGTCTGAGATTTAAGGTATCATCTTGGGCCTTGCATTGGTGGTTGAGCCTGGGACTTTCTCATGATGGTACCCAGTATTCAGGACTAGGATGTTGGCAATGGTGATATATGTGTTTCCAGCCAAACTTATAGGCCTTTAGTCCTTAAGGTCAGTAAATACCTTTATGATTGCGACAATGATGAATGATGATTGCATTGATTATCTCCCGTGGCATGACAAGTGGCACCCAAAAATTCATCTTAAGGATTTATTATGATATCAATTACATCATAGTTCAGCATTACCAACATATATGTTGAGTACTGCCTAAACACAGCGTACTTAAAGCACTATTTCAGTGAATGCTAATGACATTTCTATGGCTGTTTTCCTGTCTCTGGATTTGGGACAGATGCTGGATCACCCTGTGTGCATGTCTGAAATGATATTTTTGTTATGAAGGTCTAATCATTACCACTTTCTCGTAGTCAGTAAATTGTAGTTACTCTGCAGTCTGCCCAGTATTGGATGACAATCTTTAGCCATCGCCTCTTTCAGACCTTTTTAGCAAACTATGGTGGCTGAAGGTTTATTGTGGCTGAGGAAATTGCTGTTCTACCTCTTATCTCAAAAAGAACAATAATAGCATTGCTGTTCTACCATCACTGAAGATTCTGTGGGATAGTGGGCTTAACTAATTTTGTTTTCACCTTTATTTTCCATGCAAGGCCCAGTAATTTTTTTTATTTTTTTTTTACATTCTAGGAATTCTTTTGGCAGGAGTTCTTGATCCACAATATCAGTGGCAGTTAGGTTTTCTGTTTTCACCTATAGAGCTGTGAGCCACGTGTTATTTCCATTGATGGTGCATTGAGACAGATTAGGTTAGAGAGTTTTCTCATTTTTGGCTCTTGTTAATTGTTACCAGTCTTGTTAATCTTCTTGCGAGATGCTAGAACAAAGTTTGAACCTTTTGGGTTGAGCTCCCGTTTATCAGTTGGAATGTTTTTTTTATTTAATAGCATGTCTGGTATTTATGTTATGTTATAATATATTTTTGTTTATCATAGATTCATAGGTGACAAAATGATGAGCTTGACTGACTGATGGGTTTAAGTTTTTTTTTGTTTGATGACTTCAGTCATTTGTGTGTCATGGCAACTGAAATCTTTGTTTCCATAGTAATCATAAAACCATTTATTTTCATGAAGTTTATAATTTGTTGAGTGTATCTTGCATCTAGATTCTAGTGTAACCTTCTCATGTGCTTTCAAACTCTAAGATGCTGCTATTGACAACTGTTTTATTGGCACTAAAAGTTTGACTATTCCTGGTTTACAGTTGATTGGGGTATCCATGCCTGGTCTTGAATCAGAGTTTCAACCAGTTGTAAATCACTTGTTGCCACACATTATGTCACACAAACAAGATGCCCATGATATGCATCTTCAGGTGGAGTTTATCATTGATTCTGACCATAATATAAAATCCATTGTTACATTTCTTACTTTTTGAATCTTGAATTATTCCATTTCTTTGCTGTCTGATTCTTGTTAGTTTGTAGTTGCTTCAAGACATGACAAATCGATTGCTGGTGTTTCTTCCCCATCTAGAGGTATATTAGCTTCTCTCATTTTAGTGTAAACTTTTTCTTCCACCATGCCCCTTTGGTTTTTCTTTTCACTCCTGTTTTCCATTCTGTTTGCGAGCTTAGTGTTTTATCTCTGTGTAGGTGGATCTTGCTAGCTTTTCAGATGCTGCTGAGTCAACTTTACGTTTTCTTGCTATGATTTCTGGTCCGTTTTACCCAATACTTCAAGTCGTAAAGGGAAGGTTGGTTTATCCTTTTGACTTTTCAGTATCTTTTATGCTGGCTACTTCCCTAGTTCCCTCTATTAACTTCCAGTAATAATGGACTTTTTGTTATTAGCTAACACGTATATTATAATGGCTAAGCTTTTGCATTCGAATTTAGAATTTCATTGGATGCCAGATGAGAATTTTACAGAAATATTTGGTACATTCTGCCTTTTATTGAGCTTATCTATAACATTTTCATTTATAGGCCAGCCAATTTATTTGTTTTCGGTGTTTCCTACAGGTTATAAGAGCTGTATATTTTACTGTTTTATAGCTAGCACTGTAAAGGTTTTTGGTTGATCTCCCAAAGAAATTTCTTCAAGCCATGGATATGCTATGTAAAAATGCGTTTCTGGTTATGGATTCTATAATTTTTTTTTTATGACCATCTTGATATGTTACTCTATTTTGTGTTTTATTATGATTATCCTCAAACCCACACACTTAGGGGTTTGTTTTTTGCACTTAAAACTTAATGGGTCTGAATAGAAATTATTAAGTTGTTTTGTTTGTTTTTTTAAGTGGTCAAACAACTTAAAATTACCAAAAAACAGCTTAAAATAAAAAGTAAGAAATCTTGTCTTTTAACTTAGTTCCAAATCACTGAATTGTATTTAATATATTTTCTTCCAAGATTATCTTACCAAAGATAACATATTTCCAATTTTATCATAATTTTATATTATACAAATTTATTTCTTTTAACTTATTACTTATGATAAACATCTAAAAAAAACATTAATCACATTATTCCTATTTGTTTTTTTTTTTTAAAAAAAAAAAAACTTATTTATCATATCTTAGTCATGAATAATATTGTAATTATTACATAAAATTGGTTTAAGATTTGTCAAATTATTTTTATTTAGTTGTTTGTATCATATAAAATGAAAATACATAATAAGTAATAATAATAAGGGTATAAATGTCAAATTACTTGTTTTTAAACCATTTTATATTTAAAAAACAAGTAAGTTGACATTCTATTCGGAGGTGATAAAAATAAAAAACAAACATGTCATTCAGATTCAAGTTTGTAGTAAAATTCAAGACTGTTCAATCTTCAGACAAAAAAAACAAACGACCCCCTACAGCTCTCATTTTATATGTTCAAGTGCTTAAATTCTATTGTTTGGCCCCTTACCTATAAACTTAAGTTTTTGGGTTTGGTGTTGACCTAACATGATAATAGGGGCTTGGATTCATTGGGATTGCCTAGATTCGATTCTTCTTCCACATGTGTGATTATTTTTGTATTAGTTATACGTGATTGTTCTGCATCTAAATTTGTGTTTGTATTTAAGCTTGGTCTTATGGCAAGCTCATTGTTCTTGCACTTGAGGGTGTGTGTTAGACTGCTTAAATAATATTGTTTGGTCTTACCTATAAGCTTAAACATTTGGGTCTAGTGATTATCCAATTACAGTTTCTTCCCATTTTTTGCAGTTGTTTGTGGCTTTTGAATTTATCGAATAATTCATTAATGTTCACTCAATTGCTATTGAGGTTGTTTGCATCAAAATTTTTAAAAATTGAAGTTTTATAATATCTTCCTGGCTACCAAATAAGGTAACAAGTAACACCACTTACGGTAGTGCTTTGATACATCAAATCTTTTTAAGAGAAAAAATACTTCTTGAGCTCCTCCTACTTATAGCAAAACAGCAATCTTGCTCTTGTGATTTTTTGAGAACTTATTTTAATGGAAAATTGTAATTCTAATCGCTTGTGATGGAAAGACTTGTTATGTCGGACTTACCTTTCATTCTCCATCAAGGTCCATCCTGTTGAGCTGTTAGTGATTAACTACCACACTTGTGGACCAAATTGCTTGTTTCAACTTATTTTAAAATGTTTTTGTTAGTCTTAGAGTAGATATGTTTTAGTTTGTACTTATAGGTTTTGTGGGGGTAGTTTCATTAATTTCCTTCTTCATATAAGACTGTTTTTGCAGTTGTATTGCAATGATCTTAATGGTTAATATTACATTGATACTGATAGGGAAACTGCCAGATCTTCCAGCAATGTCTCTGATTGTGAAGTTTCTAGGAACAGTCTATCATCATCAGCCTTAACTGTTTCTTCAAACTTTGAGGTAATATGGGGATCTAACTTGTGTCTTGTTTCTTTTCCATACATAGTAATTTACTTTTTACTGGCATGCATAGCTACATTCTCATTCCCCACTGGTGTTTCCGTTCTTTACTGTGCTCTGCTTCACTAGATGTATGCTGATTTGAATATGATATATTCCTCTTTTTTTTTTTCTTTTTTTTTTTTTTTCATTTTTCCCATGCCACATGACTTGGATTTTAATTTTTTACTTTTAGTTGCTTCCTTGAAAATGAGCTTAGTGTTAGTATTTTCTTTCTTTATCAATAGAGTTATCCATAATTCTTCCTAACTTGCTATAAGAGCTTGTTTGGTTATTTATGCTCAATGATTCTACTGTCATATATTTAGTTAGCAACTTTTTGTTCTCCTGTTTCTTTTTAAACCATATCCCATTCATGAGTAAGAATTCAAGTACTTTAAATTTGTGTTTCAGTTAATGGGAAGAAGTGTAAAGTGAGTGTTTGTTTTTACATATTGGTGTTGGGTTGAATGAACAAGTCCCTTGATTTGGATATTATTAGGTCTCTTTTTATAACTAACTCAACAGTTTCAAACAATTTTATATTTGCCATTTTCTTATACATGTATTTTTCTTTTTAATTTACATGCACATATTGTGTACTGACTATACGAGTAATACTAGAGTGCCCAAAATCCACGCCTAAATGATGTGACATGTGAGTTGCAACCTAAGAAGCACTAAAGCTTCAGATGTCTGAGAATGCAAGTGCAAGTGTCTGACACGAGTGGGACACGCGAGGACACATGTCGGACACGCCAAATGGTGTGTCCATTGACGTTGTGGCCAGGTTGACTTTTGGATACGGCAAGGATATGGCTAGGATATGTTTGGGGCAATTTTGCAATTAATTTTGTAAAACACGGTCAATTTTTAATTTTAAAAAGTTTTGGGATGAAAGTTGAAGTTTGTTTAAAAAATACCTTATTACCTAGATTCTAGGGTTTCTTTCTTCATCTATGCCGCCAGCTCTCAAAGAAAAAAAAACGAGAAAGAAGAAGAAAAGAAGGAAAGACTATTAGAATGTGAATGATGATGAATGAAGTTAATTAGGAATTAAGAATATGTTTTATGAGTTTTTTATGTTTTATTTGGATTTTGTAATATGTTATAACTTATATGTGACATGTTTTGAATGAATTATGTTTTTATATATTATTATTTTTAAAATACAATTATATATTATTTGAATTGACGTATCCTGCCGTATCCGTATCCTAGTTATCCTAGTTTTTAGAGATTTATTGTATTCCTGTATCCTAGGTTGTAACTAACACAACATTTACCACATCGTCGTATGATCTACATGGTAATTACAAGTCACACATTACATCATTTGGGCATGAATTTTGGACTAGAAAATTGGGCAATCTAGATTAAATTATTGTATAATTGTGGAGATGTTGGCTACTAAGTATGACTCTTTGTTACTTTTCCTTTTCCATGTGCAGCCTAGGAGATCACGTGGCATGTCACCTTTTATCTCATCCACATCAGGTTCAATAGCATTTCGTCCGGATGCAATCCTTATGCTGCTGCGAAAGGCATATAAAGATTCTGACTTGGGAACTATTTGCAGAATGGTGATGCATCTTTCAGTACTTTGGTGGTGTCTAATTTTCATCTGTTTGATGATAAATTTTAACTGGTTCTGTTCATTTCATTACTTCAGGTTTCTAGAGTCTTACAAAAGCTCATAGAGCCTGTTAAAGTTCAAGAAGCATCAATTCCTTCCAGTGAAATCCCATCTGACCTTGACGAGACATTAAAATCTGAAGTCTTTAACCCTGTTCCTATTGTTGACTATTCGAACTTGTTTGGAGAAGAATTCCAAATACCTGATGATCTTTGGGACTATAGCATTGTTAACATCTTGGATATAGGAGCAGTGGAAGAAGGGATTTTACATGTTCTTTATGCTTGTGCGTCTCAGGTTGATTGCAGTAGAAGATTATATTTCACTTTTTGTGATACCTGTTTCTTTTTAGTTTTTGATTGATCTATTTACATGTAAACTTCGTATGTTTACAGCCTCTTCTTTGCAGCAAATTGGCAGAAAGCAGTTCTGAATTTTGGTCTGCATTACCACTTGTACAAGCATTGCTACCAGGTTGAGTGTTTGATGTTGCACTACCTTTTCAGGATAATCTGAATGAATGTTTGTTAAAGGATTTGAGGATAAGCAATCATTCTAAGATTATATGACTAAGTTCATAGTTATACTTATCTATCTAATTGCTCAACTCAATAGGAACCAAGATATTGAATTTTCTTAAAAAAATTTAATTTCTTTTTGCAACAGTGTAGTAAAATGCATATAGTCAGAATGTCATATCCAGAATTTCCCAATTTCTTGAGCTTTCATGTAATTAATATATTTAACGTGTGTTTGCTTTTTCTGTTCTATATTTATAGCACTTCGTCCTTCTATGAGTGGTTCTTCTGATCATGTTGATGATAGTTTTTCTCAATGGAAACAACCTTTTGTACAGCAAGCCCTCTCTCAGGTTGCATTTGATTGCCATTTTTTATGCACCTTTTTTTAAAATATTTTTTTTATTATTATTCTTCTCACCTAGGTGGTTCTTAATTGCAGATTGTGGTGACAATGTCTTCATCACTGTATCAACCACTTCTTCATGCATGTGCTGGATATTTGTCATCATTTTCACCATCACATGTTTGTCACACTTCATCTTAATTTTCCCACTATCATTATAACTTGTTTTTCATTGTCTATGGATGGAAATTGATGTAATACACTTAGAAATTATATTGTATGTCAGCAACTCAGCATTCTATATGCCAATCACAAATTAGAATTTCCTTTTCTTCAAACAAGTCTTTTATAATAAATATCTTGGTGATTTAAATTGCCAACCACTCGCATACAATCGTAGGATGTATAAAATATCCTTCGTTTTTCTTTACTGGAAAAATATCCCTCTTAACATCTAATTATGTCTTTCACTTTTCATAAAATTATCCCAATTGCTTTATTTTTACTTTCTTCTACAGGCCAAGGCTGCATGCGTCCTGATTGACCTGTGTTCGGGTGTATTAGCGCCTTGGATCATTCAAGTGGTTGCAAAGGTTGGTATGGGTAGATCATTGTTATATAAGCTTTATGCAATGTGGTTTGGAGGTGCTCTGCTGGTGTGCGATTTTTGTTTGTAGTTTTCATTTTTGATTTTTCAGTTTTGGCGTGGATTATGATACAGGTTGATCTTATCGTGGAACTTGTAGAGGACCTTTTGGGCACAATCCAGGTGTGTTTAACAGTTGTGTACGCAGAGTTCTCTATCCTTGTTCAATGTAATAGAAAATCTCAAATTGTTAAAAGAAGTAATATATAGTCATCAATATGAAACTAAACTTTCATCTTTCATATGAATTTACCAGGAAGTATAACATTTAATCCAATGGATGAATCTGAAGCTTTTTCTATTTGAGATTCTGATGGATTCTTTTTTCTGTGTCTCGATGCTGTAATTGTGGATGATTTTATCTTTCCTTATTGTTCCATGGCAAGCTTCAAAACTGAGTGACAAACAATATTCATATAATCCCAACTATGCTTCTATTCAAGGCATTGCAATGGATGAAATTTCTATTTTCGTTAATGATTAGTGGAAAGGGGCTATAGATTTTTGTTTTTAATCAATTTCACCTAGTGACATGTTTATAGCTTGTTGATTGATTAGTTTGGTATTTTCTAGTGTTGTGCCAGAGGTCTCTTATAAAACTTTCTAAGAGCATTCTGGTAATGGTTTTTAGATGCTATTCAACTGTTTCAAAATAAAAATTTAAGTGTAGATAAATAGTTGACCTCCTAAATTTCCTTGAGACAGTTATCCTTAAAAGTTACTTCTTGGACCTTGGTGCTCCGTAGGAAAGGTGGACAGGATTTTTGAATATGAATATTTTGTATTGATTCTTTGTAATTATTATGTTCTTTGCTGCAATTTATCTTGTTATTTACTTACTATTTTTTTTACAATAATAATAATAATAATAATAAATAAATAAATAAATAAATAACAAAAAAAAAACTACAATATATGTAATTAAACCCATCTTCACTTTGATGTGATGAGCAGAACTTACTATTTTTGTTAATAAGATAACTAATACTTGAATTAAATTGCATGATGTTCACTGATTTTCTCAAGTGATTAAGGATTCTGAACTATTGGCAATTAGTGTAATGTTTATATTGTTTGTGCATTTATTAAATGATCTATTTCTGGCAGTATTTGCTCCATCTCATTTATTTAAGGTCATATTCTTATTTGAACTTTTTTCAGGCTGCCTGCCGTTCTGTAGCTCGTGCTTTTGCTGCCCTCAAATACATTGTGTTGGCTTTATCAGGGCACATGGATGATATACTAGGGAAGTATAAGGTATTTCACCATCCCTTTCAGAGCCTTGGATCTCAGTGCCTGTAATGCACATGTTTCTCAAAGTAGCAGTTGAAGCTCTCAAGGAGCTATGTATTGCAAATTCAATTTGCCAGAATTTGTTAAGAGTGCTTAAATATTGTTTTTGAGGTCTTTTCCTAATAGCTTAAACTTTTGGATTTCAAGGTTATTTTCTTGGTATCAAATCCTTGTTTTACTAGGAGTGTCTAGGTTCAAGTCCCGTCATGTGATTCTTGCTATCTGTTATATATTTGTGTTTGGGCTTGACCCACTAGGCAATCTCATTGATATTCCACATGAGGGGTTGTGGTAGAGTGTTTAAATATTACGGCTTGGCCTTTTCCTAATAACGTAAGCTTTTGGGTCTAGAAGTTATTAACAAAATTATAGTCAAATAGCCCTAATAAGAAGTTTGATTATAACTATATAACATTATCTCATCTGTGTACCTTTCAGGAAGTGAAGCACAATATTCTGTTCCTTTTGGAGATGCTAGAGCCTTTCCTTGATCCTGCCATATACACATCAAAGAGTATTATAGCAATTGGTGATATATCTTTCACTTTTACTGAGAAGCAGAAACAAACTTGTGTGATTGCCCTCAATGTTATCCGTACAGCAGTACAGAAGTCAGCTGTTCTTCCTTCTTTAGAGTCTGAATGGAGGCTTGGATCTGTTGCACCTAGGTATCATATTCCTGATTCATACCATCACTTTTTTTTTTTGGTGGAACATTTAGTCATCCAATATCTTATGCGTACTTACCTCCTCTGGTCTGCAAGCTTGAAGAAATAACAGTTATATAAAGTACTATTTAATTATTATTAACAGAGGAAGAAGAATATATTAGAGACTAGAAGAAGAGAAGTGTACATCACTAGAAGAGAATTACATGGTTTATATAGGCATAGAGGAAGACTAGAAAAGGAAAATACATAAATATTACAGCCAATGTATAGCTAATAGACAACTGATGCACAGCCATGCTTTCGTATTCTAGTTTTAAGTTTTAACAATTTTAATTCAACTCTTGTCGTGTTATGGTATATCAATGGTTGTGAAATTATAAATATTGAAAGAGTAAGAGATCACACCACGATAAATAACTTTTCACATCCTTTCTTAAAAACATTTAAAAGTTCTCTTTGTTTTATGAGACATTCAATTACCATTAGTAATATATGGTTCTATTATTATTTAGTAATAAATTCATATTTTGTGCAGTGTACTTCTCTCCATTTTGGAACCTCACATGCAGTTACCTCCTGAAATTGATCTTTGCAAGTCATCAATATCTAAAACTTTTGAGGAAGAATCTTCTTTGAAATCAAATAGCCAGGAAGTCTCTGATGTTAAGCCAGATACACTTGAGGTAGCTGTGAAAATGGATGTTAATGAAGATGCCAGCCTCTTTTTTGCTCCTCCAGAACTGCGGAATATAGGATTAACAGATTTTTTTAGCAGTCCTAGTGAAAATATATTGAATACCATCAGTCAAGATTCTGTCATGGAACAGAATCATGTCTTTGATAATAGTCTTACTAACCATGATCAGAATGGTTTGGTATTAGATGCCAGTTTTGCTGCTGAATACTTCAACCTGCAAGCAGACTATATTCAACTTTCAAACTTTAGAGACTGTGAACTTAGGGCATCTGAATTTCAGCGCTTGGCTTCAGACCTGCGCTCACAGCATGAGCTTTCTGCTGAAGGTCATGATGCTGCTATAGATGCTTTACTCTTGGCAGCTGAGTGCTATGTCAATCCATTTTTTATGACATCTTTTAGAGCCAGCCCAAATGTTTTGAGTCAGATGAAAATTAGCCAGGCTAAAGTTATGAGAAGTAATGGAATTTCAGAACTGAGAAAGATTTCCAGAAAGAATAATTGTGATTTGGAAACAATAGCTGATCTTGAAAAGAAGAGAGACAAAATTGTGCTAGAGTTACTGCTTAAGGCTGCTGAATTAGACATGAAGTATTGGAAAACGTTGTCAGGTGGTGAGCATCATCCATGCTCATCTGAAGGATTCGACGAACAAATTATAAGGTTGTCTCCCCATGATTTGCAGGCTGCAGACGCTGTCACATTGGTTCGTCAAAATCAGGCTTTGTTGTGCAATTTTTTGATTCAGCGGTTGCAAAGAGAGCAACATTCTATGCAAGAAATTCTCATGCGCTGTCTTGTATTTTTCTTGCACTCAGCCACTAAGCTATACTGCGCTCCTGAAGTTGTGATTGATATCATTTTGGAATCAGGTGTTTACCTTAATGGGTTGCTATCATCTTTTCACCATCAGTTAAAAGATGGCAATCTGCAGTTGACTCCTGAAAAAACACATGAGATACAACGACGCTGGAAGTTGCTGCAGATGTTAGTAATTGCGTCAACCGGAGGTGATGAGGTGTCAGACTTTTCGGTCAATAATAATAAAGGTCTTCGGCATGGAAACTTGATTCCTCCTTCTGTCTGGATGCACAAAATATCTACATTTTCTAGCTGTGCTTCCGCTCTTGTTCGATTTCTTGGTTGGATGGCAATATCTCGTAATGCAAAACAGTTCATAAAGGATCGTGTTTTCCTTGTTTCAGATCTCTCACAGATGACACATTTGTTATCTATATTTGCTGATGAACTTGCATTAATGGACAATGTTGTTGATCGAAAGCGTGAAGATCTGAAGATCGAACAATCAGGAGTCAAACAAGCTCCAATGACTAAAAGGTCTGAATTTTCTAACCAGCAACATGCAGATCAATCTTTTCATGTTATCTACCCTGATCTCAGTAGGTTCTTCCCAAACATGAAAAAGCAATTTGAAACTTTTGGGGAAACAATTTTGGAAGCTGTTGGGTTGCAATTGAGATCACTTCCTCCTAGTGTTGTGCCTGATATTTTATGCTGGTTTTCTGATCTGTGCTTATGGCCATTTCTTCAGAAAGATCAAATGGTTGCCCAGAATAGGTCTTATCATTTGAAAGGTTTTGTTGCAAGAAATGCCAAAGCAGTCATTCTTTATGTACTTGAAGCCATTGTTATTGAACACATGGAAGCAATGGTGCCTGAGATACCAAGGATGGTGCAAGTGCTGGTGTCTCTCTGTAAGGCCTCATATTGTGACGTGTCATTTCTTGATTCCATATTGCATTTGTTAAAGCCAATCATCTCATATTCATTGAGTAAGGTTTCCGATGAAGAAAAATTGTTGGCTGGAGATTCTTGTGTCAATTTTGAATCATTATGCTTTGATGAGCTTTTCGATAATATTAGAAAGGGAATGGGAAGTCAAGATCCTTCTGCAGAAAAAGTATCTAGCAGAGCTCTGACAATCTTTATTCTAGGTTCCGTCTTTGCTGATTTTTCCTTTCAACGTAGAAGAGAAATTTTGAAGTCTTTAGTTGTGTGGACAGATTTCCCTGGTTGTGAGCCAACTACTTCATTTCATGATTACCTCTCTGCATTTCGTAGGGTTATGGAAAGTTGCAAATGCTTTTTAGTTCAGACTTTAAGAGTCTTTGGTTTTATCCCTCTTCATTTGTCCCAATCTTCTGATGCGAGTCCTGGAACACACTGTGACTATAGCACAGAATCACAGTCATGGTTTCTTAATGATGCTTTCGATAGCTCTTGTCCAACTAAAGTTTCTGACAAGCTAGAAGGTGACCACTTCGATGCTGTTATCTCAAATCAGAATAATTATTGTTTATCTGCAGATGAAATTGAAGACTTCACTAAAGACTTGGAGAGTCTCATTCTGAAACTTTATCCTGCTATTGACCGCTGTTGGAATCTTCATCATCAGCTGGCTAAGAAGCTTACTATTACATCTGCACAGTGTTTTATGTACTCACGATGCTTATCTTCAATTGCACCCATAATTCAAAATGTTGAAGAGGATGACAGTGTAAATTCTTTCCCATTTAAATCAATTGATCAGTTCGAGATTCATTGGAAACTTGGTCTGGAAGGACTTGCTGAAACTGTTGTGAAGCTACAAGAAAACAATTGTTGGGAAGTTGCATCTTTGATGCTTGATTGTCTGCTCGGATTGCCCCATTGTTTTAAGCTTGATAATGTCATTGATACTATATGTTCTGCAATCAAAACCTTTTCTTGTAGTGCACCAAAATTGGTCTGGCGCCTTCAGACTGATAAATTGTTATCAATGTTATTCTCAAGGGGCATTCAAAGCCTTAATTCATGTGAGATTCCTCTGGTTGATCTATTTTGTACAATGCTCTCTCATCCTGAACCTGAGCAACGCATTGTTTCACTTCAGCACTTGGGTAAATTGGTAGGTCAGGATATGAATGGAGGAACAGTGATACGCTATTCTTGTGATAAATTAGTCTCACCAAGCTTAGTTTCTACTGTCTCTGAACCTATACTTTTGGTTCTGGTTTCAAGTACATGGGATCGGGTGGCTGTGCTGGCAGCATCAGATCTTTCATTGCCATTAAGGACTTGTGCTATGGCACTTCTTGTAGATTATATCCCTTTTGCTGAACGACACAAGTTACAATCTTTTCTAGTGGCAGCAGATACTGTTCTTAATGGTTTTGGGAAACTTGCACATCCCTCCTGTGAGGGTCCATTGCTACAACTTTCTTTAGCCCTCATTGCTGGTGCTTGCATATATTCTCCAGCTGAAGATATTTCACTGATTCCTCAAAGTGTTTGGAAAGACATCGAGACCTTAGGGTTGTCCAAAACTGGTACAGTCCTTTGTTGTTGAATATGGCGAAATCCAGCATAGAATTTTAGGAAATGTTGAGGGTATGCTTTACACTTTTTCTTTGCCCCCATTTTAATCTTTTTACCCTCTGTAGCAGGCAGGCTTGGGGATCTGGAGAAAAAGGCTTGCCAAGTCTTATGTAGGTTGAGAAATGAAGGAGATGAAGCCAAAGAGGTATGTGGTGGCAGACAATATTCTAAATGTACATTTTCTGGCTACAATATGACAAGTAAAAATCTCTTTAAAACCTTGAAGAATGACTAGTATTTCAATGCTAAACCCCACTTTTTTTGATAAGGTCTTGAAAGAAGTGCTCTCGTCAAGTTTTTCAAAACAAGTTGAC
The DNA here is from genome assembly GCA_030490815.1 of Acer saccharum. NCBI lineage: Eukaryota > Viridiplantae > Streptophyta > Magnoliopsida > Sapindales > Sapindaceae > Acer > Acer saccharum. Next base: position 37,291,858 of record CM059867.1, read on the forward strand.
CCAGATTTTGGGACTACACGTGAATCGATTCTTCAGGTGAGAAATATTCTAAGCTTACGTAGAAAAGATGTGTCATAACCTCTGTTCTCCAAATTATGTTGCATAAATATTTAGTGATGTTTTTGGGGATGGTCTTGGAAAAATTTGAATTATGATTGACCAACTTGGACTAAAGACTGGTATTCCCTGTGTCCAACCACGGACTTGTACTCCAATGTTATCATTTACTTATGCTCCTCTGTTTCTCTTCAGTCTCATCTTGTGGTCCATTTTTGCAATTTTACACTCTTTAATATAGCTTTTGTAGGACACATTATACCAATTAAGCCATTCAAAACAGGTCTGACTCTAGAATATCATTATACCAATTAAGTCATTCCCAGGAAACTGGTTTTGCTATAAGAACATGTAGAGTTTTTCTGCTCTTCATACATCGGTTACTCTGGGAACTTAACTTTGTATTAAGGCTACCTTTCCCTTTACGGTCCCATATTCTACAAATTCTAAAGCAGGGAGAAGAAAAGAAGGGAAACAAGACAATGATATTTCTGTATTCTAAAAAATAATGTATGAATATAAACGTGAAAGGCATTACAACAAATTTTATTTATTATTTTTGGCTTATAGTTCCTAATGATTTGGTCATCCATTTTGTTATATTCATTATCAAAATACGTTTTTCTCTCCATTTTGTGTCAATAATAACAAGTTTTATTTCTGTTTTCACAATATGTTGGTCCTAATTATTAATGAAGTATTTTGTAACAGGTCCTTGCCAATCTAACTTCTGTTCAGTCCTACTTTGATCTCTTCTCAAACAAAATTGATCAGGAGGCTATGGTAAGCATGGGCGACCACTGCTGATGCTGTTTGGTATTTTTGACCTTGTAGATAAAAATTATTTATCTTAATGCTGTAGGAACTAGAGGAAGCGGAATTGGAATTGGACATTATCCAAAAGGAACATGCAACACAAGAATCATCAAAAGATTCCATGGAAAGGCATCAGTTTTCTACTCCAGCCGGTAATATATTCTGTAACCAGTGTAGTATGTAATCATAGTCAAAAGATTTGCTGCTCAAAACACTTGGAATTTTACTGTTATCCTTTCTTCTCTTTTTTTTTTTTTTTTTTTTTTACCTTATTGAGCATATTTATATTGTCCAGCTTTTGTGAAGGATGATAAGCGTCTTCAGCAAATCAAGGATAGCATCTGCTCTCTGTATGGAATTTCTTTTCTTTTCTTTTCTTTTCTTTTTAAATTATACTGCCCCTGATAAATGAAAACAAAATGGAATTGTTGACCTTTCTTCATGCAATCAATTAATAATTTATCTTGCTGTGATGTTTGCTCAATTTTTAATTCAGACAATTTTCTTTTATTTTTTTGACTAGCACTGAATTTTAGTAGTGTCAGATCTTATAAATCTTATAATGAAACTAAAATTATGTGCTTATCTTCTTTGCATTGTTTTTAAATATGTTTTTCACAAAATTCGTAAGCCTCACTAGTTATTGAAGCTTATGCCTCAATGTTGTGAGGCGTCACAACTACGCCTCAATTTGGATTCTTTTTTTGGGATTTTCAGTAATGTAATGGTGGCCGATTCGGGGGGTTTTTTGAGCTTGACCCTTGAGTGCGTCAACGTAGCGCAACAAAACTAATTCAATCTTCACAACCCAACATGAAGATGCATTGATAATGTTATGAAGTTGGTTTTGTTTGAGTAGGGGATAACTATAGCCTAGAAACTAATTTGAACATCTTTGTTGTTAGTATGATAATTGCATGTTAATTATTTTATGAATTATGCCGTGTCATTGATTATTTGTAAAGTTCTAAACCACATTTAGCTTTATAACTTGATATTTATAAAATAAAATAGGTTGTTAATGATTATTAATGTGACTCTGATTATTGGTTGATTTATGAAATTTTATGTGCTTTATATATATATATATATATATATATATATTATGTGTTTTAACTATCCTTTGTGAGGCTTACGCCTCATTACGCCTTGAGTCTTATGCCTCACCACATTAGAAGAAAACACCTCAATAATAAAAACATATTTTAAAACATTGCTTCTTTGTTAACAGAACGGATAAACTTAAGCTGTTAATAAATTTTTAATTTACAAATCTTTCATTGTTATCAGAGAGAAGTTGAAACTCCGAGAAGAAATAGTTACCCGCAGGCAAAAGAAAATGCTAATGAGACGTGCCCGTCAAAAATATCTAGAAGAGGCGGCTTTAAAAGAAGCTGAGCTTCTGCAAGAACTTGATAGGTAAATACTATGTTATTAGCTGCAATCTGTATGAAGTGAATGTTGAAAATTGGGTGAGGACTTGATAAGGTTTTACGGACCAGGGAGAGGACTGCTGAGATAGAAAAGGAGATTGAGAGACAGCGGTTGCTGGAACTTGAGCGTGCAAAATCGAGGGAGCTACGTCACAATCTTGATATGGAGAAGGAGAGGCAAACACAGGCAAGAACCCTTCTTAAATCTTCAGATCCCATACTTTCAAATCCTTCATAAATTTGCTTCTTTAGATACCCTTTTTTATTCTTTTCTTTTCTTTTTTTTTTCTTTTTTTTTTTTTCATATAAAGGAAGTTATGGCTAATATTGGCTAGAATCAGGTTGACACAATATCATGATGTGCTTCTGGTGAAAAGTTTTAGTGCTGCTGTGAATGTTTTTATTTTTTAACTTATTTTTTTCTCTTCATTTTATTTTTCAAGTCATAAGTATACCAAAGGACCTGATAATCTTGAGTGCATTCGTTTGTTCCATCTAAATGTTACTCTTAAAATGTCGAGCTTGCAGGATATGTATATGTGGATGTTGCACAGGTAACTGGTATCGAGTATGCTGTTGAAATAGATTGACCCTCAACGGTTTGAGGATTATTTCTTTCTTTGTTTACTTTTCAAACTGTTACAAGCACTTCTCTCATATTCATGCATATTTATTTATTTAGTTTAAAATTAGCAGTTCTTATTAATTGGTATTTTCATGTTAAAATTATCAACTTATTTTATTGAATTCCTATTTTAATTTTTGTTGTCATGTATCCTATCTAATAGAAAATGAGGTAATGATTATCATTTATATTGCTGGGGAATCTTTGGATCTCAATTTGCATACGGTTTTCTGAGTACTCTCTTTTGTTCAAAGTTCTGTCAGCAGCCTAGATGTCATATCATTTAGAACTTCTTCGATTGTTTTTTTTTGTCTCCTCAATATCCGAATGGTGTTGATAGGGCAGAACAACAACTAAATGCACGTCCTCTGTATCTTAAGCTAGAAGTATTAATTCCATGAACCTTGTTTCTTTTCTTAAATTTACTTGTAGAGAGAACTCCAGCGTGAACTAGAGCAGGCAGAATCTGGACTTCGATCCTCACGACGTGAATTTTCATCCTCTGCTAATAGTAGGTATGGATTCTCATATAACATTCCTCAAATTTTATTTATTTTTGGAAGTTTTCATCAGGTTAGGTATTCAATTGATTTCTTACATCCATGATCTATAAAAAAATGTGATAGATGATACCAAATAGCACTCCTAGGTCTTGCTTGTTAATATAAACATCTTTGGTAGTACACATTTCTGTATCCTACTAATAATTGTTTCCTGCACATAATTATGAATTGGGATGTCTTTGACATTTTCATTTGCAGTCGGGCACGGGACAGGTATCGTGAGAGGGAAAATGGAAGATCCGGTACTGAAGGAATTGGGAGGACAAGTAGTGGCAGCTTACAGCCTGAGATTTCTACAAGTATAGCTGCCGGGCCAACCATTGTTCTGTCTGGGTCTCGGTCATTTTCAGGTCAGCTGCCAACCATTCTACAATCCCGCGATCGTTCAGATGAGTGTGGTAGCAGTTATGAAGAAAATTTCGAGGGAAGCAAGGACTCGGGGGACACAGGTAGCATTGGGGATCCTGAATCAGTATCAGCGTTTGATGGGCAGTCTAGCGGGTATGGGTCTGGTCAAAGGCATGGATCTAGAGGGAGCAAGTCTAGGCAAGCAATGGAGCGGAGAGAAAGAGAGGGTAGTAGACGTGAAGGGAAATGGGAAAGAAAACATTCTTGACTATCATCATCAGATCAGCCTCTTCAAATGAATGAATTTCAGTGTTCTTTAAACTCGTAAGTTATAACTTCATGTACCTGAGAGATCTGTTGTGGGCTTTACAGTGATATGATGAAATATTAATAGAAACTTTATTTTATTTTATTTTTAAATTTGTTTCATGGGAAAAATTACAACCACATCCCATGAACTATGGCCATATTGCAGGTGGTAAATAGAATAGGTTATTCTACTCCCAACACCTCTGTCGTTGACTTGGATTGATTCCTAAACAGACAAAACACCCATGAAACTTTAATAATAATAAATAATTATTTTGAAAAAAATCAAAATCTAAAGGTGGTTTTGTTGGGACTTGGGAGTAGGGATGGCAAAATTATCCACGGATATGGATATCCGTAAGAATCCGTTCCATTTATAATGGGGATAGATACTATTATTGCGGGGATGGAGCGGGGATGGATATGATTCTAATATCCGTTTAATTTTCGGATATGGGGATGGATATCGTCTATGGATATCCATCCGCATCCGGATCCGTTATATATTTTAATGTTTTAAAAATATAAAAAATTATTATATAATTATTAATTTTAATTATATAAGTTATTATTAATTTTTTTATCATCAAAACCCTAAAAGCTATTTTTCTAAAGTAAGCAGCCGAAAACCTAAAGAGTTGAGACTACCCTGATTGTCGTATAGACCGTGGTGATGGAAGAATGAGAATATATATGGTTTTTTATTAAGTTGTTGGAGAAAATTAAATAGTAAAGTTTTATGTGATTTTTTTTTTCTTCGTTTGTTGAATTTATGTTATTTGAACTTTATTGGATTAGATGTACTTGTTTCTCCCTTTTAAATAGGATAAAAGGTACCATTATACACGTTAGTTACATTTTTCTTTTATAAATTACAACAATATATATATATATTTCATTGGATACGGATATAGACGGAGCGGGGATGGATATCGTTATCTAAATTCGCGGATTATCTGAATCCGTCCCGCTCATTTAGATGCGGGGATGGATATACATATCTCAAACGGATACGGGGATGGATAATGGGGTATCCATCCCCAATCCGATCCATTGCCATCCCTACTTGGGAGGAAGCTACTGTACGAGCATTTTCTCACTTTCCTACTCTCTCACCTTATTATCTACTCTCTTGCTATATTTTTTGAAGCAGTTCTCTACTTCTCTCTTCCTATTTTGATTTCATGATTTTACAACTTCAGTCTTCAATGGTCGTGGTGTGTTGGTTTGTTGCTATGGGTTGGGTTGATTGGTTCTCTTTTAAGGTTTGACTGGTGGTGGTGGATGCTTGGTCAGCCAGTATTGTCAACTCCACCAATTGAACTGCCACCAAGTATTGATTTTGTTGGAGGAGGACGGCAGCAATTCTCCTCCCATCCACCACTTTAGAATTGGGGAGAATTGCACTGGTTTGATCTAATTGCAGCTGGATAGGAAGAAATCGTTTTTTCTACACAAACAAGGGAATTAAATATTGAAATATGCACTGAAATACCATCGATATTTCCATATTTTTGTGGAATCGATATTGAAATAGACAAATATCAAATATCCTATAGAATATCAATACGTGTTCGAAATATCCACAAAATATCTTGATATTACTGGAATATATTGTTTTCACCTTAAAAATTTATAGATATTTTGTAAATTATTAAAATATGTTTTTAATCATAAACACTTAAATTATACAATAAAACCCTTGTAAATTAATCTCCTATAAATTAATATCTTCTCTAAATTAATAAAAAATTATGTTCCCGACTCGGGCCAGTGTAAAAAATTATTAAACCCTTCTATTGTAATATTTAATAATTTCTTTTTGAAACCTAGTGTAAAATTTTGGTCCCAACTTTCACATAAATTAATAATTTCATAAAAGTATCAAATATATTACATATTATTCAAGAATTAGAAAAGTACTTCAAAATGCTAGTTTGCACTAGGCCACCATGTTTGATAATTTTGACTTCATCCTTTATCTTTTGAATTGTCCTCAAGAAGTTATTATGATCACCTTCTTATTGTAACCAAAATGTTTCAATTAAATGTAGCATTTCAACAGTCTTGCTTGTAAAGATTTTAGGTACCTCTTGACTATCGTCATCCTCCTCATCCATCTCAACCACACCATCATTATTTTGTCTTGTTATATCATTGATGATATCCTCTTCAGTTGGAGTGTAACACACTTCTTCTTCCGTCGGATGGTTAAGTAGATGATTGACATCCATAGGATTGCTATAGTGGAAGCTTTGAATTTGTTGTTCTAATTCACTCATAACACCACTATCCTCAATGTCTCCCTCGGTTTTCCGTGGACTGTACGAATTTTGCAATGAAGAAAACAATTAGTGATGGTCTTGGGCTTAACATCAAATGTCCATGCTGCAACAACCATACGAATGGCTTCTAAAATATCAATCTTTTCAAGTAGCATACAATTAAAGCGACAATGATTATACGCCTTGAAGTTTCGAATTATTCTGGTATCACATGGTTGTAGCTTTGATGTCAAATTTGGTGGCATATAGTGCTCTGTGGTGTTCTTGAGTTGGATGTGATTATGTAGCTCTGTAAGTAGTATATGGGCAGTGCAATTGTCAAGAAGAAGAAAAACCTTTTTAAAATTTTTTTTTACAGAGGAGGGCATACAGCACAAAGACAGAGAACAAAAACAAAAGAAAAAACTAAGAAGGACAGGCCGAACACTGCCTAGAACAAGCTAGCCTTGATCTCTAAGATCAGCCTCATAGATTTCACTGATCCCTGACGGAGGCTCTTCAAAAAAATGGAGGCCAAGCTCCAGGTCGTGCCCCATACGAGCTAAACCATCAGCCAAATTATTACCTTCCCTAAAGACATGAACCACATTGCAATTCCACTCTTTAGAAATGAGATGTTTGCAACTCTGGATAATGCTAAGAAAAGGATGGCTGGGAACGAAAGTTTTAGTTAGGAGTTGGACAGCGGAGAGGAATCATATTCAACAACAATATTACGATACCCAGAATTATAGGCCATGGAAAGGCCCTCAAACATGCCCCATAACTCAGCTTCAAGAACATTACCAATGCCCTTTGATTTGCCATGGGCAGTGCAATTGTGATTAGGAATCCTAAAAAAAAAAAAAAAAAAAAAAAAAAAAAAAAAAAAAAAAAAAAAAAAATCCCCGAAGAAGAAAACCTACTAAACAATAAATTCCAAAAAGGAACCTTCTCTAAACAAAAAAAATCGACTTCCACACATTTTCTAAGACAAAATAACACTTTACAACGTTAAATCCTTCAAATTAATAACCCCTCTGAATTAATATTCAAGGGTGGATCCCAAGAATATTAATTTAGAGGGGTTCTACTGTAATTCAAATAATATAAGATTCAAAATTATTTTAAAAGAAACATTAGTAAATTTATAAAAATGGTCAATAGTAGAATGGGACAAAGAGTCAAGTGGATGTGTAAAACGTGTTCAGCTATCTTTTGTTAAAGTTGAAAGTAATCTGAAAATAATAATAATAATAATAATAATAATTAATTGTTATTTATGCATAGAATCTCAATTATTTTTATCAAAAAAAAAAAGAATCTCAATTATTAGTTATATATACAGAGAATGTCAATGAAAATCGAAGATATTGAAGAAAATCTCAAGAGAATCTCAATTATTTGTTCTCCATTTTTCACTTCATCTATTAATTCATCTTCACTCTTCACTTTTTTTAGTTTTCATCGTACACTACACATTGCAAATTTACATCAATATTTTCTCTCCATATCTTCATCAAATAATCAAGTATGTAAATGTTCACTTTTTAAAAAAAAATGATAAAAAATAGGGTCAGTAATATCTAAAGCCACTGATTTGGTGAGGTAGTCCCTAAATGACTATTAATTTTTCAAAATGGCTCAAACTAGCCATTTCATAGAAAGAAAGTATCAATTGTTGCAACTTTACCTATTAATTGTTTGAAATCCGTTTGCTTATGTTATAACATGTTAGAATATAGGTCAAAAATTAATAAAACATGTTTTGAACAGGTTTTAAACTGGTTTTTTACCTGTATTTTGAATTTTTTTTTTTTTATCATGATTACTTTATAAAACAGGAAATATTGCCCATAAAATTCTTATAATCAAATCATTACTTTATATATATATATATAATTAAATAATAAATTAATCATGAAATAAGTTTGATATCACCCCAAATTAATCATTATTTTAATAGAACGGCTGTCAATGAACAATATTTTGTTAAAATGGTGATTTTGGAACAATGTTTTATCAAAATGATGATTTTGGAACAATTTAAACGGTCAATAATCTTTTTGAAACTCCACCCACCAATTAATGGTGTCTAGTGCTGTTACAATCGTAAAACAAATTCTCTCCATACAAGTGTAATTAAGAAACATCAATTCTCCTTTTCTTTTAAACCAAAGAGAAAAACCTTTTAATTTTTTAATTTTTTGGGTGTCCTCTACTCCGCTCTGTAAAGTGTAAATTGAACTGATCCTTCACTAAAATCTGAGCTAATCTCCACCCACATCGTTGATCTCATCAGAAGGTATGCTCTCTCTCTTTCTCATTTCCAATCTGCAATCATCTTCATGAAATTTTGTACAAATGAAAACCCTAACCGTATAAGAAGGGAAATGAAAATTGAATTGTTTTTTCATGGTGGTTTTAACAGGCTACGATGGCAACAGTTAGGAACCTGAAAATCAAGACAAGTACATGCAAACGCTTGGTAAAGGAACTGCATTCCTACGAGAAAGAAGTTGAGAGAGAAGCTGCTAAAACTGTTGATATGAAGGACAAAGGAGCTGATCCTTATGACCTCAAGCAGCAGGTATCTACACACTGTTATTGTTATTTCGATTTCGTTGCATAAAAGATTTGATGATCATAAAGACTCTGTTTTTTTCTTGTTGTAAATAATGTCTGTGATTGTGAAGATTTTGTGGGAATTTGATCTACTTTGTGGGAACATATTTCTTTATTCAACATTCGCTTTCAGACTTTTTAAGGGAACCGAGATGATTGTGGTTGAGAGAAATTGAGTTTTTATATATCTTTTCCTGGTAGTTTGGGTTGTTGGGTGATTGTAATATTGGAATTTTCTTGTTTTATGGTTTGTATTCTATGTTAATTTGTTATGATGCTTTACTGTATAGAGATTTGGGAAATGCATGTGTTATTCCTTGTAACTTGTAAGTGATTAGATGTCACTGAAATTTGTAGTTTTTCAAATCTTGCTCAATTTTCATAATATTATCATCACTTGCATGTTCTGTTTTGTTCTCATAAACCTTTTTTGGGTTCCTTCACATTTTTAAGTTTGACTCTGCCCTTTATGCTTGAAACTTGATAGTTATTTTTATTGTTTGTGAAATTTGAAGTTACATGAAAAAATAACCCAAAGTTAAAAGAAAGATACAGATTCTTGAACCTGTGTGCAAAATCTGTGATTGGGATATGTTCATGATTAGAAATTAGACAGGCTGTTACAAGGTTTTGGATAATAATGAACTCAAAAATGAGATTTGAGGAGACAGGTTTTAATGTCAAAATAGTTAGAATTGAGTTTTATGGTTCTGGATATGGAGAAACCATGTTGGTCCATTTTATTCAATATCTGTTGTTTCTCATTTGCTTTAGGTTGAGCTTGAAGTTGAACTAAACTAATGCATATATGGCTGTTACTTCAAGTAATGCATATGGCGTTTTCATTGTTAGTTTAAGTGAAAGAATCAAACCGTGTTGCATATTCAAATCTTTTCGTGTTATATATTTATCAAAGAAATTGATGTGTATGGGCAGGAAAATGTGCTAGCTGAGTCAAGGATGATGATTCCTGATTGCCGGAAACGTCTCGAGGCTGCACTAGCCGACCTGAAAGGGACTCTGGTATTATATCATTAATCTTTAGTATGCTTGCTTTCATAGTGATCTTACTACAGCTTTTTTAACTACCACATTTGGATGCTCAGAAACCTTCTTATGAATCTGACTCTGTTGCTTTGTTGTCGAGGATATCGTTTAAAAAATCTTGTAATCTTTGAGGTTGCCTGTCACGTATTGCCTTCATACTTAAATTTGAGGAGGAGAGTACTAGTTTGTCATATAATTGAAGTATCGGTTGTAAAAATTATAGTTCAAGTTGCAAATTATTTTATTTATAACGTATGTTGATCTCCTTTTGGGCTATCAGATAATTAAAAGGTGATCTTTCTCAGGCTGAGTTGGAGGAGGTGAACCAGGAAGGCCCAGAAATTGAGGATGCTCGTAGCACTACAACGGAGGTTGAAAAATTGTACCAAACAACAGAGGATTAGAATCTCAGCTCATATTAAATATTTAGTACTTGAAATCAATGCTTTGATGTCTTTAAAAACCCTCTTATTTGTAACTTTGCATTCAGTCGAAATTGAGGTATCCATGTTTGCATTATAATGAGCATGTTTCAGGAGCCGCGTAATGAACTCATTTGGAATCTCGACCAGTTTGATCATAACACTATTGTCAATGTCGTTTTAATATCATCCCTTACCTGAAGGTTATGTTCACATTCACTCATTATCATTTAATTAGTTCCCAGTAGCTGTAGTTGTGTTTGCAGAGAGCCCCACAAAGCTCCACTCCAGGAATACAAAACAAATTGTTGCTTCAATACCCACAGGAGTCACGGCTCAGCTCAGGGCCTCAGGCCAACTGCCAATATTTACATCCCTGATGAATATTTAAAAATAAATTAAGTGTGTTTACAAAAGTATAACATTTAAAAATATTTAATGGGGTGCAGATATGGTTTTTCAAGGATGCAAATACCGTCACTCATAGTCATTACGGGTTAATGAACAATAAAAACTCAGCACTTGCACTTAGAACCTAAGTAAATATCAGGTAGGAATTTATCAAGGGAGAGCATGTACTGATATTATAAATGAGTTGTGGAAGAAAAGTTGTAATTGAGAATATCCTGTACAGAGTGGCAAATGTTACAGCAATAGGAGCATGGAAATAAACCTGCTCATTCTCTGGTGGCAAATGTTATATTTTTATAGAGAATGGTGGGAGCGTCTCCGGAGCTTTCTTCTGAAAGGCCTGCAAGCCTCAATGCTAAGATCAACCGCTGCTGCAAGTGCCATGAATATGGCAGCATCCTCCACACACGTCACATGTCGCATTGCCAGTTGTACCATTGGCTTGCTGCTCTTTCCTTCTCCTTGAACTCTGCAGCTCATCACAAAACCACCTGTGACTGGACCCAATCCCGAAAAATCTCCACTGCTTTGAGGGCTTGGTATTGGAGTAGCTGCTGCTGTCCGTAACTGTCTGTCTGTATCAATAAAAAATTCTCCGCCCTTCTCAGCATTGATCAATATCTCAGACATGAGAACATTTCCAGATTCCTGGCCTTCAGAGAGGAGGTGAAATCGGCAGCAGATGGAGTCTCTTATGCCACGCTCGCGCCAAGCCTCAAGCTTTCCCCATGGCTGCCAGCTCTCAGGCCTACATGCATCAGGGTGAACAATCAACCAAGCTCCTGGGTTGGACCTAGCAACCCAATCACAACCTGTTGATGGCACAAAGGGAGTTGTTATGAATGCTGCTGCGATAGCTGAGCCAGAGAGATCATGTATCTTCACCTTCCATCCCTTCCTCTCTCTTCTCTCCGTCTCTATATCGACACTGTCAACAGAGCCTGACCAGTAAGCGCTCAATGGGTCCACCTGTGGCACCCTGCCAATATTTATAACTACCAAAAGTTTCATTAACAACGAACTAATGCCTGGAAAAATAACAGATTCTATACAAGTTCCGTGAAGGAAAAAAAGAAAAGGAAACATTATACTACAAAGAAATCGAGAAAAGGAGTGGATACTTATATTCAATATTTTTCTATGCAACGAAAAAATTAGTAAGCAAAAGTTTTTATTTGGAGGATGAACAAGAAAAGCTGATGTAACCATTTGGCAAATCTATATATTCATCTGAAAACCTTTAGACTATCTGAACATTTGACAAACTTAATAAATGTATTAAATTTTTCTATTGCTTTCAGTTATAGACACGCGATTTTAATATAGCTTTTGTGTCAACAAAAAGGCCAAAACCTAAACCATTATAGGTAATGGTATCGGTTTGCAGCTTCTTAAGAGTTTTGAAACTTTTAATTAATGCAAAGATAATGACATGATTCACTTCACCTTTCTCGACTAAATTTGCAACTAAAAATTGGCTGCCTGATGGAGCCTTGAAGCTGAACTATCTGAGGGCTCAACATCGTCACATCTTCAAACTGGAAAACATATCTAGGATCAGGATCCAGTTTCACTCTCAAATGAAGCTCTGCTTCTGGTTTTCCACTCTCTTGTTTGTTCTTTCCAATGCCTATCCACCCGTTAAAAAGAGTCACTGGCTTTCCTTCACCCCATTCAGGACCTACCTCCAATTTGAATGTCCCGATCTGGTGTCTTTTGACACCAACACCACAATGAAACCCTTTCCTCCCTGTGAAGACAACAATCTCCAAATATGCGTGAGGACTGTAGAAACAACCAGGTGCCAATAAGGCTTTTAGATCAGATTCTTCAAGATAAAAGCTTGAGGCAATGCTATGAGCATCAGGTATAGCATCAGGAGAAGATATGAAGGGAACTGGCGTGGTTTGCACTGGGAAACCTCGAAGTCGTATCTCACACAAACATGGTGAAGAGAATGCCTGAATTCCAGATCTTGCAGAATTTAAAGCTGATCCTGGAATCCTCAGCCCAAGTGAACCTATTGACAGTCTGATGAAAGCCTGAGGATCCATTCTTGTCACAAATTTTTCCCCATTGGATCAAAAGCTCAATCCTTGGACAGCTTACAAACCTTGTTAAGTCAGAAACATAAGGTAATTAAGCCTCAGACAACCTCAGAAGTAATTCAGTAATATTTTGATGCAAGTAATTAAAAGGATCCACATGTTGATAACTTCAATTTTCCTCTTCCTATGGTTCTTTCCAACAAGCAAGGTGGTGAATTGATGTTAGGAGAATATAATGGACAGGTCTTATTCCAAAACTATTTGGCTGTTTATGGTTATGGGTGTAATGTATGGCATTTTTAATCCACATTCTCAAGTAAAATATTAAGTCCAGCTGGTATACAAAGCCAACAGGAGCCTACCACAAAAGACAAACTTAGTTTACAGCAAAATCCAAGAAAAGCTATAAATAATCCCAGAGAGACAACCCTACAAGACCTTATTAGCTCTTTCTTTAACACCAAGCAAGGAAGATAAGTTACCTTATGGGGACAATTTTATTTTTATTTTTATGATATAAAAACCTGACAACTTTTATAATTGTTAAAATGTTCACAGACTAAGCAAATATCACAAGAAAAACATCATTCATGCTTTTGAGTTAATTTTAGCTTATTCTAACGACATTTTAAACTAAGGTCTAAGTTTGCAACTTGTAAATGATGTCATTCCAGAAAGGGGGATCATAGGATAATTCTAACAAAGCTTGGTTCTCTCCAAGCAAAATTGAAAGACAATAATAATTAAGCTTTTTCACATGAAAAAATTCTCTCTAAATTTAAAGCATAAGAAAAATAACAGGAGGAAATAAAAACAGCAAGGTAAAATAAAACGAAGTCCAGTCAAATCGACAATTATCACTTGATTAACTGAGATATAAACAACATTCAAAGTGAATGTACTTGGGTATTTAACAAAATTTCTTCTCTTCCTCAAAGAAGCACAAGAATTTAATCCAATTGTTCCTCAAGGATGGAATGTCAATATCATATAAACAAACTACAAATAGACATTTAGAGACTTAGGACCAGGATGAACTGGGACTCAGTCCCTGTAATAAATAAATCTAAGTGCAATGAAGCTTCAATATCGTGCAATGAAAATTGAAGCCTTACCAATAAATTAGGGTTTCAGGTCATAACAGTTTTATCTTACCCGGTGCAAAAGCTCCATTTTTCATCACTAACATATATATATCTAAGGCAGTAACTCTTCTCTCAAGTGTCATTACTAGTGACTTTCCATTGGTTACCCCAATCTCATTCCAGGTCATTATCTTTGGCATCAAGTAAGTTCAGTAGCAAATGGTTGCTTACGGATCATTTTCTTGACCATTTATATTCTTCATTAAAGTAGCTAAGGACCACTGGGACAAATTATGTCAATTTCTTTGACAGGAATAAACGTAAAAAAATATTTAAAATATATATATATATATTATAGGACATGAAACTATGCAAGACATCAAGGAATAGAATTACCCAGGTTTATACAGGCTTGTAGCATCTCATCCGTATTAACTGGTTTCATGGTCAGTAGATAACCCTTTAAAGAGCCAATGCATGTAAGAAAGCTGAATTTCAGCTATTCTCATTCTTAGTATCCCATGAATCCATAATTCCCAATTCAATTAAGCAGGATACAAATGTTAGATTGAATTTTGAAATGACAGAACGGAATATTTACCAGCTAATAAGACAGCAGAAATCTAGTAAGAGGTATGAATCTTTTTTAATTTATCAGGTTCAAGACTCTTATCATGCCAACTACAGTTTTTCTCGCCAAATGGAAATAATAACAAGATACTGTATGGTAGTTACATGTCTTAGATAATTTAATTTGACAAGTTGGTTTTGGAATATTTCTGGAAAGGAAAAGAGCAGAGAAAAGAATATGCTTAAAATTGGTTTAAGAAAAGAAGCTATTCTCAATACCTTTCCTGATTTTCTACTTCACAGTAATGGACCCTACACGATCCTTCAGAACAGTCAAAACATCTTCAATGTAGTTTTTGGGAGGCTTCAACTCAGGTTACATACACTTGCATTCTCTATCATAATCAATGGTAAAAGAAGTAGATTCAATCATTTCTCTTGCCATTTTCTTTCAAGGAATCTCAAATTTTGCAATAATTATATACAAGTATAATTAGAAATCCAAAATCAATTTGCACCCCATGTGACAGAACAGTCATCTTCTTCTTTTGCTTACAATTTTAACTGATCAAGAGCTCAAATCTTATAAAAAGAAAATACAATTTGGGATAATATGATTTTATCTTGCTCTTCTAGTTCTCCTCAAATAAAATGGTTATGGTTGACCTCAAACTAAACCAAAAGTAACCATTATGCAGCTTGATTGAGAGAAATTTTTAGTTGAGTCAGAATCCAACTACCAAACAAATGAATGGTTGACCTCAACTAAACCAAAAGTACCCTTATGAAGCTTGATTGAGTGAAATTTTTAGTTTAAGTAAGGATCCAACTACCAAACAAATAAGACATCCATTAGTCACAGACTCAACAATTCAATTCTGCTTTCATTTTCCTACACTCAATTTCCCAGAAACTAATGCCTCCAAGTCATGAATTAAACTCAAAAAAGAAAACCAACATAGAATTTTCAAACAACTTGAGGTGATCCCTGCTAGAAGTGGCAAATTTCCATCCAACAACACACAAAGCACCACCATATTAGCAAACTCTAAGTGCTCAGATAACTCAAAATAAGCAAAGCAGACAAAAAATTTACAACCCAACAAAGCTAACAAACAAATATACATGTAGTATGAATACATGAACACTGTGTTAAAAAAAAAAAAAAAAAAATTGACAAAAAAAACTAAAAAAAAAACAAAAACTAAAAACCCACCTCAAGTTAACAGCGAATCATGATAAAATCCTGAGAATGCAAAGACATGATATCAGAGTTATATGAATTTTCTCTCTCACTTTCTCTAACAAGAGAAGAAAAGAAGAGGAATAAAGAATTTTAAGTTAAAAGAATAAAAGACATATCTGGGATTTCACGTAGACTCTGAACGGATCACGAGAAAACCAAATATTAGACGGAGAAAGTCAGGCATTTTTTATTAATTAATTATTTATAAAAAATATATATATTGTTGATATTTATTTTTATATAAAAATTAAAAATAAAGGAGAAGAGAGAGAGAGAGAGAGAGAGAGAGAGAGAGAGAGAGGACGTGAAGACAGCTGGAATCAACGCTGGTTGGTTGATACTGAGGGAAGAAATCGCTTTCAAACCACATATGCCTGACTCTTTTTATTTTATTTTATATATATATGTATATATTTTTTAAATTAAATATTCTTTAGCAATTATTATTTTTCTTGTATCTACTCATGATGACACCTTATAGGATAATTACCCTGGTGGCCATCAATTTGATGACACACTATTAAAATGGCACTAGATTGGGAATTTATTTCAAAATGACCATTTTTGGTAAAAAATGTGACACTAATGACCATTGCATCCAATTCCATCAAATTTCATCAGATTTCATTCAATTAGTGGCATTTTGGTAAATAAAGGGATGTCATTAATTTATTTTAGATGTTTTTTGGGAATCAATTTTTTATTTTGTTTTTTGAAACAAATAATTATATTTAATATAGAGCAAATTGCAGCCAACCTCCCTGAGGTTTGGTCTTTGACAATCAGAAACAATTTTATGCTTAATTGACAATGACCTCCCCTACCATTAGTCAAAGTTAGTCAAACTTAACAAAGATTTTATCCTTTCAAGCATTTTTATTTATTAAAAAAAAATAGATTTAAAAGCTTTAAATATTCACCATTTATCTTGGCCACATTTTTTATTTTTATTTTTGAAAAATCTAACTGAAGAAAATTTTGGAAATACATCAATGAAAGAAGAAAATGTTGTTAGATTAGATTTAGATGAGTCAGGTTTTTTTTTTTAGTTATGAAAAATCTAAAAAACTTGATTATGAAGAAAAAATTATTTGAAGAAAATGTTGTTGGATTGGATTTTGATGATCCAGATTATTAATTTTTTAAAATTTAGAATTTGAAGAAAAATATAGAGATACGACATATGTCTCCACGTTTTTTTTTTTTAATTTGTAATTTTCAATTTTTTTTACGGTGGAGATCCAAATTTGTTTTCATATATTTATATATTTTTAAAATCAGATTATTTTTTTCATTCATGGGCATTTAGGTATTTGTAGCGGCTAAATCCGGTCAACGGTTAAACTTGACTAGCTTTGACTAACGGTAGGGGAGGTCATTGTCAATTAATGATAAAGTTGTTTTTGGTTGTCAAAGATTAAACCTCAGGGAGGTTGGCTGCAATTTGCTCTTTAGTGTGTATATATATATATATATATATATATACGTATAACATATTTCAAACACACACACAGATATACAGTAAGTCTCTCATGAAAGATCCCTTATTTTAATTTCGGTAAAGACCTTAATGAAAATACATCGATTTTAATGAATTTTGGTCTGAATTTTTTTATGGATGATGAGTTCATTGAAATCTACATACGAACAAAATTTGAGAATTTTTTGAATACTATAACTAATCTATTAGCCATCCATTTGATTAATTGATATCAAAATGATCATATATATATATATATATATATATATATATATATATATATATATATATATATACAGAAATTCTATTATCAGTTCGAACTGACAAAAGTTATATCAATTCCTTGCATGTGGGCCACTGAATTTAAATACTTTGACTTTGCTGTATACACTTGTTAGTCAAAGTATTTAAATCTAGTGGCCCACATACAAGGAACTAATATAACTTTTGTCAGTTTGAACTGATAATAGAAAGACCGTATATATATATATATATATATATATATTTGAGATATGCTATACGTACATATACACACGAAATATAATTATTCGTTTAAAAACAAAAAACAAAAAAAAAATTGATTTCCAAAAAACATCTAAATAAATTAATGGTATCCCCTTATTTACCAAAATGCCACTCATTGGCTGGAATTGGATGGAATGGCCATTAGTGTCACTTTTCGTCTAAAATGATCATTTTAAAACCAATTTCCATTCTAGTGGCTATTTTGATAATTTGTCATCAAATTGATGGTCACCGGGGTAATTATCCCTACATTGTATCTAGGTAGCACTCCATTTGGTGAAGGTAACTCATATCTGGTTTAGATACTCCAGAATACGTATCCGATACATCAAATAACATATTGGTTGACTTTTTCATAAGTTTGACTAAGGATACCAAAAACATATCATAAATAGTTGACACCAAGGATAATTTATAATAAAAATAAAAATAATAAAAAACAATCTATCAACTTTTGTATGACAATGATTCTTAGTAATTGAGCTTTTCTATGACAATGATTCTTAGTAATTGTAAAAATAAATAAATAAATAAATAAAAAACCTATTAGAACAATGATACTTTGTAATTGAAAAAAAAAAAAAAAATCTAACAGTTTTTCTAGAGAGTGTTTATAATTTCTTTCATTTTGAGATGTGCAATTTAAAAAGAAAAAAAAAACATTCAAACTATTCATCAAACATGTTATTGAAAAAAAAAAAAAAAAAAACCCTATCAATTTTTCTAGAGTAGTAGTACTTTGTAATTGAAAAAAATATATATAATAGTTTTTCCAAAGAAGTGTTAGTAATTTCTTTCACTTTGAGATGTGTAAATTTAGGGAAAAAAAAACATCTCAACTACTAAAACTATTGAATACAAATATAAAATTTTAAATAAAAAACAAAAGAGTTAAATATTAGTAAAACAAGGCGAGAGGCTATAACTAAAAACCATATTTTGGAGGAATATGAACATGAGCATCTTTAACCCTTTTTTTTTTTTTTTTTTTTTAAATAAACTAAATATGATGCTAAATTTTAATAAAATTTGATTGCTTTCTCAGTCTATTCAAATTTTCTACCAAAAGAAACAAAAAGTTGGTTCAAACAATTCATAAAACACCTTATAGACATAATTTGAAATACTAAAATATTTGATAAAAAAAAATGATAAATTTATCTTTTCTTGTCTGTTTTATTTTTGCTATTTTATTTCAATAATAATAAAAAAAAAAAAACTAACAAACAGGAATCAAAAACCTACCACGCAATGTAAATTTGTTTCTTAGTAATTGTAAAAAATTCTTTATTAGTTTTTCTAGAACAGTGATAATTTGTAATTGAAAAAAAAAGATTTAACAGTTTTTCTAGCATAGTGTTTGTAATTTCTTTTACTTTGAGTTGTGCAAATTTAGGAAAAAAAAAAAAATTCAAATTATTCATCGAACACATTATTGAAAAAAAAAAAAATCTCAACTACTAAAACTATTAAACACAACAAGAAAATTAAGAAAAGAAAAAAAAAAAAAGGGGTTAGAGTATTAATAAATACCTAAAGTTATTGCACCACACAAAAGTGAATCTCTTTATGCAACTGGTGGCTTCAACTGATTCGATTTTTTGACCAACAATGATGGAGACGTCTGGGCATGGAGCAAGAAGCGAAGTTTTGGTCCTTGAGTTACAATGGTTGAGGACTACAATATTAACCAATGTGTTTGTGTTGGGGTCAAAATAAAATTATATTACATGGGTTTAATGAAAATTACTTAAACATTAAGTGAATGTGAGTTGGCAATTGACTAAATAATGTCAGATAAGCTGACACCTTTAGTGGGATGAGAAATGTGGGATACCGGGTGAGAAGTGTATCATGCTGTTTTTAAATATGGGTGTCATTTTTTTTTTTGTGCATTATACACACCTAAATAACAACTTAACTAGAATCGCATCAACAAGACAAGGTTACAGGAAAAAATTGAAAGTCAAAATAATACAAACTTAAAATTTATAGAATTAAAATGCAAAATACATATTATTTTTTATTTACATTTTAAATATATATATATATATATCAATGAGCAATGAGGCCCTCGCATCAACAAGACAAGGTTACCAGGAAAAAATTGAAAGTCAAAATAATACAAACTTAAAATTTATAGAATTAAAATGTAAAATACATATTATTTTTTATTTACATTTTAAATATATATATTTTTTTCATTAAAATGTAAAATACATATTATTTTTTATTTACATTTTAAATATATATATTTTTTCAATGAACAATGAGGCCCGCTCTATGTGTGTGTATATATTTTTTTCATTAAAATGTAAAATACATATTATTTTTTATTTACATTTTAAATATATATTTATATATATATATATATATATATATATTCAATGAGCAATGAGGCCATCTCTCTCTCTCTCTCTCTCTCTTTGTGTCTGTGTGTCATGGCTCCCCCTAGCCTCCATGGTGGCCCGCCCTTGGTGTTAATCATATGCTCCTCATGTTTATATTATTTACTAAACCTAGACGACAACAACAATGGCAAGAATCACCGCTCAATCATGGACGTAATCAGGATTAAACACTAGAGGGTGTGTGAGTCATGGCTCCCCCTAGCCTCCATGGTGGCCCGCCCTTGGTGTTAATCATATGCTCCTCATGTTTATATTATTTACTAAACCTAGACGACAACAACAATGGCAAGAATCGCTGCTCAATCAGGGACGTAACCAGGATTAAATACTATAGGGTGGGCTAAAATAAATTTGTTTTTACCAATCATTAACAATAAGAGAAAATTATATTAATTGAAAATAAAGATACACCTAGTCAAGATGACACAGCGAGGCTTACCCTATAAATGTATATTATAAATAAATATGTTAACAAATTTTATAAAAAAATAAAAATAAAGTCAAAACAAATTATAAAATAAACATGAAATACAAATACAATCCAATACTAATTAAGTTGTACATACAATTTTTTAAAAGAAAAAACTTATCAATTATGAATTCATGATCAATAGCACCAACAATTTCTCTTTCAATGTAGACAAACATGGAGTTTGTTAAAAATTCATTTTCCATCTTATTGCGAAGTAAGTTCGGTTCTGTTGTTGCTGTGGAAACAAAGAGAGTCAAGACTAGATGAATCAACTTGTCGATAAAAAAAGTCGTGTCATTTTTGTTTCAATTAACAATTGTATATTCACTTTCTGGTGCGGGATTGTTGGGGATAATTTCGAACCGATGAACGCAGAAATGCCGTGCCTAATATTCGCCCATAACTAATAGCAATTAATAACGTCAATAAGCAGAAAAATAGATGAGAGAGAATAAAACAATCACAACACAAGATATACGTGGAAAACCCAAATCGGGTAAAAAACCACGGGCAGTCAGGACGACAAAGAAAGTTCCACTATATGATAAATTGTTACAACCATTTACCCTAGGATTAACTCTCTTACCTCAACCCGGAATTAATATTACATCAGAAAAATATTACAACCATTAAAATGAACCCTAAACCCATTGTACCATAAAAAATTACGATCAACCATGTTTAAATTAAATGATTCAATTATAAACATTCATACAATCATATAGATGGTGCCTACACATTCATACATGACAGGAACATCGAAATCGATTCTCCTGTTCTGAAAAATTGGCTCTGATACCAATTGTTGGGACCCCGGTTTACAGATCGTGCAGCGGAAGGAACTTTTTAAAAAATATATATTATTTCATAAAGAAATACTGCGATTAGTAAACCCTAAGATCTATTTTTCGGAACAGTAAAGACAAGAAATCGAAATTGAAATATATAAAAAGAGAAGAGAAGAAACAATTTTCTTCATACCTATGTAGGAGGCTCCTTCACTTTAATACGATCTACTCCTGATTTGAACCACTTGATCTTCCTTGCTATCTCCCGGGACTGGCAATGGTGTGTGGGCGTGTCACGTCATTTAGGAACCTGTATGGAGGTAGAAGAGAAGAACACATAGAAGACAACTCTTGTTCTTTTAATGGTGAAGTGCGGCCACCCTTAATAGTGGTGTAAAAGTGGGCTGGCACGGCCCATTTGTGCCGGGCCGAAAAAGCCCGTTTTTGAAAACGGGCTCAGCCTGGCATGGCACATCGTTTTTATGTGCTGGGTCAGGCCGGCCTGTTTTCCAAAAAGGGAGAGCCCGGCACGTGTTGGTGGCCCGAGCCATATGTATGTGTGGCGGGCCGGGCCAGGCCGGCACGCAGGCCTTTTTTTATTTTATTTCTTTTTAAACAATTTAGATTATATAATTTTAATTGTAATTTCTCTATCTTATATTAATATATTCTTATTTATTATTTTAGTGTAATAATAATAATTAAAAAAAAAGATAAATTTATTATTTTATTTAATAAAATAATTCAAAGAATAAATAAAAATAAAATATGAAAGTAAATAAAAATACATGAAAATATGAAATGAAAAATGATTTATTTATTTTGGATTTTTACTTTTACATGATTGCCTCATTAAAATTTAAAAACCTTACCAAGAAAAACCCAATGGGATAAAAATTTGGCAAGGGAAAAAGAGTGCAATCTCTAGCATACACGGAGTCGTAACTGGCCCGTCTGGCCATCCCGGTTCCGTTGTAGTTATATCCAGGTTATAGTTTTTGACTCTTCCTGTTGAGCCATGCTTTTGGCCATATGCCTTTTCAAATGACCGGTTCCCGAGTTTGGATAGGCATCATATGAGCGTTTACAAAACTTACAGCGATATTTTATTGTGACCCTACCGTCTGGGTTTGGTATTTCTTCTTTGTCAAAACACTCCCATACTTTTGATATGTACTTTTTAGGTTTGGGAGGACATGATGTCGGTGTTGTGCCAAAACCAGAAGGCCCCGCTGCCGTTTCCGTCGGCCCGGAAAGGTCAAAATAATTTTCCTCTATGTTAATACCGTCCAAAAATTGAGGATGATTATGATCGATTTCCTACAATACAAATATTAACTCATTAATCATTAAAATGGCTAAAGCATAAAATCATAAATATACTAATTAGTAATAACTAAGCATGACAATATTAAAATTAATTACTAAACATAAAATCATCAATTTACTAACTAAACAAAATATACTAAGTATAAATTAAAATATACAAATATTAAAATTAATTTTTAGACCTAAATTCATAAAATGATAAATTTACTAAAACATAAAATTAATTAATAACATTTAAAAGAAAAAGATACCTTTGAGCTTTGGTGAATTGGTGGAGAGATTAGAGAATAATATTAGAATATTAGAAAATAGATATTAGAGAGAGTAATGGAGAGTTGTAGAATGGAGAGAATGAGAGTATGAGAGAATAGAGATTGAGAGAAAGTGTATGGAAATTGTGGATTGGGTGGGGGTATTTATAGAAAAATTTGAAATGTGGGTAAAAATATAAAATAGAAGAGATGAGGGGTAAAGTGTAATTTTTTAATTAATTTTGAAATTTTGACCGTTGCTGACGTCAGCAACGGTCAAAATTTAAAAAAAAAATAATAATAAAAAATTAGTTTTTCAAAGGGTTAATATATATATATATATGTATGTATGGCGGGTCGGCCTGCCGGCTTGCCAGGCCGGCGTCCCCTTCAGGCCTTCAATTTTTTTTTTTTTTTTTAATTTAAAATTTTAAATATCTTAATTAACTTAGTTTGTTATTTGTTAATTGTTAGTTTTGTTACTTTGTTTTGTACTTTTGTTACATACTTACATTATAAATTTATAATATTGTTATATTGTTTAAACATTTTTAATTGTAATTTGTTTATCTTATTTATTATTTGAGTCATTGAGTGTAAAAAAAAAAATGTAGAAAATAGAAAGATTTATTATTTTATTTAAAAATAATAATTCAAAGAATAAATAATTATAAAGCTAAAATATTAAAGAAAAAAAAAGAAGATGAAATTATGAAAATATGAAAAGAAGAATTATTTATTTCTTTTGGAGTCTCAGACTCTCAGTATTACATATTTACATGATTGCCTAATTAAAAACCTTACCAAGAAAAACCCAGTGGGATAAAAACTTGGTAAGGGAAAAAGAGTGCAATCGTATTACAAGTTAACGTACATGTTGATGTATAAGCAAGAAATCCTAGATTTGGTTACTGTCGGAACTCTCTTCGACAAATAAATTACTGAAATTTTGAATAAGTTGTTCATCAACCGTTTCATGTTGCAACCTCTTTTTTGCACGCTCCCAATCCTGAACGCATGCCAATACCTCTACCATGTCTGGAGTTAAAGAATTTTTTCTTTATTCAACAATTCTTCCAGTCGTGCTGAATACATGTTCTGAGGAAACAGTGGAGACAGAGATAACCAGTACGTCCCGTGCTAGGTGTGATAGGATCGGATATTTAAAATAGCCGTAGGTTTTCCACCATACCAACAGTTAAAATCCCTTCTCTCTTTCAAATGACCGGTGGTCGAATTGAGCTTCAAGGTAGCTTGTCAGTTCGACACCGGAAGTTGCATCAGCTGATTCAGCTCGTGAAGAAGAAGAACTTGATGAGCCTACTTTTTTTCGACGTTTTAAAATGTTCCAACTTGTCTGATTCGGGAGTGTGTCTGGTTCTATTGTTGGTTGCACGTCAACACCCGCCATACCTGTGCTCATAAGTACTAAAAACTTCGAACAACTTGGTTCGAATGTCAGTAACCTGTGCAGAATAATCTACGCTCAAAATATCACCAAGATACTCTAGCAATGTTTCTAAACTAGATAATTTAACCCTAGGATCTATTATAGCACCTAAAGCATAAAGGAAAGGAATTTCAGACCAGTATTTTTTAAACTTGGCTTCCATGGCAACAACTGCAGGGCCTAAGATTCCATCTTTCCTATAATTGTTTAACAATTCAGACATTTCCACAATATGATGTATTATCAGGGAAGATGTGGGGTAATAGACCCCGGAAAGAGTTACAGTGGAATCGTAAAAAACCTTTAAAAATTGAATAAAGATTTTTGCCACATGCCTATCATTTGGTGTCAGTGTTGGTTGGCCAAGTTCGGACATTTTCATGTTATAAAAACCTGAAATAGGTGATTCATATTCCAAACAATTTAGCAGCATTAAATAAGTAGAGTTCCACCTTACCGGCATATCTGTTAGGAATCTTCGGGGTCATAGACCGAAGGTTGTACAGTATCTACCGAATTCATTCAATCTTGGATTAGAACTACAGAGCCAAGCAATGGCATCTCTGATGCGATCTATACGATCGCTTACTACCTTCATACTAGATTGTACAACTAAATTGATGATATGACATGCACATCATTGATGGAAGAAATAACCCCCATGTTGCGGGATATTTTTTTCAAAAAACAATGCAATGGAACTAGTATTTGCAGATGCATTATCTAATGTGATAGAAATGACGTGATGCTGTATTTCAAAAGTTTCTAAAACAGACATAATGCTTTTAAAAATATTTTTTGCGGTATGTGTGCCATCCATAAGACGAAAACCAAGAATTCTTTTTTGTAAATTCCAATGATAGTCTAAATAGTGTCCCGTGACAGTTATATAGTCCTGTTTGGAACATGCGCTCCAAATATCAGAAGTTAATGCAATAGAGATAGTTAGATGCTGTAATTCAGCCTTCAACTCATCTCGTTGGGTTTGAAAACATTTTATCAAATCATTTCGAGTAGTGGTTCTAGAAACAGATTTAAATTGGGGGTTGTATGCAGTTTGAATAAATTCTTCATAAAAAGGGTTGTCACCGAATTTAATCGGTTGATCAGTACATGCAATGTAACGTGCCATGGACTCTCTAGCATGCATGGCATCGTAACGCCAAGTTGTAACGGACCCGTCTGGGTGCCATTGTAGTTGTGTTTGGGTTGTAGTGTCTACCTGTCCGTGTGCAGGCATACATTTCTCCATATGCCTTCGCAAATGACAGGTCCCTCCCCTAGAAGTGACATAATGCTTTTCACAAAACTTACATTGAGCTCTGTCCATGAGTTGACCGTCTGGCATAGTTTTCTGTACTACGTCAAAACACTACCATACGTTTGATGTGTGCTTTTTAGGTTTGGGAGGACGTGATGTCGGTGTTGCGCCGGAAACAGAAGGTCCCGTTGCCGTTTCCGTTGGTCCGAGGCCGGAAAGGTCAAAATAATCGTTGTCCATGTTAAGACCGTCTAGAAATTGAGGATGATTATGATCCATTTCCTACAATACAAATATTAAATCATTAGTCATTAAAAACAAGCATAAAATCATAATTCATAAATACTAAGTATAAAAATATTAAAATTAATTACTAAACATAAAATCATAAATATACTAAGCATATTAAAATTAATTACTAAACATAAAAATATAATATCATACCAATATTAAAATAATTACTAAACATAAAATCATAAATATCATAAAAATATTAAAATTAATTACTAAACATAAAATCATAAATATACTAAGCATATTAAAATTAATTACTAAACATAAAAATATAATATCATACAAATATTAAAATAATTACTAAACATAAAATCATAAATATCATAAAAATATTAAAATTAATTACTAAACATAAAATCATAAATATACTAAGCATATTAAAATTAATTACTAAACATAAAATCATAAAATCATACAAATATTAAAATAATTACTAAACATAAAATCATAAATATATACTAAGCATTAAAATATTAAAATTAATTACTAAATATAAAATCATAATATCATACAAATATTAAAATAATTACTAAACATAAAATCATAAATATCATAAAAATATTAAAATTAATTACTAAACATAAAATCATAAATATACTAACTACTAAGCATTAACATTTAACATATTAAATTAATTACTAAACATAAAATCATAATATCATACAAATATTAAAATAATTACTAAACATAAAATCATAAATATCATAAAAATAATAAAATTAATTACTAAACATAAAATCATAAATATACTAACTACTAAGCATTAACATTTAACATATTAAAATAATTACTAAACATAAAATCATAAATTGTAGGGAAAAATAACAAAAGTAGTACACGCAGCGGAAGCGATACTAAAATTAGATTTAGTGACTTTTAAAAAAATTTTCCTTTATGAACCTTAAACCCTTTTAATCAATAAACATGCATATACATTAACAAAAAGTAGATTACCTTTTGTCGCGTGATCCGATTGACTTACGTCGATGGTAATCCGCAAGACCTTCAATCCGAGCACGAACGTGGATCACCTAGGAGCGTGGTCTCCCTTTTCTTTGAATTGCAAACCTGTGAATGGACAAAACAAAACATTTCTTTTCTTTGTTAGTCACAAAACAATCAAAAGAATGTCTAAGATTATTCCGGTCACTTTTGAGTTCTCAATCTAATGATCGAAACTCGCGTGAACCTAGATCGATATCGTATACACAAGCTTATTGATGATTAAGCAATAGTATACTATCAAAGAATAATCTAACACTCCTTTTTGTCTTAGTAGAATAAAAACTCTCTATGAATGAAGAAGAAGAAGAAGAAGAAAAATAAAATCTCAAGCACCAATGTATGTGGTGGCCGAACCCTATAAGAACACTTATATAGGTTGGCCGAATTTTTCTTCTTTTTCCTTTAGGGTTGCCGAATTCTATGTAGTTTTGGATTAGGGTTGGTCGAATTTCATCATGTCACTTATATAGGGTGACGGAAATTCAACCCTAATTCTTTTCAACTTTATAGACTTCAAACCCTAATCCAACTCATTGATTTTTATTCTTTTATTTTGACTAAATAAAAAGACTCCTTATTTGATTAAATAAATAAAATTAATTTATTTATTTCCTTATCAAACAAGTCTTTTACTTTTAGGAAAGATTTGTTTCTTTAATTAAACAATTAATCAATAAATTAATTAATTCTTATTTAATTAAAACAAATGAAACAAAATAATATATTAGGTTAAAACATTAACCTTGCCGCCCCACTTGTATAAAATTGGGCCTAATATTATTTTCTTATTTCATTTAATCCATTGGACTTTAAATAAAAAGCCCACATGTGAACCAGACCCATTATTACTAAAAGAAACAAGCCCACATGTCTTTCATTAATATATTAATATAATTGAGCAGCCCATTACATAAATAATGTGCATATTATATTCTTAATATATTAAATGCAATTCTAGATGGACCCTTAAATTGGTCCGGTAGAATATATCAAGTGATCCATGCAAGTCCGTGTGGATTGGGGATCTTGGTGGGCCATCTAAATTTAAGCTTCAATAGACATAACCTAATCACAATCAACAAATGATTCACTTAGGTCCGATCCATTAATTTTAACTCATTCCACTAAAGAGCTAAAACTGAACTCTTAAATAAAGATAGAAAAGGAAGATGCTCCTCATTCATACCCTAGACAATCATATTGGAGATAGTGTATCCTCGTGATTAATATCAGTAATCGCCAAGAGTTCATAGACCGCCTATAACTCTCCAAGTTACCATATTTACTCATATGACCACGTTTTGAACTTGGATATTTTGACTTGTCCAGAAGCCATGTTTTCAATAGACACTATCGAAAACTCAACGTTGAGATTTAATATCCAATTACCTCAAAACATCCATATGATGATATTATACTCTCATTTAATTAAATGGAGCCACGATGTCCATATCTATAAATGAAGTCCTCTATCGATTAACAAATGAATATCACCAAACTATCGAGGATAGACTATGCGATATAATCGTACTCATTGATAACTCAAATGATATCACTTGCAACCATAAGTCCATCATTTATCTCAGGATTAAGATAGACTCTCCGATTGTCCTGATAATGAAAAGACTATTATCTACTGACGGTTCTAGATAAAGCTTTTCATTGTGACCCAGTTCAATGCACCCAGTGCACTAGATCCTTTTGCTCGAAGACACTCCGATGATTTTAGACTCATCATATCTCATTTGATCCCACTCAAATGCTAGCAAAAGAATTCTACAACTTTAACAAGATAAAGGTGCCCAACCTTTAACTTAAGTTGTGAACATTATTCAAGACTAACTAAAGAATTGTGTCTACCACATACATATCCAGATGTACGAACAATTCTTCTTTTCCTATAGTCTTTAGACCTTATGATTATTTACTTTGACAATTATAATATTAAACTATAAATGCTATACGATTTGTTAAACCAGAAATCACTTTATTAATATGAAAAAGATTGTTAATTACAACATTACACTCTTGCTATTGAGCATAATCCTAATAATCTCCCACTTGCGCTATAGCAAATGTGTCATATCTCTCAAGCCCATGTTCTCTAGATGCCCATCGAAACTCTTCTGAGGTAGAGCCTTTGTGAAGGGATCCGCTAGATTTTCTACTGACGCGATTTTGGTAATCGTCACGTCACCTCTTTGAACAATCTCCCTTAAAAGATGATACTTTCTTTCAATGTGTTTACCTCTCTTGTGACTTCTTGGTTCTTTCGAATTAGCCACTGCTCCACTGTTGTCACAGTAGATAGTGATCTGCTTATTCGCACTAGGAACCACTTCTAAGTCAATCATGAATTGGCGGAGACAAACAGCCTCTTTGGCAGCCTCGCATGCAGCAACATACTTAGCTTCCATGGTGGAATCAGCAATACAAGATTGCTTGATACTCCTCCATATAACTGCTCCTCCTCCAATAGTAAACACAGCCCCTGATGTGGATTTTCTGGAGTCAGAATCTGATTGGAAATCAGAATTTGTATACCCAACGGGAATCAAATCCCCTCCAGAGTATACAAGCATATTATCTCTCGTTCTCTTGAGATACTTGAAAATATGCTTGACTGCCGTCCAGTGATCAGGACCAGGTTTCGATTGAAACCTGCTAACTATGCCAACAGCAAAACAAATATCTGGTCTATTACAGAGCATTACATACATGAGATATGGAACTCTACTCATGAATTGCTCTTCATGCTCATTCTTAGGAACTTGTTCCTTAGAAAGCTTGATTCCATGTCTGAAAGGTAACATACCTTTCTTGGAATCCTGCATGGAAAACCTAGACAAGATCTTGTCTATGTATGAAGCTTGGGATAATGCAATCGTTCTATTCTTTCTATCCCTTATTACTTGGATACCTAGAATAAAACTTGCTTCTTCTAAGTCCTTCATATCAAATTGTTTTGCTAACCATTCTTTTACTAATGTCAATACACCTACATCGTTTCCAATGAGTAGTATATCATCAACATAAAGAATCAGGAAAACCAACTTGTCGCCCTTAATCCTTTTGTATACACAAGGTTCATCAGGATTCTGAATAAATCCAAAACTTTTGACAGCTTGATCAAACCTTATGTTGCAGGATCTGGATGCTTGCTTTAATCCATATATGGATTTCTGCAACTTGCATACCTTTTCCATTTGGCCCTTTTCAATGAATCCTTCTGGTTGCATCATGTAGATGCTTTCGTCAAGACTTCCATTAAGGAAAGCTGTCTTGACGTCCATTTTCCAAATCTCTAGATCTAAAGATGCTGCAATGGATAAGAGTATCCTAATGGATTTAAGCATGGCCACAGTAGAGAAGGTTTCCTCGTAATCGATACCTTCTTTCTGTGTATACCCTTTAGCTACTAATCTAGCTTTAAAGGTTTCCACCTTTCCATCCATACCTCTTTTCCTCTTGTATACCCACTTGCACCCAATGGGTTTTATCCCTTTAGGCAAGTCTACAAGGGACCAGACTTTGTTATCGAACATAGATTCAATCTCAGATTGCATTGCCTTTTGCCAATGGCGACTATCAACATCCTCTATTGCTTCCTTATACGTGTAGGGATCATCGTCGTTCGGGAATTCTCCATTGATTCTCCCAGACCGATGTATCTTTCGGGTTGTGTTCTAACCCTCCCACTACGACGAGGAATGGTAGGTTGTTGATCTTGTGTTGGATCGGAACTTACAATTGGGTTAGGTTGTGTAACCTCTCGTGGAATTGTATCTCCTGACATCTCATTCAGGACAATTCTACTTCTAGGCACAAAATCATTCATATAGTCCTTTTCCAGAAATTTAGCATATGTCGAAACAAATACTTTAAGATCTGAAGGACTATAGAAATAATATCCTTTAGTTTCTTTTGGATACCCTACAAATATACATGTTTCCGAACGGGACTCCATCTTTTCTGTCTTTTCTTTTAACACATGCGCAGGACAACCAAATATCCTTAAGTGTTGTAAACTAGGCTTGCGCCCAGTCCACAACTCATGCGGTGTTTTAGGAACAGACTTAGATGGTACATCGTTTAGAATGTATATAGCAGTTTGTAAAGCATATCCCCAAAAAGAAATAGGAAGCGTTGAATAACTCAACATAGACCTAACCATATCCAAAAGAGTTCTATTTCTCCTTTCTGCTACCCCATTCTGTTGAGGTGTACCTGGTGCAGAAAACTGAGAAACTATCCCATTATCAATAAGATATTGCTGAAACTCACCAGATAGATATTCTCCACCACGATCAGATCTCAAGATTTTTATGTGTTTCTCAAGCTGATTTTCCACTTCAGCTTTGAATGCTTTGAACATGTCAAAAGCATCCGACTTATGTCTCATGAGATACACATAACCAAATCTCGAGTAATCATCCGTGAAGGTGATGAAGTACTCATATCCACCTCTAGCTTGAATGCTCATAGGTCCACATACATCAGTGTGTATCAATCCTAAACATTCAGTGGCTCTTGCACCTTTGGCAGAGAACGTCCTTTTGGTTATTTTACCTTCCAAACAAGATTCACAAGTTGGTAGATCATCAACCTTTAAGTCACTCAAAGGTCCGTCACATACCAATCTTTTAATCCTATTAAGGTTAATATGACCTAAGCGTAAATGTCAAAGGTAGGTTTCATCTGTTGATAATTTTACTCTTTTATGATTAGGTTCCGTTATTTCTGTGTCTAACGAGTGAGAGATATTTTTATGCAAAAAGAATAAGCCGTTTTCCAATGTACCTTTGCAAATAAATTTGTTATTCTTACTAATAATAAAATCTTTATTAAAAGTAACCGAATACCCAAATTTATTCAAACAAGAAACTGAAATTAAATTTCTCTTGAATTGAGGTACATAATAAACGTCTATCAAATCTAAATGCCTAAAGAATCTAGATTAACTCTAATATCTCCCACTGCACTTGCAGACACTAACGTTCCGTTGCCCAAACGCAAATTGATTTCATTCTTATTCAACTTTCTCCTTTCTTGAAACCCCTATAAGGAATAGCAAACATGATTTGTGGCTCCAGAGTCTATGATCCAAGAATCTGTAGAATCTGCCAGAAAACATGTTTCAAAATAATTAATATTACCTTGTTCCTTCTTGTTCTGGGACTTTGGGCAATTTCTTTTCCAATGTCCCTTTTCACCACAAAGGAAGTATTTCCCTTTGATCTTGGTTACTTTCTTGGTCTCCATCTTGGTAGGCCCAAGTTGCTTTTTCTTCTGTTGTTCCTTAACCTTTTGACGGGTCTTAACAGTAGCAACTTTACCAACCATATGAATCTGAGATTCATAAGTAGGAGCAGGTGGTTTAGGAGCAGACAGAATAAACTTATGTTTTTCAGCTTGCAGCAACAACCCAATTTTCCTTTTCCATGTGACATATTTATTTCCGGTTAAAATATTATCTTTTAAGATGTTCATTAGGGATGGGGTCATGATTTCTTAATAAAACAAAACATATATAAGTAAATAATCATGATAAAGCACTTTTAAATATTTATCTTGAATTAAATAAATAACTCAATCATAAAATTCAACGGTGATCCAACACCCATAAATGTTACGCCTCCTTTGGGAGTTCGCACCATTTACTAGTTAGACTAGGTCCCACCTAATTGTTAACATAACAACCAGCGTTTTCAATTTTAGCCTTGCAATTTTACTGACAAGAACTCTTGGGAGGATATCAATAAAATTACATTGAGTGTGTTACCAAGATATCGACCCTCAATTTTCTCTCACGAAAATCCCTCCTTGGGGAGTAGATTTCGTTTGAGTCCATTGTCTAGTCTATCCTTGTAAGGAAGTATATTGCTAAATTCCATTCATGGACGCCCCTTCGGGGGATTACCAATAAATAATAAAGCTCAACTAACCTTGGAGGCCATAGGTGTTACAAAAACACCTTCTCCCACTCAATTATTTAAGGCATGTGATTAAATCCCAAAGAATGATTTACCAAGTTATCTAGATGCCAATTTAGATACCTAAATCATTCAATGCATGTTCATACCAAAAGAGATATATGCGTGGCACTCCTATTCTATATGTCATGTTATCATACAATAACAAATATTGTAATATTTAAGCATAAATTAAATAGCAACAATTTTGGCCCATCCTAGAAAAACAAGTAAATTACAATTGTCAGGAATACAAGATCTTCAGGTGGCCCATCAACCATACGCTCATCCTTCGGCCCAAACCCCATGGGCGTGCACAACCCACAACCCCACAAAGGGACTGCCATGCGCAGCCCATAAGGCCTTCAAGGCTGCCGTGCACAGCCCACCTTGTAATGGGCTTGCCATGCGCAGCCCAATCAACTCCTAGGGTGCGCACGGTGCTCGTTCTCGGTTCCGGTTGCTTCGTTTTGCTTCGTGTCTTCGAATCTTCAAGACTTAAATATATTATGGCAGTATTTAAACAAATAAAATACTGCAGTATTTTTTTTTTTTTTTTTTAATAACTGCAGTACTTTTTACACATAAAAAACTGCACATAATAAAAATAAAAAAACTGCAGCAGTGATAAAAAAAATACTGCACTTATATTAAAAAAAATAAAAACCTAGCAACTACCAAGAAGGAATTATGGCGATAATAGACCACCCTTCTTGTTACAACTCCGAAACAAAAATTACATTGAAAATCTAGGGCCAAAATCGAGCAATAACAATCCACATAAAACATATATAAATCCATACATCACATGTAATTATATATTTGAATACCTAGAGTGCCATCTCTTTCTAAACATGCATAATCACAATAAAAAGAAATAGATCCACGTATATATACGTTAATTAATTAAAAGGGTTCAACCTAGGCTCTGATACCAATTGTAGGGAAAAATAAACAAATAAAAGTGTTACACGCAGCGGAAGCGATACTAAAATTAGATTTAGTGACTTTTAAAAAATTTTCCTTTATGAACCTTAAACCCTTTTAATCAATAAACATGCATATACATTAACAAAAAGTAGATTACCTTTTGTCGCGTGATCCGATTGACTTACGTCGATGGTAATCCGCAAGACCTTCAATCCGAGCACGAACGTGGATCACCTAGGAGCGTGGTCTCCCTTTTCTTTGAATTGCAAACCTGTGAATGGACAAAACAAAACATTTCTTTTCTTTGTTAGTCACAAAACAATCAAAAGAATGTCTAAGATTATTCCGGTCACTTTTGAGTTCTCAATCTAATGATCGAAACTCGCGTGAACCTAGATCGATATCGTATACACAAGCTTATTGATGATTAAGCAATAGTATACTATCAAAGAATAATCTAACACTCCTTTTTGTCTTAGTAGAATAAAAACTCTCTATGAATGAAGAAGAAGAAGAAGAAGAAAAATAAAATCTCAAGCACCAATGTATGTGGTGGCCGAACCCTATAAGAACACTTATATAGGTTGGCCGAATTTTTCTTCTTTTTCCTTTAGGGTTGCCGAATTCTATGTAGTTTTGGATTAGGGTTGGTCGAATTTCATCATGTCACTTATATAGGGTGACGGAAATTCAACCCTAATTCTTTTCAACTTTATAGACTTCAAACCCTAATCCAACTCATTGATTTTTATTCTTTTATTTTGACTAAATAAAAAGACTCCTTATTTGATTAAATAAATAAAATTAATTTATTTATTTCCTTATCAAACAAGTCTTTTACTTTTAGGAAAGATTTGTTTCTTTAATTAAACAATTAATCAATAAATTAATTAATTCTTATTTAATTAAAACAAATGAAACAAAATAATATATTAGGTTAAAACATTAACCTTGCCGCCCCACTTGTATAAAATTGGGCCTAATATTATTTTCTTATTTCATTTAATCCATTGGACTTTAAATAAAAAGCCCACATGTGAACCAGACCCATTATTACTAAAAGAAACAAGCCCACATGTCTTTCATTAATATATTAATATAATTGAGCAGCCCATTACATAAATAATGTGCATATTATATTCTTAATATATTAAATGCAATTCTAGATGGACCCTTAAATTGGTCCGGTAGAATATATCAAGTGATCCATGCAAGTCCGTGTGGATTGGGGATCTTGGTGGGCCATCTAAATTTAAGCTTCAATAGACATAACCTAATCACAATCAACAAATGATTCACTTAGGTCCGATCCATTAATTTTAACTCATTCCACTAAAGAGCTAAAACTGAACTCTTAAATAAAGATAGAAAAGGAAGATGCTCCTCATTCATACCCTAGACAATCATATTGGAGATAGTGTATCCTCGTGATTAATATCAGTAATCGCCAAGAGTTCATAGACCGCCTATAACTCTCCAAGTTACCATATTTACTCATATGACCACGTTTTGAACTTGGATATTTTGACTTGTCCAGAAGCCATGTTTTCAATAGACACTATCGAAAACTCAACGTTGAGATTTAATATCCAATTACCTCAAAACATCCATATGATGATATTATACTCTCATTTAATTAAATGGAGCCACGATGTCCATATCTATAAATGAAGTCCTCTATCGATTAACAAATGAATATCACCAAACTATCGAGGATAGACTATGCGATATAATCGTACTCATTGATAACTCAAATGATATCACTTGCAACCATAAGTCCATCATTTATCTCAGGATTAAGATAGACTCTCCGATTGTCCTGATAATGAAAAGACTATTATCTACTGACGGTTCTAGATAAAGCTTTTCATTGTGACCCAGTTCAATGCACCCAGTGCACTAGATCCTTTTGCTCGAAGACACTCCGATGATTTTAGACTCATCATATCTCATTTGATCCCACTCAAATGCTAGCAAAAGAATTCTACAACTTTAACAAGATAAAGGTGCCCAACCTTTAACTTAAGTTGTGAACATTATTCAAGACTAACTAAAGAATTGTGTCTACCACATACATATCCAGATGTACAAACAATTCTTCTTTTCCTATAGTCTTTAGACCTTATGATTATTTACTTTGACAATTATAATATTAAACTATAAATGCTATACGATTTGTTAAACCAGAAATCACTTTATTAATATGAAAAAGATTGTTAATTACAACATTACACTCTTGCTATTGAGCATAATCCTAACATAAATATCATACAAATATTAAAATAAGTACTAAACATAAAATCCTAAATATCATAAAAATATTAAAATTAATTAGTTAATTACTAAACATAAAATCATAAATATACTAACTACTAAGCATTAACATTTAACATATTAAAATAATTACTAAACATAAAATCATAAATATCATACAAATATTAAAATTAATTACTAAACATAAAATCATAAATATACTAAGCATATTAAAATTAATTACTAAACATAAAAATATAATATCATACAAATATTAAAATAATTACTAAACATAAAATCATAAATATCATAAAAATATTAAAATTAATTACTAAACATAAAATCATAAAATCATACAAATATTAAAATAATTACTAAATATAAAATCATAAATATATACTAAGCATTAAAATATTAAAATTAATTACTAAACATAAAATCATAAAATCATAAAATCATACAAATATTAAAATATATTACTAAACATAAAAATATAAAAGCATAAATATATTAAGCAATAAGTATAAACATATTTAAATTAATTACTAAGCATTTAATCATAAATATACTAAACATAAAAAATATTTAAATTCATTACTAAGCATTTAATCACAAATATAGTAATATATTAAGCATAAAAATATTTAAATTCATTACTAAACATAAAATCATAAATTGATAAATATACTAATATACTAACTACTAAAGTACTAAGCATAAAAGTATTTAAATTAATTAGTACGCATTTAATCATAAATATACTAAGCTTAAATATATTAAAATTAATTACTAAATATAAAATCATAAATATCATAAAAATATTTAAATATATTACTAAACATAAAATCATCAATTTACTAACTAAACAAAATATACTAAGATGGTAAGATTACTAAGCATAAATAAAAATATACAAATATTAAAATTAATTACTAGACATAAATTCATAAAATGATAAATTTACTAAAATCTAAGATTCTAAGATTAAATATTAAAATTTATAACAAAGCAAAGCATAAAAATATTAACTCATAAATACACTAAGCATAAAGCCATAAATAATTATAAAATATACATAAAATGTAAGAATAAATATCAAAATTAATAACTAAGCATAAATATATTAATTATTAACTATAAATATAAAATTTTTAAACTAAAACATAAAACTAATTAATAACATTTAAAGGAAAAAACATACCTTTGAGGCTTTGAGCTTTGGTGGAGAAATTAGAGAATAATATTAGTAGAAATTTAGAATAGTAAACTAGTAGAGTAGTAGATTAGTTGTGTAGAGAATACTACAATAGAGAGAGAGAGAGTAAGAATGGAATAATTAAAAATTTAAATTATGAAGGTGTAGAGAAATTGAGAAAATGAGAAATAGAGATTAGACTATTAGAGAGAGTAATGGAGAGTTGGAGAATGTAGAGAGAATGAGAGAATAGAGATTGAGAGAAAGTGTATGGAAATTGAAATGAGTGGGGGTATTTATAGAAAAATTTGAAATGTGGGTAAAAATATAAAATAGAAGAGATGAGGGGGTAAAGTGTAATTTTTTAATCAATTTTGAAATTTTGACCGTTGCTGACGTCAGCAACGGTAAAAATTTTAAAAAAATAATAATAATAAATTGTAAGGTTAACGGTAAAAAGAGGGAAAATAAATAAATAAATAAATAAACAGAACGGTCGGCCTGGTGGGCCTAGCCCACCGGCCTGGCACTCCAAGCCTCGAATCTGTACCCGGCCCGGGCCAAGTATGTAGGCCGTGCCAAGCCTGGCCCGCGATTCATACAGGCCGGGCCTGGAATGGCCCGCCATACTTGGCGTGCCGGCCGTGCCAAGGCCCACCAGGCCTGGCCCATATTTACAGCACTAACCCTTAATCAACACAACAAAAAAAAAACTTTATTTTTCTTTTTAAATGTTGCCACACACCTGATTCACTTCTTGCGTATGTGTTCAATTAGTCCTCTTAAAAATATATATCATATATATATTAATTTAAAAACTGATGATATCTTTTTAATTTTAAAACAAAATTTTTATTTTATTTTATTAATAGATATCATCCGATTTGAATTTAAACTATTTAAATTCAAAATTAATATTTAATTAATTAAAAAATAAGATAATCATATTATCCCATTTTTCAAATATAAATATCAATTAACACCCTCCATTAATAATTAATTACATAATTAAATAATCTTATTATTTAATTGTCATAATCATTAAATTCATTAATTAAATAATCTCATTATTCAATTAATTCCCGAATTGATACGTGTCACTTTCGTAACACAATTAATTGGACAATCCAATTAATTAACTATGACCCTTGTTACCTAAATCGATCGGGCTAGCAAGGGGACCTAATGGACCTATACTATTTTAAGCTTCAATAATCCCTAGAAATAATTAATTAAACTTTTTAATTAATATTTCATGATTATTAACTTCGATGTTATTCCACTAAAAACCTGAAACTGCACTCTCTCAACTGCAGATGTTTTTACACAAACCAATAACTTTCGATGTCCATCGATATAGCTATTACATATGGTATAATCCTCCACAAGTAATTGATAATTAGAGCTGGGTCATAATGTATGTTATACTCCTCTAATTATATATTTCCTTTAAGTACCATTAATTCTCTAATGAACAATAAATCTTATATTCTTTACGGAATTAGGAGAGTGCTCATATTGTTCAAGCCCCGAATCAACCCTTAAGGGAACTACCATCTACTTCTCGTAAGAATGAGTGGATTCCACTATTGTGTACAAACCTTCCCAGCCACAAGCCAAACCGTGATCCCAACATACGATGCTTATTGATCAAGAATGCAACTCCGACCTCACCCATAGTATATCAAAGACCACGATCTAACCTGAAGGAGTCGATAAGACACTCAAAATTAAGATCACCCACATATAGCCATCATTAGTTGATATATATGAATCTCATCGTTAAACGGATCTTAGTGAGAGATTCATATATATCATGGCCCAGTCCTATATGATCACATCATACAAGGTGCCTCCATTCTCATATCTCCATATGAATGATCCAGGATAGGATCACCGTATATTACGAAATAGACCGCAGTTGTAGATTAACCACAAATAAAGTACCCAACTTTATTTGCTATCTACGGACTCTTTAGATTGCTTGTTTCAAACTACATCCATCTGTATATGACACTCATATACTCAGTTCGAAATTACATCTGACAATCTTGGATGTTAAGTGCACATGTTATATATATAAAGTATGACACAAAATAAATGAATGTACTACTTTTTTTATTCATGTTCAAATCATATTTACAAATTACAAGCTTTAGGGAAAAAACCCCAACAATCTCCCACTTGCACTCAAGCATGTGAGTCATGTCTCGTAACCCTAGGCCTTCTAGGTGACCTTCAAACACTTTAGCCGGTAAGGTCTTCGTAAATGGATTAGCATGATTGTCTTGTGAGGCTATCTTGGTGACGATCACATCTCCTCTTTGCACTATCTCTCTAATGAGATGATACTTTCTCTCTATATGCTTACCTCTCTTGTGGCTTCTTGGTTCTTTGGAATTAGCCACAGCACCACTGTTATCACAATAAAGTGTGATTGGCTTATCCAGATCTGGAACAACTTCCAGATCGCTCAAGAACTTACGGAGACAAACAGCCTCTTTAGCAGCTTCACAAGCGGCTACATATTCGGCCTCCATGGTGGAATCAGCAATACAAGATTGTTTAATACTCCTCCACACAATGGCTCCACCACCAAGGGTGAATACTGATCCAGACGTGGATTTCCTAGAATCCCTGTCTGATTGAAAATTAGAATCCGTATATCTTAACGGGATCAAATCATGTCCAGAATACACTAACATATAGTTTCTCGTTCTCCGAAGATACTTGAGAATAGTCTTGACAACAACCCAATGATCCAATCCTAGATTGGACTGGTATCTGCTGGCTACTTACACTGCGAAGAAGATGTCTGGTCTCGTGCATAACATAGCATACATGAGACTACCTACTGCCGACGCATAGGGAACACGTCTCATATCCTCAACTTCTTGAGGTGTCTTAGGACACTGTTCTTTAGATAAGTGAACTCCATGCCTGGAAGGTAAATTACCTTTCTTAGAGTTCTGCATCGAAAATCGCACAAGAATCTTATTGATATACGATGCTTGAGACAGTGCTATGAGTTTGTTTTAACGATCCCTTATAAGTTGGATTCCTAGAGCATAACTCGTGTCTCACAAATCTTTCATTTGGAATTGGCTAACCAGCCAGCCCTTTACTTTCGATAATACCCCTACATCATTCCCAATGAGTAGGATATCATCTACGTAAAGAACTAAGAAAACTATCTTCTTGTCAATAATGCACTTATAGACACAAGGCTCATCAACGTTTTGCTCGAAACCATAGGTTTTGATCACATCATCAAACCTTATGTTCCAAGATCTAGATGCTTGCTTAAGTCCATAAATGGATCTTTGCAACTTGCAAACTTTTTGCTCTTGATCTGGAGACACAGATCCCTCTGGTTGCATCATATAGATACTCTCTTCAAGATTGCCATTCAAGAATGCAGTCTTAACGTCCATTTGCCAAATTTCGTAATCAAAATAGGCAGCAATGGATAAGAGAATCCGAATAGACTTAAACATGGCTACTGGCGAGAAGGTCTCTTCATAATCGACCCCCTCTTTCTGGGTATAACCCTTGGCCACTAGCCTTGCCTTGAAAGTCTCTACCTTCCCGTCTACTCCTCTCTTTCTCTTGTAGATCCACTTACACCCTATGGGTTTCACCCCATCCGGTAAGTCTGCAATGTTTGTCAATACAAGATCAATGCATGAGCATACTATGAAGTGTGTGAAGGTGTTATACCAAATGTTTGAACCACGATGCAGGGACACACATGTATGAATTGTGTGTGTGTGCACTAACGCCTTGCAAGAGGATAGGAGTCAAGATATACCTTTGACGCTTTTCACCTCTTGAAGACGACTTTTGCACTAGACGTTGCTCTTCACTTTTTAAGCTTCCTTTCTTCAAAGAATATCCTAAGCAACAACTAATACATAATATGGAGTGTTTTGCAATGGAATCAAGCCAATACAAATCATAAACCTTACAATCTCCCCCTTTGGCTATTCCATTGGCAAAACCTCAACCTTACCATACAATGTTTCACTCAAATAAACTCAAGATGATAGCATACTCTCAATCTCACATTACAAAGAAATTCCTAGGCTAAAAAGGCTTCAAGTCTTCAAGAATTCCTCTTTTGGTCTTCAAAGTACCTATGAGAGAAAATAGCAACCAAACAAGAGATCTTCTCTAAAGAAGAATGGTGAGTTATTAACCAAAAACAAATATAGAAGATATCCCTTATCTCATACACAAATGCATTATCTCAAGTGAATAAAATATTTTCATATTAAAGCTCTTCCTAAGATCCTTAACACAATTAGGCAAGAATTCTTTTCTTCCCCTTAAGACAAGAATTCTCCCCCTTAAGACAAAGTCTCCATAAAAGCACAAAGAGGAATTTCCCACACATTTGGAACATTTCTCCACACATGGTGAGAGGTATACATTTTTCTCCCCTATATTAAACATGGAATCCCCCATATCAAACATGGTGAGGTATACATTTTTCTCTCCCTTTTTGTCAAGGAATAGACAAGGGACACAAGAGATAAAGAACGAGATACAAAGCAAACAAATCGTATAGTGAGCGAAGTTGAATAAACTAAAGCTCCCCCTTAACATATGCTCCACATATTATCACCAAGTAGATTTGTTCACAAGGGACATTACACAATCACACAATCAAGCAATAAGAGAAAATATTTCATAATTTGTCAAAGTCCAAGAGAGAATCTTAGATTTTCATTAATCTCTCAAAAATATTCTCACATTGCTAATGAATCAAGCACATAAGCAAAATGTGTGTGTGTGAATGCTTCTCAAATATATAGTAGGAGTAATTGTGA
Organism: Acer saccharum; assembly: GCA_030490815.1. Classification (NCBI taxonomy): domain Eukaryota; kingdom Viridiplantae; phylum Streptophyta; class Magnoliopsida; order Sapindales; family Sapindaceae; genus Acer; species Acer saccharum. The sequence goes on from CM059867.1 coordinate 37,334,175, forward strand.
TATCAACATGCAAACTCTATCCACACCTATCCATCTAAAGCCTTTCCAAAAATAGGTCAAACCGATATTCATCCGGATTTTTGCTTTTAAATGAATAGATATCAACATATGAGCGTGTGTGTGCATGTGACTCGTTTTCCCGTTTCTATTTGTCAACCCGAGCTTTTTCACAATTCTCAACTATACACCATTAAGCCTTTTATTTTTCATTTCTTTTAGGCTTAGAATCAAAGATTTTTTTTTTTTAATGATTCTTTTCAACACTTCTTTGATTTTTCTAACATAAACATATACACCTCATAGTGGCTTTCACTCATCACAATGGCGTAGCCCTTTCCTACATTGGGCGGTTGCACAACCAAGGTATGTAGCCCTTTCCATGAGGGTGCTCGTTGATTACTATGTAGTGCCGAAGCAAAATGGATACATACCATAGGTCATCTATCATGTACTAAGCAATAAACTTCTAAATGCATCCATTATCTACACATATTCAACCAAAAAAAACTCAAAACTTAAAACATATAAGAGAAGCATTAGTGCACTTTTCAAAAAATAAATTTTCAAGCTCAAGTGCATGATCTAGAAACAATAAGAGTTATTTATTTAAGATCATTACTTCTCAAGTGTGTAGCTCTCAAAAATATTGATTTTCAATTAAAGTCTTACTCATCAAGCCACTCACAATCACACATAGACAATAATCAACACAAATCATGCCAATGGACATTCTAAGAGTTTTACACCTCTCTTTGTCTAAGGACTTAGTAAACAAATCCGCAAGTTGATTTTTAGTAGGCATATGCTTTAGAGAAACAATAGAATGTTCAACATGTTCTCTAATGAAATGATGCCTAATATCTATGTGCAATGATATCATGCATACATAGAGTTGAAAAGATGAAATAGAAAGCAAGCTTTTAGAGTAGAGAAATACCTTAGCAAGCTTTTTCACCAATGAAAGGTCTCCGCTCTTTTTATGAGCTTTCTTGGCTTGTTTGTCCTCATGACAACAAGTTGTTGGTGTGTCATCCCAAGAAAATAAAGACCAAACACTTTCAACTCAAACAAACACATGAAAATGACTTTCTCTAAAAGTCTTAACAAAAATTTTCACCAAATAGATTTCAAATTCAACTTCTTTAAAGTTAATCAACAAATTTTGACTATCATTGTGAATATGAGAATATTAAGTTCATGAATTGATTAGAGACACCAAGTTTGAATACTAAACCTAGCACATTACAAATAACTTAGTCAAGCATCAAACTTAGAACTCTTATCAAACAAGAACAAGAATATTCTCATATGTGCTACTCAATCAAGTATGAGAGCACTCACCTTTGACCATATTAGTCTTAGGTGAACCAACAAAAACAACATCATGATCATTACGCATGACAATATGAAATCTAGAAGATAAATCATCAACTATCTTCTTCATGAAAATATCACTCATATTAAAGTCATCATTTTTGCCACGCACAAATATTTCATCAAGACTCTTCAAATGATCATGGTTAACACTCTTCTTAACCAACTTCTTCTCAACATTTTTCTTAACATGATTATCATTTACATGCATGTCATTCTTTTCAATCCAAATTTTCTTAGTAAGTTTCTTCACATGAATATGATCAATATGCACATCTCTCAAAGTATCAAAGCTATTATCATGTTTAGAAACTTTCAAAGAAGATTTATCCATTTCACAAGAATGCACATTATTCTTCTTAACCCAAACTTTCCTTGTTGATTTCTTTTCATTAACATGTTCATCATGCATAGTCTCTAATGCCCCAACATGTTTAGAAACAACCAAAGGAAGTCTTTTCATCTCAGTAGCATGCATCTCATTCCCTAGTTCGCATTGTTTAATATACTTGTAGTATTTAGGTTTGATATGCCCTACAACATTGCAAAAATGACAAACCGGGATAAACTTAAAGATGTTATGTTTAGCTCTAGACTTAAACACATGCTTAGGAGAATGATTAGATAACTTTTTCACATTTTTATCATGTTCCACATTTCCTAGTTTGCATTGCCTAGCATATTCATAGCACTTAGGCCTAATGTGACCAACCACATTACAATAATGACAAACCGGAATGAATTTAGAAAAGTTACCTTTTGTGTGTGCATGCTTTGGTTGAGAAGTCGGTTGAGAAGTTCCATTGCTCTTCTTGCCTTTGTCTTTGATGTTGGAAGGAATAGTACTAGAGTCTTTATTCTTCTTGGACTTTCTTGACTTGTTCTTGGTTGTAGGAGTCTTCTTAACTTCTTCTACATAACCCAAGCCACTTTTATCTCCATGATGCTTTCCAAGTTTTATCACATCATCAAGCTTAATGGCTCTAATTTTCATGCCATTAATAGACTCTTTGAGAGCTTTGACTTCATCTATAAGCTCACACTCTTTTATCTTCATGATAGACAAAGAGTTCTCTTTTTGCTTAATCTCTCCTTCCATGGCAAACAACTTCATAGTAAAGTCTTCTTTTAGATCATCTAGCTCTTGAGCACTTTCTTCCATCTTTGAGACATATTTTTCAATGGTCTTTTCATGCTCCTTAATGACTTCACTTTGCTTGCTCATCTTCTCCAAAGACATCTTCTCTTCATTGACAAGAGCTTTAAAGATCACCACTAAATTGGCATTGATCAACTTCAACTTGTTGTTCTCTTCATTCTTTTGTTGAAGGATCTTGTCATTGAAGCTTATATAATCTTGATTTGAGGAGGCTTCGAACTCTTGATTGGAGGAGATTTCACTATCTTCACTACTCAAAGAGTATTCACTTTCCTCATTACTTAAGGAGTCTTCACCACTATCCTCAAATCTTCCTTCATATATAGCCGGGTGAACAAGATAATTGCTAGTATATTCTCGTTCATTCAAGGACTTCTCTTCCTCTTCTTTATCACTCACACTCACATCACTCCAAGAGCCGACATTGCTAATCCTTTCTTAGACTCTCTCTTCTCATTAGCACGCTTGGTGGAGATAAATCCAATCCCTCTGCATTCATGGCATTGAATTAACTTCTTCATAGATTTATCCTTGCAATCTACCACTTCTTTTGGAGTGATCTTCTTCTTAACTTCCTCTCTCTTAGAACATATGTTCTTTAGAAATTTCTTGAAAGTTCTCACCATACAAGCCACATCATCTTCACTCTCCTCATTGGTTACCTTGAGTGCTATTCCCTTACCTTCAATCTTCGGCTTGAACCCAAGCTCATAAGTTTGTAGAGACCCAAGAAGCTCATCAACCCTCATAAGATCGACATTCTTGCTTTCTTCAATTGCGGTCACCTTTGCATTAAATCTCTTAGGCAAGGATCTCAAGATCTTCCAATTAATTCTCTCTTGTGGATATAGCTCTCCCAAAGTTTGACTTTGGTTGGTGATATTCAAGAGTCTAGTTTGGAAGTCTACTAACTTCTCATCCTCATTCATAACAAGACTTTCAAATTGAGAAATAAGCATTTGTACTCTAGACCTTCGAACCGCTAACGTACCCTCATTGGTAGTTTGCAAAGTATCCCATGCTTCCTTTGCCAATTCAAGGTTTTGGATGTAGATAAATTGAGCACAATCTACACCTCCAAAAATAGCATTCATCGCCCGATGATGCCATTTAGCATTATCAAAATCAATGGCCGTGCATTCGGCTCTAGGCTTCACAATCATAGTGCCATCTTCAATCCTTTTAGTAGGCAACTCATAACCTTCCTCAACACTTATCCATGCTTTTTCATTAATGGATCTAATGTAAGCTCTCATCCTAATTTTCCAAAAGGAGTAGTTACCACTATTCAATAGAGGAGGTCTACCACTAGAAGCACCTTCCGGCATTGAATCACCCATAGCTACAAAAAAGAACAAACACAACAAAACACAACAAAACAAAAAACACAAACACTATAATATGGATCTATCTAATTACTTCTAGACACCCGCTTTGATACCAATTGAAATTCCTTTAAGCAATATAGTGTAAAATATACCTAGAGGGGGGGTGAATAGGTATTTACTCAAATTCTTCCAATCTTAAAAATGATGCGGAATATAACAAAGAAAATGCACACTTGATTAGATGTAGCAAATGAATTGATTCCACTAATACAAGAGTTAATCAATTTACAAGATATGCACTCAATGTAAGATATGAAAGATAAACAAAAGTAAAAACAAAAATGAACACAAGTATTTTTTACGTGGTAAAACCTCAAAGAGGAAACATCCATGGGTTGATACCACAACCACCGGCAAAGCAATCCACTATATGAAAAGGACTTACACACTCAAGCTATCAATACATGATATCCGCTCAAGCTATCAACTCCTAATCTACCCTCGGGCTAGTGAATCACCAAGCCTACTTCCTATCTGAGATGTATTCTACACCTCTAGAAAGCAACTTCCTATCCAAGACGCTCACGTCTCTAGGAAGATTTCTTGCTTGCCTATCCGGATCCTCCCGACCCTAGACAAGTCTCCCTTGCTTGATTATCCGAGTCCTCCCGACTCTAATCAAGACTCCATTGCTCTATCCACAAAGCTTCACTCACTTTGCTAGAGACTTCAACCTAATGCAAGGCTATGATCTAAGTGATGCAAGTGATGCAAACGCAAACAAATTAAGCTAGATGATCAATCAAGCAAAATGTACATGTTCAATGACAATCTAGAATATACTTCCAACACACAATCACAAAGATTATCTAGAAATCAAGACATGTAAATCAATAAGAACAAGGTATGAATATTCAATATATCACACTAAAAACCTAGTTCTTAGATCATGAAATTAAACATAGAAAATAACATGAAGCACATCACACATACATTTTCTAGAATCAATTTCATGATAAATCAAGTTTAGCACATATATGTTCAAAACAAATCACAAAGCTAAAACTCAATTAACTAATGATCAAACACCCCTAGCATATGATCTAACATGCTTCTCAACAAATTTTATCAATCAAATAGTAAGAATCAAAAGAAGATCAAAGATGAAATTGAAAAAGAAGAAGTTGAACAAACAACCTTGACCTCGGACTGAAAATCGATCAACTGAGAAAAATGGCGAAGTCAGTTGCCTCTGAAAATGCTTGGGATTTGTAGCTCTCTTTAAGACCAACAATTTTGGCTTTTGAATCGATTGATTTCTAGTTCGTATGAGAAAGTTATGATCAAATTAAGAAAATGAAAATTGAAGAAAATTGTGCAGAATTTCGTGAAAATAACTTCAAGTTCTTCAACAAGTGTGGAGGGAAGGAGAGGAGTTTAAAAGGAGGAGAGAGAAGGTTTTTCAGGGCCAATCAACATGAGCCACATCACCATCCCGTGGGGGGCGCGTGGGCCTCACGGGGGCAGAGAGCATCTCTGGCCGTGGGCCCCACGGCCAGGCCAAGTGGCCTCACGGCCAGGCCCTTCTCTCGCGCCCTCTCCGGTTCTTTAGCCATATCTTGGGCATCCGAACTCCGATTTTGAATCTGTTTTTGGATTACGAACCGTGACTCCCTCACGCACGACGAAGACTACACAACTTTAAAAAATGGTTGAGAAATCATCTCAGAAAACAATGATGAAGTCAACTCAACGAATGAGAACGAAAAGTAGCGTAGCTACATCGCTTGGACTCGAAACCTTATGAATGAGTAACCGAAACGATCGGAACTCAATAAGGCATCAAATAAGAACATGTTCAAGTCCAAAACACAAAATACACAAACAAATAAATACATATTCACACAAGTATGCCATATCAAAGAGATAGTCACAAAGCATGCAATTCTACAATGTTTGTCAATACAAGATCAATGCATGAGCATACTATGAAGTGTGTGAAGGTGTTATACCAAATGTTTGAACCATGATGCAGGGACACACATGTATGAATTGTGTGTGTGTGCGCTAACGCCTTGCAAGAGGACAGGAGTCAAGATATACCTTTGACGCTTTTCACCTCTTGAAGACGACTTTTGCACTAGACGTTGCTCTTCACTTTTTAAGCTTCCTTTCTTCAAAGAATATCCTAAGCAACAACTAATACATAATATGGAGTGTTTTGCAATGGAATCAAGTCAATACAAATCATAAACCTTACACGATTTAATTATAAACATTCATACAATCATATAGATGGTGCCTACACATTCATACATGACAGGAACATCGAAATCGATTCTCCCGTTCCGAAAACTTGGCTCTGATACCAATTGTTGGGACCCCGATTTACCAATCACACAGCGGAAGGAACTTTTAAAAAAAAAAAAAAAAAAAAAAAAAAAAAAAATTATTTCCTAAAGAAATATTGCGATTAGTAAACCCTAGGATCTATTTTTCGGAACAGTAAAAACAAGAAATCGAAATCGAAATATATAAAAAGAGAAGAGAAGAAACAATTTTCTTCATACCTACGTAGGAGACTCCTTCACTTTAATACGATCTGCTCCTGATTTGAACCACTTGATCTTCCTCGCTATCTCTCGGGACTGACAACAGCGTGTGGGGGCATCACGGTATTCAGGAACCTGTATGGAGGTAGAAGAGAAGAACACACAAAAGACAACTCTTGTTCTTTTAATGGTGAAGTGTGGCCACCCTTAATCAACACACACACACAAACAAAAAAAAAACAAAAAAAAAAAAAAACTTTATTTTCTTTTTAAATGTTGCCGCACACCTGATTCACTTCTTGTGTATGTGTTCAATTAGTCCTCTTAAAAATATATATCATATATATATTAATTTAAAAACTGATGATATCTTTTTAATTTTAAAACAAAATCTTTTTTTTATTTTATTAACAGATATCATCCGATTTGAATTTAAACTATTTAAATTCAAAATTATTACAGTAGAACCCTTATAAATTAATCTCCTATAAATTAATACCCTCTCTAAATTAATAAAAAATCTCGGTCCCGACTCGGGCCAGTGTAAAAAATTAATAAACCCCTCTATCGTAATAATTAATAATTTCTTTTTGAAACCTAGTGTAAAATTTCGGTCCCAACTGTCGCATAAATTAATAATTTCATAAAAGTATAAAATGTATTATAAATTATTCAAGAACTAGAAAAGGATTTCAAGATACTAGTTTGCACTAGGTACTATATTTGATATTTTTGACTTCATCCTTCATCTTTTGAATTGTCCTCAAGAAGCTATTATCATCACCTTCTTGTTGTAGTCAAAAGGTTTCAATTAAATTTAGCATTTCAACAACGTAACCTTGTAGCTAGAGATTTTAGGTGCCTTATGACTATCGTCGTCGTTATCCATCTCAACCACATCATCATTATTCTGTCTTGTGATATCATTGATGATAACCTCTTCAATTGGAGTGTAACACACTTCTTCAAATTTGGTGGTAGATAGTGCACTGTGATGTTCTTGAGTTAGATGTGATTAGGTAGCTCTATAAGTGGTACATGGGCAGTGCAATTGTCAAGGAGAAGCAAACCTTTCGATTTGCCATGGGCAGTGCCATTGCGATTAGGAATCCTAAAAAAAAAAGGAACTTCCACTGAAGAAGAAAACCGACTAAACAAGGAATCCCGAAAAGAAACCTTCCATAAACAAGAAAACCGACTTCTACATGTTTTTAAAGATAAAATAACACTTTACAAGGTCAAACCCTACAAATTAATAACCCCTCTAAATTAATACTCAAGGGTAGGTCCCAAGAATATTAATTTAGAGGGGTTCTACTGTATTTAATTAATTAAAAAATAAGATAATCATATTATCCCATTTTTCAAGTATAAATATCAACTAACACCCTCCATTAATAATTAATTACATAATTAAATAATCTTATTATTTAATTGTCATAATCATTAAATTCATTAATTAAATAATCTCATTATTCAATTAATTCCCGAATTGATACGTGTTACTTTCGTAACACAATTAATTAGACAATCCAATTAATTAACTATGACCCTTGTTAACTAAATCGATTGGGCTAGCAAGAGGACCTAATGGACCCACAATATTTTGAACTTCAATAATCCCTAGAAATAAATAATTAAACTCTTTAATTAATATTTCATGATTATTAACTTCGGTGTTATTCCACTAAAAACCCGAAGCTACACTCTCTTAACCGTAGACGTTTTTACACAAACCAATAACTTTCGGTGTCCATCGATATAGCTATTACATATGATATAATCCTCCACAAGTAGTTCATAATTAGAGTTAGGTCATAATGTCTGTTATACCCCTCTAATTATATCTTTCCTTTAAGTACCATTGATTCTCTAATGAATAATAAATCCTACATTCCTTACGGAATTAGGAGAGCGCTCATATTGTTCAAGCCCCGAATCAACCCTTAAGGGAACTATCATATACTTCTCGCAAGAAGGAGTGGATTCCACTATTGTGTACAAACCTTCCCAGCCACAAGCCAAACCGTGATCCCAACATACAAAGCTTATTGATCAGGAGTGCAACTCCGACCTCACCCATGGTATATCAAAGACCACGATCTAACCTGAAGGAGTCGATAAGACACTCAAAATTAAGATCACCCACATATAGCCATCATTAGTTAATATATATGAATCTCATCGTTAAACAGATCTTAGTGAGAGATTCATATAGATCATGGCCCAGTCCTATATGATCACATCATACAAGGTGTCTCCATTCTCATATCTCCATATGAATGATCCAAGATAGGATCACCGTACATTACGAAATAGACCGCAGCTGTAGATTAACCACAAATAAAGTACCCAACTTTATTTGCTATCTACAGACTCTTTAGATTGCTTGTTTCAAACTGCTTCCATCTGTATATGACACTCATATACTCAATTCAAAATTACATCTAGCAATCTTGGATGTTAAATGCACATGTTATATATATAAAGTATGACACAAAATGAATGAATGTAATACTTCTTTTATTTATGTTCAAATTATTTTTACAAATTACAAGCTTTAGGGAAAAAAACCCCAACAATTAGATCATTATGGGTTACTAATAGCACCACTCTTATATTTAACCTTTGAATGTGTTAAAAAGCTGGAAAAAGATAAAACTACCCCTGACACCTACAATTGAAAAAAATAAAATCATAAATTAAAAAAATAAAATAAACAAAAATGAAAAAGAAAAGAGTTCTAATTTAAAAAAATTGAACAAAAAAAATTAAAATATGAATTTTATATATAAAAAAAAATTGGATCTCAATTGTCCATCTCGGACAGTAGAGATTTATCCAAAAAACAAAAAAACAAAAAAAAACTTTTTAAAAATAGATGGGTGGAGAACCAAATTGGCAATAGGGGGAGGCTCGAGCCTCCCCATTGCTGATCGATTGGAGCCTTATTTTGGTGTAGATTGAGAGTTTTTCTAGGTATATAACTGTGAGCATACTTATAACACACTTATACACCTCATCAATTTTTGTTATGTAAGTATTATTTGACCCAATTGCAATACTTTTTTTTGGCAAAAATTGATGAGGTGTATAAATGTGTTATAAGTATGCTCACAGTTATATGCCTACCAAAGAAAAATTCGTAGATTAATGGATCTCTACGAAGATCCAATCTATTCTTTTTTTATTTTCTTCTTTTTTGAAAGTTGTTTTTTTTTTTTTTAATAAATCTTCAATGCCCTTTATTTTTTTTAATAAATCTCCATTGTCTATTTATGAGTTGAACGGTGGAAATTATTTTTAAAAAATATAATTTTCTTAAATGAATGAACCTCCACCATCCATCTTTGTGATGGACGGTTGGAGATCCATTTTTTTTTAAGAAAAAATTATGATTTTATTAAAGTCAGTGTAAATGATAAAATGACAGTATTGCCCTTCAAATTGTTAAAGTTAACAGTCAACCTTGGTCAAACACTAATCGTAAAGGAAGTCAGTGTTAGTTTTTCATAAAGTTATTTTTTAGTATAAATCGTCAAACCTATCGTAGGTGGCCAATAATTATTTCTAAACATAATATTATTACTGTATAACCCTTGTAAATTGATCTTCTATAAATTAATATCCTCTCTAAATTGATAAAAAATCTCGGTTCCGACTCGGGCCAATGTAAAAAATTAATAAACCCCTCTATCGTAATAATTAATAATTCTTTTTGAAACCCAATGTAAAATTTCGGTCCCAACTATCATATAAATTAATAATTACATAAAAGTACAAAATATATTATATAATAATCAAGAACTAGAAAAGTACTTCAAGATGCTAGTTTGCACAATGCCACCATGTTTGATATTTTTAACTTAATCCTTCATCTTTTGAATTATCCTCATGTTATATAACAAAGAAGATAGAAAATAGAGAATATTTAGGAGCTGATAGGAATAGAATTTTTAGGTATATCTTGAGATCTCTCTTATTATATACAACCAAAAAAATAAGCCTCACTATTTATAGGGTGAGTATCCTTGGTTTCTAAGAAATCACAATCCTAAAAGGAATTGGAAATTTTCTTAATAAATCTTTCTTAAACAAGGAATCCTGAAAAAACAAACTTTCCCTGAAGAAGAAAACCGACTAAATAAGGAATCTCGAAAAAGGAACCTTCCCTAAATAAGAAAACCGATTTCCATACATTTTCTAAGATAAAATAACACTTTACAATGTAAAACCCTTCAAATTAATAACCCCTCTAAATTAATACTCAAGGGTGCGTCCTAAGAATATTAATTTAGAGGGGTTCTACTGGCTTTTAAGATATTATGAAGCAAACAAAAAATTCATAATTAATTCTAGGGATAATTGCAAAAATAAACCTTGAGGTTTGACTATTTCGAAATATGATTTGTCGTTAGATGGTGCTAAGTGATGGTTTTCGGCTTTAGATTTTTTCTTATCGTTAGTTGGTAAGGACTGTCTCAGTCGGTCATCTTTTCATTTTCGTTAATGTCTGTTTTGTTTGCTTTTTGTTGGGGCTTGCATGTCCATTTTTCATTTTTGTTTTAGAGTTTGTGTACCTATATAGCTTTTGTAAATAAATATATATATATATATATATATATGAATATTGCTAATGATTTTTAAAGTATACGATCTTTTGTGACGCTTTTTTTTCCTTTAAGTTGGTCCGATTTTATTAAAAAAAAAAAAAAAATAGCCTCAGAACCTACCCCAAATTAAAAATTACAAATAAAGATTGAAGAATTGGAACCTTGCATGCCTTTAAGTATTAAATTTTGAACATACCACACCACTTAACACGTTGGTTTAATACTAACTATGAAATAACGTTTAATATTCTGTTTGACGGGTCCATGGTGAGACCGTCCCACTAAAAAATTTCAGAGTAAAAGAAATGGTAAAAGCAATAGAATCTACTTTTAAATTTGGATGAAAAGTTTTGTCATTTAGTGGAAGAAAAGAACAAGCCTGGGATGGGATGGAAAAAAGAAAAGGCATCCACTTTGTGGTGTATTGGATAAATAACTGAAACACAACACAAATTCTTCAATCTTCAACAAAAGCAAAAGCAAAGTCCCCCTGCTCCCTCTTTTTTCTGCTTTTGTTTCCATGATCCAAGGCGCCAAGAAAGTGACTTTGGCGGCTTATAAACCCCCCTTTTCTTTTCTTTTTCTTTTTTTTTTTCTTCCTTTTTTTAATACAAATATTTAACCCTAAAAGGCCTTTTTCTTTTCTTTTAAATATTAAAAAAATATTTTTATTCATAGAATAAATGATAATTTGAAAATATTAGGGATATTGATGTAGTATAATTCTTTTGTTTTATTATTATTATTGTTTTTTTTTTTAAAGCATTTCTTTAGAGTTTTTTTATCGTATTTTAACACGATTCAAAACTATATTTTATATAATTAAAAGAATTATGTTAAAATTTAGTGAGGGTTTTTTCTCTTGGTGGTTGAAGTTTAACCCTCTCTTATGGTTAAAGGGAAGCAAGCTTTCTTAAATTTGGGGGAAACTAGGGGGCCATGACAAAAAACAAATATGGGGTAACCCATAAACAAGAAATATAACTATATTTAAAATAAAAATAAAAATTTAGGCTTGGGGTCATGACCCCTCCAGGCCTCTAAGTGGAGAACCATCGGATGTGGTAGAAGTAGATAATCCTTGATCATGGATAGGAATGGCCATTTATCAACAGGGACCCAAATCCCCACTCCCTTATCCCCATTTTGGGGAAATTTTTTGGGGGAAAATAGGGAAATAGGGGAGGAGGGGTGGAATGATTTTTATCCCCAAATTGAAATGGGGATGAGAGGACCCCTCCTCATCCCCATCCCCATCCCCATCTCCCCATTTTTCCCACATATTTATGGAAATGGGGATGGGGATGGGGATAGGGATAGGTGCCCCCATCCCCATTTCCCCCAAACCTTATATATAATATATTAATATATATGTTTCTTAATATTTTTATTCTTTTTATTTTACTAAGTACATATACTTCTTTATAGCTTTAAACCTGACCCTAAATCCTTTAGACTTCTTTGTAATGTATTGTGTGTTTTTTTTAGTATGTAATTTTTACTTAAACAAGGGAAATGAGGAAATGGGGAAGACGAGGGAAATGGGGAAAAACTGAGAAAACAGGGATGGGGATGGGGATGGAGGGGACCTATATCTATCCCCATTTCCCTAATGGCCATCCTTAATCATGGAAATAGATATTTGAGTTGTACATGTAGTGCTTGATTTAGGCGGATCTCGACAAATCTCACTTGTTTGGTGTCAATTTTTTTATTAAAAAATAATAGATTAAATTTTGTTGAAAAAAAAAATATTTTTTTGTGGTTATTAAATTTGAAAAGGCCACCAAACAAACATCCAAATTAAAATCATTCTTCGGTACTTATTAAAGTGGTATTAGAGATTTGTTTATGACTATACAAGGATATTTATTTTTTATCCTGCATTTTCTAATAATGAAAATACAACTCATTTTCTAAAAAAGAAAAGGAAAAAAAGGAAAATACAACTCAAAAATATTTTGGATTACATATCATAAAATTTTAAGCCATTTTTTAATTACAAATTAAACATTCTCTTAACTAATGGTGCGTTTACTAATCAGGAATTCTAATGAGAGAAATGAATTCATGATTTGTGATTAATGTGTTTACCGGTGAGGAATACACAAACCATCAATTAAATTCTTGTTGGAAATGGAACACGGCCCCGCCCCCTAAAAAAAATAAATAATAATAAATGTAAAATTTCATATAAGTCTCACTTTTTTGGTGATTTGTCACATTTATAAATGTCTTTTCACATTAATCACTTTAGCCCCTATTTTTTTCAAAACTTATCACTTTAATCCATTTGACTAAATATTTGAAAGTCAATTATTTTAAAACCTGTGAAAGTACACTTTTGCCCTTATTACTATTTAATTTAGCTAAAATGATTATTTCAACTTTAAATTAAAATGAAAAACAATAAAATTCTCAATAATAAAATCTTAAATAAATAGATTAAAAAAAAAATCTTAAATAAATAAAAAAAATCCATTAATTTTTTCTTATTTTGGATTTTTTTTTTTCATAATGGATTTTTATTCAGTTAAAATGATTATCTTAGCTTTAAATTAAAATGAAAAACAATGAAATTCTCAATAATAAAATCTTAAATAAATATATTATAAAATAAATTATGAAAAATAACCATTTAAAGTTAAGATAATCATTTTAGCTAAATAAATATCGATTATGGAAAAAAAAAATACAAAATAAGAAAAAATTAATGGATTTTTTTATTATTATTTATTTAAGATTTTTTTTTTTTTTTTTTGTAATCTATTTATTTAAGATTTTATTATTGAGAATTTTTAAGATAATAATTTTAGCTAAATTAAATAGTAATAAGGGTAAAAGTGTACTTTCATAGGTTTTAAAATAGTTGACTTTCAAATATTTAGTAAAATGGACTAAAGTGGTGAGTTTTGGAAAAAATAGGGACTAAAGTGATGAATATGGAAAGACATTTATAAAGGTGACAAATGTCCAAAAAAATGGGACCTATGTGAAATTCTGCCATAAATAAATAAATAAATTTCTCTAGTGGGCACACAATATATACATATTTATAGTATACTAATAAACAACACCACACTTTTGCCATATGTATTATTCAATTTTTCTCTAGTAGGCACAAAATATAGACATATTTATAATAATAAATATGGTAAAAGTGTGGTGATATGTATTAGTATGCTATAAATATCCATATATTGATTATCTCTCCACATAAAAATTAGTATATTATTATGAGTTAAGTTACGTTGCTTATAAAGTAAAAATGTAGTAATGTGTATTAGTATGTTATAAATATGTCTATATTGTGTGTCTATTATAATAAATTACTATCCCCAAAAGAATCAAATTTTCATGCCTGATTCTCTTTCATTTCATTACTTATTATTAAAACACGCCATAAATTAAAACACATTAAGTAAATTATATAACAATTATTGGCCGGCTTAATACGAGTTAATTTAGTCTAACAACTAAGTTGACTTTTAAGACCAACTATGAAGATAAAAAGTCATAAAACACAATGTTATCTATGTTTATAGTTGGATGGTTGACCATTTTATTAAAGGTATTCTTATCAATAATGGTTTGGTTGATAATCCATAATATCTTTCAATCATCCCAATAATTTCAAAATTAATTTAGTTTTTTTTTTTTTTTTTTTTTTTACAATATCTATTAATTCGGGACTGGGTATTTTTTTTTTTAAAGTTTTCGCCATTGGTAGGATTCGAGACGCTGACCTGAGAGTTATTTGCCTAAGCCCCAAACTCGTACATCTACCAGTTAAACTACATTGCTACACCCCTGTTGGCAAAATTAATTTAGTGTTATTAAACTTGAAATTTAACAAAAACATAGGAGTTATATGTTATTCTATACAATTAATTTATTGTTATTAAACTTGAATTTTAACATTTTTTTTTTTAACAATATCTATTAATTCAGGACCAGATATTTTTTTTAAAAAGCTTTCGCCATTTGCAGAGATTCGAGACGCTGACCTGGGAGTCATTTGCCAAGCTCCAAGCTCGTACATCTACCATCTAAGCTACAGTGCTACACCCTTGTTGACAAAGTTAATTTAGTGTTATTAAACTTGAATTTAACAAAAAAACATAAGAGTTATGTGTTATTCTATGCAATTAATTTAGTGTTATTAAACTTGAATTTTAACAAAAACATAGGAGTTATATGTTTTTTTTTTCCCCTTCAAATATTACATAAATTCGAGGTTTTTTTTTTTTTTTTTTTTTTGAGGGGGAGGACTTGAACCCATGACCTCGTGGCATAAGTGTGAGAGGTTTACTATCAGATCAACTTCATCTCGTCGTTATATGTTATTCTATGCAATTAATTTATTCTTACTCTTTTGTTTATATGTTAAAATAAAATAGGAGTTATATTACTCAAAATATTAGTATATTTTATAAATGTATCTTTTTGAATATAAGTATATATAATCCAAACAAAATTTTGATTTTGTGAGAGAAGAAGAATTAGAAAGGGATTGTTGTGAAGTGTGAAGCAACACAAGTTGAGAGTTGAGAGTTGAGAGGGGAAATAATCTTAATGAAAGAGAAAGTCAAGAAAAGAATGACCCCAAAAGAAAGTGAAGAAATGGACAACTATCTGCAATGCATGTGCAGATGGGCCCCCAACAACCTCTCACCTCTTCAGAACATGCACCCACTTTCTCTTTTCTTGTCTAGTCTAGTAGATAATGCTACTTGTTATTATCTCCCCCAAAGTCCCTATAAAAAGTAATGAAGATTCATATAAATTGTGCTTCCACAAATTGGCTTTCTTTTTTTTATTTTGACCAAATGAATGTATGACTTGATTAGGTATCATATTGTTTGTATTTATTTGGTAGTTAGTTAAGCATAGAATAGGGTAGTTCTTTTTTTTCTTTTTTTTAATTTGAATATGGACTCTTCGAGAAATTTGGAAATTTATCAATAACTTATGACCATATTTTGATAGTTGGAAACTTGGAATGAAAAAGATTGAAAAGTAGTTATTTTTTCTTAACAATTGTCTATCCACCTACTGAGATCAAACACTACAAGTAGGTCTAAATATATACTTCTATAATCGAAAGAAGACGACTCCTAACACCAGGAGTTTGTGTTTTTTATAGACAATAGTAGGACAACATATACAATGTGTCAATATTTGAACTTGGTGGGTTGATAGATATTGGAAAGTAGTTAGAATTTATAGTATTTTTATTCTGCAATAGTTAAAATAAACAATAATACTACAGTTCTGATTCTCATTCCAGCTTTTCTATACCAATTACTAAAATAAGACTATTTTTTATATTATATTTTAGCATAATTAAGGAGATAATTACAATACCTGGTGTAGTATTATTATATTTTCAATAAAATACCTGATATCGGATTAATAGATATTGTAAAAAAAAAAAAAAAAAAGATAATTACATGACAGAGTTTCTTATTTTGAACATTTGATAAAAGTTGAAAAAGTGTAGTATTATTATAAATCATTGAAATTTATCAAATATAATCCTTAAGATCTTTCACAATTGATTGGAAACAATCTTTACAAGAGACGTTGAAAAAAAAAAAATCAACCATATTTATGTATAACTTAGCTAGGGTTTTAAAGAGAGGACAAATCAATAGAATTTGTTAACACAAATCCCATTATTAATTTTTTATTCAACTAGTTATTGTTCATAAACACATGAAAAAAGTTATTCTTTCATGTTATAGTTTTCAAGATTTTCTTCATTTCGGGGTTATCATTGTTTTTGCACTAACCACTATCTGATATTCTGATGTGACCAAAATTCAAATTCAAGAGGCAAACTTAAGAGACATTGTTAGCCTAACACCCACACTTTTTCCTTATGTACAAGTAATATTACACACACAAAAATAAAATAAAAATTATAATAATAAAGCATGATCTTAAATTATACGATAGCTGCATATTCTTTCTTATTTTGGGTAATGTACACCTTTCTTCCACTTTAGTAGTGAAGAGTTCGAACCCTTCAATGTGTGAAGAATTTTCTCACAAGTGTTGGGTGAGTAGATATCTAGACCTCTACTCTAGGCCGCGTGTACAGTACTTAATATCGTCAAGTTCTAACTTCTATGATCCTTGACCCTTTTGATGTCAAATTCTATATATATATATATATATATAGAGAGAGAGAGAGAGAGAGAGAGGTTCTCTTCTAAGGTTATGAATTTTGATTTGAATTATTTTTATGCATAATAAATTCAATGAAATCTACACATGAATAAAATTTGAGAATTTTTCAACCACTAGAACTATTTTTCTTGAATTTTCCTATATTTCGCTCATTTTTCCAATGCCTTCATATTTAACAAAATTGGGATAAATAGTTCTAGTGTTTGAAAAATTCTCAAATTTTATTGATTTCATTGAAGTTATCATCCAAAAAAAAAAAATTCAGATCAAAATTTATAAAAATCGATATGATTTCATCAAAGTTCTTACCGGAATTAAAATAAGAGATCTCTTATAGAAAACCTATATATATATATAAAACGGAGAACCAACAAATATAACAGAATGCACAAGACAACATGCAGAAAATAATAAAACATGAAATTGAAACGAATTCCAACTTGAATAATAGAAAATAAAATTAACATAAACTTACTGTAGTCAGTATTAGTTTGACAGCAATGTAGATATACACAAATAAGTCGCACTCTTTATTAATTTCAAACTTGTTTTTACAAAGGCAGGGAAGGTTAAGAGAGGAAGATTACAAAACTAAGAGAGGAAGATTACAAAGTAGGAAAAGAACATGAAAATAAGAACCTGCCTTCTCACCCGGAGAAGAGTTCTTTATATAGACCAGACAAACTACCATGGTAATGAAAACCAAGGTTAAGCTTGACTCTGGTTAAAACATAATGATGATCTTTGAAGATTCTATAAGCTGGTCACATAGGTCTGGAAGTGGAGGAATTATTGCTACTGAAGCAATGATGGTACTTGATGATTCCATAGGCTTGTCACATGGGTCTGGAAGTGGAGGAATGATTGCTGCTGAAGTATAGTCACTAGCGAAAGCAGGTAACTTCAATTTGTTTCTTCTGCCAACACTTTTTTTTTTCTCTGCCGACACAGGATTGATAGTGGATAATACATGATTATAGTTGTTGAAAATGATGGTAAATGCTAATAATGGATCCCATGTTCTCTAAGAATAAGTCTGGTGAAATCTGTGGGGCTAAAGCCCCTGAAACTGTGATAAGTCATGACCGAAAGTATTCTCACAATGCTGTTGAGAATAGCTGTTTCCTTCGGTGGGGTCATCTTCACTAAGGAAATCATCATGATCTTCTGAATCTGAGTCTTTTTGGGAAATAGCTGTCATAGTTTTTCTCATTTCATCAGCGATGGCTAGGAGTTCTTCAGGAGTCTTTGCAGCTGCAATTCTAGCTTGATTCTGGGATTAGGCCATTAAGAACTGGGATTGGTCTTTGCTTGAGTTGCAGAAGCTAGGGTTTTCGTTAAACCATTTTGCTACTCTATTTTTTCCATGGTCAGCCATGTTCATGCCACTCCACCATTTGATCTTCGTTTGTCTCCCAAAATAAGGAACATTGACATTGCCAATAAGTTGCTCTTGAATCTTATAATCAAGCATCAAAATCCAGGTAAGACTGAAAATCCTGAAAAAGATTAATAAGTTAGGAATAAAATCCCAATCGTTGGGTTTATCAATATGTGTGACCCAATACTGATAACCTTCTTTGATGATGGTTGGAAGGAAATCAATATTTGGCCCATATTTGTCCCACCATTCTAGAAACCAGAATGGTATGTCAAGGGGAAAATCTTTGTCAAAGTAGATAAACCAGGATAAAGAGTTTCCTGGATTTTGGCCATACAAAACATATGTCCATGCTTCAATATAATCCCAATAGGAAAACTCAGAGATGTGGAAAGGTCTTGAAAAACTTCTTTTCTTATTTGGATCATTTCCCCATTGCTCTAGGGTAATGATTTTGTAAAACTTTATTTTTCTAAAAATTAATTTTTTCGTGTCAATTTTGTCAAAAACATCTGAAATATAGATTGAATCTGTATCCACAAGAATGAATTCATAAAAAATATGTCTTTTTAATATGTCTTCAGGAATCCTACAAAACAGTGGATCAATGATTGCATCCGCCAATTTTTTAGGTTCCTTGAAATAAGTCTCGAGTAGTAGTGGGGTTTCTACTACAAAAAATTTGTCAAAATAGGGTTTTTCATGATAATGATAAGTTGGGTTGTTGATCTTAGGTAGGGATGATGTGGAGGGAGCATAAGTCTTTTGCTTTTCAATCATCTTGTCTTGATTTGCTGAATGTGTGCTGATATGAGAAGATGCTACTGTTTTAAAGGATGATGAGTCTGATTTTAATGGGGAGAAGCTATTTGTGATTTGTAGTGGGGTTGATAAGGTGGGCTTTAGTGATTGAGGTGTAATGGCCAAATGACTGGAAGTAATAGAGTATTTGTCTTTATGGTTAGGCTTTCTTTCTGGGCTGGATCTTTGTTCATCATAAGTCATAATAGCAGCAGTGTTGTTGCCATGATAAGTCACCGATAAGTCAGGCCTATATCTAGTCATAGATGGGTTTAAAGTGGGTCTGGGACCCTGGCTCATAGTGGGCCTGAGGCCATGTTCCTTCTTTTTGCTGCTACTCATGGGACACCCTGCAAAAATTCTTTGGTCAAGAAATCTGGTAGACTATTATCGGATCCTTTAATATGTTCAATAGTAAAATCAAATGCAGATAATAAAGCTTGCCATCTAGCAAATATTTGTTTGGAAGCAAGGTTTTTAACATCATTTTTTAAAATAAACTTTGCTGATTGACAATCAACCTTCAAAACAAATTTTTGGTTGATTATATCATCTTGTAATTTTTGGATAGTTAAAACAATGGCCAGGATTTCTTTTTTGACAGTAGAGTACTTTTGCTGGGTATCATTCCAAACACCTGAAACATATCTGACTAGACATTC
Source organism: Acer saccharum (assembly GCA_030490815.1). Classification (NCBI taxonomy): domain Eukaryota; kingdom Viridiplantae; phylum Streptophyta; class Magnoliopsida; order Sapindales; family Sapindaceae; genus Acer; species Acer saccharum. The sequence goes on from CM059867.1 coordinate 37,354,240, forward strand.
TTGGCCGTTGATGATTTGTTTCAAGATGCCTCCATATCCTAGCTCGGATGCATCGGTTTCAACTATTTTGGGAGCAGTGGGATGACAAATAACAAGACATTGGAGACTTTTGTCTTGGGTTTTTATCTTTTGGACAGCTAAAGTGTGCTCATTGGTCCAAGGTGCAGGATTTTTCTTGAGCCTTTGAAAAAGAGGTTTGCAAATTATACGGAGTTGTTGGCAGAAATTAGCTATATAATTAAGACATCCTAGAAACCGTTGTAGCTGGGTTTTTTCTTTGATGACATCTGGGAATTTATCAGCAAACTCAAGACTTCTTTGGATGGGTATAATAGTTCCTCTTTCAATGTTGTGACCTAGAAATCGGATTTTTGTTTGGTATAAAACAATCTTGGGTGCGGAGACAACTAGGCCCTGGTGTTTGACTGTTTGAAAGAAAATATCTAAGTGCTTCCAGTATTGTTCAATGTTATCGGAATAAATTAAGACATCATCTATATAGACAATAGAAAATTCAGTATAAGGGTTGAAGATCTCATTCATGATAGACTGGAATTCATTAGGGGCATTCTTAAGACCAAAAGGCATAACATTCCACTCATACTGGCCAAAAGGGACAGTAAAAGCAGTCTTATAGCGGTCCTTTTCATCTATCTGTATTTGCCAAAACCCTGATTTCATGTCAAACTTAGAAAAAATGTTAGAATTATATAGTCTCTTTAATAAGTCAGATTTGTTAGGAATAGGATACCGAATCCACTAGAGAGCATCGTTCAGAGATTTGTAGTTGATGACCAGTCTTGGGACTCCTCTCTCGATTTCTGCATTTTTTTGTACATAGAAGGCTGGACAACTCCATGGGGATTTAGAATGCCTAATTAGACCTTTTTGCAATAAGTCGGTAATTTCTTTTTTGCAATGTTCAAGGAGGGATGAGGACATTTGGATAGGTCTGGCTTTGGTGGGAATTCCTCTTTCGGAGAATTCATTGTTGTAAGGAAGGGAGACGATGTGTCTTTTTCTGTTCCAAAAAGCATTTGGAAAAGAAGAACAAACTTCATCTTCGAGTTTCTTTTTAAAGGTATGGATTTTTTGTTGGAGTTTGGGATCCTCTAGGTGTTTCTTTTGTCTTTCAAAATGCAGGTCATCTTTTAAGAAAGATAAATAGTCCTGCTTTATGTTAATATTGGCAATTTATTTTTCTAGGAAGACTGACTTGTTTTTGAGGGCATTTAGGTCTCGAATGAGGACAGGGAAAGTGAAAGGGAAAAGTATTTCTTTTCCTAGGTATTCTGAAATAAGTCCTTCTGAGGTAACTTTAAAAGGGGATATAAGATGAATGAAGGGTAATCCAAGGATTACGTTTTGGGAAAGATTTTTAACCATAAGGAAACTAATGTTGTAGCAGACTCTGTCATTGCAAACTTTGGCATTGGTCAATTTGTATTGGATGCTAAGCTATTGTTTGTTGGCACCATAAAGGGTTTCTGTGGTTTTCTCGAAATATTTGGTGGGAATAAGAGCTTCCCGCATGCAGTTGAGATCAGCTCCCGTGTCAATTAACACATTGACCCTTAGATGGAAGTTGGAAGAAATGCGTATGTCTACTTTAGTGTAACATTTCCGGACCCTGATTTCTTTGACAATGGAGGTCTCATGTTGTTGGATAAGGTTAGGATGGAGGAGGCTGGCCAATTCATGATTAGATTGATCTAATTCATGATTAGAATGATCCCCTCCTTGTGCTTCTTCTTCCGAATCATCAGAACTCTTGAAGCTGCTTTGTGTAGATGATTTTCTTTTTGCCTTTGAAGATTGTTCTAGCAATTATGCTTGGAGCTTCTGGGTTGTGAGTTTTAAATTTTTTATTTCTTCTTTGACCTGTTTGATTTCTTGATGTAGGTCAGGGATGGTCACTTTTCTTTGTTTAGGGGAAAATAGTTTCATGACATTCTCTTCGAAATCTGGGATTTTTTGGCTAGTTGATGGTTTATTGGTATCTTGGGTGGATATTTTTTCTTGGATTTGTTTGATGTAGTTTGCTTTAAGAATAGGGTCACTGATACTATCAATCATGCTAATTAGCATGGAATAGTCGGATTGATCCAAGACATTGACTTGGTTGCAGAGGCAGGCTTGAATGTGATCTGATTCTTGTTGCGTTGAAGTTTCTATGCTAGATTGGCCAATGATTAGAAGCTCTTCCTCGGAACTTGATGAATCTTCATTTGAGGTATACCGTTGTTGGAAAATAACTTGGATAAGTCTGTCTTTGAATTCTTCTTCAATGTTCAAAGACTTGATCTTATTTTTAAGCTTAGGACATTTGTTAGCAAAATGTCCCTTTTTCCCACATCCATAACAGGTTTTATTGTTTCTGGTGAAGGGCCTTTGAAAAGGCTTCTTGCTTTTCTTCTCTGCTTTCTCCTTTTTGTGTGGTGGTCTATCTTTACTAGTGCACTTCTTCCTTTTGGAGGGTTGATAGTTGGATTTGTGAGACTTCCGATGTTTCTGGCTTGGGAGCTTATCAATTCCGAACTGTTCACACCACGAGCCAAGTTCTCTTCTGGTAGTTAACTTTTGTTGTTTGAGTTGGCTCTTTAATTTGATATCGTTGCATAGTTGTAGGGCTACAACGTTGATGGTTGCAATGATTTCTCCATAAGTCCATGTTTCTAAGTCGATCTGGGACCAATCTGAACTGGTCATCTGTTCTCTCATCTTGTCTCAGACTTTGTTAGCAAAAAGAGACGGTAGTCCTGATATGAACTTTTCTTTCCAGTATGCTTTGGCATTGTCTTCTCATTGTAATACTCTGGTCAAGAATATGTCTTTGTACCATTTGAAGTCACTCAGCTTCTTGCACTTCAAGTTCTGGAGTTTGGAATAGTCTTTATCTTGGAATCGGTTTGGGTTTCCGATAAAATGTAAAACGATGGTATAACAAAGCACATCTATACCATCAGGTTGAGAGGTAGTGGTAGTGGCAGTGGGCAGGAAAGAGCATGGGGTGGTAGATGTAGAGGGAACTGATATGGTTTTCGTATGGTTAATAATGTTTACTCTGGCCGCTAGAGATAGGGTATGCGTCTACCATCCGAGCAATTGGCCTTCAAAACCACCGGCTAGTGCTGTGAAAGCATCAGCATGGGTCATGCTTTGTTTCTTGATGTAAATGTAGCCAATAGTGTGAATCTGTCTAACGATAGTCATAATTTGGTATTCTGATAGACCATCAATGTTAAATTGATAACAAGCATTGCCACTGTATGCTCTGTAAGGAACAGTTTCTTCATATTGGAGGTCAGGTGGTGTAGGCTTTGGATAATAAGGTTTTGTACCATGGTAAAATCAGGTATAGCTATTGTTGTCAGCTGTATTTTGGTTGGTTAATTTGTAGATCATTTGGTCAAATTCTTTGGTAGGTTCACTGTTGCTGGGTTCTGAGGTGTCAATATATGTGTTTAAGGTTTGGACTTCTGGTTGGTTTTCTGGTCTAGGAATTTGAGGAATTTGTGATAACCTTTCTTCTAGGAGTTTCAAAAGTTCTTCTGTGTCAAGAAGGTTGTGGTTATCAAAACATTTCTCAATTCCTGTGGTATTAGGAAACAAGAGGACACTAGGTTGATATGAGGACTGGGGATCTTGGGACACGCTTTCAAGGACAGATCTGGTTAAAGATTGGTATTGGCTGATCTCAATTCTGTCAAGCTGGTCTCCAACAGTTTTTAGATAGGCATTTGTATAGTTGTTTTGCTTCATGATTATGCCCATTTCCTGTGAAGAAGTTGGAACAGTGTTGGATAGGGATGAGTCAATAAGGATGTAAGGGGAGCAAGTCATGATTTTAGGGGCTCCCGGAACCTCTCGGTCTTCATTCTCTATCTCTTTCTCACACGTTCTTGGAGGAGGATGGGGAAGTGTTTCTTCGCATCTCCTGGTTTTATAAGTCCTGAATGTTGATCGGTCCATGACCAGGCATTGACAATCATTCTCTATGCTTTTTCTGTTAGTATACCATTCGAAGAAAGGTATGCTTTTATTAAGAGTTCTGACGTTCTGAAGCCATCTTATCCTGAACTGGTCTCGCTTTTCTGGCTATAACTGGATTCATATTTGGTCCTGGATTTGTGGCTAAGGTAACCTACTATAAGGATTTTATAATTGATAGGATTGGTGTCAAGAACATTTATGGTTCTAATTTGTGGTTCTGTGTCAGGTATTTCTGTGAGGACTTGTGATGGAGTGGGAGAGCTTGGTCCTTCTTGGTCATATGTATGGATAGGATGAGTAACTTGTTCTGGAGTTTTATGGACTCTGGAGATATGAGTGGGTATTTCGGGTATTTCGATAGTAGTAGGAATATGTGGACATCTTTGTCTAAGTATCAAGTTTATAGGTTCAGATAATTTAGTAGTACCCGGTTTGTATCTGTTTTCAAGGCTAGGTAACTGATTTCTAGTGTTCGGATTTGGTCTATATTGGTATTGTTCCACCAGGCTAGGAATTTGGTTTCTGATATTAAGTCTGGATAGGCTAGATAGGGAATTTCTTGCTGACTGGAGATCATCATCATAATTTGGATTTTGTAGTGAAGGCTTTCTGGATGATAGCGATCGATCTCTGAAAGAGATTCGAAGAGTCCCATCTTGGTCTAATACACAATCTCTGATATCTCTCATGGGTGGTCGATAAGTGGGTCTATCTGCATGTTCCTTCAACCAATTTTCAGGGAAGTTGATATCTTCCCATCTAACTGGTGTGGGAACCATCAAGTTAACTGTAGGACAAGCATTATAGCATATAGTTTGTCCAACAGGAACAACAGGAGGAATATAACTAGGGATAAGTCCAGTGGTTAGTACACGATAATGAATTCTGTAAATGAGTTTATAAGGGCTCGAACCTCTTAAAAATTGATAATTATGAGTCTGAATATCAATAGCAAGACATTTTTCTTTATGCTCATCTGAATTTAAAGCAATAGTGAAATTTGGATAACATTGAAAATAGATAGGTCCATAAGTCAAACTAGTTTCAGCAATTCCTAAAATAGATTCTTTATAGTTGGTGATCTTTTTGTCTCGGAGGACAACTAAAAGGGAATTATTAAGACCAATTTTGGCTAAGGGTTTCAACCCAATTTGAATGCTTCCTATATATATATATATATATCATGTCATTTCATTATCTAAGTGATATTAATAATTAGAGTAAAAATCATAAATAGGCATAGAATTAGGGTAGTTATTATATTTAGTATGAATTAGTGTTTTGATTGATTTTAGCAAACAATCCACTTTTTAGACAATACTGCCATTCAACACAATATTTTTTTTAAAATAAAAATAAAAATAAAAATAATACCCCTGTTTTTTCTTTTTTCATTTTTTCCTTGTTTGAAACATAAACCTTGTCTCTTCTTTATTTCATTTCTCTCTCTTCTTTTTCTCTACGCCATTGTCTTCTTTCTTTGAAGCCATTGTCTTCTTTCTTCCATCTTTGTTTCTTTGATTTGAAGATCTCTTCAAATCTGAAAAATAAAATAAAATTATGAAGGGTTTGAAGATCTCTTTAAATATGGAAAAAAAATCCAGATTTCTTCTAACAAAATTATATAATTATATATATATATATATATATATACACGGTCCCATTCACATCAATGCGCACTGATGTAACTACATCAGTACCAATACATGTGAATCACTGATTATGGAGAAGTTTTGACAAGTGTATACACTTTGAGTCAAAGTATGTAAATCTAATGGTCCACATCCAACACACTGATGAAGTTATATCAGTGTGTGTGTGTGTATATACATATATATATATATATATGATGCTTTTGAAGATTTCTTCATCCGGAAAAAAATTCCAAATTTCTTCAAACAAAACAAATAAACATACCAGTAGTTTTTGTCAATTAAACACACCGCCAATTTTTCTTCAACTAAACACACCAGTAGTTTTCTTCAACTAAACACACCAGTTTGCTTCAATTAAACACATCAGTTTTTATCAATTAAACACACCAGTGTTTTTCTTTTATTAAACAGACTACTGTTTTTCTTCAATTAAACATAACTTCCATTTTCTTCAATTAAACACACCACCCGTTTTTATCAATTAAACACAGCACCAATTTTCTAGATCCCCATTCATTCTCTCTCTCTCTCTCTCTCTCTCTCTCTCTCGTTGGGTTTGTGAAGCCTAAAATCGGTCAAAGAAGAAAGGGAACAATTTTGTAACCAAAATTGCAAGACAAAGTTGCAACTCAGTTCTAGAGATTTTTGAGAGGAAGGAAGTGCGACATGAAGTCGCATCACACGAACAGTAAATTTTGCGACTTCGAGATGCGAGATGAAGTCGCAAATCACAAGTTGCAATGTGGGCCCAAGTACTTTTCTTGTGTAGAAAGAAATCCTCTCCTTGTGAGATTTGGCCAACCCTAGTGCACATATATAAATACTATTGCTTCCCTATGCTTAGGTGTGTGTGTGAGAGAGAAATTGCTAGAGAGAGAGAGAGAGCAACTTGTAGAGAGACTGAAAGAGAGAGACAGAGAGATTGTAATCAAACTCTTATGGTGGATTTGAGTGCTAGTGCGCTCTATGTATGTACGCTTTTGCTGAACCACGTAAAATCTCTTGTGTTTTTTTTTTCTTCTTGCTTTCTTTTATTATCTGCATGGTTTAGATTCGCGTGTGGTGCAATTTCTTCACAACTATCTCTATCCATATTTGAATACAAAATAAAAAAACGACTTAAAAAAAAAATTAAAAAGTTTTTGAAAAAACGTTTGAAGAGATTTGGTAATTTTTCCAAATTTCTTCATTCAAAATTAAAAAAATAATAATTTAAAAACCTTTGAAGAGATCGGGATAGATTTTCAGATCTCTTCAAAAACAGAAAAAGAAAATTAAAAAGTTTTTGAAGAGATTTGGAGAGATTTCCAGACCTCTTCAAAAAAAAAAAAAAAAAAAAAAAAGGCTTCAAATTTTTCCAGATCTCTTGAGATGGAGCACTTGTATGAGATGGAGAGATGGAGATTTCTCCATGTGTGATGGAGAAATCTCCTGTTTTTTTTTTTTTTTTCCTTTTCTTAACAAATGGCTTCTTAGAGAAAAAGAATAGAGAGAAGAGAGAGAAGTAAAATATTGAAATATGATTCGGTCAAAGAAAAAAAAAAAAAAAAAAAAAAAAAAGAAAAACAAGGGTAATTTTTTTCTCTTTAATGAATCGTTTGCTAAGAAAAAAAAAAAAAAAAAAAAACTAATTCAGGATGAAAATAGAAAAGCCCTTAATTATATGGTTAAAAACGGCTAATTCCTCTAATAATTAAATTGCCACATTATTTAAAATATACTCTTTAAATATGGTTTTTGTTTTATAATACAAGTATTGTAGTACTCGTAGAATAGATGTGTGAACACTGGCTGGCTTCCATTGATATTATCTAGAAAATGAATCTCAGTTGGAAGAAGCAAAGAAAGGAAAAAAAAAAAAAAAGAATCAAATCTGTTTTCAGTCCAATTCTTGTTTAAGGACTGAACTCTCCCTCTCAGCACAAGGCTGGCACTTTTGTCTCCACTTGGTTTGCTTGCTTATCCACTAAGAAATTAATAAATAAATACAAATAGACTTAAGATGTGGAAAATTGCAACATTGCATGTGAAATGAAATGTGTGTATATATATATATATATAGATTTAATGAACAAATTACACAAAACTCCCCTGAGAATATGAGATATGCTCTTTTACACACGAAAACAACTTTACCATTAATTGACACTCACCTCCCCTACCGTTAGGGTTTGACCGTTAAGTGTGAAAGTTGACCGTCAAAAAATGATAAAAAAGATAGAAATACCCTGATTCACCAAAAATCTAAAAGAACTAATTACACCAAACTCCCCTGATGTTTGCTCTTTTACACACAGAAACAACTTTATTGATAATTGACACTCACCTCCCCTACCGTTAGTCAAAGTTGGTCAAATTAAACCGTAGACCAATTTTGACTATCAAAACTAAGGATAGTTTAGTCATTTGAAGCCTTTTAAATATATATATTTAAAAAATTGAATAAATATTTTTAAATGAAGATTTTTTTTAAGGTATTTTAAAATGAAGATTAAGTGAAAAAAAAAAAAAAAAAAAAAAAAAAAAAACTGTTTTTAAAATTAACAATTTTTTTTGGAAAGAAAAATAAGATTAATTGAAAATTAAGAATTAAAAAAAAAACGGAATTTTCATTAAAAAAAACGGATAGTTCAATCTAATTTAAAAGAAATTCAAATTAAAAAAAAAAAATCTTAATGCCTTTAACAGTTCGCCGGTTCCACCAACAACACAAAGCACAATCCCTTCCTAATTTGTTCGATTTCCTCCGTGAGATATTGAGCTAGAATGAGTCAGTTCGCCAGTTCCACCAACAATACAAATCATAATTCTTTCCTAATTTGTTTTTATTTATTTTTTCTATTTATTAAAAACTTAAAATTTTTAATTCTATTTCTTTGGAATATTTTTTTTTCCTTATTTATAAATAGATTTTGAGCTTTTTTCCTTTTCAAATTTTTTGAACAAATTGCACCAAATTAGGAAGGGATTGTGATTTATGTTGTTAGTGGAATTAGTGAACTGGTTCCATTTTGGGAAGAAATCTAGCTCAATCTCCCATGGAATAGATCGAACAAATTAGGAAAGTTGTGAGAAAAGGATTGTGATTTGTGTTAGTGAAACTGGCGAACTGTTAAAGGTATTAATATTTTTTTTTAATTTTTTTTTTTAATTTGAATTTCATTTAAAAGACTGTTAAAGGCATTAAGATTTTTTTTTAATTCTTTTTTTTAATGAAAAATTACTTTTTTTTTTTAATTCTTAATTTTCAATTAATCTTATTTTTCTTTCCAAAAAAAAAAAAAAAAAATCTTAATTTTAAAAACATTTTTTTGTTCACTTAATCTTCATTTTAAAATACCTTAAAAAATCTTCATTTTAAAATATTTTTTCAATTTTTTTTAAATATATATATATATTTAAAATACTTCAAATGACTAAACTATCCTTAGTTTTGATAGTCAAAATTAGTCTACTGTTTAATTTGATAAACTTTACTAACGGCAGGGGAGTTGAGTGTCAATTATCAATAAAGTTGTTTTTGTGTGTAAAAGAGCAAACCTCAAGGGAGTTTGGTGTAATTAGCTCTTTTAGATTTTTGGTGAATCAAGGGTATTTATGTCTTTTATCATTTTTTAACGGTCAACTCTCATACTTAACGGTCAAACCCTAACGGCAGGGGAGGTGAGTGTCAATTAACAGTAAAATTATTTCCACGTGTAAAAGAGCAATCCTCAGGAGAGTTTGATGTAATTTGTTCTTTTTTTATATAGTAAGGTGGCTCTCCTATTCAAATCTAATATTTTTTTACAATGAATTGTTGAAATCCAATAATAATTATTCTAAATAATTTTCTATCTAAGTCAATTCGATTTCATTGAAGAATTCAATTGCGTTTATTGTAAAGTTGGAATCAATCCAATACAATTCAATCTAACCCAGAATGGACAAAGCTTTGAATTTACCAAATTTATTTGCTAGACTTTTATTCAACATTTATCCATAAACTCCTAAAGTTTGGTTTTAGAATCGTATTATCTAGGCCTATGTACCATTATCAAAGGGATTGGTGTTGGATCTTGAATGCACCACACGGTTCCCCTTTTAACCAACTCCATTTGGTGTGTCAAATGGGATATATACATATAGTTTTTTTAGTGTTAGTTCGTCCTGATATAAAATATATCAGGACAAAGAATGTGGACTACAGATTATAGAGAAGTTTTGACAACTGCATACACTTTGAGTCAAAGTATATAAATCTAATGGTTTACATTCTTCGTCCTGATATATTTTATATCAGGACGAACTGACAATAGAAAAATTGTATATATATACAGATTTTCTATTATCAGTTCGAACTGATAATAAATATATCAGTTCCTTGCATGTGAGTCATTGGATTTAAATACTTTGACTTGACTTACACGACTCAAACCCTCACCACTGGCGTGGAAGGGGAAATCAACATCTTTATGAATTTATGATAGAATTTGATAATAGAATTGGATGTGAATAAGATTGGACTAAAAAAAAAAAAGGCTGTTCAGAAAATGGACAGATTTAGCAATCTGGTCCGGTTCAACAATTCAGGGCCTTCTTTGCTCGACTTTTAAAGATAAGAGTGCTAGTTGCACCCCGCTACCAATCTAAAAACACCGCTCTCATAATTTTATTTTCTAAATTACAACTCTTATCTTATTAAAATGTCAAACTATATTAACTTAAAAAGAAAAACACAAACATATTATCTCTTAGCAAAGATGGTAGTATACCTCTCTTCCACAATAGTGGTGAGGGGTTCGAGTGTAGTTGGATTGTAATAATCGTAACACTTCATAAAAAGAAAGAAAAATCTTTAATGACTGACACTCTAATAAACCTCAATGCCCCCACATATGGTTTCTTTCAAAAACTCTTATAATATCACATTCCATAAAATTCTTTGTCTAAAGACAAACAAATTATTTATTTCTTATTCACAAATAAAATATAATATGAAAGTAGCAGTGCAAAATACAAAAAATTTGTAATAAAAATGCATATCGAGAGGGTGGTTCATTATTTTTTTTAGCATAACAGTTTAATTTTTGTAACTTATAGTGATGGCTGTTGAGAAGAGGGGTCGTTTTACATCACTCTTCAGATTTTTATTTACATCTAGAGCATACTTATTAATCGAGAATCTTAATGCGGAAAATATAACTTAATTTCTGATTTGTGAATTTCAATATCTATTAAGGGTGCTTCTGGTATCATTTTTCATTTGCTGTTTTTCAAAAATAAAAATGAAAAAGAAAAGTGTTTTTAGTTTCAGTTTCGAAATCCAAAAACACGTCTGGTAGCATATGCGGAAAATAAGATTATAAAAATCAACCGTCCGGTAGGTCCAAATATAAAAAACTGTCATTAATTTTTTAATAAATAAAAATTACATACAAAGAATTTAAAATATTTCAAAAGAAAAAAAGAAGCAAATTAAAAATATATATATATATATATATATATATATATTCAAAGCAGTCGTCGATATGCTCATGGAGGAGCAGATCCGCAGCTCCAACACCGAAGGAGGTGAGATCCTCCTTCAGCCTTGGAGGAGCAAACCTCCAAATTTAAAGAAGAAGAAGAAAAAGGAAAAAAAAAAAAAAAAAAACCGAAGTATGCAATTCTTTTAAAAAAACAAATTGAAAAACATGTTTAAGGTGTTTTTCAATTTTAACACTAGTTTTGTTTTTCATATTTTCTCGGTTTTTGAAAACAAAATGAGAAAATGTTAACGGATACGATTTCGAAATCGTTTTTGGAAAACAAAAACGAAAACAAACTTAAAATTCATTACCAAATAGACCCTAAATTTTTGGGGAATCAAGTTTTCCGAATCTCACACACAAATCAAGAATTAAGTTTACGTAGAGTCTAACTTGATTCCCTCCACCCCATAAGAATCAAGTTCCCTTTCTTGATTGAAAAAGGGAATTCATATACTTTTACTAAAATATCACAAATTATTACAGATCATCATATATTTCCAAACTGCCGTTTTCTTTTATGAATTGTTCTCTATAATTCTCTCTTGTTCATTTTCTACATATCTCACTACATATACTATGGATTTGATGATTATATGTAGATTTATTATAATTTGTAGTATTTCACTATGTAACGTTATAAAATTTTTATACGATATAGAGTCGACTCTATAATGTTACAAAACAAATGAATATTTTTAATTAGTGAGAATTTCCGATGAATGATCATTGCCAGAGAATATTGACCTTCGAGAGATAGGTTCATAATTACAAAACCAATGAGGAGTCATGTGCTAGCTAGGGGTTGCTACAAAATTTACAAGCCAAACATCAATAAATTGTTTTCTGCCTTCGAAACTCTTGAGTGTCTGGTGACTCAGGTGCTTTGCCTTTATAGAGTTTCTCTCAACATTCTTCTTGTTGAAATTAACTATTGCAAGGTCATTAAAGACCAATGTAGAATGGTCAAGTTTATGAATCAGGTAAACTATAAAACTGATGCTATTGTGGATCAAAGATCTATCGAGATTGGTGTTCTTCTTTATCTATTATATATCCCAAAATAATTTAGTTAAGAAAATTGAGTCTTGAAAGTGTTGATACTTGATATAACCCGTGACCGTGTTGTGCATCAACTTGGCCTCCTCCGCCAAGGGCCACCAGCTATCTGCAACTCATCTTCGACTATGGAGGCTCAAGTGGCCTCCTTATTGAACCACAGGGAGGCAACCACACTTTACTCTTTCTATTTTTCTTTTTTACTTACAATTCAATTTTGTTTTATATAATTTTTGTATTCATTATATTATTTTATTTTACTTACAATTTTTTTGTGCAAAAGGGTATTTGTTTTTATTATTGTATATTGAATTTTAAAAAGGTCAAATTCAATCAACCTAAGGCCGTAAGTTAGCTTATATCAATGCTATATAGAAGTGATTTGTACATCATCACATATCTATATAGCAATGACAACTCACTTTTCCCACATATTGTAGGTGGTTTTTGACAGTTTTTTGGGCATTGCAGAATTACTCAAATGATACTGTATGATTTCAGGTTTGCGATCAGGTTCATTAGCTATATGAGAATGACAACTCAATTCTTCCAACATAATTTGGGTTGGTTTTTGACAATTTTTTAGGGCATTGCAGCATTACTCAAATTAACCAAGAGCTAGACTGGTCGGTTCTTATACAACACTTTGGAAACAGACAGTCAATAAACAATTTTCAAGTTCGGTTTTGTTGTTTTGCAAATCAATTTTTCGGTGATCACATAAGGTTTCTGATTGCCAACCTTTCTAGTTATGGTTCATCACTGCAAACAGTCAAATCAATGATCACACACATTAGAAATACTAGCAGCGGATACCAGAGCAAGACCTAATAAAAACATTACATGTACTGCGCATTCATCGATATGTGATTATATATAGTATATTACAAAACAAAATGCACCAAGGGAGAAAAAATGAAGTAAAATGGATATCCAAGGAAGGTGAAGCTATGACATTTCACGTGACTGCAACTTAATCAAGTCCACCAAAATAGCATCAAATAGAACTAAGCATATTTTTCAAACAATCAAATCAAAACCCATAGAAAGCTACACATATAGACACTTATCTGATATCTTATCTTATACGGATGGTATCAGGGTACAAATCCAATATCCTTGAAGTATTCATGCTCCAAAGCACTTCTGGCAGTAATTCTTCTGCTCGGATCCATGCACAGCATTTTCTGAAATACAATGCATCAGTAACTGTAATGGAAATCACAGCATATATTTTTTGCAATTTCACTACGTAATATTCAGTAATCAGTGATTGTTTAAATTGGTGGACTCAATACTTTTTTTTATTTATTTTAAATTGTTTAAATTGGTGGACTCAATTTCACTACGATGTTGTCCAGTGGAGACGTTCAGTGCTTGCTAGGATGACAACTTACAAAAGCTATATCATAGGACTTCAAAACCCAAAATAAACTTCTCAAATGAACAGAAAGATACGAGAGAAAACTAATTAGCTGACATAGATTCCACTTTTGTCATTTATTCAATAGCAATCCAGGTGGGTGATATATAGTATCTCAATTAAAAACTTACAGAAAGAAGATCAATGCCAGCTGGGTCAAGATTGGGCACAACAGTTGCCAATTCCTGCAAGTACAGGATGCACCAAATAAAATGTTGAACGACATATTGAGAGAGATACACAATGAAATTATTACATATCCAGAATGATACAAACATAACAACATAATTTTAACTCATCACCTTTGAAGGCCACTTGGGAAAGGCAGATTTAAAATCAGGCAAAGAATTAACTCCTGGCCACTTGTCCTCATTTGGAGTTCCCATAACTCTTCAACAAAGAAAATGCATGTTAGTATCAATTAAAAAATAAAACAGAGAAAGAGAAGAAACAATAAACATGTTACATGCATGAACTCCATTTTGTTCCAAATAGTTCTTTGTACAAGTCAATCAGTTAAATGGACAATTTCAGAATATCATTAATAAAGGCAAATCTTACTTCATACCAACTGGCCTCAACGTGACCAATGGATTTTATACTTGATGAAATCATGCTAAATAAACTGAGCCATTGATTTTGATGGGACCATTACAAAATATTCATTTAGGTATTGAGGAACACTATGCCCAATGCATTAACAAAATATTATGCTGCAACAATGCAAAAGTTTAAAGTATGCATGAAAATACTTAACCCTTATTCTGTAATTTACAAAAGAAAAACACTTCTTCCAAGTTAATCATACGATTCTATCTATGATTTGCAGAACACTTATTGAAAATTTGAGGTGTCAAACACTCAAGGATTTGACATTGTCTCCACATATGTAAAACACTTCCAAGAACAATTATAGATGTCTTCAATCATCTAAAATATGTAAAACAGTTTGAGGGTGCTATACAAATTTTGTAATGGAACTTTCATAGGATCATATTTCAGTACATATATCAAGTACAATTGATGCACACATATACTTAATCCTAGTTCCCAGATTTTGAAAACGCTGATGATTGTCACCACGTTTTTATATTAAATCATGAACTTGTCTGCTCAGACGATTGTTGCTTTATTATGAGTACTTATAGTAAATAGAAAACCAGGCAGAAATTAAATAAATGGACATAGACACGGCCAGCCAGCTTCTACAAAATTAGGATGCTGATGGAATCTTTCTTATACAAAGTTTTAGAAAAGATAATTATGATGGGAAACAGCCAAACCTGAAGATCTTAAACAATTCATCAATCTCAGAGTCCCCAGGAAATAATGGTCGTTGGTTCACCATCTCAGCAAATATACATCCCACTGACCAGACATCAACTGGAGTAGAGTAATGGTGGGATCCCAGCAATATTTCAGGTGCTCTGTACCAGAGTGTCACCACCTAGACAGAACCAATAACAATGATAAACCTAGCATTGCTGCAGGTGCACATAAAAATTACATAATACTGCTATGTTGTCTATTTACCACAGTACAAAGACATAATTACCAATAAAACTTAAAGCTAGTACTATTGATACCTCATGCGTAAATGTCCTAACAGGAATACCAAATGCTCTGGCTAGTCCAAAATCTGCAAGTTTAAGTGCGTTGGTACGACGATCTATAAGCAAATTTTGCGGTTTCAGATCTCGATGAAGAACCCTATGAGAATGACAGTAGGCAATGCCGCGTAGAATTTGATAAAGGAATGTCTGCACCATACAAAAAAAGCAAATATAAGCTTAGCATAACATCACTGACATAATTTCACTAAGGTAAACTGAAGATCCATCATCTGCTAAGTATTAGGTGAAAGATGCTGACAAAATAGCATAGCTATGATAATTGGACAACAATAATATTAAGTATCAGTATAAAAGTTATCTGACAGCATCACATTGCGTCTTGATAAGCTGCAAAGTAGTGAAAAACAGGTGAGAGGTGTATTCACGCATGGTAAACCCCGTCATGATGCAAACCAAAGTACATAAATTTCTAGATAAAATGATTACAAGGAAGTTAAATTTGCAAGGATATAACAAAATCACTAATCAAAGTTTCGTTAAGCAACCAAGTATCAGTATAAAAGTGAGAGGTGTATTCAGGCATGGTAAACCCCAGTCACAATGCACACCAAAGTACATAAATTTCTGGATAAAATGATTACAAGGAAGTTAAAAATTTGCAAGGATATAACACAATCACAAATCAAAATTTCGTTAAGCAACTAAGCTTCTGAATTATAGAATTATAGAATCAAAATCTCAATCTAATATTTTAAATACAGCATGGAACACAAAAACAGAATATATGACTCACTTTTACCAAACGTGGGTCCTTAGCAAAATCAGGGCAAGAATCCATGTGCTTCTTCAAATCCAAGTCAAGATACTCAAAAACCAGATACAAACGCTTCTCACTGTGCACTACATCCTGCAACCTAATAACCAAACATCCATTAAAATATAGTTTCGGATGAAATAAACATCCGACAAAAAAAACTAATAAATTAATTGAAAACTGGAATAACAACACCAAAATAAGTGTGCAGAATAAAGCACTCTACTTTTCACATCTTTCATCATGTAGAAGAAATCTATACACATGCATATCTGACACATAATAGGCAGCTAGCTTTTATGTCTCAGGGTAGCATATATGCTACATTCCATAAAATCTAGGAAACGCATACATTGTGAGAAAAAAATACTTGCCATAACTATCACGTGATATAGATGTGCACCATCAAATAAAACTTCTTGATAACATAAAATTTTATCAATTGGACCAAACAAACTAGTAAATTAAAGGAAGAAGGATTGAACCACATTTATAAGACAAAATGACTCAAGGGAAATTTCAGACTTCAGAGAAATTCAGCTCATAAAGTTTCATCTTATTTGTTGCAGACTTCAGGGTAGTGTAAAAATCAATCTACTATATGAGTTGCATACCTACCTAACAATGTTGCCATGCTGCATTTCTTTCAAGAGAGAGATTTCTCGTATTGCAGTGCTAGGCACACCCTCATCTTCCTGCTCTAAGCGGATCTTCTTCAAAGCTATTGTTTCATTAGTGATGCGATCCCGAGCCTTGTAAACCACTCCATAGGTTCCTTCACCAATCTTCTCAACTTTCTCGTACTGGCACATTTGTCAACATTAAAACCAATTTAAGTAAAACAGATAAAAGCAAGAAATAGCAACAACTATAAATAACTTGATCAAGTTTTTCACCAACCTGGTCCATTCAGCTACCACACAGATATCTGAAGGAAGTTCTAAAGCCCAAGAGAGAGATAAACAATTTCAGTAAAGCTTCACAACATAACTGGTTAACAATATACATGACAGAACGTTGACAAATTATTAACACATACAGGAGTAATCAAAAAAAGAAAATATTAATAGACAAGTCCAGCATAGTTCTTCCTAGTCTCATACTATGCTGAAGCCATGGCAATGGCATGCTCTAAATACAGATTTTTGTTAAAAATTACAGTAATCTTGTACATATTAATCTTCTTTTAAATTTATATTAGCAGATTAATAAAACCACACAAATTTTTATATGTTCATTTTTTTCTTAAAATTGACTTTTAATTTTTATTTTATTTTTGGTTCTGATGAGATGCTAATTCTGCAGATAATTTAACAGATGCACATTCATTATGCTATCAACTAAATGTAAAACTAGCATAGCATGTATGGATAAGTTAATTTATTTGCACAATCAGTGAAGCATCAGATGAATTAAGTTGTCAGCAGAAAACCCACAAGCATTACTGACTGATGAGCATTTACAACTCTTGAATAACAAATTGATATTTGATATTAGTGAAACCCTTGTATCTCCCCTTTTTTCCCTTTCAGTTATTTTATCTCTCTAATTCTGTTTCTCTTTTCCTGTCCTACATCAAAGATTAACACCAAAACAGAAAAAAAAAAAAAAAAGAAACAGGTATTTTACCTTCTTTTATAACTCCAAAAGAGACAACAGCATTAATTTGCTTCCAGATTTATTTTCCATGTTTGTTATCTGCAGGATATAACAGCCTCATTAGTCTTAAGAGTACAATAAGTTAATAAACAGATAACATGACAGCCATGCACAACATATTAACAACTATTTTCCGAAATTAAAAAAAAAAAAAAGGCGATAGATTTCCTCCCTGATAGCGCTAACAAAAACAATATGTTTTAGGCCAGAGCAACCAACCAAAAAGAGGCAACAAAGAACTCCAATCAATGAAATGAAATAATATATATATCTAAATATTGACAAGGAACATCCATAATGTGTGTTGCAGTTATCAACCATTAAAAAATTAAAAGCATAAAGAAACATAAGTTATAAAAGAACAAAACTACACACAAATACAGAAATATTAATTGAAGCAAATTCTACATAGTATAGTATTAAAACTAAAATGAAAAAAATAAAGACCTCAAAACAGCTTGCATGAAGCAAACTAACACAGCATTAAACAATCTACAATCAGAAGAAAGAGCCAGCTAACACATCAAGGAAAAGAAAATCAAACACAAACATTCCTCAAAATTTCTTACATACATATTAAAACCAATATCTTTGCAATTTCACTAAATCAAAATTGTAATAATACAAATAAGATAAAAGAAAAATCTATACAAGCCTTGAACCCAATATATTTCCATCAATAACACATAAAAGAAAAGTCTAACTCGAAATGGGTGGATCCCTTAAATCCACAAAAAGCGAATTGTCCGAATATGTTTTGAAAAGCCCAAACACTATATACTAATCACCTAAAACCTAAACACCATTGAACGTTAAAGTTGATAATCCTAAAACCTGAACTACTCATAATATATGAGTCAATTCCGTATTTATATCCATCAAAAACATACAAAAACTGAACACCCAAAACCTCACACCATTAAACCCTTTAAGAAATTAGAAATGGAAACAGGAAAACATAAATCCAAAACCTCAAACCATGAACCCTTGAAAAAAGAAATGACAGCCTAAAACAGATAAACTAAAACCTAACACCTCACACAGTTGAACACTAAAAACTAATCCCAATGTACATTCATGGAACCTTCGAACCCTTAAATCACTCAAAGCACAGATCTTGATCAACAGATGTAAACCATCACACACCGGATAATAGCAACATCAATAAACAAAAAGTCATCAGGATCAGGACTTGATACCTTGTATCATTTAAAACCAAAATCTGAAACCTAAAACCTCAAACAACTTAACCAGTTAAGAGAATCGAAATATATAAATAACAAGCTACAACACAAAAACCTAAAACACCAAACAATTAAACCCTTGGACCCTGAAATCCTTGAAACACAAAAACAAAACATACCTTTAATTCGTTGAGAGAACTGAATCACGTAGTTCAGAGACAAATTCCCCCGTCATTTTCGTTCGTCTCCCCGTCCTCGCTGCCGTCGCGGCGTCGCCGTCGCCTTCTTCAAGTTAGACCGTCGCCGTGTTCTCTCTAGTTTCTCTGTCAATTTTTTTTTTTATTTTTTTTAAGTCAAGTCTTCAAAAAATCTTTAACAAGGTCATGTCACATGTGTATATGAGGGGCAATTTTGGAAGAAAGCAACTTTATACACTCTATTTTATTTATTTATTTGTGCTAAAAAAAACCTTAAATTAATGACAATCTTTATACACTCTATTTTAATTTTTTTTATTTTATTATTATACGACCAAAAAAAAAAAAATACTATAGAGAATAAATAATTCTACTAATTTTACTAGACTCCAACCCTAAATTTGATTATCGTGAGGTCTATTTACAGATAGATTTGGCAAAATTTCACACAACCCATTAATATGATCCAAACCCATTCGAGAATAACGGTTTATGGGTTTAGTTTATCGAATCGGGTTGTTAATGGGTCAACCCATTAAAACCTATAATATAATAGGTCGGTTTTGGGTTCACCTTTGAAAAACTATTAATTCGTTATAACCCATTAATATAAGGATTTTTAAAAACATATATATATATATATATATATATATATACAGATTTTCTATTGTCAGTTCGTCCTGACAATAAATATATCATGACGAAGAATGTGGATCACTAGATTTACATACTTTAACTCAAAGTGTATGCACTTGTCAAAACGTATTCATAATTTATAGTCCACATTCTTCGTCCTGATATATTTATTGTCAGGACAAATTGTATATATATATATATATATATACAGTCTTTCTATTATCAGTTCGAACTGATATAAAATATATCAGTTCTTTGCATGTGGGTCATTGGATTTAAAATATGCTTTGACAAGTGCGTGCAGCCAAGTCAAAGTATTTAAATCCAATGGCTCATATACAAGGAACTGATAATAGAAAAATTGTATATATATATATATAGTAATTTTCCAATGAGGACTTTTTACAATGCACACTTTAAGCACCTTTGATGAAATTGTGTGGAATATATTGAAGCTTAATTTTATTTTTTGTATTGATGGTGTAAACATTGAAATACATTTATGGAAAAAAAAAAAATTAAAAACATTTTGGGTGCAAGAACTAATTTTGTCCGATTTTTTTGAAGATAAAACATTTAAAAATAGGGAAATATAAGAAAAAATAGTTCTCAAATCCAAAAAAAATTTCAAATTTTTACCAAATGTGTATTTTAATTTTCTTAGGATGCATCATCACATGAGACAACAAGACAAATATTGAAAGACTCTTTCACAATATACTTTAGAGGCTAGTATTTAAAAATTAAAAAAAATCTTATTTTTCTTTTTCTCTATCTCTCTTGTGAAAGAGAAAACGAATAACACTATAAAATTGGATTTGAAGTTATGAAAAGAACTTCAAACAAAGGATATGTCAGAGAGTTCAAATATGTGGCACTTACATATTCATGTGTTCGCTAGTCAATTCTACTTCCAAAAATCCATTAAATTTGTATCCAACAACAAAAACAGATTTCAAAGCTAGGCTTACAGCATTTGTATGCCTTGATGGAAAGTGGAGAATGCGCTCGATTGTTTTTTATCATAACTATAAACTATGTATTCTGAGAAAATTATGATTTTTAAAATCAAACATATTAATAAATCCACATGTGAAAAGATAGTTGGAATTGAATGATAGAGTTGGGATAACATCAAATAAGAGTTTTAATTCTTTTTGTGGTTGAAGCAAGTGGCCATGAAAATTTATCTTTTTTGAGAAAGATTGTCAAAATTATCTTAATAGAGTAAGACTTTTACACCTTAGAAAAAGATATGTTAATATTATTCAAAACTATTTTTTGAAAATACAAGGTGACGATTCAAATTCTTTTATACAATGGATTTAGATGAAGAAGGTTGATTGAAGAATGTGTTTTTGGGCATATGCAATGACTAGAGTTTGGTATAAAGAGTTTGGAGATGCTTTAACATTTAACACCAAATACTGAACGAATAAGTATGATATTCCATTCGTTGTCTTTGTGAGGGTGAATCATCATGGACAATCAATATGATTTGAATGAAAGTTGAACTCTAATGAGGATATTGAACATACATATGACATTTTCAATCTTGGCTAACATGTATGTCTGGTTGTGCTCCGACAACAATAATTACTTATCTGAATAATGTCATGCAGGAAATTGAAATTGTCTTTCCCGCTGCATAACATTGGTGGTGTTTGTGGCATATAATGAAAGAGTTGCCTGAAAAAAAAGTTGCAAACATTATGAAGATATTAAGTCAAAAGTATAAAATGATGTATATAATTCATTAACACATGATGATCGATGGAATGAGTTGATTAACATGTATGGTCTTTATGTTAATGAATGGTTACTAA
The DNA here is from genome assembly GCA_030490815.1 of Acer saccharum. Classification (NCBI taxonomy): domain Eukaryota; kingdom Viridiplantae; phylum Streptophyta; class Magnoliopsida; order Sapindales; family Sapindaceae; genus Acer; species Acer saccharum. The sequence continues at coordinate 37,375,770 of CM059867.1, forward strand.
GACAATATAATGAAAGGTGACATTGGGTTCCAATCTTTTTAAAAGATACTTTTTAGGTAGGAATGTTTACAACACAACGTATTGAAAGTATGCATGCATTCTTTGATAGGTATGTCAATTCATAAACTACCTTAAAACAATTTGTGGAACAATATTATAATGTGTTGGAGATAGAAAAAGAAAATCATGCTGATTTTAGTTTTTTTAATTCATCAATCCCTTGTTTAACTCATCATCTTATCAAGAAATAATTTCAAGATGCTTACACAACTACAAATTCAGCATGAGTTAAAAGCCAAGTTGTATTGTTTGTTTTCTTTAGATGAAGATATTGGTCATTTTTAAAGTTTATAATTCGTGAGTATGTAATGGCTGGAGAGGCGATTCATCACCGTGTTTTTTTTATTGTTTAGCTATGTGAAGTAGATTGTGAGATTAATTGCAATTATTGGATATTTGAATTTAAAGGAATACCATGTCAACATGCAATTATACTGCTAGTTCATAAGGATTTTTTTTTTTTTTTTTTTTTTTGGTTCCAAATAAGTATATTTTAAGGTGGTGGAAGATATACGAATTTAAATGAATATTATGTCAACACGCAATTATGGTGATAATTCATCAGCCAGTGTAGTGCGAGGTTAGCGTAAGTCAACCGGTGGGCACCTAGAGGTGTAAGGGCGAAGGTATCTCTTAGCCTCTAATGCCTTAAAGTAAGCCTCTTCTAAAGTCTTAAGGGGGATCATGTTAACCTCATGTTTGAATTCTAACCTAAGGCCATTAATGAACCAAGCCACAATCACATCGGGTTGTTCTTTGATATTACACCATAACAACAAGTCATCAAAATGAGACATGTAGTCAGTAACACTAGATGAAGCTTGCTTAATGTTAAGGTATTAATCTAGTAACAAACTGTGATAATAGGCAGGGATGTATTTCTCCCTCAATTTGTTTTTCTTCTTAAATCACAAGGTGATGGATTCTTGACCTAAATGCTTATATTATCTTTAGATGTTCCGTCAATATTTTTTAGTAGAACCGACACTTTTAAGTTTGGCCAAACAAACTTTCTGTTCCTCACTCATATGATATAGCTCAAATTAGTCAACCATGGCAGCCAGCCAATCTAGGATGACATTGGCATCTAACCTACCATCAAACTCTAGGTAATCTACCTTAATACTTCTAGTGGGATCGCCATGGTCATCAAAAGGTCTCCTAGTGGACTCTCTATGGTCATCATATGGTATCTTAGAGGGGTCAATATGTCGATGAGGAAGAAGGTTAGGTGGACGCCTAACGCTATGTTCCTCAGTAGTAAGATCTCTAAAGGCACGCCTAGAGGGTCCGTATTCATCAAGTTCCTCATCGGAGTCATGCTGAAAAGTTAGTGTGTTCCCAGGGCCGTCTCCAGACATTTTGGGGCCCCATCCAATTAATGATATTAACAAAAATCTAGGCCCATATAAAAATTATTATCATTAACATAAAAAAATAAATAAAAAATATATATATTATAAACAAGATTTCACCTAAAAATATATATTATAACATCTGTTAGATAAAACAAAAAGCCTCCACCCTGACACTTCCACATCCCTCTATCCCACAAAAGAGCCATCAAAATGAAAATCATAAATTCCATCAAAAGAAGCTACAAAATAGAAAACTTTAATTCCAATTGCAAATAACATCACATTATTTATTCAATTAACAAATCTCAATTTTAAGTTCTCCTATTGAAGTTAACAAATTCAATTCTCAATTCAACAATTACACAAGCCATCACTTTCAAAGTCATTCCAAACATAAGCAAATCACAAAACGTCGACTTTTCAACAAACACAAGAGATCTTTGTGACTCAGATTTATATAATAAATAAATAAATTATAACTTCACAATCAATCCAAAAAAAAAAAAAATAGCGTCAAATCCAATTTCAACAGATACTTCAATTAGTCTTCAAAAATAAAAGCAACTGATTTTGTAAATTACAATAAATGGTGGACATTAAGAGGTGAGATACACACCTTTCTAGAAGCAAATGGAAACGGGAAAGGAGGCCAGTCAACAGAGAGAGAGGGCGGCAATTTTGACTTAGAAAGGTTAGCAATTCAATTGGACTCTTTTTCAAAAAAAAAAAAAAAAATCAATTGGACTCACAATTTTGACTCAGACGATGTTAGACTAAGTTTGATATGTTAAAATTCAATTGGGCTTTGATGTTTATTTTTGTTAAATTATATAGATAATTGGGCCTTATTAAAAAAAAAAAAAAAAAAAGCAAAGAAATGTTTGAGATTGGGCCCTTCTTAAACTTAAAAAAGATTGGACATGAGGACCCTAATTTTACAACAAAAAAAAAAAATTAAATTGGGCCAATTTGGGGCCCTAGCAAATGGTTGGGTTTTCTACCCTCATGGGTTGGCCATGTGTGTTCCTAGGTAATGGGAGGACCTTAGGGTGAGAAGCTGTAAGAACTGGATGTCTATTACCTATAATGAACGGATCCAAATGTCTATGACCTATAATAGGCATACACTGACCCATGGTAGACTCAACAACAGGTTCTTCCATAGATTGTTTAATTACCTCTATCCCTAGAAGTGTGGTAAGTGGTAAATTCAAACAATTGAGCCTCGAAACGATCAAAAGTCTCACGTATTTCACCTTTAAGGTCATGCAATTCTTTCCCAATGTCATTTTGCACGGCAATAATTTTATCATTAAGGGATTGGTTGGATTGTTCAAAATCTTATTTGGTAACGTAGATGCAATTAATAATGATAATAACAAATTAGGTTGGATGTACACAATTAATCTATGAACTTTAAAGGAGACTTGTTTATGGAATACTGCATGTAGATGTAAACAATATACACTATATAAGTTTATAGGAAAATGGTGGAGGGTCACAACGGACACACTTAAATACCAGCATTCTTTGACATAACTTTCCTAGACATGTACGTCTACAACCATATACCATATTCCAATAAACAACTAAAACTAATTTGTTGGAAAAACCTACAAATTTAATAAAAAGCCAATGAATAATAAAATATAGAATTTCTAACCTCTCTCAAACAGCACAAGCTAACGTTGATTGAAACAAAATTTCTCGTGGTGAATAATTGCTAATATAGCCCCTCAAGTATGCACAATTTTACAAACACCCTAAGACTATGAGAAACTACGAGAAGCCCTAAAATGTTATGTATTTAGCGCAACTGAAATCAGCAAGGGGGCCCTAGTCAAGAACTTATATGTGGACACATGTCGACTATCAGATGGAAGTCTGTAGATAGGTGTGGAACTAGAAGTGTATCTAACGAATTTTTATGGTATGCGTGATGATAACACAAACAATCAAATTAACAATTTCTCCTATGTATTTTGTTTAAAGAAAGAATCAATAGTTTTAAGTTGTTTAACCATAGTACTAATTATGATTTTTAAGAGTCAAGGCACTAATGAAGCACAAACCTAAAATCCATTTAACATGCTTATATAAATTTTCAATTAAATTAGAGGAAATGACAATGTCAAATACAATTCCTCATAAAACTTTATAAAAAACATAACAAAATACAATATTCTGCAAAATTTATACCAAACTCATAAACTGACATTGAAAGAATGTTGAGTTTGATAGGAACAATAAATCATTTAAAACCATCAAAAGAAAATGGATATGCACTGATATTCACTTTATTTATCAATAATAGAATCAATATATAAAATTGTTTGGGAGTGGTAGAGACAATGTGGTTTATGGCATTGTTATGTTAATTTTGTTTTAATTTTTTTTTTTTTTTTTTAAAGTTTGTTGATGAAATGGACATATGACACTCTTTTTGTGAATTAGTACTTTTGTATTTTATTACCAAGTGAGGACATAAATAATTGGTTTTTCTATAATAATAGTATGAAGTTTATATGCACTTTTCAAACAAAACAAAAGTTCTCTTCAAAACAAAATTGTTTTTCATCTAAATATTTGATTAGAAAAATATCTTTGAGAACCATTCATATATAGACATACAGTTAGTGATTGATAAAAAAATCAAGCTTTTGTTTTGGGGATTATTGAGTAATTTGTTCAAGAGTTTACTACACTTTACCTTTCATAAAGAAAAGAGGCAAAAAAGGTAAGTTTTGTATTGTTGTGTACCTTGATTTTTTGCTTTCTAAATTCTATTGGAAATTTGCGAGTTGTTCAATGATTTTTGAAGTTTTTTTTAGTTGTTTTGCAAAACTCAAAATAACTTTTTTAATATATGAATTATCTCAATTACTCTTTATAAAAGCCATTTTATGTCTATTTGGAGAAGCAAAAAAGCTTCTTCTTTTTTTTTTTTTTTTGAGTTTTTTTAAAACATATGAATTGTCTCAACTACCCTTTATAAATTTTAGATATTCCACCATACAACTCTTTCATTATAAATACATTGTCAAAACCTTTTTTGTAATTCACACAACCAAAAGCTATTTTTAACACAACATTGTCAACACTTTTTTTGTGATTTACACAACCAAAAGCCTTTTTTGTTAGAAGCTCTACTACAAAAAGATTTAAACTCTAGAAGCTCTACTTGAAAAGCTATACCAACCACACTCTTACTTATTACTCAAGTCATCTTGAAAACACTTTTCAAAAACAAAAAAAAAAATCTCTTCAAAACAAAATTGTTTTTCATTTAAGGGGGTGTATTGGATTGAGATTTTATTAGACAATTTTTGGAAGTAAAAGTCTAGTGGTATTGGATTGAGACTTTTTATTAAGTTAGATAAGTCTTGTGGTAATCGATTAGGACTTTTAAGATTTTTTTTAAAAGTCTGTAATATCTTGTGGTATTGGATCCAGACTTTCAAGATTTTTCTTAAAAATTCCATAATATCTTGTGGTATTAGATCCAGACTTTCAAGAGGCAACAAATTGTCTGGTGGTATTGGATTGAGATCATGATTTGTAGGATTTCATGATAAAAAAGATTTTCTAGACTTTTTAATGATAAATATAAATAGTTAGACCTCAAAATTGTCTTGCCCTCTCCCATCATACTTTTCACGCTCGCTCAAGACTTTTCAGAAAATAGCAACACTACAACAGATTGGGTATTTTACAACTTGAGTTTTACGAAGCACATAAATAGCACGTCGTAAATGTTATCATTCACGACTTATGTTTAGTGCACGTCATAATTGTGATGCATAATTTCTCAAAGATGGCGCACATATGAGAAATTATGCGCCATCTTTATGAAGAACGCCGTAATTGAACGTCGTAATTATATGAAATTATGCGTCGTAATTATGAAGAACGCCGTAAAAAAGAGATTATTTATGGCGCGCATATGAGGAACGCTATAAAAAAAAGATTATTTACGGCGTGCATTTGAGGAATGCCGTAATACATAATTTCTTAAAGACGGTGTGCATTTGAAGAACGTCGTAAAACACCGTAAAAAAGGATTATTTACGGCTTACCTATTGCGTGTCTTATTTGAAAGTCTTTTAAGACATACTACTCATGCCATGTATACATTTTTCAGAAACAAGTGAATGACTATTTACGGCATTCAGTGCAAGTCGTAATAGTGATACATAATTTCTCAAAGACGACGCGCATTTGTAAAAAAGAGATACATAATTTCTCAAAAACGGCGTGCATTTGAAGAATGCTGTAAAAAATGATTATTTACGACTTACCTATTGCGTGTCTTATTTGAAAGTCTTTTAAGACATACTACTCATGTCATGTATACATTTTTCATAAACAAGTGAATGACTATTTACGGCATTTAGTGCAAGTCGTAATAGCGATACATAATTTCTAAAGACGATGCGCATTTGACGAACGCCATAAAAAATAGATTATTTATGGCTTACCTGTTGCGTGTCTTATTTGAGAGTCTTGTAAGACATACAACTCATGCATGTATACATTTTTCAGAAACAAGTGAATAACTATTTACTGCATTCAGTGTGCAAGTCGTAATAGTGACACATAATTTCTCAAAGACGGTGTGCATTTGAGGAACGCCGTAAAAAGGGATTATTTACGGCTTACCTATTGCGTGTCTTTCCCAAAATGATGCAATACATGGATCATTTTGTTCGTCCAAAGTGGTTCTCTATTGTGATGAATTTTGTTTTTTCCCAATAAGTTCTTCATAAGGTTCAATAACTATTAGTCTTGAGAGGTTTTCTATTATTTTAAAAAAAGAACCGAACCGTCGGAACTGGAACCGGAACCGAAACCGTTGGTTCCAAATCGAAAACCGAAACCATTGGTTCCAAATCGAAAACCGAAACTGCCGGTTCCAAATCAAAAATCGAAACCGCCGGTTCCAAATCGAAAATCAAAATCGTCGGTTCCGAATCGAAAACCAGAACCATCGGTTCCGAATCGAAAACTAGAACCACCGGTTCCGAATCAAAAACTAGAACCACCGGAACCAGGGTCATGTCTAATTCTGAGTACGATTAACGATGACCCTTTGATCTGACAATATATGATTTTAACAAAATAGTTTAATTAAATGTTATAATAAATGTTTTTTAGTATCAATTTATTTATCATATAAAAATAAAATTTAAATTAGTGGAATCAATCTACAAATAAAATTTTGATTGAAAAATAATCAATAAAAATTTAATAACAAGTAGAGGTTATATATAAAAATTATGCTTTTATTAGCACATTCAAAATAGCAGTAAGGTGGATAAGGCTTGGCTGATCACTCATGAGTGACAGGTTCAATACACCATGAGAACACCAATTAATTGTGATTTATGTGTGATGAGCTGGTGGGTGGCTGTAGGGTCGTAAATACAATTTTTTTTTAAAAACATGTTGATAGTGCATTTAGTACGCCGTATTTGATGGATATCATTCACGACATACAGTTGAACGCCGTAAATGAGTTTTTTTAAAAACATATTGACGGCGCGCATTTGACGAACGCCGTATTTGAGGGATATCATTCACAACATACAGCTGAGCGCCGTAAATAGTCATTTACGACGTTTTTTGCGCACATTAAAAGGGGTCGTAATACAATTACGATGTTTTTTAAAACATATTAACGGCGCGTTTTGTACGCCATATTTGACAGCGAGTTTAGTACGTCGTATTTGAGGGATATCATTCACGACATACAGCTGAACGCCGTAAATGAGTTTTTTAAAAACATATTGACGGCACACATTTGAAGAACGCCGTATTTGAGGGATATCATTCATGACATATAGCTGAACGCCGTAAATAGTCATTTACGGCGTTCTTTGCGCGCAGTAAAAGGGGTCGTAATACAATTACGACATTTTTTAAAACATATTAACGACGCGTTTTGTACGCTGTATTTGAGGGATATCATTCACGACATCATCTAATGCGCCTTGCAGCTGAATGCCGTAAATAGTCATTTATGGCATTCTTTGCGCGTTGTAAAAGACCCAATATGTTGTAGTGCAACAAGGCTGTGAAGAAACCCTAACAACATACCAGATTCAGGTAATGATTATATCGTATCTTACACTGCCTGGTTATCGTAATTTATCTTGCACTGCCTATTATTCCACCGAATTCCACCGAATTCCACCGAATTGAACTTGCTTCTCTAATTACACCGAATTGAAAAATAACTCACAGCAATAGTAACCAGTTCATGTGTTGCTTTTTATATTGTCCAATTTATTTGAAACTATCGTATTAGTTCATGTGCTTTGAAACTCCATGTGGTTTGCTTTTTAAAAATAATAGTGCTTTTATTAGTTCTTAATTATTATTACTTTTTTTTTAAATTTATAAAAATCCATTAATAGAAAACATCAATTACAGTATACCAACTAGGAAGAATAGCAATATGTAGAAGAGGCTCTAAGCACACATGGTTTGCGTGATGCGAATGGATCTTTAAGCAAACTGAATATAGAAAACTTCATACTTCCTCGTCTTAATGCAAAAACTAGGTTTCCAAAAACATATAGCAATTACCTGAGCCAAATGAAATGGTTCAAGAATCAATATAACAAGATTAATGAGCTGATGCATAACAATTCCGTTTTTGGTTGGGACCCAATTGGAAAGAAAGTCACAGCTAGTGATGAAGTATGGGAAAAATACTTGAAGGTGAGCTTAGTTCATGATTTTCAATAATTTTTGCACCATGTAATTACTATAACATTTTATGTATGGCTGATATATTAACAAGATGTATGTTTTCTTTTCTAGTCCCACTCAAGCCACAAGAAACTTTGGATAGAATGTAGTGTTGATTATGACGACTTGCAACTTATTGTTGGGGTTGAAACTGCTACTGGGAATGACTCAATGACATTAGGTGCTGATGATACTGATGCAAATATATTAGTGAATGAAGAAAATACAATTTATGTGATGGAAATTTTTTCATATGATACTGCCAGCAATGTTTTCATAGCAACACCAAATAATACATTTGACGAGTCATTCCAACCTTCATCACCCCTCCAACCTTCTTATCCATTTGAGGCCCCTTTATGATCAATGTTTAACAAAGAAAATACATGCCAAAGAAAACGAAGTAGATCCGAGTATCAAGGGAGTTCAAGCTCTAATGGGACCAACAATCATGCAAGGGTTCTAGATAATATATCTATAGGCATTGATTCAATTTCTACCAACTTCAAAAGGATCTACAATCTGATAGAGAAAAGAGAGAAAGACAGAGAGATTGAGAAAAGAGACTACAATATGGGATGCTCTAAAGGATATACCAAATTTGGACAACACTACTCGTTTCAGGTTGTCGAGTTGCTTAACACTAAAACAAAGAAGGACATGTTTTTTAAGATGACACTGGAAGAACAATCAGCTTGGATACTTTTCAACTTGAAGTTGGCAGAATAATGTTTTTTGAAAATTTGTTTCAGTTAATTTGAATTTTTTAAGTATGGGTTTTAGTTCGAATATATGATTTTATAATTAAAAAGTACTATGTGGAATATACGGTTTCCTTTTGTTTATGATATAATAATAAAAAAAAAAGTTATTTTTATTACTCTTCTTTTTGTGATACTTTTATACTCATTCATGCTAAAGCCGTTTTCTTTTTATGTTTATACTTTTTCGGCATTTGATTATATTATATTAAGTCCTTGGTCTACTTTGACAATTTTTTTTACCTTATATTTTTGCTGATATGAATGTTTTTTAGAATTTTCTACAATTTATTAGTTTAACTAGATCTTGTTTTGATACAATGATGGATTCCATTTTTCTTTTGCATAGGATGTATAAAGGTAATGATTTAGAGGATGAAGAAATGAATGATGATGAAATGAGTGAAGAAGAAGATACTAAAATAGATGAGGAGTTTTATGAAGCCATCAAGATTTTGGTGATGACAGTTCAAGCAGTAATACATGTGGTGAATGAGCTTAGGGTTATTAAGGCTGGTAGATAGACAAATTGAACGTCCACTAAACCGCGACGAATCAACAATGCTTTTAGATATAACTATATACATAGGGCATTGAATGATGACCCTGCAATATTCCAAAGAGTATATAGGATGTACCCTGATGTGTTCCACAAATTGTGCAACATCCTTAGAGAAAAAACACACTTGGAAGAAACAAGGTTTATTTGTGTTGAAGAAATGTTTGGACAATTTCTACAAATTGTCGGCCAAAATCATCGTTATTGTGTTATTTGCAATCATTTTCGCCGATCACAGTTCGCGACTAGTGAAAATTTTTACAAAATGTTAAAGGTTTTAAATACATTGTCAAAGGATATGATTGCTAAACCCGGATCGGTGGTGCCTGCTAAAATAAGGGACAATACAAAGTTTTTCCACTTATTTCAAGGTAAGTATTATACTATATCATCTCCATGTAAATTGTCATTTGTATTATTCTTGTATTTCATCTATCTAAATCATTACCATCATCATGTTTTATGTTATTTTAGGATTGGATCGAAGCTATTGATGGTACACATATTTCGACGACGGTGATGGGACATGATAATAGCAGCTTTTGTGATCATCATGGAAATGTATCTCAAAATGTATTAGCAGCATGTAACTTTGATTTGGTGTTCATATATGTCCTTGCCGGGTGGGAGGGTTCAGATCATGATTCCAAATTGTTAAATGATGCTTTATCAAGGAGGAATGAGCTTAAAGTCCCACAAGGTAAATGCTAGTTTTTTTAATAATCTAAAACATAATTTAATTTTAAATAGCTAATACTTTATTGTGTGGTACTTTTTGATAATAACTGTCGGTAATGTATTTGTAATTACATAAATATTTCCTAGCAGCTTGTGGATTTGCTAATCGACGTCAATTTTTAACTCCATATCGAGGTGTGCGGTATCATCTCCAAGATTTTACAAGTAATGGGAATGATCCTGAAAATGAAAAGGAATTGTTCAATATCCGCCATGCATCGTTGAGGAATGTGATCGAGAGAATATTTGACATTTTTAAATCTCGGTTCACCATTTTTAAATTGGCACCTCCATTTCCATTTAAGACACAAGTAGAGATAGTGTTGGCATGTGTAGCACTCCATAACTTTCTTCGCAAAGAATGTAGATCTAATGAATTTCCTATTGAAAGAGAATCTGCAATGTCATCACCACCGATTGTTGAAGAGGAACTTTAAGAACTTGTAAGTCACGCAATGGAAAATCAAGAGTTAAGAACGATAGGTTTTAAAAATTTTATCGTCTTTGGACCTTTTTGTATACACGAACATGAGGATGGGATTTGTGTTCATACCTTTGAAGAACACTCATTCGTTTTCTTTTCGATCCTTCACCACTAAACCTTCCGAGCTATGTCCCGCAATCTAGCAACTTTGTGTGTGAGCATGTCACAGATTCCGGGAGTACTTGAATGAAGGCTTGAGAGATCCGGAAGATAACCCTTTGTCTCCTATGATGAATTCGGCCAAGCTAGGGAAGAACAAAATTCTTTTTCTTTCCTCACACTATGTGGCCACACCTCTTGTCTCTCTTAGGGTTTCGATTAGTTTATTTTTCTTGATAAGTATATCTTATATACTAGGATCCTAGGGTTTAGTAAATCAAGTTAAAATAGGATTATAAATCCTTCTTAATTCGGTCACCACTAGGGTTTGAACCTTTGACCTCTTTAAAGCAAATAAAAATAATCTCTTATTATTTTATTCTTTTGCTCTTGTCAAGGTTCGAAACTAAAACCTCCAAATAACAATTAAAAATTCTTAATTATTAATATGTCAATTAAATAATCATATTATTTAATAATGTTTAATTAAATAATACATTAATTAAATATCATATTATTAATTCCTATAATATATTTAAGTTACTTTTGTAACATAATTAATTGGACTATCCAATTCTCCGTGAGCCTTGTTACTATCAATCTTAAAGGGCTAGCAAGGGGACCTAATAGACCCATAGTTTTGAGCTCCAATAATACTTAGAAAAATTAATTAAACTCTTTAATTAATATTTCACAATTAATAACCTCGGAGTTATTTTACTAAAAACTCAAGGTCGTACTCTCGTAACTATAGATGTTTTACACTACCAAATTATCAGTGTCCATCGATATAACTATTACATAAGGTATGATCCTCCACAAGTAGTTCATAATTAGAGCTAGCTCATAAAGTCCGTTATACCTCTCTAATTATATCTTTTCCTTTAAGTACCATTGATTCTCTAATGAATGATTATATCCTTCATTCCTTTTATGGAAGAAGGAGAGCGCTCTTAATCGCTCAAATTTCGAATCAACCCTTAAGGGAACTACTCATCTAATTCTTGCAAGAAGGAGTGGATTCCTCTATTATGTGTATAACTTCTTAGCCACAAGCCAAACCATGATTCCAAGATACGAGGTTATTGATCAGGAATGCTACTCCGATCTCACCTATGGTATTTCAAGAAACACGATCTAACTCAAAGGAGTCAGTAAGACACTCAGAATTTAGATTACCCATATACAGCCATCATTTGTCGATATATATGAATCTTTTCAACTAACAGATCTTAGTGATATATTCATATGGATTATGCCCTAGTCCTATATGATCACATCATATAAGGTGCCTTCATTCTCATATCACTATATGAGTAGTCTAGGATAAAACCACCATATATAACGGAATGGACCGCAATTGTAGATTAACCACAATAAAGTACTCAGCTTTATTTGTTTTCTATGGACTCTTTAGATTGCATGTCTCAAAATGAATTCCTCTGTATATGGCATTCATATACTCAGTTTGAAATTACATCTAGCAATCTTGGATGTTTAGCACATATAATATAAACGTATGAATCATGTTAACTGAATAAAATAACTACTTCTTTTATTAATGAATTTATAACATTTACAAATTACAAGCTTTAGGACATAAATCCCAATAGAATTAGTTTCACAAACCCAAGAACAACAGAGAGAGGAAGCTAATGCATGGATATTTAGCATAGCTAACCATATGTGGAGAGAGAGATATTAGGTCATTTGGCCATGGGAGGATTACTAGTTCCAACAAAAATTTTTTTTTTTTCAATAATTAGATGGCTTGGGAGATATTACGTCATATGATACCTATAAAATGGTTCTTGTGCTTGTTTTTGAGAATTTTGAATGTGTTGATAGCTATTATTCATACTATTGTGGTATTTATTTATGCGCATTTTCATTGTGTGTTGATGCCCGTTCTAATTTTCAGCTCATACCACTAGACCAGCTACTTAGTTTGGATTTCTCAACTCGGGTCTGTGTGTTAGCTAGCAAATTTATAGGGCCCATATTTAAAATAAAATAAAATAAAAAAGTCCAAAAAGTCTTGGCCCATATTTAAAAAAAATGGTCTAAAAAGTCTTTAAATAAAATCTAGATAATCATAATAGTTTATAAATAAAGTCCATAGACTTTTAAAAAAAATTCTAAAATCCTGAAAGCCTAGTCAATATAATCCTAGATCCTAATATCTTCAAAATTCATAAAATCTTGTCACCTCAAAATTGTCTATTAAAATCTCAATCCAATACACCCCCTTAAATCTTTGATTAGAAAAATATCTTTGAGAAAAAGAGGGGGGGGGGGGGGGGGGGTGGGTGGGTGGGTTGGGGGGTTGTAAGTTTTGTATTGTTGTGTAGCTTGATTTTTTGCTTTCTAAATTCCATTAGAAATTTGCAAGTTGTTGAATATATATATATATATTTTTCACTCTGTATAGCAGCAATTAATCAGATTTTTATTAGTTTTGTATTGTTGTGTAACTTGATTTTTTTGCTTTCTAAATTCTATTGGGAGTTGTTGAATAATTTATTATTTGCTTTCTAGGGTTGGAAAAAAAAGTGAAAATGATTTTTGAAATCTCAAATTTATACCCAAAAATAAACTTGTCTTTATTCTAGTCGTTTGAGAGTTAAAAAAAAAAAAAAAAAATTTATTTCAGACCAGAAATCAGTGTACTAGCTTTAAATTAGTTTACCATTTTTGTTTTGAAATTTTAAAACAAATCAAAGACCGGTAAATCGGTTTTCAGCTCTAGAAATCTGATTTTATAAATAAATAAAAATTTAAGCATTAATTTAGATTCAGTTTTTCTTCACTCTTCAAAATGTGTATTTATTTTTGGGCTAAGCAATTTTCGAATTAAACACATTAATAACAATTTTGTCATTTTGCAAAAAGATAACAACAAACTAGCTATTTAGGAAAATCATAGGGACTTGTATGAAGTTTTTCCTTTCTAACACATAATGACGTGTGCTTATCGCTAGCTTTTATCATAATCTAAATACGATGAAGCCGCTCAACCAAATCCAATTCGGTCACGTCAGCTACTCTTAGCTATTAAGTTGTTATTTCTGAGTCTACAAACATATTACTTTTCATCAACTCTTTCCGAGAGGAAATGCTTTGTTATGAGAGATCAATTCAATACGCTTCGGGTGTGTTGAATCATCTCTTCTTTCGTCAAAGATCAACTAGTTCATATTTAAGCATGACAGGGCTGCACAAACTCAATCGAGAATTTGATTTTAAATCTTTTTATTACAACAAATATATAACCAAATCCCCCTTCCACCACATGTGAAAAAAGGACTTGAATCCAATACTTTTTATATAATCACACAAAATCTTACAAACTAAACTAGCTTAAGACAGAAATCATGAAAATAAACTAGTCGTACAAAGGAATGTAATCATTTCCATCTCCTGCCAAATTTGCCTTTGTGCCCAAACATGCCACCGTGCTTCCAGCGCTTGCCAAACTTCCCGTGCTTGAACTTCCCGTGACCATAGCCATGGAAACCCCCGTGTGCAAGCTGATGACTGCCAACACGGTGAGCCCCATAAGCGGCTGCTGCAGCAGCTGCACCACCTGCAAGCATTGCCCCCATACCAGATCCTCCCATCATACCAGATCCATACCCTGTAATTACTGTTTGTCAGCCAAGATCATGTTGAATATGAAGGATTAAAACCACAAATTTAATAATCAGATATTGGTAATGGTAATAACTACATCATTTTCTCTTCTTCAGCCAAAGTCAATATAAAGGATCATCTATAAGTAAGAGTTTCCTGACAAAGTTCACATTGATGAACCTGTTAAAGGTTTGAGCCACACTAGTACATGCCTTGGCACAAAGAAAAGTCAAACAGAAAAATGCAAAGATCCAAACATTAGATTAAAGTTCATACTAATCTTTCAAGCATTTATTTTTTCACACATATCTTATGCTTGGCATCAACTAGAAACCCTTCACACGTGAAATGACAACGGGGTAAAATATTTTCAGGGAGTTGATTAATCATCCAAACACCTAAGGAATTAGAATTATCTATGAGCTGCAATTCACCACAGACGAAAAAGATCCTTTATCAATTTAAAGTTACATTTGTCTATGACATATACCAAATTCGTTTGGCGAAGTCATATAACGTACCTGAATGATATGGAGCTGATGGACCATGATAACCACCGTGAGAAGGATAACCACCATGAGGCGGATAACCACCGTGAGAAGGATAACCACCGTGAGGCGGATAACCACCGTGAGGCGGATAACCTCCGGGTGGAGGATACCCTCCTTGGGGAGGGTAATAAGCTGGCGGTGCTGACGGATAACCACCAGGAGGAGGATATGCAGCCGGTGGGTAGCCTTGTGGGGGATATCCTTGAGGAGGATATGCTTGTGGAGGATATGATCCATATGGAGGGCCATGCCCACCATATCCAGCTAGATGTGAAAACAACCCTTTCTCACTAGACTCATTATCATGCCTGTCACTTCCACCTCCCATTTCCCTTCACCTTAGAGTAATGCTACAAAAATCATAAAAAATGAACCACAGGCAGTTAAACATAAGATTCTATTCAACAAATACTGCAGCAGAAGTTACCAAATAAAAATCACACGAAACTGAAAATAGTAGATGATTCCTCAACTCCATTGCAGGACTTTCAAATAGAAATTTTCCTAAAATTAGCCCCGAGGCCAACGGGAAGGATTACACCTTCTACATGACATGAAAGAAACAGACACAACTATGAATTCACGAGTATCATAACAAGGAAAGAAGATTTCCATACATTTTTAGAGTGACAAAAGATAAGGGTTTGCACTCAATGTAAATTTAATCCAACAGAAGTCTACTCATAATTAGAGGCAAAACAAAACCAATGCAAAAATATCAAACCTCTAGCAGAGGCACCCTTTTCTAAGATCTTTTCAATTTAAATTTAATTTTTATATTCTATTCTGCCAGATGTATGAAAAGCCACACAAGTAATTTCATAAGAGGAACTCTAAACTCAGCTTGTTGTAATTCATCACTTTTAAGAAGTAACCCATTATTTTTCCTCATTAATCTTAAGTGCACATAATTCGCACTAGATTCATTGATTCAATTTATGAAGAACCGCAAAGAAAATTGTTCTCTAAATGAGAAGTGCCATCAAAGGATTCAAGATGTCTCAAAAATTGTTGTTTTGGTGCCATAAATATGATTTTCTTCAAAATTTCCCAGACAAGAATTCTACAATTAACCAAAATAAAATTCCCCTATGTTCCTAATGTAACCGAAATGAAGATTGAAAATATTACCGAAAATAAAAACGACTTAAAACAAAAGAATCAGAAGATCAATAACAATCACAAGTAAAAAAACACTGCTATATCAACCGAACTACAATCAAAATAACCCAAAAGATCATGATCTTCAATTATAATTTTTTTTTAAAAAAAAAATGATCCACGAAACAGGAGAAAAGAACAAGAAAGGTAAGAAACACAGCAACAGAAATAAATTTGAAAAAAAAAAAAAATCATTGAAAGAAACAAGAAACTTACAAGAAAAGAATATAAGAGAGAGAGAGAGAGAGAGAGAGAGAGAGAGATGATCGCTTACCTGATTGAAAGATTTCAAAATTGAATACGACGAAAAGTGTTAGCGTTGCAGTTGATGAATTTGCATTGGAGCCTCCAATATTTATACGCATCAAAGTTTGTTGGAATTTTATACAGGACTATTTCAAAATGATCCATACATTCGTAAAATATTATATATTTATAATATTTGAAACAACTATTGAAACGGTCCCTAAGTTTATTCCCTAATTAATCTAATGATCAAGAGTTATTTAGGTTTTTATACCATAAAAATGAATTACAAATTATTATGATAATATTAAAATTTTAAAAATAATAATAATAATAATAATACATTAGCTATGATATGCTCTAGTTGCATAAAGGCGATTGACAAATTTTCATGTGAAGGAGGAGATCTATCATCTCTTTTAGTGGTAGAAAATTGGCGGAAGTGACCCATCATTTTTTTATTTCCCTTAAGTTCATTTGAATTTTTTATCTTATTTTTAATTAAAATTAAAATTTTAATTATCTTAATTTTAGTTTAAATATTGATGTTATTGTAAATGATATTTTTTTTCTCCTGATTTATAGGAGTAATTATCCGGGCCGCATATATATTATTTGATTTTGACAGGTCTCGGCAGTCTGATTGTAATAGTTGTAATACTTAAAAAAAAAAATAAAAAAAAAAACTTTTAGTTAATGGATATTAATAACCGTAAAAAAATGTTTTCAGTTATTTTACAAAATTGGAGACTAAAAAAAAAATTGACACATTTTAGTTACATTAGGAATTGTCATCATTATTGTGAACCGTGAAAAATGAAATTTCATAAAATTAGAGGGATTGTTTTATGTTTCTCCTTCTTACACACCTGACGATTGACGTGCTGCTCGCGTTACTTGTACGCGATAGTTACGCGTCTGCTTAATAAATTACAAATTTACAGTCCTTTTCATATTCCAATCTAAATATATATTAAATTGCTTTGATGGTTTAAAAAACCCATTTATCCGCTCCCATCCTTATGGGACCAACGTATAGGTGCATGGACTATTATTATGGTTTGCTAATGTTACCTAACCAGAATTTTGCACAATAAAACTTAAAGGAAATTGCAAGAAATGAACAAAAAATTTATGGAGTTATTGTTTTTAGCCAAAAGTTTATTTTTTATTATTTTTGTCATCTTTGTGCTTGAATTGCCAAAACTGCCCTCATCTTTGTTTTACTTGGACCAAAATTTCCCTCCCAATTTCCCTCTCAAAATTTTCAGATTTTATGCCTTTTATGTTTGTTGTATCAGATTTTATGTTTAAAAATCTGATATGCTCTCTCTCTCTCTCTCTCTCTCTCTCTCTCTCTCTCTCTCTAAAAACGAGATCTGCGACCTACAGTTCGTCTCCTCCATTTCCTCGACCTCCATGTCGTCTCTTCCACACCATTTTGGTTCTTCCACAGAAACCGAAACCGAAACCCATTTCGTCGATATCGTTTTGTGCTATCTTGTCTCTCTTGAAGTAGATTTGGAGCCGAACAACCTTCTAGAATGTATGTATCCCCTTCCCAATTGTTTTATTTACAATTATATGTTGTTTGATATGAAGATTAAGATAGTGGATTCGATTTTTTGTGGAACCCGAAATTTTTTATTTTCTGGAAAGAAGTTGCATGCCAGTTTGGTTTAATGTTACATGCCAGTTTGTTTTAATATTACATGCCAGTTTGTTTTAAAATTACATGTCAGTTTATTTCTAACTTACATGTGATTTTGTGATTTTGTAATTTTGATTCATAATATTATGTTGTTTGATATCAAGATTAAGATAGTGGATTCGATTTTTTGTGAAACCCAGATATTTTTATTTTCTAGACCAAAGTTACATGCCATTTTGGTTTAATGTTACATACCTGTTTATTTTAATGTTACATGCCAGTTTTTTTTTAATGTTACATGCCAGTTTATTTCTAAATTACATGTGATTTTGTAATTTTGATTCATAGTGAAATGAATCTCCTGTTGTTTTTTTACAATTATATGCTGTTTGATATGAAGATTAAGATAGTGGATTCGATTTTTAGTGAAACCCAGATTTTTTTATTTTCTGTACCAAAGTTACATGCCAGTTTGTTTTAATGTTACATGCCAATTTGTTTTAATGTTACATGCCAGTTTGTTTTAAAGTTACATGCCAGTTTGTTTTAATGTTACATGCCAGTTTGTTTTAAAGTTACATACCAGTTTGTTTTCATGTTACATGCCAGTTTGTTTTCATGTTACATGCCAGTTTGTTTCTAACTTACATGTGATTTTGTAATTTTGATTTATAGTGAAATACTTGACATGCAGGAATATAGATACGAAGAGATTGGTCATCTATTATGGTGGAAGTTGGGTGGGAAATTCTTACGAGGGTGGTTTGACAAAGTGGGTTCATATTCCTAGAGGTTTGACTTATGATGCCTTGGTTAAGTATGCTTTGAACGAGAATTTTGAACTCCGGATTAGAAGGTCTAGCAAGACACGTTATGAGACCGGATGTAAAGATGACGAATGTGAATTCCAATTAATACCGGAAGTTAGTAGTACAACTTAGTTATTACCAATGATGTTTTTATTGTTAAATGTATTGGTGAAAAACTATATTTCGTATTGGAGACATTTTGAAGTTACATAACAGTATTGAATTCATGTATTTCTCAGACCTAATTCCAGTATTTTTACATGTCAAGGATGTTAACAAGTTACATGCCAATGTATTATGAAGTTACATGCCAGTGTATTTTGAAGTTACATGTCAATGTATTATGAATCTATGTCTAACCTTCTTTTCATTTAAAAAAAATGGTGATCAAATTAAGTTTCAAAATTTCCTTCCATGTAAAATGAGGGGTCTTCTCATATCTTTCCTCGTTTAAAATGGTTTATTTGTTTATTTCAATTTCACACAAATTTTGGTGCATTACTTCAAGAAATTTCCTGCACTACATTGAGCAAATACAAAAAAATAATGTTGCTTTAAGAAATTTCCTGCACTACATTGCTTCAAGAACTAATGTTGCTCATTCTAAGTTCATGTTAACCACTCTCATGAAATTGATATAAACTTACAAAAATGACATTGTCAACATTAATAAATGTGGCAGTTCAAACTTCATAGAGTACATGAGATTTTTAACCTTATAAACTTCAAAAACAAAAACATCCAACCAATTAGGTGTCAATTAGGGATATCAATTAGGTGTCCAAAACAGGTGCGTTGGAACGCAGCTAATTCTCCGACTTTTCAGAGAACCTTAACAATGTCTGGAAATGCATTGAGATTACAATACACGTTCGTAGTTGACTTTGTAATCCACTCATCCTTTGGTTTGAGAAGGAAATCCTCATAATTCATATTTTCTATCTACAAAATCACATACAAATAACGTCAGTTACATGCCAGTAAAGTTACATACCGGTATCTATGAAAGTTACATGTCAGTAGAGTAAGTTACATGCCAGTGAAGTAATGCAGCAAAATAGTTCAGGTGATGGCTAGGCAATGGCAATGGCCAAGCACATTGGCAGTGGTATACGAAAAGAAACTTTTATACATCAAGAGGTTCAGGTGAATAACTTAGAAAGAGAATGATAAACCAGCTATATAAAATTCAAAAAAATGCATAATCAAAATAATATAAAATACAGATAACTTACAGTGTCTACAACAACATGGTCAAGTGAAGGAAAATATCCATGCAGCCCATCGCTCCCACCATGACCTAAAATTAAGAAAGAATAAGATGTTAACATGACAAAAATCTAACATCTTCAAAAAGAAATAGTTCAGCGTTCACAAATTATAAACCTGCAATCCATTGCGTACACTCCAAAATTGCAAGAATTCAGCTGCTTTGCAAATTGAGAGTATCTCCTACTGAAAACATAAAAAGAACACCAATAAGGCAAATAAAACACAATGAAAAATAAGCTAGCTCAGTTATGATGCTTTTTTCAATATAGGCCATGAAAAGATTACCTGTGCTCATTGAGTCCTTCTATAATGATCAAAATCCCTCTGAAAGAACAAGGCAATGTTTCATTTACAGCAAAATGGAACCACAAACAATCAGAGCATGGCAGTTCAGATCTACTGTTTCCGAGACCCTTCAGATCTACTGTTTAGTTTACCTTCAGATGTAGTCTTAAATTTTTGATGTAATGTGCCTATAATACTTTCCTTGTTGGATTTCTTCTTTGATGATGACTTCCCCCACCAAGAATGCATCTTGTTTATTGTTGATATATATAGAGCCAGCAATTATGTTTTGCTAAGATAATTCCATTTCAAAAAAATTAAGTCAATCTCTAAAAATTACACACGAAAAAGAACTGGAAGACCGACTTCAACAAACAGTCTTCTCCGATTAGATCAATTTTGGTTTTCCAAACAATACAAAACATGTGCACAATTGTATATGCAAACATACTCCAAATCGTCTCTAAAAAAGATGCAGAGAAGAAACCCCTTCTCCTAAAATTTGCAACTAGTGAAATCCGACTCACACATGCACTCTCACACATGCACGAGCATAACACATTCAATGATATCTGCCAATCCTAAGCTGACCTCTTCTTCAAATGGGACCATGTCAATCCTCAGCTGACCTTTTCAAAGTTCATGGTTTTGAGTCCCCCATATGCCAATCCTAAGCTGACCTCTTCTTCAAAAAGGGACCATGTCAATCCCCAACTGACCTCTTCAAAGTTCATGGTTTTGAGTCTTTTGACTCTTATCGTGTCTACTCCATTTAAACAAACCTCAAAAATGAACAACATTTTGACTTAAAAATAATACTCAAACCATCACATTTTTCTCACTACACATGTCTTAAACGTTTTGCATTACATCGAAAAAAAAAAGGTGCTCAATTATGTTTCTAACTAATAGCAACAATAAATTTTCGAATCTCCAATTCCAATATAATAAACTATAAAAAAAAAAATAAAAAAAAAAAAAAAAACCCCACTTCGTATCCTGATTTTCTCGGGAACCAAACACAATTTTACGATCTTAAATTGCTCGAAAATGACAACATTTATCAGGCAGATCTACAAACAGAAAAAAAGCGAAAAACAAAACAAACCCAGAAACAGAAAACAATAAATCTCCAAACTTTAACAACCAAAACAACCAATAACTTAGAAAAATTACCAAAACCAATAATAATGATAAAAAGGGTATAATATACTCACTTCAAATAATTAAACGGGTGTGTGAATCTGAACTGAAGTGAAGAAGCAGAGCAAGTGAGTGAATGAAAATCAGAGCGACAAGACGGCGAGCAAGCAAGGCAGCGACGGCGAGCGAAACCACGACGAGGGCAACGCGACCAGGACCGATGGCGATTTGTCTCTCTCGGCAACGGACGGCGATCACTCTCCCTCTCTCTTCGCTTCTCTCTCTTCTTTTTTTCTTTTGCTCGTTGATTTTACTGATGGGTGGGTTCCACCCTACAAAATCATTTTTACTGATGGGTGGGTCCCACCATGTCAGCTTTTTTTTGTTTTTCAAATTTCGAATTTAAGGGTATTTTTGTCCAAATATGATAAAAAGTGACTAAAACAATTAAAAATAAATCAGTGATTAAAAACAATAAATCCATAAATTTTTTGGTTCTTTTTGAATTCACCCCATAAAACTTATGTGATTCAACACTTTTAATATATAAGAATATATATTCTACGTGGCATTAGTGCATCCATACGGGCTGCCCTTGGATGCAACATGTTCAATTCATATGCGATAATATTATATATATTTATAATCACATGCAATTATATATGATCACATACTGTTGTATCATGTAATGTTGCACTGAAAAATGACCCATATATAATCTTTAAATTTATAGCACTCTTTTCTCCCATATTTTTGTGATTGTCACCAAGTTAATAATACAAGTTTAAATGGCACAAAAGTATGGTGATGGAGAAAAATGCCCTATTTTTTACTTTTTTTTTTTTTTTTTTTTTCAAAAACCCTCCATTGAACCTCCATTAATTGATATTTAACAGATTGGAGGTCATTTTTGACCTCCATTGGAAGTCGATGAAGCATAATAAAAAAATAAAATAAAAAATTGCCCTAAGACTTGTTGTCCAAAGGCAATAAGTCTCGGGTAAGGCACCTGAGACTTATTACTAGCCCCACGAGACTTATTACCTTTATTACCCCTGATAATAAGTCTCGAGTAGGGCACCTGAGACTTATTACCATTTTTTTTTTCTTTTTATCTTCTTCTTCATCGACCTCCATTGGAGATCGAGTTCCTTTTGATCTCCAATTGAGGTCGTGGTCGTTTCGACCTCCAATGGAGGATGGAGTTGCTTGAAAAAAAAAAAAAAAAAAGAGAGACAGGAAAAAAGAGAAAAATAAAATGTAAAAGTAAAAGAATAAGTGGGGGACATTTTGGTCTCACGACATACTTTGATACTATTTTCACAAAAATTATTAATTTAGTAATAATTGTAAAAGTCAAGTTGGATTTGATGCTATTTACCCCTATTGTCTCTATATATGAGTATATATATATATATATATATATATATATAGTAATGATTAAACGACCAATGTGTTACACTTCAACTATTAGTTGAGTAATTTTGCACCTCTCATTCCTTGGTGCGACGAAGTGTCAGAGTCACCAAATGGCCTGGAGGGATCATGGCTCCCCAAAATTATTAAAAATATATAGTTTTTTTTTTTTTTTTTTTTGAAGTACTATTATAATATTTAAGGATCGGCGGAGAGGATATGACTCAAATCCACAATCTCTTTGATGTAGATATGAGAGATTTATCACTGAACCAACTTCATCTTGTCTTTTAAAAAAGAGTAATGCTACATTGCCTAAATTTGGTGCCCAAATCTGGTGCCCAAATGATGTGGTAACACTCTGGGCCATTTATTTAAAACATGCAAATTTAATACAATTTAAATGAATGGCAAATCTAACACCAAATTTGCGCAATGTAGCATTACCCAAAATTATTAAAAAAATATAGTTTTTTTTTTTTTTTTTTTTTTTTTTTTTTTTTTTTTTTTGACGTACTATTATAATATTTCAGGATCGGGGGAGAGGATATGACTCAAACCTACAATCTCTTTGATGTAGATATGAGAGACTTATCACTGAACCAACTTCATTTTGTCCTCTAAAAAATATAGTTAAATCTTTTAAATTCTTACTTTGATTTTATATTATTTACATTTAATTTAAAACTTTTGTTGCCATATCCCCGGTCCTCCCAAATTTACGGAAACTGGTTTCGTATGTAGTGGGAGGGTTAAAAATGCAAGTGTAAGAATTTTGGGGTAGCTATTCTTACCATGTTTATTCAAAAGATACGTGGTATACTTTTGACCCAATGTGGGGTTTGTGTTCACTCTCAAAAAGAAATAGCAAGGTTGTTGTATTGGAAATTATAGAAAAATGGTCCACGTTTGAATTATTGTTTAAAGTAATGGAGAATATGATCCTTCCTGAAATATTCTAAATATTCAGGTCCGTGTAAAGTGCATTGATTATGCTCCTTTTTTTCATAGTGCTATTTGTTTTGTTTTTATTTATAGCCGAGAATCTGTCCGATCTAATTTAGTGAAAGGATTTATGGGAGAGATTCTCAATTCAACTACGAGGAACAATATTCAAGTGCAAATAGATAGATACATAAAGATATGGTGTACATTTTATATTTTAGATAAATTTTCAATTGGTAGTTTAGTGATTTTTGTGTTTTTTATATACCATTTTATATACGGCGATTTGACCCAAGAAACTGAGATGTTGCTAAGATGAATAAACGCTCTTACCATCAAACCATATTGAACGGTGGTGAAATTTTATCTTTTAGTCGGCTCAATAGTTTGAGTTTAATTCGTACTATACTTGTCATGTAGATATACTTATCTACACCTAATAAAAACATTTAAAAAGATGTAAAAGATTCTTTCTAAGAAATAATGAATATATTTCCCATTTTGCAATTATAAAAGTAGCACATCAACTTATTTATTATTCAAAAATGTTAACACGTATTTTTCTTTTTTCGATTAATTTTGTGTTTAATTACAAAATTTAGAAATTATATTTTTTATTTTTAAATTTTTTCTAAAAAATAACACTAAACCTATATATTTTTTATTTTTAAGATAAATTTTAACATTCTCGAGTAGGCTACTATTTTTAAAATAAGGACTAAAAAGTTGAATTGCCAAACAAGATAGCTGAAGTTTTCAAAATAAAAGGGATATTATAGAATAATCCACCTGAGTCACTTGGCGTTCTCAACACGTTACTTGTACGCGTTCTCGAGTCCTGACGCGTCTGCTTTATTATCAGCTTTTTATTTTATTGGAATTTAAATATGTATTTAAAGAATAACCGCTCAACCAAATCTGTATTAGAAATTGGACTAATTGCACAAACATCCCCTGAGTTTAGGCATAATTGCATGTATATGGAATTGTTATCCATAATTACATAAACACCCCTATAATTAGTTGACTTTGTTAAATCTAACCATTGACCATAATTTTAACCAAAAATGACTAAAGTGCCCCTAGTTACCTATTTTATAATTAATTATATATACTTTTTTTTTGACAATTTATATATATACTCTTAAAAAAATAATTATATATATACTTAAAAAAATAATTATATATATATTTAAAAAATAATTACATATATACTTAAAAATAATAATTATATATAATACTTAATTTATTTATTTAAAAAAATGGATTATAAAAATGTAAAAAATGGATTAAAAATGGATTATAAAAATTGTTAAATAAATAAATTAAGTATTGTATATAATTATTATTTTAAGTATATATATAAATTGTCAAAAAAAAAAGCATATATATAATTAATAATAAAATAGGTAACTAGGGGAACTTTGGTCATTTTTGGTTAAAATTGTGGTCAATGGTTAGATTTAACGAAGTCAACTAATTACAGGGGATGTTTATGTAATTATGGGTAAAAATTCCATATACATGCAATTATGCCTAAACCCAAGGGATATTTGTGCAATTAGTCCTTAGAAATTTAGAATTGGTCAGGGTCCAAATCCCACTAAGTATTGAGGTGACCTGGTTCCGGTTCCGGTTGGAACCAGAACCGAAACCGGAGAGAACCATACCATTTTTTTTTTTTTTTAATTTAAAATTATAAATTTAAAAAATAATTATTAGAGAATTGAGAGAGAATTGGAATGGGAGGCGGGTATTTATATTTTATAGGAAAAGGGTTTGAAAATGGAAAAAAAAAAAAAAAAAAAAAAAAAAAAAGATGGTATATTGGATTGAGATTAGAATAGACAATTTTGGAAAGTAAAAGTTTGGTGGTATTGGATTGAGAATTTTTAATAAGTTAAATAAGTCTAGTGGTATTCGATTATGACTTTTAAGATTTTTAAAAAAGTCCATAACATTTTATGGTATTATATCTAGACTTTTAAGAGACAGCAAATTGTTTAGTGATATTGGATTGAGATCAAGATTTATAGGATTTCATGATAAAATGGATTGTCTCAGACTTTTTAGTGATAAGTGATAACTATAAATACCAAGACCCAAAATTGTCTTGCTCTCTCCCATCGGACTTTTCACACTCACTCAAGACTTTTTTTTTTAGCCGAAGAAGACAAACAAACATGCATGAATAGCAACAAGGCTATGAAAAAACCCTAATAAAAACTCATGGTCTTCATGTTCAATCGATTGACAGTCTGTTTTCGATTTTATTTCAATCAATTAGCTTGCACTTGAAAAATAAAATAAAATAAAAAATAAAAAACATACCCGCGACAGATACAACTGGTTCTGTTTCTTCATCGTCATCGCAGTATTCCTTATTGAAGATTATTCTAAAGATAAACAAAACGAATTCGGATTATTACCGTTCACCATACGGAGTCCGAATCTCTACAGCGGAAGCGGATCAAACACCTGGGATCGTATCACCGGTCGGAGGACGATCACGGGATCGGAAAGTCCCCTCTAATCACAATTCATATACCCACACTCTGATGTTGGATGGGAGAAAATTCTCCAAAGATTCTCTCCACATCTCTCTCTATTGTGTTTCTCTGTCTGTCTTGTGTTTCTCACAAACACTTGTACACATGCAATACTCTATGTCTTGCATTGCACTCTCTCACGCCTTGAATTGCATACTTCTCATGTATCTTGTTCACGTGCTCTTTTCAGCCACACACCCCCAACATTTTCACGTTATTGCATGTTGTTTTGTTGTGTGTATCAGTTTCTTTTAACTGATGCATTAACTGCTCATAAAACCGCCATGCAGTTATATGTATTTGATGCATGGGCTTGGGCTTGGTGTACATGGACTTTGGGCTCTCCATGTATTGCTTATCTTGGCCCACTTGGGTGTACAATGGGTCTTCAACCCATACCCAAATATACTAACACTTATTTTCATCAGGTGCTGAATTAACTCCTCCACCATATACAAACGCTCTTTCCAATTTCCTCTGCCACATAAATAAGATGGCAAAGTAAGCAATTGAAGCAACAATATCTTTGAATGGTTTGCAAATTACACAGACATCTGATACATGGTAAATAGTAAATAGTAGATAATTCGGTTGTAACAAATTCTGTTACTTAAGCTCAATTAACAGAATTACTAAAGAAAGGTAAGTTTTGTTGGATTG
Source organism: Acer saccharum (assembly GCA_030490815.1). Taxonomy (NCBI): domain Eukaryota; kingdom Viridiplantae; phylum Streptophyta; class Magnoliopsida; order Sapindales; family Sapindaceae; genus Acer; species Acer saccharum. The sequence continues at coordinate 37,402,903 of CM059867.1, forward strand.
AAGTAGCTCAACTTGCCTTTCAAACACTTAAAACAACAATGGTGACAACTCTTGTGTTATCCATACCAATTTTTTTTGAAAAATTTATAATTGAAACTGATGCTTCCACTGAAGGAATTGGAGCCATCCTTATGCAAAAAGGTCATCCAATTGCCTTTATTAGTAAGACCCTTTCTCCTAAGAATCAAGCCTTATCAACTTATGAGAAAGAACTACTAGCTATAGTGTTTGCTGTTTCAAAATGGTAACACTACTTGATAGGTAGACATTTTGTTATTCATACTGACCATCAAAGCCTCAAATACTTAGTGGAACAAAGGGTAGCAACTTCGGGTCAGTTGAAATGGCTTGCAAAGTTAGTAAGATTTGAGTTTGAGATCTGCTATAAGAAAGGGAAAGACAATGTCGTTGTTGATGCTCTTTCCAGGATACAATCTTCTGAATTGCTTTCTCTAACATTTTCTTCAGTTCAAACTGATCTAATGCAGAAGGTTCAATTGAGTTGGAAAGCCGATCCTCATATTCAGCACTTAATCCAGAAGCTTGAAGCCAGTCTTAATGCAGATTCTGTTTATACTTGGAATAATGGTATTCTGTTGAGAAAGGGCAGAGTAGTGATTTGGTGATGATGCTTCTCTCAAACTACATATTATTCATGATTTTCATGATGTTCCAACAGCTGGTCACTCTGGTATGCTTGCCACATGTAAAAGGTTGAGTACTCTTTTTTATTGGAAAGGAATGGAGAAAGATGTCAGAAAGTACATTAGAAGCTGTGATGTGTGTCAAGATTGTAAGCCTGAACAAGTTCCTTATCCAGGCTTAATTCAACCCTTACCGATCCCTCAAGGTGTGTTGACAGATATCAGCATGGATTTCATAGAGGGCTTGCCAAAATCTGGTGGTAAAGATGCTATTTTGGTGGTGGTAGATAGGTTGAGTAAGTACTCTCACTTTATTGGACTTGCTCACCCCTATACTACTCAAATAGTGGCTCAGCTTTTCTTAGACCATGTTTTCAAACTCCATGGTATGCCAGCTACAATAGTTAGTGACATGGATTCATTTTTCTTAAGTACCTTTTGGCAAGAATTATTCAAGTTGCAAGGCAAAACCCTGGCTCATTCAATAGCATACCATCCTCAAACAGATGGTCAAACGGAGGTGGTTAATAGGTGCCTTGAAACCTATCTGCGTTACATGTGTTTTGATCAATCTCAAACATGGTTTAAATGGTTGTCTTTAGCTTAATTTTGGTATAACACTAATTATCATTCAGCTATCAACCATACTTCGTTTGAAATTCTCTATGGTTATCCACCTCCATTACACATTCCTTACTTTGCAAAGGATTCTAATTAATGTAGCAGCAGTTGATAAGCTTCTAACTGATAGGGAAGCCATACTACAACTTTTGAAGTATCATTTAGCTAGAGCCCAATCTCGCATGCAACAGATGGCTAATAAGCATCACACTGATAGAGAATTTCACATTGGTGATTTGGTCTATGTCAAACTGCTGTCAACCCTATAGACAGCAGTCATTGCAGCATAGAAGTAATAACAAGCTTTCTGCCATATTTTATGCTCATTTTAAGGTGTTTGATCAAATTGGTAAGGTTGCATATAAGCTTGATTTGCCTTCTTCTGCGGCAATTCACTACACTTTCCATGTTTCCCAACTGAAAAAGAAAGTTCCTTCCAATAAGAAGATCAATCCCTTACTTCCTTCACCTACTTTAGGTTCTGTTCTAGTAGCCATTTTAGCTCACAGATTGGTGAAAATGCATAATCAAGCTGCAACCCAAGTTTTGATTCAATTGAGTGATTCTCAACCTGAAGATGCTATTTGGGAGTTCTATTCTGATATTCAACTCCGATTTCCAGATATTACTCTTGAGGACAAGAGTTTTTAAAAGGGGGAACTATGATACATGGTAAATAGTAAATAGTAGATAATTCAGTTGTAACAGATTCTGTTACTTAAGCTCAAATCTGTTAAATGAGTTAGTTACCAATTTGTTAGGAAACTAGTTATCTTTCAGCTGTAATCAATTGTATAAATAGGAAGAATCTATCATGTAAGAGAGGAGTCTGGAAATGAATACAATTTGATCTTCTGTCCCACTCTTCTCTTCTCTCTCTCAATTGCATTCAATCTCAATTCCGCCATTTCTATTCTCTATTTCTTTTACCTGTATCAACATCCAATATTATCATAACTAATCAAATATACAATACTTGCAGCAGATTAAGCCCAATAATTGTCCAGTCTAATGTATATAATCACACACAACAACATATAAAACTGTTGGGGAAAGTGCCATAGGAACAAATGTTGTTAATCTTTTTACTGAATTAATAAATAGATTTACATTTTATTTTATATTTGTGTGCATTTAATGTTATTAATATTGTATTAATGACATAAAATTCCATGATTATTAAATGTAATATTAAACATAGTATATAAGCTGTGATATACATGAAGATTATGTTTAAATATAATAATCTTAATTGTCCGTAATTAATAATTAAAGTTAGGATCTTTAATTAATTAAAATTACTAGTACTGTTCATTCCCATTAAGAATGGAACAGTCTTATCCGAACTGTTGATGAGGTGACATTAGAATGGAGGTACTTTGTATAATAAGATTATACAGGACGTGGACATGATAAATTGGAATCTTTAATAATCGCCTTTTTAAACAAAGTATTCTCATTTATCAAATTAGATGGTCATATATGGAACGATCTTAATCCTGAGTATTTAACAGACTCGTACTTATAGAGTTGTGTCTTTTGACTTACTCAATATGGTTTGTTCATAATGTCAAACCTAAACTTTGTATCTTGGAGTCATAATGATATATTTAGCCGGGAATGATAATATACAAAATGGAATCCATTCCTTTTTAAATGAAGTTAGACAAATAGTTTCTTGAGTAAATGATTCGAGTCTTGAACAATAGAGCGCTCAATTTATGATAAGATCATAAATAATTGTTTATTAGAGAATCACCAGAACTAAGGATAAAGACGTAATTGAGAGGTCAACGGATTTGAACCTAGCTCAAATTATGAATTGTTAATGGAGGATTGATCTATATGTAATGATTATATCAGTGGACTGTTCGATTCCTATTTGAGTAATTAATTCTATAATGAGAAGAGTGCAGTTCTAGTTTTTTATTTGAACAATTCTGGGATTAATAAATTAGATAATTAATTAAAGAGTTTAATTAATTATTAAAGATTTATTAGAGCTTTAAATTATAGGATCATGTGTCTCCATGCCATCTCCTAACATTGTATTGAACATTAAGGTATAAAGAGGCTTAGTGATTAATTTGGACTTAATCATCTATACATAAAATAGTTTATGTATTGTTTAATTAATTGTGAATTAATTAAATATTAACCATTTTATTTAATTAGTTATGAATTAATTAAATGTTATTTAAATAATATGATTATTTAAATATTTATTTGGATAACACAGTGTGGTGAGACCATACTGTAATTTACGAAACTGCACAGTGACAGTCACTGTGCAATTACGAAAAATAATAGTTTAAATTTATCTGTTAAATTATTTAATTAGTTATTTGAATAATTAGACTATTTTAAATAAAATAATTATTTAATAATTGGATTATTATATATTTAAATTTTGAATTTAAATTGAATAGATAAAGATAAGAATTATAGGAGATGTTTACCTCGTGTTGGACAAATTTGCTAGTGGATTTATCCACCGATAATTTCGAAAATTATCTATTATGATAATAATTAAATAATTGTGTTTTAATTATTTTGATAAGATTTTCGAAATTGCCTTTTTAAATATTTAAATAAGTTGTTTATTTTAATATTTAATGACTATCATAATCCAATTAGGTTTCAAAATTCTAAAAAAAAAAATTAAAAAAAAATGATTGAATATACTACATAGAGAAAAACAAAGTGAGAAAAACCATTATCTCTAGCACTAGCCATATTACAAATTTTTTGGAAAAGTTTTATGATATGCTTACTATATACATAGAGACGAGAGCTAGAAAAAGACAAAAAAGAGTGCTTTTGTTTTTTCCATGAAGAGTGATCTTGGTTTCTCTTTCACGGGAGAGATAGAGATAAAGGAAAAACAATTTTTAAATACGCGCGTTTGATATCGTTTTTAAAATGTTGTTTTTGAAAACTATTTTTAAAAATAAAAACTATATTTTAAAAATGATGTCCTTAAAAATATAAACATTTTTTATAGTGTTTTTTAAAAGTAGTTTTTAAAAATGGAAAATGATATAAAATGTGTTTGATAATGTTTTTGAAATGGGTAAAATAATTGCCTGTGGAAAAAGTTGGGGTTTGTTTTAAAAAACTATTTTGAAAATGGTGAAAAACAATAAAAAATTATTTTTAATTTTTTAGTTATAACTTTTAAAAAGTTGTTTTTTGTTTTAAAAAACAATTTTACAAAATGATTGACCAAACAACTTTAGAGTTGTTTTTTGTTTTTTAAAAACAAAAAACAGTTTTTAAAAATGAAACCAAACACCACAAGCAACTAGAGAATATTGTGAGAAAGTCTTCCAATATTTTTCTTGTTGTCCCGTGTGATGAGTACACAATGAGAACAAAAATTCGAGAGTCGAAATTATTCTGTTTAATACCGAGACACCCACCCGTCGGTTATTTAGTGTTGGAGATTCGGTGTGGAAGAACTTGGTTCGAGGGAATCACGAAAATTCTACAAGGGTAACAATTTCTTCCTTTCTATTTATTTTAAATATTATAATTAATATGGTCACAACGATCCAGCTAAAAGGGTTTTTATTTTATTTTATCTTATTTTATTTTATTTTTAGAAAAAATTTAAAACCTGGCTTATCGCCCTTCCGCTGCGCTGTGCCAATTAAACCAATTGTTGGTTTCGAGAACCAAAATTGGCATAGCGCAGCGAAAGGGCGGTGGTTTTAAAATTTTTCTATAAAAAACAAAACCGTTTTAGCCGCATCGTTGTGATCATATTGATTCTAATATTTAATATAAAAAGAAAGAAAGAAATCGTTACCCTTGTAGAATCTTTGTGATTCCCTCGAACCAAATTCTTCCAATATAGAATCTTCGTGATTCCCTCGAACTCAGTTTTTCCACACCGAATCTTCAACACTAAAGAACCGACGGGTGGACGTCTCATTATTTAAACAAAATAATTACGACTCCCTCAAATTTCTGTTCTAATAGTATACTTATCACATGAGACAACAATAAAAATATTGGGAGACTTTCTCACAATATACTCTAGAGGCTTAGTATTCAGACAATATTTTCTCTTTATTTTCTATTCTCTCGTTCCTCTCTCATAGAGTCATAGTCGAAGAAAAACAATTTTTCTTCTTGGATTGTTGTGTACTTGTGTTTCAAAACACACAGAGAGAGAGAGAGAGCAAGCCAAAACAAAAAAGTCCTCCTCTGTCTGCTCTTTCAAAACAAAAACCAGAGCAAGAGGAAAAAGCTTTGTTTTTTTCTTTATAAAAAAAAAAAAAAATTAACATTTTTTTTTGTTTTTATAAATAAAATAAGTAGGGTTGCGGCACCATAGAGACATAGAGTAAGAGACCTGTTTTTTTTTTTTTTTTTTTTGTTTGTTATATGTAAAAACTAAAAACCAAGAGAGTCCTTATAGTGCCTCTCTTACTCTCTATCTATCTTTTAATAGATAGAAACCTAATTGGATTATAATACTAATTCAATATTAAAATAAACAATTTATTTAATTATTTAAAATAGCAATTTCGAAAATCCTTGTCAAAAACAATTATTTAATCATTATGATAATAGATAAATTTCGAAATTACCGGTGGATAAATCCACCGGTAAATTCAGTCAACATAAGGTAAACATCCATTGTGATTTTTATCTTTATCTGTTCAATTTAAATTCAAATTTTAAATATATAATAATCTAATTATTCAAATAACTAATTAAATAATTTAATAGATAAATTTAAATTGTTATTTTTCAAATTGCACAGTGACTGTCACTGTTCAATTTTTAAAAATTATATTCAAATTAATTCACAATTAATTAAAAAATACATAAACTACTTTATGTATAGATGATCAATACCAAATTAATCACTAAGCCTCATTATACCTTAATGTTCAATACAGTGTTATGGAGATAGCATGGGGATACATGAACATATAATTTCAAGCTCCAATAAATCTTTACTAATTAATTAAAATCTGATTTATTAATTCCAGAATTATTTCACTAAAAAACTGGAACTGCACTCTTGTCATTATAGAATTAATTACTTGAATAAGAATCGAACAGTCCACTAATATAATCATTATATAGATCAATCCTCCATTAACAGTTCGTAATTTGAGCTAGGTTCAAATCCGTTGACCTCTCAATTACATCTTTATCCTTGAGTTCTAGAGATTCTCTAATAAACAATTATTTATGATCTTATCATAAATTGAGTGCTTTATTGTTCAAGACCCGAATCATTTACTTAAGAGAACTATTTGTCTAACTTCATTTAAGAAGGAATGGATTCCATTTTGTATATTATAATTCCTAGCTAAATATATCATTATGTCTCCAAGATACAAAGTTCAAGTTTGACACTATGAACAAACCATACAGAGTAAGTCAAAAGACACAACTCTATAAGTAGGAGTTTGTTAAATACTCAGGATTAAGATCGTTCCATATATAACCATCTGATTTGATAAATGAGAATACTTTGTTTAAAAAGGAGATTATTAAAGATTCCAATTTATCATGTCCATGTCCTGTATAATCTTATTATACAAAGTACCTCCATTCTAATGTCACCACATCAACAGTTCGGATAAGACTGTTCCATTCTTAATGAGAATGAACCGTACTAGTAATTTTAATTAATTAAAGATCCCAACTTTAATAATTAATTACGGACAATTAAGATTATTATATTTAAACATAATCCTCATGTATATAACATCTTATATACTGTTTAATATTTCATTTAATAATCATGAAATTTTATGTCATTAATAAAATATTAATAACATTAAATGCACACAAATATAAACTAAAATGTAAATCTATTTATTAATTCAGTAAAAAAATTAACAACATTTGTTCTTAGGGCACTTTCCCCAACAATCTCCCACTTGTCCTAAAATAGATGGGACATGTCCTTTAATCCTAGTCATTCTAGATGGCCTTCAAAACTCTTTGTAGGCAGAGTCTTTGTGAAGGGACCTGCAAGGTTGTCTTCAGATATAATCTTCAAATTAGACATGTCGCCATGATGTACAATCTCCCTAATTAGGTGATATTTTCGCTTTATATGCTTTCCTCGTTTGTGGCTTCTAGGTTCTTTCGAATTAGGTACAGCTCCACTGTTGTCACAATATAGTGTCATGGGTTTTTCCATATCTAGAACAACTTCCAGATCAGACAAAAACTTTTGGAGCCAGACTGCTTCTTTAGCTGCTTCACATGCTGCCACGTATTCAGCCTTCATAGTGGAATCAGCAATGCAAGATTGCTTGATGCTTCTCCAAACTATGGCTCATCCACCAATGGTAAACACCGATCAAGATGTTGACATTCGACTGTCTTTGTTTGATTGAAAATCAGAATAAGTGTAGCCAATAGGAGTCAAATCACTACTTGAATATACTAGCATATAGTTTCTTATTCTCCTAAGATAATTGATAATGTGTTTAACCACTACCCAATGATCTAATCCTGGGTTAGACTAATACCGGCTGACCACTCTCACTGCATAGCATATGTCAGTCTAGTACATAACATAGCATACGTAAAATTGCCTATTACAGAGGCATAGGGAATGTGTCTCATATTCTCTTCCTCTTGAGGTGTTTTATGACACTGCTCCTTAGAAAGAGTAACTCCATGACAAGAGGCAGATTACCTTTCTCGGAGTTATGCATCGTACAATTGATTAACACTTAATCAATACACGATGCCTAACAACATTAACAACTTGTTCTTACGTTCTCGTATAAGTTAGATCGCAAGGACATAGCCTGCCTTTCCCAAATCTTTCATTTGGAATTGGTTAGCTAGCCATTTCTTTACACTTGATAAAGATTCTACATCATTCCCAATGAGAAGACAAAATATGGTATAAAACAAAATATGGTTCCTAATCTTCCTATTCAAATTGTGAAAGAAAGTTTAAACACAATCAACACATGATATGTTAGTTTAATATTTTTGATAATTTTGAATGTGTTGATGGCTATCATTCATACTATTGTGGCATTTGTTTATGTGCATTTTCATTGTCCGTTGATACATGTTCTAAAAGTACATCTTGTTTGGGTTTTTTCAGCCTAGGCCAGCTAGCTAGTTTGTGTTTCTCAACTCAAGCCTGTGTGTTAGCTAGCAAATTTATAGGGCACATATTTTAAAAAGTCCAAAAAATCCTTAAATAAAGTCTAGATAATCCTAATAGTCTATAAATAAAGTCTAAATACTTTTTTTTAAAATTCCAGAATTCTGAACATCTAGTCCATATAATCTTAATAGTCTTTAAAAATCATATACTATTAAAATCTCAATCCAATACACCCCCGTTAATACGTGTTTACAACATGACTACATCGACGAACTGATAATTCAGTTTGAACTTACCACTTGATAGAAGAAAATTAAGTACACTTGAAATCCAAGAACAAAATAAACTAGAAAAACACTTTTTCATTTGTAGGAAAGGAAGAGTTGTGTTTGCCTTTTGCTTTGATTGTCTGGTGTGTTGTTTTCGAATGAAAGAAATCAGACAATTTAACGATTGAAATAAATGGACAAAACGGAAATGGAAATCAATTGGCAATAATGAGAGAATTATTCTCTTTTAATTGTAGCAATTAAATAATTTGAATTAAGAATTTAAGTTTCCTTTTACTTTTTAAATAAAACTAAAACGGAAATAATCACCGGTGATTGATATCCTTAAATTAAAAAATGGAAATCAATTGGCAATAATGAGAGAATTATTCTCTTTTAATTGAAGCAATTAAATCATTTGAATTAAAGATTTAAGTTTCGTATTAATTTATTTTTTATGAAAAAAAAAAAAAAAGAACTGGTCTGGAACCACCGGTTCTAGACCGGTTCTGCAAATTGAAGAACCGGAATCGAAACCTTATAGGTTCCGATTTGAACCGGAACCAAAATTTTCGGTTCCGGTTTGGTTCTAAGTAATGGATAAGTGTCCATATTTGCATGTAGGGGTGGGCAATGAGTCGATTCGGTTCGATTGAAATTGTCCATGACTCACTTATACTCGGTTTTTATTTTTTTGAATCGGATTGACTCGACTTGACTCGAACTTGCTTTTTCAGTTTGATTCGGTTTGGTTTAATATGGTTTTGGGCCTGATGGGCCTTTTGAGGCTAATGAAAATTTTACCTACGTGTTTAATACAGTTTTTGGCCTGATGGGCTTGGTGGATGTTGAGTAATGAGCGATGGATGTTGAGCAGCAATCAACGGAGAGCCGCAAGTGACTGCGAGACACGAGAGAGAGCTGTGAGCGGTGAGTTTTTGATGATTCTAGGGTTTGTGGTGAGGTACTGAGGTGAGACTTGAGCGGCGTGGATGTGTGAGAGAAATGTCATGTGTTAGATTTATAGGTGTTGACGGTGAAATTTGGATTGCCACGCACTCAACAATTATATCAATTCAATGTAAACGAGAAAATAATCAATGCATGCAAAAGACAGGTTTTACGTGAAAAACCCTTGAATGGGAAAAAACCACGGCGCCCCAGAGGGCAGAAAGATAATACTAGGCTTATTGCTTTGTTTACACACTCAGATCTCTCATACAATTGCTCTCTTCTCTCCGTTTTCGAACCCTTCCCCTGTGGGATAAGTGGTTCTATTTATACATGATAATTAGGGTTTTCCCTAGTCCTCATTGTGTTGGTGGTAGGATTTTCTCTTTGATTTGCGTTAGGAATCCCACGTCGTAGTGGATTAGGATTTCCTTTTTATTCTGACTTCTTCGTCGTGAGTTTGGTCTTTCCTCCTCTTCCTATAATTTCTCGCTGTTATGGGTTTTCTTAGAAGTCACGGTTTTATTTCTATGTTTCTGCTGAGTCGGTTCGGGCCCAGTATGCTGATGCAGCGAACACCTTCACACCTGGATATTACCCTTCGGCGACCACGTTTCTATCTTTGGCGAGTATGTGTCTAGCTTTGGCGACCACACCTTTGACTTATTGGCTTAAGACGTTGACATACTAACTGGTCACGTTTTTCTCCTTTGACTCGGTCAACGGGTGACGTGGTAACCTTTTCTTCAGCATTTATTGACTCTTTTGATGACGTGTTTGCTTGGCGAATTTATACATACAACAATTGGCGCTAGAAGGAGGGGGTCCAGAACAGAAACTTCGAGGAACCCTTGCGAATTGAAAAATATGAACAATGACAGCGACAAGGATGGTAACTCCAGTGGAGATCTAATTGTTGAACCAACCACGCCGACAGGAGATAGGGCGGTGACGATCGGGGAACAATTGGCAGCAACGCCAGAAATTAGGGCAGCCGACCCCGGGGTTCTGCAGCACTTTCAAACTGCACTGGTAAACTTAATCAGCGAGGCTGGCAAAATAGGGCTTTCACTTCCTATATGACTAGGAGTTTCTTCTCCCTATGAGTTAACCCCTCCTGGAATCCAGTCGCTCGGAAGACTACGGTCGAAAGTTCACATTGCAACCCCCGATGCTCAAGCAAGACAATCCACTAATGAGACTCCCCAGGACCACCCTGAGGATTTCGAAGGGATGGAAACCTTAAGCATGTTCGAGGTAAACAAGGAAGTGCAGGAAGATAATCCGAAAACCTTTGAACTGGACCCAAGGGACAAAACGAGCAGAGAAAAGGAAGAGCCAACTAAGTAGATTGTTTTAAACGAAGCAGAACCGGACAAAACAGTCAAGATCGGAGCAAGGCTGACTGAACGGGTTAAGAGAGATGTGACAAACTTGTTGAAAGAGTATAAGGAGATTTTCGCTTGGTGCCATGAAGACATGCCGGGAATTGATAGAAGCGTGATTTCACACAACCTGGCTGTAAACGAAAAATGCAAACCGGTTGTGCAAAAAAGGAGAAGCTTTAACCCAGAAAGAAGTGCAGCAATAAAAGAGGAGGTGTCAAAGTTGCTCGCCGCAGGGTCAATTAGAGAAGTTAAGTACCCAGAATGGGTGGCGAATGTGGTCTTAGTAAAAAAGAAAAACAATCAATGGAGGATGTGCGTCGACTTCACCGATCTGAACAAAGCCTGCCCCAAGGACAGCTTCCCACTACCAAGGATTGACCAGTTAGTCGATGCAACAGCCGGACATGAGACGTTGAGCTTCATGGATGCATATTCAGGATATAACTAGATAAAGATGCACAAGCCAGACGAAGAGAAGACAGCGTTCACCACAGATCAGGGGTTGTATTGTTACACAGTCATGCCATTCGGCCTGAAGAACGCTAGGGCAACTTACCAGCGCTTGGTCAACAAAATGTTCGCCAGGCAAATAGGGAGAAATATGGAGGTCTACGTTGACGATATGCTGACAAAAAACGTCACCGCAGATAGACATGCAGATGACCTGAGGGAAACGTTCGACGTGCTGGTCAAGTATGGAATGAAGTTGAATCCAACAAAATGTGTATTCGGCGTACCATCTGGAAGGTTTCTCGGATATCAAGTGCATCAAAGAGGAATAGAGGTGAACCCTGAAAAAATCCAAGCATTGGCAAAAATGGTTTCGCCAAAAACTTTGAAGGACGTCTAAAGACTCACGGGGTGCCTGGCATTGCTGAGCAGGTTCATAGCTAAATCAACAGATCGATGCCTACCATTTTTCAAAGCTCTAAAGAAAGGAAAAGGAGTCGAGTGGAACGAGGATTGTGAAAGGGCTTTCCAGGCTTTGAAAGATTACCTCGGACAAGCACCGCTGCTATCTAAACCAGAAACAGGAGAAACACTATACATATACTTGTCCGTCTCTAAAGCAGCCACAAGTTCTGTGCTGGTAAGACAGGAGAAGGGGATCCAAAAACCAATATACTACACCAGCAAGGCATTGTTACCAGCGGAGACCAGGTACTCGCCAGTCGAAAAAATGGCGCTCGCTCTAATAACAGCAGTAAGGAAGTTAAAGCCATATTTCCAGGCTTATAAAATCAGAGTATACACCAACTGCCCACTGAAATTAATTCTGCAAAAACCAGAAGTATCCGGTCGATTAACGAAGTGGGCGATCGAGTTAAGTGAATTCGGTGTAGAGTATCTTCCAAGGACAGCAATTAAAGCACAAGCAGTGGCAGACTTTATAGCAGAATTCACCGAGCCAAGCATGGAGGTGGCGAGAATGATGGTGGAGCAAAATAAGAAAGTATTCAAATGGCAACTCCGCGTTGACGGGTCATCAAACACGCACGGCAGCGGGGCATGGGTAGTGGTGTCAACCCCGGAAGGAGATTCAGTCGAGTGTGCCTTGCGTTTTGATTTCAAAGCTACTAACAACCAAGCTGAATACGAGGCTCTTATAACAGGATTAAAGGTTTGCACAGTCTTAGGGGCAGATGAGGTGGAAATCTTCAGCGACTCTCAAGTTGTTGTCAATCAGGTGCTAGATGAATACCAGGCGAGAGATGAAAGCATGATCGCTTACCTAGAATTAGCAAAGGAGCTACTGGAAAGATTCAAAGAATACAGAATTGTTCAGGTCCCCAGAGAAGAAAACGAGCAGGCGGACGGCTTGGCCAAATTGGCATCCGCCACAATCAACATCTGGCCCAAAACTATTTCTATGATCCGCCTGCTGCAGCCAAGTATAGTCAAATTGAAGGAAGTTGAGGCAATCTTTGGCGAGAGAGACAGCTGGATTACACCAATCAAAGAGTACCTCGTCAATGATGTACTCCCAAGCGATCCATTAGAGGCAAAAAGATTGAAGTATAGAGCTACAAGATATTCAGTACTCAATGGAGAATTGTACAAAAGGGGGTACTCAAGGGCACTGCAGAGATGTGTCGGGCCCGAAGAAGCAGAAGGCATCCTGAGAAGCATACATAGTGGAAACTGTGGGAATCACGCTGGGGGTGTCAGCCTAGCCCACAAAACATTAAGACAGGGTTTTTACTGGCCAACGCTATTCGCCGACGCTAAAAGGATGGCAGCAAGATGCGAGGCGTGTCAGAAAATCGCCAATAACATCCGACAGCCACCTGAACTCTTGCAAAGTATTACCTCGCCTTGGCCATTCGCCATGTGGGGAATTGATTTGATCGGCCCAATGCCAACAGCAACTGGAGGAGCGAAGCATGCCATAGTAGCAGTGGATTATTTTACAAAATGGGTAGAAGCCGAGCCGTTGGTACACATAACAGAAGCAAACACCATAAGCTTTGTGAAGAAAAACATCCTGTACAGATTCGGGATACCAAATACCATCATCACAGACAATGGGACCCAATTCGATGGCAGGAAATTCAGGGAGCTATGTGATAAATATGGCATCAACAACTACTACGCCTCTCCAGCACATCCACAGACAAATGGCCAGACTGAAGCAGTGAACAAAACCATAAAGCATAACTTAAAGGCTAAATTGGCAGCAAAAAAGGGCAGCTGGGCGGATGAATTACCACAGGTGCTTTGGGCATACCGAACCACAGAAAAGAGTTCAACAGGTGAGACCCCATATTCCATGGCTTACGGAGCTGAAGCTGTCATTCCCGTGGAAACATCTTTCTCTTCACCAAGGGTACAACTCTTTCAACCGGAACTCAACATTGATATGTTAAAATGTGGTCTGGATGAATTAGAAGAAAGAAGAGAACGCGCACAAATAAGGAACACTGCATACCAACAGAGGGTAGCCAGATATTACAACTCACATGTGCGTGAAAGGAGATTCGTGCTTGGCGACTTGGTGCTGAAAAGAGTGAACCCAGGAACAAGAGACAAAGCTGTAGGATCATTCGCAGACAAATGGGAAGGGCCTTATCAAATTACAGGCATAGCTGGTCACGGGGCATATCGCATTACTCGAGAGGGTTTAGGCGAACTACCTTGGCCATGCAATGCGCAGTACTTGAAGATATATTACCCTTGACCTTTTTCGTTGTTTTTAGGATTTATTTCAACCTTTTATTTCTTAGGCAGTTTTCGTTTTAGCATTTTTTCTCTATAACTAAGTTAACAAAAGTTGCAGGAAGTATTCAATAAAGAGTAATTTATTACTGAGAATTCGTGATTTGACTCACCAAATACAAAGGGCATTCGCCGTTGTACGCCACTACCATCGCGTAAAAACGAGTTTCATACTCGCAGCAATGGGAACTGGCGAGAAGAATAAAATCCCAAATTATAAAAACCGACGATCGCCACTACGGGAAAAATAAAATCCCTAGAGAGGCGAGAAACACCCAGTCAAAAACATACATGAATCTCAAACGAAGGAAGTCGAGAAAGCCAGCTGAAAACAAAAAAGACAAGTAAAAAGCAAAAAGCAAAAAGTAAAAAGTAAAAAGCAAAAAAGGGAGACGTCCCAATAATATGCTAAAACTCAGCAATGGCAGCCGAACAAATAACATATTTAAAACTTGGTGTATGGTCGGATACGTCCTGACAAACACTGAGTACGCCAAAACTCAGCAATGGCAGCTGAATAAAGCTATATGTTAAAAACTTGGTGTATGGTCGGATACGTCCTGACAAACACTGAGTACGCCAAAACTCGGCAATGGCAGCTGAACAAAGCTATAAAATATGCTAAAAACTTGGTGAAACACTGAGTAAGCCAAAAACTCAGCAAAGGCAACTGAACAAAAATAAAGCTATAGGAGTTATAAATTAATTTATAAAACAGAAAAGTCATTTACAATTGAAGGGGCCAAAAAGACATAAATATTTACAATTTTAGACAGTCTCTAAAAGCCTAAATCTCAACTAGCTGCAGGAGGGCCCTCGCTGTCTTCCTCATCTTCGATCTCCTTTTCAGATGGCCAGGTAACTTCTTCGTCCCCATCCTGCATAAAAGGTTTATAATCCCTACCAGCAACAGGACCCAAATCGGGTTCAGCACCAGAACCAGAAAAGCTGCCCTTCTAACCAGAATAGTAAGTGTTGAAAGCACGCTTGCTGGGGATTTCCAAGTGCATGGGATGAGGCTCAGTCCTGTTATAGCGGCAGTGGGCTTTCCATCGTTTTATCTGCTCTTTAATCGAACCCACTCCGCTGGCCATATGCTGTTGAAAAGACCTGTCGAAGCGCCTTAAAGCCTTTTCATTCGAATGGTCCTTCATGGCAAAGAACTTCTTCGACTGCCTCATGCCTCTTTCAAACTCGCGCAGCAAAAGCACATCGTAGGCAGGGGATCTCTTGAAACGATCGACTGCTTCAACCTCTAGTACAGCCTTTAAGTTATCGAAGATGAGTTCACGCGAAGATAACTGATTGCGCAAATCCAGCGCCTCATGTTCAGCTTTCTCCTTAGCTTCCTCAGCTACCCGCTCAGCCTCCAAACGCGCTACGAAGGATTCTTGACTAGCAGACAAATGCTCCTTCAGTGAGCGAATCTCCTCCTCAGCAGCAGATAACTTTTCCTCGGCAACTAGTTGTGCAGATAGATAACCATCTGCGGACTCTCTCAGCTGAGCAAGCTGTTGAGCATGGGATTCTTCAACAGAGAGCTTCTCAGCAGCCAAAGTAGAAGCTTGCTCCCATAAACGCTTAATGTCCAGGGAAGCTTTGTTCCCATACTTATAGTTCTCAGCCAACTCAGACATCATCTGAAAAGAGAAACAGCCGAATTAGGAAGTATATACGAAAGAGATATATAGATTTGTAGCGAAAAGCTTACCAGAGAGTGGTAGTTGAAGAAAAATTTCATCTTTCTGTTGCAGGATTTGCCTTTAACATGCTCCCAGCCCTCACCAATGTACACGTCATTATTAATCAAGTGCGAGCAAATTTCTGTAGCCGAAAAATCAGAAAGAGACATGGTTCCTTCATCGGCTTCAGTTGGTCCCACGGGAGGAGCTTCATGGGCAACACCTGAACCAGAAGCAGAAGTCCCAGGTTGCTTCGATGGTCCTGGCCGATTAACCGACTCTGGCCGACCAGACGGCCTAGGCTGATCTGAAGAAACATTTGACTCGCCCATGGCCACCGGAGGAGAGGCTGTTCGGGGCAGAGTAGGAGGAGGGATATTTATTTCATTAACTTCCTCGGGGGGAGGCACTGCTGCATTAGTCCCCTCAGCAGGATCCTCGCAAACAGCTGTTTGAGTAGAGGGAGCTTCGGTGAAAGCCGGTTCATCAGCACCTTTCTCGTCCAAAGAGACAACATACTGCACCACCCTTGATGCCTGCTTAGGGGGTCGAGCAGCATGATCAGGGGTACTTTCAACTGGGCGTTTACCTCTACCAGCTCTTGGGGCCAGATCATCTGCAGGATCAAGAGTCTCAGCGACATCCGTGTCAAAAATAGGAATGTCACTGGCCCCTCATGAAACGCCAACTTTCTCCTTACCTTTACGGCTGGGGGTAGTCGCAGCAGGAGTATTCGCAGCAACCTCTGTATGCATAGGGGGCTGCCCCAACTCGACACCTCCCCTAATAACATCACCAGCCTCCTCGCCGTCCGAGGGATCACCACCATCCGGGCTAGCAATTCCCTTCTTGGCCAAACCCGTAGCATGTCTTTTACTAGCAGCCTCGGAATTCTTCACTACCCGGGCTTACAAATCGCAAACGGTATCAAAGTCACACACTGCAAGAAAAATAACCAAGTGTCACTAACATAATAAAACAAAACAGTAACACAAAAGAAAAAACTGGTAAAGACTTACGACAAGGAAGCCTAGCAGGTAGGCGTGTGAAAACCCGTTGAGCAATCATCTTCTCCTCATCCAAGAGGAAGGATCTATCTCTCAAGTCCAAAGGAAGGAAGGAAGGATGGCTGCCACGGCAAGGTGAGAAATCTCCCCATCTAGCAAAACGGGGACTGCCTTCGACTAGGTTTCAGGAGATGTGAAGTGCCTGGGGACTTTCTTCGCCGAAAGGTTACGGCGACTGCTGGCTGGCACATCTTGGCCCCACTCGCCACCAACAAAAAACCAGCTATTTTTCCACCTTTTGTTTGAAGTAGGATAGCCCCAAATAAAACCTTTTTTCTTCTCGTCACTGGAAATCTCCACTTGTCCAAGGTTCGCCACACCCTCAGGGATCCAGTTCTCCACAGGCGAGGAGAGAAGGAAATATGTGCCACCATGGCCCGCTTGCCTTAGCGTATAAAGATGGCGGATCTCGCGGGGTATAGGGGGCCCATAACCCTTCAACTTCCACATTAGGCACAGACACATCAGTATCCTATAACTATTTGGAACAAGTTGTGCCGGTGCAATTTGGGCTTCAGCGAGGAACCTAGCAATGAAGGGCTGAAGAGGAAGTGTAACCCCGCAACTCAGCATTGCGCCATAGATGGCGTCCGCATTCTCAAGGGGATTCCATGCCGCTCGATCACCCGGCAAAGTCAGAGTCACATCATCCGGAATATCAAAGCGACTCTTGTATTTACGAAGCTCATCCTCGCCAACCACGTTAACCTCGCAATCAAAAGAGCACGGGCGATCAGTTGTAAAGTGTAGCCTGCTCTTCTACAACTGAATCGACGGTGGTTTGAGCATCTAGCAGGGATCCTTGTGGAACCCTAGAAGCTCGGCGTTTACTGCTATCCGGTTTAGAAGACCTCGTCATTGTTGGAGAACTATTATCAAAAGACGAGGGAGAAGGAATGTTAGGGATAAAATCTTCCTCAAAGGAAGGGATATAGACAGAAATCGGAGTTGGGGAATCCGGATGAAAATCACGAATCAAGGATTCAATTCGGTCTGCAGTACACTTATCACCAAGTTCTAAGGCTTGCATCATTTGATTAAAAAGAGAAGAACGTAAGGAAGGATCCATATAAACTTACCAGAAAACCCTAGAATCGTAAAGATGTGTAGAAGAGTTGGGGACGCAAAGAAACTGAAATGGTCGAGTTCGGTGAACCGCCTGGCAATGGAAGACGCAGAAAAGGGCTGTAACAAATACTCAAAGAAGTAGGGCAGAAAAAACAAAGGTGTGAACTTTTCCTTTTCTGCTCAAAGAAAAACAATGGAGGAATAAATGAAAAGAGTGAAATGAAGAAGAAGAAACGATCAGGCCTTAAAAGAGGGAGTTTTGAAATTCAAAAAAGAAAAATCAGATAAAGGATACGCAATTAATGTGAGTGACGGTCACAGTAACCAGCCGCAACAGTCACCACCAAATAAGGGACATGTGGCATCTCGGGGATCACCAAGCAGTCAGAAAGTATCTTCGCCTGTCAAGTGAGTGGAAGCGCCAGAGGTTGTGCAGCTAAAATTAAAAGCTTGCACCGGAAGAATCAACCAATCAATACAACACGTGGTGAAAAGGAGAAAGAGGGAAGTTAATTATAAAATGCACCGAAATCTTAAAAGCATGGATATAAATACTGATCGCGGAGGCGAACGAATTAAAAAGACCAAATCATTCACTCGGCTCGAAGTATTTATCGGGGTATTGTTGTATGTATAAATTCGCCAAGCAGACACGTCATCAAAAGAGTCAATAAATGCTGAAGAAAAGGTTGCCACGTCACCCGTTGACCGGGTCAAAGGAGAAAAACGTGACCAGTTAGTATGTCAATGTCTTAAGCCAATAAGTCAAAGGTGTGGTCGCCAGAGCTAGACACATACTCGCCAAAGATAAAAACTTGGTCGCCGAAGGGTAATATCCAGGAGTGAAGGTGTTCGCTGCATCAGCATATTGGGCCCGAACCGACTCGGCAGAAACACAGAAATAAAACCGTGACTTCTAAGAAAACCCATAACAGCGAGAAATTATAGGAAGAGGAGGGAAGACCAAACTCACGACGGAGAAGTCAGAATAAAAAGGAAATCCTAATCCACTACGACGTGGGATTCCTAACGCAAATCAAAGAGAAAATCCTACCACCAACACAATGAGGACTAGGGAAAACCCTAATTATCATGTATAAATAGAACCACTTATCCCACAGGGGAAGGGTTCGAAAACGGAGAGAAGAGAGCAATTGTATGAAAGATCTGAGTGTGTAAACAAAGCAATAAGCCTAGTATTATCTTTCTGCCCTCTGGGGCGCCATGGTTTTTTCCCCATTCAAGGGTTTTCCACGTAAAACCTGTCTTTTGCATGCATTGATTATTTTCTCGTTTTACATTGAATTGATATAATTGTTGAGTGCGTGGCAATCCAAATTTCATCGTCAACAATAGGGTTTGATCTATTATTCTATTTATATTTTAGTTTTTTGTAATGAATTAATATTTTAATTAAAACTTAATATATATATATATATAATATTAATAAAACAATATTCATTAACTTAAATCAATATAAATCTAATATTTAATAAAATAATATATAAATATGTAAAATTACTTAAAATAAACCTTAGATTTATTTATATTTAGTTTTATAATATATATATATATATATATATTAATATTTACTCGGTTTAGTCGGATCAGTTCGGCTTTTGGCAAGGCAAAACCATCCATGACTCACTTAAACTCGGTTTTCATTTTTTTGAATCGGATTGACTCATCTCAATAGGGTGACTTGACTTGAACATGTATTTTCGATTCAGTTAACCATGGATCGCAAAACTGTGCCCACCCCTACTTTCATCCATGTAAACTCATACCTAATAGTTTGTTTTTCATAATTTTTTTAATAAAATTATTTATAATTACAATCCATTTTACATGAATATGGTACTTTAAGGTAATGACACATGAATGAATCATACGTTAGGCCAATAGGGTATGATACTTTTGGGGTAATGACAAAAAACATTTTCCACTTTTGATAAATGTTGCACGGATATCCCCTGTCGTTAATTTGGAGGGAGATGTGAGATGGATGAACTCTTGAAATTTGTTTTCTAGGTCTCACTGGATGAAAATGGATTTTTTTTTTTTTCTAGATTTTTTTAATGGTGGAGATTTTTTATTTTTAAAAAATATATATATTTAAAGATTGAGGATATTCGTGCAACATTTATCAAACGTAGAGTAGGTTTTTTATCATTACCCTCAAAAGTGTCATATTTGTGTAATTTAGACTAACCTCAAGAATGTTTGTACAATACCGATAGGGCAAATTGCAATAACATTTAGTATAACAGTAATGTTACTTTGCCCAAATTTGGTGCCTAAATCTGGTGCCCAAATGATGTGGCAATACTCTGGCCATTTATTTAAATTGTATTAGATTTACATTAATTAAATGAATGGTTCAGGGTGTTGCCATATCATTTGGGCACCAGATTTGGGCAATGTAGCGTTACTCTTTAGTATAAATACACAAAAAATGACAATAAAAAGTTAATTACATATTAGTACATTTGACTGTGTTGACCACATTTAAATAACGGTGCTCTTAATAGCTCGAGGGTAGAATGGTCATTTACATGGAGAAAATAATAAAAATTGAAACATCTTTTAAAAATATTAAATGAGAAAAAAAAAAGAATAATATTAAATAAATGAAAAACAATTTAGATAAATGAAAAAAAATAAAAGCAATAATAAATATGGGAGATTGCACAGGATCTCTATTCTCCAATATACAGTAAGTATGTCGTAATCAATTTTAATATATTTTATGATATGAAAATTGAGTTATGAAACATAAACTAGAATTTTAAACTACTCAAAAATCAAAATTAAAGCCCCCAGGAGTATAACTCTACTAGTAGATGGATGAGCTTAAGGCTTGGGCAAATAACTCTCAAATCAGCGGCTCGAATCCTTCCAATAGTAAAAAGCTTCAAAAAATACCTAATCTAGATAAGTGGATACATAGATATTGTCAAAAAAAATAAAAAAATGAAAAGTAAATGTCGAAAGATAAAGTAATAAATTGTAATAGCTATTAATTAAAAGAAATGCAAGAAAACTTAAATAAATAAATAAAATGCAAGAACACTTGAAAACAAAACAAAAATGCAAGAATCCCTTCTTCAAAATTTTCATTAAAAAAAAAAAAAAAAAAAAGTGTTAAGTTAAGCCAACTTACATTTATGACTTAAATTTTTAACTTCAATGTCTTAACCACCATGTACTCATAATCCAAAAGTTATAAAATACATTCAAATATCAACCATTGAATTAAAAGCACATTAGTGGTGGAGTTATTGAAGTCAAAATTTAAGTTGATTTAACTTGACCCAAATAAAAAACAAAAAAGAATCTCTTGCCTCTTTATTATCCCTAATATTAAGTCATGTAACATAATTTTTCTATGGCTTTTCTCTTCAAGCAGGCCAAGCCCGGCCCTAGGGGGAGTCCAGTAAGGCTACCGCTTACTCGCTTAGGGTCCTCAATTGTAAAGAGCCCCCAAATTGTAGTTTAAAAAAGGGATATTATTATTTTCCACCCTCACTTATAAGGTATTAGGCGTTTTGCACCCTCTCGTTTTGGCAGTAGCCATTTTCCACCCTACCGTTAGTTTTGGATAGAAAAGTGGTGTTTGACATCAGCAGATTGTGAAAATACCTTGTTGCCCTTCAAATCTTTTAATTATTATATATTTTAGGATTTGCTTTACCAATAATACACCTGTTTCTATTTTCAATTTTCTATTTTCTTAACATCGGAATCCAAAAAAAATAATATTGAAAATCAATTTTTTTAAAAATAACATTTTTCCAGATCTAACACCAGAAACCATCGCACCGCTGTTCATCTCAATCACCAAACCCTAACCCTCAAATCTAAACACCTCACCAATAGCCACCCCAAACCCATCAACCACACCGTCCGCTGGCTCAAATCCGACCAAACCCATCTACCACAACCACCCACCGTTGCCTCACATCCAACCACCACCACCCCAAAACTAAACCCAACCTCTTTGCCTCTCTAGAAAAAAACAAAACGCAACCCACAGTGGCATCGAGATGAGATCGGGAGGTGCGGAAAGAGGAGATCGAGACCGGCAGTAGGTTTGATTCAATGGGTTTAGAGTGGCGGCAGCAATTGGTTTGGAGGCTAGGCGAGGATGCGAGGGTCGGCGACGGCGTGAGGGGCGACAGACTGGAACAAAGTGGTAGAAGAAATAGAAGAGAAAAAGAAGAAAGAAACAGATGAAGAATTGAGGTGATTATAGTGGGTTTTTTGATTTTTTGTTAGATGAAGAATTGAGGTGATGATAGTGAGAAAAAGGAAGATTTTTTTTTTTTTTGAAGAATTTTTTCAACACGAGAAGATGAAGAATTGAAGAGAGTATATAATTTTATTTATTATTATTTTAATTGGTTTTATATAATATTTTTATTTTTATTGATGTTTTGAGATTGAGATTGAGATTGTGATTGAGTTAGAGGTGAGGAGGTGGAGAGAGAGATTGAGGTAGAGTTGGAGATGAGACTCAAGAGATTGAGATTGGGTTGGAGTCTAGCGATGAGAAGAGAGAAGAGAGAGGGTGAGAAACGATTGAAAGAGCCAAGAGGAGAAAGGAGAGAGGAGAGAGAAGAGAGAAGGTGATTGGGTGTTTTAAGTTTATTTTAATATTTATTATTATTATTATTAAATAGTTTTTTATTAAATGATTTATTTTTAAATTTGTTTTAACTTTTCCGTATGCAATTACCATTGTATCCTTGCTAACATAATATAATATTTGATTTTTTAACAGAACTATAACGGTAGAGTGCAAAATGACAATTACTTTCAATTATAGGGTTGAAAATGGTCAATACCGAAATCAAAGGGTGCAAAATAACAAATACCTCAAGACTCAGGGTGGCAAATAATAATATCCCTAAAAAAATTGATTTTAAAATATAGTCTATATAAAATTTTAAACAAAACAGGCTCATAAATGACTTTAAAAATGGTCCACCATACACATATAATATTTTTTATAGAAAGGTCCACCAATGGAAACCCAACCTATAAATAACTTTAAAAATGACCCACCATACATATATAATTTTATTTTATTTTTTAAAAAAGGCCCACCAATGGAAACTCATTTATAATTATTACGACAACAACATTGGATGACAGGTGGTGGTGGGTTGAATCCTAACAACACTCGTGTTTGTCATAAATAATCCTCTTTTATATCTCTTAAAAAATAAAAAATAAAAAATAAATAAAAAAAAACTCAATACTCTCTTGATACGAAAATTTAGAAGTCGTTGTTTTGAAGATAATTAAATCAATACAATTATTTTTATTTATTATTATTTTTTTTAATGTAAGCTTAATTAAAAATATGACACAAGTAAGGTTTAAATGATATATTCTTTGATGCAATTATAAAAAATTTATTTCGGTAACTTTTTTTTTTTTGCTATTTTGTTGTGTATATTATAGTCTTGAGTTTGAGTTATTATATTTATTTTTACAAGTATTTACTAGAGAAAAAAAAAAAAAAATCAAATAAACATAGATAGAGTATCAAGAACCTCATTTTCTATAGTTCGTCTCGGGCCCTGTCTTCATGTATAAGGTTTAAGGCCTAGTTTGATTTTCTATTTGAAGATTGAACATTGCTGAATGTTACTGAAGACTGAATAATGACTGAAAACTGAAAACTGAAAAACATGTTTGTTTTTTTCCATTGAAAACTGAATATAAGTGATATGGGTTTTTTTTTTATTTTTTTTATTTTTAAGTTATAAATATCTGAAAATAAATACTTTTACATGTATGCCCTTCTAACTATTATTTATTATATATTTAGATTTTAATATATCAAGGACTACTATAACAAGTAATTTAATAATTCTAAAACAAAGTTATTTAGTTCTTAATAATATTTCAAATTTATCTAGTTTTTTTTTTTTTTTTTTCTATTATGTTATAAGTTTTATTGTTCTTATATTCTGTTGTAAATTACTGTTCTCTAGTCTTTTGTTTTCATGTACTTCTTTTATGAGCTCTAAATGCCTCTTTTTTAATAAATTTAAACTTTCTAGATTATTAATGGCTAGTCCTAGTACGGCTTGATCTATACTATTAAATAGATTGACTAAACTCATACAAACAAACAAAATATATTACGTTTACTACAACACACCATAACTAAAGTCATACAAAGATAATAAATACAAAGCTAACAAAGATAAAGATAACATTTAATGCAAACAATTAAAAGTTTCAAATTAAAATGATTGTGAAGACTAAGATGTTGTAATTAGAAATTTACTTTTCGTCCTAAAATGTCTTTAATTTCTACTTTTTGTTGGTTAGGAGGAGGTTGTTCTTTTTGCTTTTTCTCTATGAGATCTATTCTTTTAACTAACCAGACTATATAATATGGATCTAATTGTTTATGTATAATTTTATTAATATTTCTTTCTAATTCTTCTATCCTCTCTAAAGCTTTAATTACGGGAGATCAAATTTGCCACTCAATTACAATACAATTGACCGCTAGCTTAGTGACAAAAGACAAAATTGAAAATAAGTTAGATTAGTGATGATAGTTTTGGAAGTAAAAAATTGTATTAAATGCTATATATACATATATATATATATATATATGTATACAATTTTTCTATTATCAGTTCGAACTGATAAAAGATATATCAGTTCCTTGCATGTGGACCATTGGATTTAAATACTTTGACTTGGCTGTATGCACTTGTCAAAGCATCTTTTAAATCCAATGACCTACATGTAAGGAACTGATATATTTTATATCAGTTCGAATTGATAATAGAAAGACTGTATATATATATATTAGTGGAAAGTGAAATTTTTTTCACTTTTATAAACAAGTGATTTTAGGGATACTTTAAGTGATTTTTATCACTTAAAAAAATCAAATAAATAACTGAATGTAACACATTAAGTGCTATTAAATATTAAGTGGAAAAAATCAAATGGCCACAAAAATTTTCTGTTGCCTTTCACTTCATGCAAAAGGTTCAATTCTTTCTCTTGCTTAGTCATTTGCAATTTTGTATCGTCCACAACAAAAACGTGTTTATATATTGTAATAGTCTAAAAATTGTATTATATAAGTCATGACATTCTATCAAACAATCACACTTTTAACTTCTTTTTACATTTTTTAGTTGAGTAGTTCTCTTTCTCCATGATTTCTCTGATAATTGATATTTCACATTTCAAAGCCACCTTACATTGACACTTCACGAGATTTTCTATGATATTATGTAAAAATACAATATATGTTCACCAATATTGATATTTTATGGAAATATCATGGATGTTTACGAAAATTTCCAGAATATTTTACGGAGATAATATTACACCCCATATCAATATTAGTACCCTTAAAATATGAAAATATCACTCAAATTGGGGATATTTTAAACTATGGGAGATGGTTATAGGGACGCCCCGATAACATGCTTCAGAACATCAGTTGACAATGACGAGAGATGAAAGTTCAAGAAAATGGGGTGAATTTATAATTATTAAATATTGTGGGGTTATTTATTGGGTAGATTTATAATTATAATTTTTGTGGTTATTTCATAATTTTCTTTTAGTTTAAATACTTTCCTATAATGTAAAAAAAAAAAAAAAAAAAAAAAAAAAAAAAAAAAATAGAGTATGACATCCTTAATACCCAATGATTTCAATCATTCAATTCTAATACAAATAAATCGAGTATGCCACATTATTTGGGTACCAAATTTGGACAAATTATAATTATTGAAAAGATATTCATACCCTTGTGACATTAATCTCTAACGGCAGATAACTAAGGTTCAAAAGTATATATTTATGATATTTTTGAATTTTTTTTTTAATATATGTGCTAATATACCTAAAGTTAGAGAAAGATAGTGCAATTTTCTTTTGAATCTTTTGTTATTATAAAGTTTTACGCTATATATTATGAAAATTTATTAAATAAATGGTCCTCATTTGTATAATTGTATTATTGTAAGAAGTAATGGAATATGATCCTTAGTGAAATATTCAAGTCCATTTGAAGTGCATGAAGTATCATCTTTTTATGGTGTTTATATATTTTTATATTTATTTGTATAAAAACGTTTTCCCTAACTTGGGCCTCTTACCAATGTGGTTGAACCCTCCTTTGGGAGTCTCCACCACCACGGTTCAACGCCCGGTGTGTGCATGTATATATATATATATTATTTGTCCCCCTTAGCCATTAATCCCAAGGGTGGGTGTTGTTGTCCCACCTATTGTGGGTGCTCTCTCCCCGCTTGTGGGAGTTACAGTCCGAGCTGCTCTAGTAGAGCCTAATCTCACCGGTCTCGGCAGTTGTTGTATATTCAAAAAAAAAAAAAAAAAAAAAAAAAAAAGCGTTTTCCCTTCAATTTAAGAGAGCAATTCTCACCATTGCCCAATGAGAGATAGAGGTAAAAAGTGTTAATTCAATCTGACAATATCTCACATTCAAATCGTCATACACAAATAGTATATATATATATATAAAATAAAAATAAAAACGATTCTCAATTCACCTATTAGTAACACAATAAAATCTTCAAAGGTACAAGCATACAATGTGTTTGCTCCAAATTCATGTCATATGACAATATAATATTTTGCCGTATGAAATGATTTTAGTGATCAAACATTCAAACGTATACGTCTAGATGTATCGATAAATCTATTATTAGAATGAGATAGATCATAAACAATTGATCAATATAAGAAATTAAAATGAAAATGTTAGAAAATATTAAAATTGGAAGAAAGATGAATTATTGATGCCAGAAAATCATGAATATGATCATCAATGTTACCCACAAAGCAGAAATTTTGTTGTTTTCTATTTTTGCACTAAAATGGATACTTTAGGGGAGGTTTAACTCTCAATCCGACAACAATTTTCAAAATTTAAGACACAAACCAACCACTTTGAATTAGTTATTAGCTCAGGCTAAATCGATTTAAAGATTTTAGTATTCAAAAACATGTTTCAAACTAATTAAAAAAAAAAAAAATGTTCAAAATAATTTAAAGACTATTTTTTGATTTAAAAAACTTTTAAAATGGCTTTTTATTGTTTATAATTAGACTCATCTATTGAATTGCATATATATATATATATATATATAGTCTTTCTATTGTCAGTTTATCCTGACAATAAATATATCAGGACGAAAAATGTAGATCATAGATTATGGACAAGTTTTGACAAGTGCATACACTTTGAGTCAAAGTATGTAAATCTAGTGGTCCACATTCTTTATCCTGATATATTTATTGTCATGACGAACTGATAATAGAATATATATATATATATATATATATATATTTGAATATACAACTGCCGGGACCGGCGAGATAAACTCTACTAGCACAGTCTGGATTGCAGCTCCCACAAGCGGGGAGAGAGCTCCCATAATTGGTGGGACAACACCCACACTTGGGATTAATGGCTAAGGGGGACAAATAATATATATATATATATATATATATATACACATGTACACAGCGAGCGTTGAATGTTCAAGCTCCTTCCTGCAAGAGAGGAGAGGACTATATCATTGAGCTATTTTCTCAGTAAACTTAAGGGGTCTCCATTCTCCTAGTGCCAATGCCAATGCCAACTCCTGACTTGGGTGTCGGAGTGTGATCGTCAGCCCACTGCCGGCATCAGCCCACTGCCGGCATCACCCTAACCTCTTTTTTCTTTCTTGCAAGGAGCTTGGACACGAATATCTCAGATAAGCCTCCCGGGGAGTAAACCTGTCAAACCAATTTACCCAATAACACTCTTCTGAGGTTCACCCAGGAAGTCTGTATTCTCTAGTATGCTATCTTCAGTTCTAGTTGATGGGTGTAAAAAGTAGGCATTAACACCAACACTTTTTCTTAAAATGGTTTGTCACAATTCACATTTTTTATTTTCATTACTAAAAAATATTTATAAAACCTCAAACAATGAACATATTGACAAAAATAATTAAATCTCATAAATAAATTTTCTCAAATGGGATGTGCAACAAACTAATAAAATATTACTCATTTCAACTACAAACACAAGTCCTGTTTAGGCCTATGGAAGGAAATGCCCATCATATCTCTTCTGGTACATCCTTCTATAAATTTTTGCACCTTCGAATTCAGCATGGATTTCTCTTTCAGTCCTTATCCCCATAGGGTTGTTCAATAACCATCCCTCCTCATTGCAAGGCACACTCGGGTCAATTGTGTCTATGTGTTGTAGCGCATCTAACTCTGCATCGAACTGATTTCTTAAGTCAAGTGCCACTTCGAGCACATCCGACTGCACAAATACCTGTTCGATCACAATAATAAATCTTTATATAAGACATATCTAATAACTAACGCTTGCAAGCGAGGTGGATATGTCTTATAATAATGTAACTTAATTTTTATTATCTTACTTGTAGCCCACATCACCATTATAGACAACGACGACCAACCATGAAATATCAACCAATAATCTAAATATGCAATTTAGTAACTCGCTATTTTTCTCTGTTACAGAAATCATATCTGCCTATCAAGTTTCAACCTAGTAACAAACAACCAAACACACAAATAAAAATTAAAAAAATAGCTATTTTTAACCTTAATGAGTGACAGAAAAACTTATTGTGCACCTTACAGCTTATACTACCACATAGATAAAATGTAAACGGGGACCTTGATTGCATTCTCAGGCTAAAAGCATGCACGGCACCTTGGGAGTCCTGCTTTATTTTATCTAAATCATTGTTTTACTTTCCCATGGAAATACCCTTCAAGGGGTGAGGATATATATATAAAAGAAGAAGAAAAAGGAAATAAAAATTGCTCACAAGATATAACAATTTCACCAGCATCTAAATGGTATTATGATAATTCATTTAGGAAATTTTGATATACATAAAGCATAATTACATATTTCTTCCTTTTAACTACCAAATATTGTAGGCACAATTTCCCAATGGAATGGTAAAAATCAAACGTGCCTAACAAAACATGATACATGAATTGCTTACATTGATAACAAGCGATATGAAAGTTCTAAGGTGTCCATTTCACAGAATTAATCAGCAGAATAGGGTGTAAAAAATATAATATCAGGTTCTAGTCTCCATCGAAATGGAGGCACCACTATGAAAGTTTCATTCAATACTGAGGGAAGGACTAATAAAAAAATCGAGAATAAAGTTAGAAAATAAAAAACATTCATTTTTTTAATTAAAAAAAAAAAAAAAACAGCCTCATTAGGATTATTGAATTAAAGAGTTTATACCTTTCCACCATGCATCAAACTTTTTACAATAGAATCCACCAAAGGCTTTTGTACAACCCGTCTCTTATGGTGTCGTTTTTTGAAATGAGGGTCTGGGCACTGCATGTGGACAATAATCGCAAATAATAGATTTACTATCGTAACATTGTCAACTGACTATCATTATGTAAATTCACATGCCAGGCTTGCACTCACCAAGATTGAAACTAGCACCAAGGGTCCAGGGTAAGTGGATACCAGCTGCTTGAAAGAGACTGTAGCATTTGCAAACATGAAATGTCTGCAATACATCCCAATAGATTCTCATTAAATCGCTAATAAAACTACTGTCATTTTCATCTTTCTCTACCTAAATGAAGTACATTAAAAAGCCTTACATGTTACTAAGAGCCAGCTCTTTTACCCAGAACTCAGCACGTTTGACCAGCTGCATCGGGAAAACAGAATCACAACATAAGAAAAGAGTACCCTTTCTTAGGAGTACTGCAGGACAAATAAGAGGTCCAAGTAAATATACATTAACTCAATCAGAAGAATTGTCGAGGGAATTAGAAGTAATCGAAGGAGTTCATTCCCATACTTTCTGCCGGATTTCAAGTCCCAAATAATTTCCCGAATCATTGTTTCTTCTTGCATGCCACAATAGAAATCTGCCACTACCTGGGGATTTTTTTTAACACTATTAGATAGCTATTTGATACATAGAAGTTCATACTCCAAAAGAAGTGGTAATAATAATGCCCATAATAGCTACCACTACCAGAAGAATAATAATATCGATAACAATAGAAGCAGCCAAATTGAAGCAGATATAGGAAGCAAGGACTACTACTGAAAGAAATGATTATGAAAACTGTCATCAATGGTAAACACTGACAATATGGTTTTGCTCAGCCTCCATCACACGGCACAAGGGGCATGATCTGCTACAAGGGTACATGTTACGAACTGCCAAGTGCAAGGGCTTGGAAGTGGTCAGTTCATGCAATATGCTAATGGCTAAGACCATGCTTCAAGGCACTAGCCTGAGAAATGCCTTTTTTCCACATCATTTGAGACCCAAAAAGATACAACTGTTGCTCAACTCAATAAAGATTTACCCAAGTTTTGCATTTCAATCGAATTTTTGAGCTATGCAAAATATCTACACTACTTTGTGACTTACTACATGTAGTCATGTATATAACCCACTTATCTAGCGTATATAAATATACAATCTTTCTATTATCAGTTCGAATCGACAATAAATATATCAAGACGAAGAATGTAGACCACAGATTATGGAGAAGTTTTGATAAGTGCATACACTTTGAGTCAAAGTATGTAAATCTAGTGATCCACATTCTTCGTTTTGATATATTTATTGTCAGTTCGAACTGATCATAGAAAATCTATATATATATATATATATTGCAGATAACTTCAGCTCCAGTATCCTTAATGCTTTCTAATTAAGTTAAAGGGTTGTTCAAAACGGCAAGAGTGAATATTCACAACCATTTGCCACATACTGTAGTCATTCTTTTTCCCATTCTAAAACCAAACCCTTTTGTCTTATAGCAAAATAATGTCCCTATCAATCCATAAAAGAAAAAAACAAATTGGCAAAGATAACCATTAGCATTGGGGCAAACCCACACACGCACGTAGAGCAGAGAGTTATGAGTTACCACATCCGATATCCACCATAAGTGGCAATGTTGGGTCCTTGTAGACTTCATTCCAATCAGGCACTTGCACCGGCACCTACACATGAAATTAAAATAACAAACAGAAATCAGGATTCACTCAGTTGCAAGCAGCAAGCTCCTTAAACAAGCCAGGAGAAATCAAAACAGAGCATTTCAATTAAATTACATTATCAAAATAATTAATTTCGAGTGATAACAATTATTCTTCTAATGCAATTAGATTAATAGTATGATTAATCTTAACAGAATACATACAATATTTGAAGAACTTAGAGGGTTGACATGCTGCCTGATTCTCACATGACCCAACTCCTGCAACAAAAAACCATTAACAAAAAGAAATCCCATGAATCAGTTTCAACAAAAAAAATCACAAAACCCCAAAAAAAGAAAAAAAAAAAAAGGAGGGATGGAGATAAAATACCCCAGAATCTTTGTAAGGGAGGTTGAGGTCAGCATATTCCAAGGCAACGAGGTCTGTGCTTCTGAGTTCTCTGGCATCAATTGAAGCAGAGACGACTCTGTCACTGTAAGAGCAACGATGATGTTGGAAAAAGGATGAAGATTTAGAGAGAAGAGAGTTGGCGGTTCTATGCCGAGTAGAAAACTTTGAGAATGAGTGGGAAAAGTGTAAGCAAAGATAGGAACCCATCTCCCAGATTTTACACTTCTTGTCTTCTCGCTTTTTATTTTATTTTATTTGTTCTACTGATTTGTGTTCTGAAAATTGCTTCTACACTGCAATGCAGTCAAATGCTACAGACTCTCTATTTTTGTTCCTTATTTTAAGTGGTCAAAAAACTTCAAAAAATAAAATAAAGTAAAAAAACTTGACTGTGGCGATCTTGCGTGGGATATATTGTGTTGGCAGTTAAGACTGGTTCAGTGCCAGCGGTGGTTGCCAGGTGTGGTGAACCTGATTGGTTAGAGTGTTCTGTCGGATGCGGATGTTGGTCTTATTGTTAAGAGATAATTACCCTGGCGGCTATCGAATTGATGACACACTATCAAAACGGTTACGCGAATGAAAAGTTTTTCCAAAATTGCTATTTTTGACGAATTTTGTAACATTAATGGCAATTTTTGACAAATTTTGTAACACTAATTCCATCTAATCATCAAATTCCATCCAATGAGTGACATTTTGGTAAATAAGGGAATGTCATTAATTTATTTTAGATGTTTTTTGGAAATCAATTTTTTCAATGAGTGATATTTTGGTAAATAAGTGGATAAAATTAATTTATTTTAGATGTTTTTTGGAAATCAATTTTTTCTTTTTTGAAAAGAATAATTATATTTAGTGTGTAAATATATATATATATATATATATATATATATATATGGAAATTGCTTGGGTACTGATTGGTCAATACCCAAGGTACTAACCCCACTATTAGGGTGTTGCCACGTGGCTTTTTTCTCTTAACTTTTTACATTTATATCCTTGTTTTTTTCACAAATGGATCACATGGTAAAATCCTATTGGTTGGTCAGTACCTTAGGTATTGACCGGTCAGTATCCAAGTATTGTCCAATATATATAGGGATGTAAAATAATAATAAAAAAAGGGTTAGTGATTTCTAAAGCCACTAATTTTGTGAGTTAGTCCCTAAATGACCATTAATTTTTCAAAATGGCTCAAACAAGTTATTATAATTTATAATTTTATGACGTCCAACCACAGCCACATGTTTTAATAAGTTCAAATGTTATATATATATATATATATATATATACGGAAATTATCCTATCAGTACGCACTGATAGAATTATATAAGGATATTGAATGTGAGCCACTCGTTTTACATACTTTGACTTGGTATGTATGCACTTGTCAAATCACTGTTATAAATGAGTGGCTCACATTCAATATCCTGATAAAGTTATATCAGGATGCACTGATAGGAACGGGACCGTATATATATATATATATATATATATACATATATATGTTTCTTTTTTAAGAAGATTAAGGTTGCAAAATCTAAAAAATCTAAAAAACAAAGAAGAGACACGTGTATTGATCTAAACCATTTCTTTTGTTTTTCTGAAAAGAATTATTATATTTAGTGTGTATGTATATAAAGAATTATTATATTTAGTGTGTGTGTATATATATTATATATACATACACACTAAATATAATAATTCTTTTAAAAAAAAAAAAAATTGATTTCTAAAAAACATCTAAAATAAATTAATGTCATCCACTTATTTACCAAAATGTCACTCATTGAAAAAATTGATTTCTAAAAAAACATCTAAAATAAATTAATAGCACCCCCTTATTTACAAAAATGCCACTTATTGGATGGAATTAGATGAAATTGGATAGAACGGTTATTAGTGTCACAAAGTTCGCCAAAAATGGCCATTTTGGAACAACTTTCCAATCTAGTGGCCATTTTGATAGTGTGTCATCAATTTAATGGCTACCAAGGTAATTATCCCTATTGTTAATGATATTCAACACCAATTGCGTGTTAGTGTTGTGGTGTCCGTGTCTTATGTTCCGCGACAGGCTAATGGTGTAGCTCATTCTCTAGCAAAGATGGCTCGTGTCATTGATGACAAAAAATTATATTGGTGGTACAATGTCTAAAGTACCCCAATTTATAAAAACAAACCTAATTCATGTTAGTTTGTTGTGTGTCACGTTGGAGAAGAGAAAATAATAAAGATGCATGAGAAAGAGGAAAGAGAAGTGACCAATCGTCGACCCGACAATGGTACCGGCGACGACAAGTGTGCGATGTGTGGTAGAGTTGAATGAACCGCCAAAAGAAAGAGAGGAGAGAAAGAAGAAAAGAGAAAGAGAGGAAAGATAAAAAGAGGAAGAGACTCGATCAGGGCTGAAAAAGGTCGCGACGTTGTCGGATAAAAAGATTTGAAAGTGGTTAGGTCAGAAAAGTTACCATCTAGTTGCAATCCAATTGCAACCCGTTTTCGACCTACAATTTGATTTCATTTTGAAATTGTTTTAAAGGTATTTTCTTTGAAATTTTTGTTTTTTGTTTTTTTTGTTTTTTGTGTGTTAAAATTTGTGTTATGTATACG
Source organism: Acer saccharum (assembly GCA_030490815.1). NCBI lineage: Eukaryota > Viridiplantae > Streptophyta > Magnoliopsida > Sapindales > Sapindaceae > Acer > Acer saccharum. Next base: position 37,436,989 of record CM059867.1, read on the forward strand.
TATGTGATATTTTTTTAGGGGTTGAAATATGTGTTGAAATTGACTTTTGAATCAGTTATTTGAGTTCTGTGGCTGTTTCCAAATGTTTCACATTGAAACATCTCATGAAACACATCTCAAACATGATTCAGGATATGTTTCATGTTGTAAGGATTCTCATTCATTGATTGACTTATTTCGTGGACAAACCACATGTTGGGGTTTGATTGTAAGGGTAGTTTAGGTGATTAAGGATCAAGTTCAAAGCCTCTTTCAAGACCTCAAGGTGATAAGCACGCTAAAGGTATAATCTCTAATACTTAGTTTCTTTGAAGAGATTTAGATTGCACACACACACTTAGCATACTTGCATTTGTGTGCATTCTCTTCACATGTCACATTTCACACTTTCACTTGTTGTTTATCTTGTTGTGTGTATATGTGTCTTGTAATTCGTTTCCCGATATTGTTCGGAAACGTTCACGCCTGCACTAATGTGTGCTTGGTTTAGCGCGAAGACCGCCTACGGAGAATGCCATTGGCTTCTCTTTTGGTTTCACCAAAATTGGTGAAACAATGGTTATGATTGGTGGCCTGGTTGTCGAATGAAATCTCCATTTGAGTCCAGAAAGCTCTGGATCAATTTTACGGTTGATTCGGCGGTTTCGTAACCGTCGAACGAAAACGCCATTTGAAATTTTCCTTAAGTAGTAGTGCAAAATATACCTAGAGAGGAGGGGGGGGGGGGGGGGGGGGGGGGGGGGGGGGGTGGGGTGGGGTGAATAGATATAGACTCAAATTCTTCCAATATTAAAAATAACGCGGAATATAACAAAGAAAATACACACTTGATTAGATTTAACAAATGAATTGATTTCACTAATACAAGAGTTAATCAATTTACAAGATATGCAATCAATGTAAGATATGGAAGATAAAGAAAAGTAAAACAAAAATGAACACAAGTAGTTTTTACAAGGTAAAACCTCAAAGAGGAAACATCCACGGGTTGATACCATAACCACCGGCAAAGTAATCCACTATGTGAAAAAGGACTTACACACTCAAGCTACCAACTCATGATATCCGCTCAAGCTATCAACTCCTAATCTACCCTCGGGCTAGTGAATCACCAAGCCTACTTCCTATCCGAGATGTATCCTACACCTCTAGAAAGCAACTTCCTATCCAAGATGCTCACGTCTCTAGGAAGATTTCTTGCTTGCCTATCCGGATCCTCTCGACCCTAGACAAGTCTCCTTGCTTGATTATCCGAGTCCTTCCGACTCTAATCAAGACTTCCTTGCTCTATCCACAAAGCTTCACTCACTTTGCTAGAGACTTCAACCTAATGCAAGGCTATGATCTAAGTGATGCAAATTATGCAAGCACAATCAAATTAAGCTAGATGATCAATCAAGCTAAATGTACATGTTCAATGATAATCTAGAATATGCTTTCAACACACAATCACAAAATTATCTAGGAATCAAGACATGTAAATCAATAAGAACAAGGTATGAATATTCAATATATCACACTAAAAACCTAGTTCTTAGATCATGAAATTAAACCTAGAAAATAACATGAGGCACATCATATATACATTTTCTAGAATCAATTTCAAACAAAATCAAGTTTAGCACATATATGTTCAAGAGAAATCACAAAGCTAAAACTCAATTGACAAATCATCAAACACCCCTAGCATATGATCTAACATCCTTCTCAACATATTTCATCAATCAAATAGTAAGAATCAAAGAGATGATCAAAGATGAAATGAAAAAGAAGAAGTTGAACAAACAATCTTGACCACGTACTGAAAATCAAGCTACTAGGAAAAATTACAAAGTCCGCTGCCTCTGGAAATGCTTGAGGTTTGTAGCTCTCTTCAAGACCAACAATTTTGGCTTTTGGATCAATCGATTTCGAGTTCGTATGAGAAAGTTATGATCAAAATACTAAAACTAAAATGGTGAAGATTTCTGCAGAATTTCTTCAAAGTGTTCTTGAAAATCTTCAAATGTTTTGGAGGGAAGGAGAAAGGATTAAATGGAGGAGAGAGAAGGAAAAAATGACCAATCAAGAGTGGCCACATCACCCCAGCCCGTGGGGGGCCCACGAGGCCAGAGAGGCTTTCTGGCCGTGGGGCCCACGACTCCCACACGGCTTGGGCCACACGTGGCCTCTTGGCCACTTTCGCCTCTCGCGCGCTCCCTCACGTTCTTCAGCTGTATCTTGGGCATTCGAACTTCGATTTTGAATCCATTTTTGGATTATGAACTGTGACTCCCTCACGCACAATGAAGACTACACAACTTTGAAAAATGGTTGAGAAATCATCTCGAAAAACGACGATGAAGTCAACTCAATGAATGAGAACGAAAAGTAGCGTATCTACTTCGTTTGGACTCGAAACTAAATGAATGAGTAACCGAAATGACCAAAACTCAATAAGGAATCATAATAGAGCATATTCAAGTCCAAATACAAAAATAAGGAAACATACAAACACAAAGACACACACATATGCTATTTCCTAGACATAGTCCTGAACATGCAATAAACAAAGTTTGTCAAGATAGTATAAATGCATGAGCATATATAAGAAGTGTGTGAATGTGTTATACCAAATGTTTGAACTATGATGCAGGGACACACATGTATGAATTGTGTGTGTGTGCGCTAACGCCTTGCAAGAGGATAGAAGTTAAGATATACCTTTGACGCTTTCACCTCTTGAAGACGACATTTGCACCAGACATTGCTCTTCACCTTTTAAGCTTCTATTCTTCCAAGAACATCTTAAGCAATAACTAATACAAATATAGAGCATTTTGCAATGGAATCAAGCTAATACAAATCATGAACCTTACACCGTTTCATACTTGATTGATTTAATCTCTCGGTTTTAATCGACGATTTAAACGGCGGTTTTGAAATTGCCGAATGAAACCGTCGTTGATGCTCTGTTCTTCTCAGGCTCAATTCGGCGGTTGTGAACAGTGGCTTGAAACCGCCAAATGAAACCGTCGTTGATGCTCTGTTCTTCTCGGGCTTAATTCGGCGGTTGTGAACGGTGGCCTGGCCGCCCAATGAAACCGCTGATTGGTGTGTTTCAGGGGCAAACTTGTATTTTCACTCTATTTTTCATGTCTATAAATACATCACTTTCTCTTGTTCTGAATGTGACTCTTTAATCATCAAGAACCTTATCATTGAAAGAGAGATTTTTATGAGAAAAAGCAATCAAGTTTGCTCATTTAAACACTCAAACCAAATTTTATATGCATCAAAATTCATCTAGCATCTTCTAGCATATCTAGGATGATTGCTTGCATGGGTCTTTCATCAACACACTTGTTTTGGTAAGTTCTTCACTATTATCATATATAATTAGTGTTTTAATTATTAAATAAAAGCATCTCTTTTATTACTTGCTTGTTCTTAGATTAATTTCTAATTTCAAGATAGAGATTGTTGTGTTGATATGATTGAGTGTTGTATTGTGATAGCTATCTAGGTTTTCATAATCTATGTTTAACTAAGCTAATTGACATGTCATCTAGCTTTTAAAATCTAGGATTGAATTAATTGCAAAATCATCATCCTAGATAAGCATATAGGGTTACCTAGCTCTAAATTGCATTTTGAATATCTCATATATTCACTTAGGTTTTATTATCTCTTCTTAGAGAATTAAGTCTTGTGTTGTGACTAGGATTAGGTTACTTAATTCGTAAACAGTTGGACTAGGTCCACTTATACTGGGATTAGGTTATAATCGTTTTACACATTTAGTGGATTTGAGGTTCGAGTGTGGCTCACTTATTAGCCCGTGGTTTTTCCCGTGAGGGTTTCCACGTAAATATCAAGTGTTATTTAATATTCCACACATATTACACTTATTATATTATTGTGACTAGTTAAGGGCATTTTCGTTAACTTGGCTATTAACGAAAATTGGGTAAAATTGGATAACATCTATTCACCCCCCCCCCCCCCCCCCTCTAGATATATATTGTACACACCTTAATTTGTTTCAGTTGGTATCAGAACGGGTTCCTATATGTACTTAGGTGATTCTTACTCATTTAGGTGTGTTTTATATTTGTGTGATTTTTGTTTATTCATACATCTTGCATTCATTTCATTTCATTCATTATACACTATGAGTGGAAACGGTGGAAATGGTGGTGGCAACGAGGGTGCTTCTAGCACAAGGCCTCCACTTCTTACCGGGTTGAATTATTCCTCATGGAAAGGAAAGATGGAATCCTACATATGTCAAATTCACGACCGTGCATGGATGGCGGTTGAAGATGGATATGATCTACCTATGATGACTCCTACGGGTGGAGGAGAGGATGTGCTCAAGCCAAAAGCGCAATAGAACGCGCAAGAGTTTGAGTCATCAAAATGGAATAGGAAGGCAATGCATGCCATCTTTTGTGCAATGGATGAGAATCAATATAAGTTGATTCAAAACACTAGGATAGCTAAGGAGGCATGGGACATCCTAGAGGTTGTACATGAGGGAACCGAAGTTATTAAGGACTCGAAGCTTCAAGTTCTCCAAATGCAATTCGAATTGCTTAGGATGGATGAGAACGAATGCTTCAACGACTTCAAAGTAAGGTTGATAAACATTGTGAACCAAAGCCATCAACTTGGTGACCCGTATTCAGATAGGAGAGTCAAGCAGAAAATCATGAGATCTCTCCCTGATAGGTTCGAATTAAAGGTGATGGCTTTAGAAGAAAATAGTGGATATAAGGACATGAAGCCGAGCAAGGTTATTCGAAGACTCCTTGCCTATGAGTCTAGGAAGACTCCTAGCTCTACTCCTCTGAAAAAGCATAAAGGAATTGCTTTAAAAGCTTCTAAGGATGAAAAGGAGGAAAAGAATAACTCGGATGAAGACCTTGCATTATTTATGAAAAGATTCAAGAAGGTTATGAAGTTCGGGAAAAAGAACTTTGGTTCCAAAGGTCAAAACTTCAAGAAAAAAGGTTTTTACAACAAGTTTGAGCCTAGGCAAGAGAACACCCAAAGGAAAGGGATCCGATGTTATGAATGTGGTGGTATAGGTCATTTTACCCCTGAATGTGCTAATCACAATGACAAGAAGAAAGGTAAAGTGATGGCCGCCATATGAAGTGGTAGTAGTGATGACTCCAAAGAGGGAGATGAGTCTTCGGATGATGAAGATCTCATGGCTAACTTCCTAGCCTTTGCCTCCTCCCACAAGAGCAAAAGTGCTAGTGAAAAAGAGGAAGAGAGTCGAGAGGAAAATGACTGGTGAAGAAGAAAGTGATTCCTCTTCTCTTCTAACTCTATAAATGGATTTGTGGAGAAAAAGGTGCTTGCTAAATACCATGCTGAGTTTAATGACTTAGCAATCTGCACAAGAAAGATTCAAAGATTGAGAGAAGAGAATTTTGAACTTTCATCCTATAATGACCACTTAAGTGAACAAGTGGAAAGATCCAAGAAAATTGAAGACAAGCTAAGAGATGAGCTAACTTTGTCTAGGAGGAATGAAGAAGGTCTAAAAAGGGAGCTTGAAGAAGCAAAAGGATCTATGACTAGGATGGTCTCTAGCACCTAAAAGCTTGATCATATGCTTAGTGTTGGAAAGAATCTGTGTGACAAGAGGGGTCTTGGGTATGAAGATGGTAAGGAGATCTCAACCTCCAACAAAACCGTGTTTGTCAAGAGCTTGGGCAACAAAGAAGCTTCACCGGTGCAATCTCCTAGGAAGAAAATTGATCTAGGACAATGTTCAAATAGTGCACAAGTGAAGGTGGTGCCAATAAGACAACCTCAAGCTCAACCTACAAGAGCTTTTCAAGCTAACATTCCTTAACACATGACTCTCAATGGGAAGAAACCAATCATGCAAGCTCAACCTCGGAAGCAAGTTAGACCGGTTCAACAACGAAGATGGATTGAACTTACTCAACCACAAAGACATGAGAAAGCTCCTATGCATGCACAAGGACAAGGTATGATTCCTTATTTTATTCCTACATGTCATTTTTGTGGTTTTAATGGTCATATTAGACCAAGATGCTTTCGTTATATTAAAATGTGTAGAACTAGAAGCATGATTGAGAAGAAAAAGAATAGAGCCATAATGCATGTTCCTAGGAATGATAAGATTGATTTGCATGATCCTATAATATCTAGAGCCCATTTACCTAAGACCACTAGGAAAGAAAATGTTTCACTTATGTGAATTAGAAAGAATAAAAATGTTTGCCATGTTGCTCAAATTGCCTTAAAGGCTAATTCTTCTAATTTTTGGTATTTGGATAGTGGGTGCTCTAGTCACATGACGGGAAACAAGAGTTTCTTCGAGACTCTTGTCATGGAGGAAGGAGGATGTGTCACCTTTGGTAATGGATCCAAAAAGAGAGTTGTAGGGAAATGAACCATTTCCATTCCCGGATTACCCTCCTTGTCCAATGCTTTATTTGTTGATGGCTTGAAAGCCAATTTGATAAGCATTTCACATCTAAGTGATGAAGGACTTTCCGTTTTATTTAGTAAAAATGATTGCTCTATCGTATTGCCCGATGGACAAACCTTGTTAAAAGGTATGAGATCTAACGACAATTGCTATTGTCTTGAAGCTAGAATAGTCTCAAACAATGTGTCCATGGATGAGCAAATTGAATTGTGGCATGAAAGACTTGGCCACATGAACTTTAGGGATTTACAAACCCTTGGAAAGTTCAATTGTGTGTGTGGCCTCCCTAAGCTTGGGAAGAAAGCAAATGGTGTTTGTGGACCTTGCCAACAAGGAAAAAAAAACCAAAAGCATGGACAAAAAGGGCAAGTATCTCTCCACCAAGGAGCCCCTAGAGCTTCTCCATATGAATCTTATGGATCCTATGCAAACCGAAAGTTTAGGTGGAAAGAAATACATTTTTGTTTGTGTTGATGATTTCTTTAGGTTCACATGGACATATTTTCTTAGAGAAAAATCTGAAACTTTTGACAAGTTTAAAATGCTTTGTACTAAAATACAAAATGAAATGAATTCAAATATTAAAAGCATTAAACGGATTAGAAGTGACCATGGGAGGGAGTTTGAGAATGTCTCATTTGAAACCTATTGTAATAGTGTTGGCATCTCCCATGAGTTTTCGGCTCCTAAGACACCTCAACAAAATGGAGTTGTTGAGAGGAAAAATATGGTCCTTCAAGAGATGGTCTGTGTGATGTTGCTTAGCAACAATGTCCTTAGGAACCTATAGGCCGAAGCTGTCAATGTGGCTTGCTATATAGGAAATAAAGTTTTCCTAAGGCCCGGAACTAGAAATACCTCTTATGAGTTATGGAAGGGTAAAAGGCCAAATGTTAGCTACTTCCACTCCTTTGGAAGCAAATGCTACATTTTAAATTACCATGATCAACTTGGCAAATTTGATGCTAAGAGTGATGAGGGTATATTTATTGGCTATGCCTTAGATAGTAGAGCCTATAGAGTTTTCAATTTGAAGACTCGAAGCGTCATGGAATCGTCCAATGTTATCATTGATGATGAAAGGCTCAAGTCTAGTAACCATGAGGAGGAGGTTGTTTTTAGTGATGACTCTCCATTGGAGACGGTTGTGGTGACTCCTCATGTTGGGATGTCTAATGTTATTGATAATGACACACAACCTATTGATAGAGTTCCTCTCTTGAACTCTAAAGAACCCGCTCTATGGGTTAGACAACTCCATGATAAAAATGACATCATTGGAGAAGTTAATGAGGGTGTTAGGACTAGGCGTAAAATAGCTAATCTCATTAGCTACACATGCTACACCTCTCAAATAGAACCTAAAAAGGTTGATGAAGCCTTAATGATGAATTTTGGGTTCTTGCCATGCAAGAAGAGCTAAACCAATTCGAAAGGAATGAGGTTTGGACTCTAGTTCCTAGGCCTAAGACCACTAATGTCATAGGCACCAAATGGATATATAGGAACAAATCCGATGAGGATGGCAACATAATACGGAACTAGGCTAGACTTGTAGCATAAGGGTACTCTCAAATTTAGGGTATCGACTTTGAGGAGACATTTGCTCCCGTTGCCCGTTTAGAGTCCATTAGGCTTCTCTTGTCCATCTAGTGTATTCACAAGTTCAAATTACATCAAAGGGACGTCAAGAGTGCCTTCCTTAATGACTTCTTGCAAGAGGAAGTGTTTGTTGAACAACCCAAGGGGTTTGTGGATACACACCACCCAACCATGTCTATCGCCTCAAAAAGGCGCTATATGGGTTGAAACAACCACCGAGGGCTTGGTATGAGCGCCTCACTCAATTTCTTGTTGACAATGACTACACAAGGGGTAGTGTTGATAAGACCTTGTTCATCAAAAGAAACAAAGATGAGTTATTTATAGGTCAAATCTATGTTGATGACATTGTATTTGGCTCAACCAACAACACTAAAGTCCAACAATTCATTGATGTCATGTCTCATGAATTTGAGATGAGTCTTGTTGGTGAGCTTAGTTACTTCCTAGGTTTGCTAATTAGGCAATTAGATGATGTGATTTTTATTACCCAAGCCGAATATGCCAAAAACCTAATGAAGAAGTTTGGTCTTGATAATGCCAAATGAAACAAATATTGCACGGTGTGTATAAAACTATCTAAAGGGAAAGGAGGAGGTGGGGGGGGGGGGGGGGGGGGGGGGGGGGGGGGGGGGGGGGGGGGGGGTGTGAATAGATTTTAAAGATATTGCCCAATTTTTCGTGTATAGTCAATATTACGAAATTACCCCACACTAGATAAAGCAATAAATCATGTGTAAAATGTGGAAATTAAACAACACTTGATTTTTACGTGGAAACCCTCACGGGAAAAACCACGGGCTAATAAGTGAGCCACATTCGAACCTCGAAATCCACTAAATGTGTAAAACGATTACAACCTACTCCCGGTATGGCGGTATATAATCACACACCTACCTAATCCCGGTATAAGTGGACCTAGTCCAATTGCTTGCGATTTAAGCAACCTAATCCCTGTCACAACACAAGACTTAATTCTCTAAGAAGAGATAATAAAACCTATGCGAATATGAGAAATATTCAAAATGCAATTTAGAGCTAGGTTACTATATATGCTTATCTAGGATGATGATTTTGCAATTAATTCAATCATAGATATTAAAAGCTAGATGACATGTCAATTAGCTTAGCTAAACATAGATTATGAAAACCTAGATAGCTATCACAATACAACACTCAATCAAATCAACACAACAATCTCTATCTTGAATATTAGAATTTAATCTAAGAACAATCAAGTAATAAAAGAGATGCCATAATAAATAAAACACTAATTATATATGATAATAGTGAAGAACTTACCAAAGCAAGTGTGTTGATGAAAGACCCATGCAAGCAAGCATCCTAGATATGCTAGAAGATGCTAGATAAATTTTGATGCATATGAATTTTGGTTTGAGTGTTTAAATGAGCAAACTTGGTTGCTTTTTCTCTCAAAAATCTCTCTTTCAAAGGTAGGGTTCTTGATGATTAAAGAGTCACATTCATAACAAGAGAAAGTGATGTATTTATAGGCATGAAAAACATAGCATGTGAAAAGATAAGTTTGACCCTGAAATGCACCGATCGACGGTTTCATTCGGTGGCCAGGCCACCGTTCTCAATCGTCGAATTGAGCCTGTGAGGAACAGAGCATCAACGGCGGTTTCATTCGGCGGTTTCGAAACCGCCATTCAAACCGTCGAATAAAACCGAGAGATAAATCAATCAGGTCTGAAACGGCATTTTCGTTCGACGGTTTCGAAACTGCAAAATTGATCCAAAGGTCTCTAGACTCAAACAGTGATTTAATTCGGTGGGCAGGCTGCCGATCATAACCGTCATTTCACCAAAAGAGGTGAAACCAAAGAAGAAGCCAAGGGCATTCTCCGTACCCGGTCTTCGCGTAAAACCAAGCACATACTAGTGCATGCGCGGACATTTCCGAACAATATCGGGAAACGAATTACAAGGCATATAAGCACACAACAAAATACAATCATCAAAGTGCAAGTGTGAGATGTGACATGTGAAGAGTATGCACACAAATGCAAGAATGCTAAGTGTGTGTGTGCAATCAAAATCTCTTCAAAGAAAACTAAGCACAGGAGATTATACCTTTGGCGTGCTTGTCCCTTGAGGTCTTGGAAGGGCCTTTGAGCTTGAACCTCAATCACCTAAACTACCCTTACATAATAAACCCCAACATGTGGTTTGTTCACGAAATAAGCCAATCAATAAACGGGAACCTTACACCAAACATTGTGATACATCCATGAGTACTACTTTGAAGCTTAGCAAGGATGCAAGTGGAATAGGTGTGGAACAAACTCTATATCAGGGCATGATAGGTAGCTTGCTTTATTTGACCTCAAGTAGACCCGATATATCCTTTAGTGTGGGTGTGGGTGTGTGTGCTAGGTACCAATCGGATCCTAAGGAGTCCCATCTCTCTTCAGTTAAGAGAATCATTCGTTATGTGAATGGGACATCCAACTATGGGATTTGGTACTCATTTGACACTAATGCTAGTCTTGTAGGCTTTAGTGATGCGAATTGGGCAGGAAATTGTGATGAAAGGAAAAGCACATCGGGCGGTTGCTTTTCCAAGGCAACAACTTGGTGTCTTGGTTTTGCAAAAAGCAAAACTCGATTTCCTTGTCCACGGCCGAGGCTGAGTACATAGCCGTGGGGAGTGGATGCACACAATTCCTTTGGATGAAGCAAATGCTAGTAGACTACGGATTCAACCAAGGTATACTCACTCTCTTTTGTGATAATATGAGTGCCATTAATATTTCCAAGAATCCGGTTCAACATTCTAGAACTAAGCATATTGATATCTGCCATCATTTCATAAGAGAACTAGTTGAGAATAAATGCATAGTACTTGAACATTGAGGTACTAATGATCAACTAGCGGACTTATTTACTAAACCCTTAGATGCTACTCGATTTAAAACTCTTAGTAAATCTATTGGGATTTGTCTCGTGGAGTGATGAGTTTTGGTGATTGAACTCATATGGGGAACTCAAGCAAAGAGAGCTATTTTGCATACTTGTCACTTTCAAAATTTTGAAATATCTTATGCTTCCTTTTTTATTGCTTGAGTAAGCTTGGTTGCACATATGTATATATGTTTTAAATTCAATAAGTGTGAACCGTGCTTGTTTACAATCCATGTCATATTTATGTTCAAACATGCATTTTTGGACTAGGAGATTTACATAGGAAGTATGATTTGAATGACCTATAATTATCTCCATGGCATGATGATTCTTTTATAACATGCTATTGTCAAATGAAAAAGCATGAAATTCATATAACATGCTCAAATGAAAAAGTATGAATTGATGATTTCGTTCTTAAATGTAAAACTTGTGTGAAAAAACTTATGAGACTCAAAATGAATAAAGGATCTAGTATCCGTTCGAAGGATTTTATAATTCAAATGTCTCTATTTCTTTATTAGTTGAACATGGTTACTATCATATGGGTTTCTCACCCGGAAAAATCAAATAGGGTGCAAAAAGTCGCTCATGCCATGTTTCGCTTATAAAGTTGGATATAGTTGCTCTTAAATTGAAATCATTAAAATCTCTATATCCTTGCTTCTCTCATGACAATGGTGAAATTGGTTTGAATTCTTATTAGAAACCTTTGTCATTTGCTTTGCCAAATACTATTGTATTTTGGACTTAAATGTTACATGTCTTGTATACAAAGCATTTTTTATTCACACATTTTCTTTAAATAAATTTCCTTGTTTCTCTCCAATTAATTGAGATACATAAAGTGACTATATGATTATGCAAATATTTTGTATGCTACTATCTCTCTTTGCTAGAATTGACCCGGTTGGGGACTACTTATTTGCCTATATCATGACAAAAAGGGGGAGTAGAATGTGGTAAGGGGAGTTACAAATTGTAGTAGCAATTGTGCATGTTGGGGAGAATATTCATTGAGGGGGAGTAACCCGTTAAGGGGGAGCATTGCATACACATACATTGCATGATGTTATGCTTAAATTCTTAAATGCAAATGCTTGTTTTATTTTCATTTGATCATCTCACATACACTTGCTTTGGAAAGTATAATCTTTTGTTTTGAAGGGTTGATAGTTCTACAAGAGATTGAAGACTTGAAGTTTTTTTTTATAATTTTATATCTTTTTGTAATGTAGAATATCTTTGTTATCCCGTAGATTCAATTATATTGTGAGGATTAATGTGAGTGGTGGTTTTGTCACGAAATAGCTAAAGGGGGAGATTGTAAGGATTCCCATTCATTGGTTGGCTTATTTCGTGGACAAACCACATGTTGGGGTTTGATTGTAAGGGTAGTTTAGGTGATTAAGGATCAAGCTCAAAGCCCCTTTCAAGACCTCAAGGTGATAAGCACGCCAAAGGTATAATCTCTAGTGCTTAGTTTCTTTAAAGAGATTTAGATTGCACACATACACTTAGCATGCATTTGTGTGCATTCTCTTTACATGTCACATTTCACACTTGCACTTGTTGTTTATCTTGTTGTGTGTATATGTGTCTTATAATTCGTTTCCCGATATTGTTCGGAAACATTCGCACCTGCACTGATGTGTGCTTGGTTTAGCGCGAAGACCGCCTATAGAGAATGCCCTTGGCTTCTCCTTTGGTTTCACCAAAAGTGGTGAAACGACGGTTATGATCGGCAGCCTGGCTGCAGAATGAAACTGCCGTTTGAGTCCAGAAAGCTCTGGATCAATTCTGCGGTTGATTCGATGGTTTCGTAACCGCTGAACCAAAACGCCGTTTCATACCTGATTGATTTAATCTCTCGGTTTTATTCGGTGGTTTAAACGGCGATTTCGAAACCGCCGTTGATGCTCTGTTCTTCTCGGGCTCAATTCAACGGTTGTGAATCAGGGGCAAACTTGTCTTTTCACATGCTCTGTTTTTCATGTCTATAAATACATCACTTTCTCTTGTTCTGAATGTGACTCTTTAATCATCAAAAACCATATCTTTGAAAGGGAGATTTTTGTGAGAAAAAGCAATCAAGTTTGCTCATTTAAACACTCAAACCAAATTTTATATGCATCAAAATTCATCTAGCATCTTCTAGCATATCTAGGATGCTTGCTTGCATGGGTCTTTCATCAACACACTTGTTTTGGTAAGTTCTTCACTATTATCGTATATAATTAGTGTTTTATTTATTAAAGCATCTCTTTTATTACTTGCTTGTTCTTAGATTAATTTCTAATATTCAAGATAGAGATTGTTGTGTTGATATGATTGAGTATTGTATTGTGATAGCTATCTAGGTTTTCATAATCTATGTTTAGCTAAGCTAATTGACATGTCATCTAGCTTTTAATGTCTAGGATTGAATTAATTGCAAAATCATCATCCTAGATAAGCATATAGGGTTACCTAGCTTTAAATTGCATTTTGAATATCTCACATATTCACTTAGGTTTTATTATCTCTTCTTAGAGAATTAAGTCTTGTGTTGTGACCGGGATTAGGTTGCTTAATTCGCAAGCAATTGGACTAGGTCCACTTATACCGGGATTAGGTAGATGTGTGATTATATACCAGGATTAGATTGTAATCGTTTTACACATTTAGTGGATTCGAGGTTCGAGTGTGGCTAACTTATTAGCCCGTGGTTTTTTCCCTTGAGGGTTTCCACCTAAATATCAAGTGTTATTTAATATCCCGCACATATTACACTTGTTATATTATTGTGACTAGTTAGGGGCATTTTCGTCAACTTGGCTATCAACGAAAATTGGGTAAAATTGGATAAAATCTATTCACACCCCCCCCCCCCCCCCCCCCCCCCTCTCTAGATATATATTGTACACACCTTAATTTGTTTCACATGTTTTCATTATAATTTCAACATTCATGATATTTGTCACGGTTCCGATGTGATTCATGACACAGCTAGAGTCACGATCAAACATGAAACATCAACAATTGTGATGGCATTTATTTTAGGGAAAATTGCATTGAACCTCCCTAAGGTTTGCTCTCTTACACCCATAAACAACTTTATCATTAATTGGCACTCAACCCCCTTACATTAGTCAATGGGCGTCAGAATTAACGTTTGACCGATTGAGTAAGGGTAGTTTTGTCTTTCAATAGTGTTGTATTGTACAAGTATGTCAATCAAAAACATTATATGCATGGAAAATTTATATTGAATTTAAAATTGAAAGTTGAATTAAAAAAAATAAAAAATTAAAAACCTAGAATAATGGAAAAGGCGCAAACGATGGTTTAGTTTTGGAAAAAAAAAACTCACTTTCTCTGTTGAAAACCAGAAGTTTTCTCTCTCACTATAACCTTCTCGTTGAAAAGGTTGAACCGTGAAGGTAATCCAGTTGGTCGTCATCATCATGTTGTCTCTCCATTGTTCATCGAAGAAGTTGAAGCTGACAGGCTTATCGGTTTGTCTTCACGATGGGTGAAAGGTAAGAACATAATCGTTTTTCCAAGGGACCTCCCTTTTCTATTTTTATTTAATTGGGTGAAAATTTGACGCTTAATTTGGTGAAAAATTGATGCATAACTAGGTTAGGTTTAGGGTTCAGGTTTTGACTTTCTGATAAACTTTAGAAATGCATGAATGGTTTTTTTTTTTTTTTTTTTTTTTTTTTTTTTTTTTTTTTTTTTTTTTTGAGTTAGAAATTTGTGTTGGTGTTTTGTTTTTATAGAAATTTTTGTTTTGAGAAATAAAGACATCATTATTTTATCTATACTTGGATTCATATGGGGTTCTTATATGTTATATGTTGTTTATTGAGATATATAATATATATTATAGATTCATGTTGTATGTTTGATGAATGTGATAATGTATTATTACTCTGTTTTAGTTGCTTAATGTTTTATTTAATTATTTTTTATTTTATTTTTTATGAATGTTACAATGGTTGGATATGTAACAGGTCTGATGCTTATATAGATAATAGGTCTGTAACAGGTCTGATGCTTAATGTTTTACTTTTTTTTTTTTTATTCTTTTTTTTTTATGAATGTTATATATATAATATTTTACAGGTCCCATGCTCTATTTTTTGTGTTTTGTAGTATTTCATTTGGTTTTTGGTTTGATTTAATGGTTTTGGGTTTGATAATTTGCTGCAAATGACTTTCGTTGTGTTTATGGTTTGATAGGTGTCATTGTGCTTTTGGTTTGATGGGTTTTCATGTTTGTTTTAATGGGTGTCACACTGCCATTGTGTCTTTGATTTTATGCTCTGTTTTATTATTTGACTGGTTTTCATGGTGGTTTTTCAATTTCCGTGTATTTATATCAATTTATTTTTCCAAACATTGCTATTGTTCTTTTGTAGTAACTTTGTAAGGTTCATGATGTGTATTGGCTTGATTCCATTGCAAAACACTCCATATTTGTATTAGTTGTTGCTTATGACATTATTTGAAGAAAGGAAGCTTAAGAAGTGAAGAGCAACGTCTAGTGCAAAAGTCGTCTTCAAGAGGTGAAAAACGTCAAAGGTAAATCTTGACTTCCATCCTCTTGCAAGGCGTTAGAGCACACACACACACACACACACAATTCATACATGTGTGTCCCTGCATCGTGGTTCAAACATTTGGTATAACACATTCACACACTTCATAGCATGCTCATGCATTGATCTTGTATTGACAAACATTGTGAAATTGCATGCTTTGTGACTATCTCTTTGATATGGCATGTTTGTGTGAATATGTGTTTATTTGTTTCCGTATTTTGTGTTTAGGACTTGAACATGTTCTTATTTAATGCCATATTGAGTTCCGGTCGTTTCGGTTACTCATTCATAAGGTTTCGAGTCCAAACAAGTTGACTATGCTACTTTTTATTCTCATTTGTTGTGTTGACTTCATCGTCGGATTCCGAGATGATTTCTCAACCATTTTTCAAAGTTGAGTAGTCGTAGTCGTGCGTGAGGGAGTCACGGTTCGTAATCCGAAAACGGATTCGAAATCGGAGTTCGGATGCCCAAGATACGGCTGAAGAACGTGAGAGTGCGCGAGAGAGGCTAGAGTGGCCATGAGACCACGTGTGCCCCTCCCCGTGGGGGAGGCCGTGGGGCCCACGGCCAGGGACCCTCTCTGGTCCCGTGTGGCCCACGCGCCCCCCATGGGAGGGTGACGTGGCTCATGGTGATTGGCCCTGAAAAACCTTCTCTTTCCTCCTTTTAAACTCCTCTCCTCCCCTCCTCACTTGTTGAAGAACTTGAAGTGATTTTCACGAAATTCTGCAGTTTTCTTCAAATTTTCTTTTTCTTATTTTGATCATAACTTTCTCATACGAACTCGAAATCAATCGATTCAAAAACCAAAATTGTTGGTCTTGAAGAGAGCTATAAACCCCAAGCATTTTCAGAGGCATTTGACTTCGACATTTTTCCCAGCAGTCTCATTTTCAGTACGTGGTCAGGTTGTTTGTTTCAACTTCTTCTTTTTCAATTTCATCTTTGATCATCTCTTGATTCTTACTATTTGATTGATGAAATTTGTTAAGAAGTATGTTAGATCATATGCTAGGGGTGTTTGATCATTTGTTAATTGAGTTTTAGCTTTTTGATTTGTTTTGAACATATATGTGCTAAACTTGATTTATCATGAAATTGATTCTAGAAAATGTATGTGTGATGTGCTTCATGTTATTTTCTATGTTTAATTTCATGATCTAAGAACTAGGTTTTTAGTGTGATATATTGAATATTCATACCTTGTTCTTATTGATTTACATGTCTTGATTTCTAGATAATCTTTGTGATTGTGTGTTGGAAGTATATTCTAGATTGTCATTGAACATGTACATTTTGCTTGATTGATCATCTAGCTTAATTTGTTTGTGTTTGCATCACTTGCATCACTTTAGATCATAGCCTTGCATTAGGTTGAAGTCTCTAGCAAAGTGAGTGAAGCTTTGTGGATAGAGCAAGGGAGCCTTGATTAGAGTCGGGAGGACTCGGATAATCAAGCAAGGAAGTCTTGTCTAGGGTCGGGAGGATCCGGATAGGCAAGCGAGAAATCTTCCTAGAGACGTGAGCGTCTTGGATAGGAAGTTGCTTTCTAGAGGTGTAGGACACATCTCGGATAGGAAGTAGGCTTGGTGATTCACTAGCCCGAGGGTAGATTAGGAGTTGATAGCTTGAGCGGATATCATGTGTTGATAGCTTGAGTGTGTAAGTCCTTTTCATATAGTGGATTGCTTTGCCGGTGGTTGTGGTATCAACCCGTGGATGTTTCCTCTTTGAGGTTTTACCACGTAAAAAATACTTGTGTTCATTTTTGTTTTTACTTTTCTTTATCTTCCATATCTTACATTAATTGCATATCTTGTAAATTGATTAACTCTTGTATTAGTGAAATCAATTCATTTGCTAAATCTAATCAAGTGTGCATTTTCTTTGTTGTATTCCGCATCATTTTTAATATTGCAAGAATTTGAGTAAATACCTATTCACCCCCCCTCTAGGTATATTTTACACTATATTGCTTAAGGGAATTTCAAACTTCATGTTCAACGGGACATCAACTTTTATTGGAAATCATTTTGAAATGGGGAGATTTTCAAGAGATTACATGAGTTTGAAGGATTTATGGGATTGTGCTATGCAAAAAGTACTTGGGATGGAGGTTTTAGTTGGTGATAAGTTTACACAAGAAGTTCCAATTCCTTGGAGTGATGAAGTAAGGGAAATTCGAGAGGATGCCGGGTTGATGGATGTGCTAAGTGAATTTGAGCAAAGGAATGTGAAGAGGATTCACTTTAATGTGAATTACATTCCATATTCAACAGTCTATCTTGACCAGGCTAACCGAAATCAACAACCCCATCAAAAGCCTAACAATAACCCAAACTAGCAACCCAACAACAATTCAAACCAATAGCCCACATGTTAGGATTATGCTCAATAGCAAGAGTGTAATATTGTAATTGACAATCTTTTCATATTAATAAAGTGTTTCCGATTTAACAAATCTTATAGCATTTATAGTTTAATATTATAATTGTCAAAGTAAATAATCACAAGGTCTAAAGACTATGAGAAAAGAAGAATTGTTCGTACATCTGGATATGTATGAGGAAGACACAATTCTTTAGTTAGTCTTGAATAATGTTCACAACTTAAGTTAAAGGTTGGGCATCTTTATCTTGTTAAAGTTGTAGAATTCTTTTACTAGCATTTGAGTGGGATCAAATGAGTTATGATGAGTCTGAAATCATCGGAGGGTCTTCGAGTAAAAGAATCTAGTGCACTGGGTGCATTGAACTGGATCACAATGAAAAGCTTTATCTAGAACCGTCAATAGATAATAGTCTTTTCATTTTCAAGACAATCGGAGAGTCTATCTTAATCCTGAGATAAATGATGGACTTATGGTTGCAAGTGGTATCATTTGAGTTATCAATGAGTACGATTATATAGCATAGTCTATCCTCGATAGTTTGGTGATATTCATTTGTTAATCGATAGAGGACTTCATTTATAGATATGGACATCGTGGCTCCATTTATTAAATGAGAGTATAATATCATCATATGGATGTTTTGAGGTAATTGGATATTAAATCTCAACGTTGAGTTTTCGATAGCGACTATTGAAAACATGGCTTCTAGACAAGTCAAAGTATCCAAGTTCAAAACGTGGTCATATGAGTAAATATGGTAACTTGGAGAGTTATAGGCGGTTTATGAACTCTTGGCGATTACTGATATTAATCACGAGGATACACTATCTCCAATATGATTGTCTAAGGTATGAATGAGGAACATCTTCTTATTCTATCTTTATTTAAGAGTTCAATTTTAGCTCTTTAGTGGAATGAGTTAAAATTAATGGATCGGACCTAAGTGAATCATTTGTTGATTGTGATTAGGTTATGTCTATTGAAGCTTAAATTTAGATAGCCCGCCAAGATCCCCAATCCACACGGACTTGCATGGATCACTTGATATATTCTACCGGACCAATTTGTAAGTCCATCTAGAATTGCATTTAATATATTAAGAATATAATTTGCACATTATTTATTTAATGGGCTGATTAGTTATATTAATATATTAATGAAAGGCATGTGTGCTTGTTTCTTTTAGTAAGAATGGGTCTGATTCACATGTTGGCTTTTTATTTAAAGTCTAATGGATTAAATAAAATAAGAAAATAATATTATGCCCATATTTAATGGTGTGGGCGGCAAGACTAAAAAATAGTCTAAAGATATTATTTTATTTTATTGTTTGATTAAATGGAGATTAATTAATTTATTAGTTAATCATTTAATTGAGAATCAAAATCTTTTTCTGATTAGGAAATATGTTTCCTAGGTTAAATACTATTGTTAGTAGTATACTAAAGATAAAAGACTTATTTTGTAAGAAAATAAATAATAAGGTTTATTTATTTAATCAAATATGGGAGTCTTTTATTATGTCAATAAAGAATTAAACACTTATGAGTTGAATTAGGGTTAGGATTCTAAAGTTGATAGGAATTAGGGTAAAGCACAAATCCTCTTTAGTAGAGAATTCGGTCAACCCTAATTACATCATAAGGAGAATTCGGCCAACCCTAATAGAAAGAGAAGTAGAATTTGACAACCCTATATAATACACAATATAGGGTTCGGCCACATACCCCCTCAATTGATTCACTTGATCAACTTCTTCTTCTTCTAGCTTGAATCATACTCATAGACAAGTGTTCTAATTTTCGGCCAAGACACAAGAGAGAAGAGATTATTCTATTTCGATAGTACACTAATAGCTTATAGATCAATAGGCTTTTGTGTACAACTTCGAATAAGGTTCACGCGAGTTTCGATCATTAGATTGAGAACTCAAAAGTGACCGGAATAATCTTTGTAGTCTTTTGGATGTTTTGTGACTAACGATCTGAAAAAAGAGATTTTGTTTTCCATCTTCAGGTACGCAATTCAAAGAAAGGGAGACCCCGCTCCTAGGTGATTTACGTTCGTGATAGGAGTGAAGATCTTGCGGATTACTATCGATGCAAGTCAATCGGATCACGCGACAAAAGGTATTCTACTTTTATTAGTATATATATATGTTTAATTAATTTAAAGGGTTAAGGTTCATCAAAGGAAAAATTTTAAAATATACTAAACTCGTTTTTAGTCTCGCTTTCGCTGTGTGACTGTATTTTTCCCTACACCACCAACAATGTGAACTAGTAGTCCAACATTAAACCAAGTCAACAATCCAACCCTAAAAAAAAAACCCCATTTTAATTACTAATTTTTCCTCAGCCTCATTTAATGATGATGCTAACTACAGTTCAGATGAAAGTATCTACCAATTAACAATCAATGGCAGTAGAGATAGTGTTCTTAATGAAAAAAATGACAATGGCAATAGTGATGAGGGTCCCAACGAAAACAATGACAGTGGAGATGAATATGATAGGCTGTCTGATGTCAATGAGGATGACATTACTCAATAGGAGGTAGTTGATATTAGTAGTGAGGCTGATAAGGACAAGGAGAGAGATCAACCCAATAGAGGCATTGCATTTAAGTTGGGGGGTGATGGTCGAATTAAACTAGAGGTGGGGCAGTTGTTTAAGGATAGTAGTCACTTTAAGGAAATAATATTAGACTACTCTATTCAAGAGGGATTCAAATTGAAAAGGATTATGAATGAGAGGAGCAGGATCACTTCTGGGTGTGAAGTAAAGGGCTGCCCGTGGAGAGTTCATGGTAGTCCAACTTATGATAGGGTCACTTACATGTTGAAGACCTTTACAGATAACCATAATTGCTTAGCAGTGCCTAAGAATAGGGATGTGACCTCAGTTTGGTTAGGAAAGATCTTTGAGACCTTTATCAAAGAGAATCCTTATACTAACATTAAGGTGTTGGGTGCAATAATATTGAGGCAATGTGAGGTTATTGTGCCAAATCATACACTTTATAGGGCCAAGAAGTATGCACTAAAAATAAGGGAGGAGGACCACAAGCAAAGTTACAACAAGCTGTATAGGTATGGACACATCATTTTGGAGAGGAACCCTGGATCATGTGTAAAATTGAGTACAATTAGGTATAACCTTAATCCTCAAGTCCCTACACATTTTCAAAGGTTTTATCTTAGCTTTCAAGCCCAAAATGTTGTGTATTTACAAGGGTGTAGACCCTTCATAGGGCTAGATGGATGTCATTTAAAAGGTTTATATGAGGGGATTCTTCTTTGTGCAATTGCAATTGATGCAAATTACAGGGTGTATATGGTTGGCTTAGGTGTTATTGAGATTGACTATCTTGATAGTTGGAGATGGTTTCTTGATTTGTTGCATCGACATGTGGGGTTGTATGAGTCTAGGGAGGTTTGTTTTATGACTGACTGATAGAAGGGAATTATGCTAGCATTTAATGAAATCTGGCCTAACCACAAATCTAGATTATGTGGTAGACATATATTGTAGAACATGATGGCCAAGTATGTTGTTTGTTCTATATTAAAAAAAAAAAAAAAAGTATGTTGATTATGTAATTTTCTAGCTATTTTTATTTTTCATCATATTTAAATAAATGCTATTGATTTGTAGGTTCAAAATTGATTACTTGAGGGAACTATATTGGCCTGCTGCTAGAAGCTCCAACAAGACAGCATTTTTGAAAGTCATGGATGATATCAAAAAGACCTCTACAAATGCACATGAATACCTTACTAGAATTTCATTGGAGAATTGGGCAGTCCATGCGTGACAGCACATGTAAAACAGATCACAACATGAACAACGTTGTTGAAGCATTCAATGGTTGGATGAACAAATATCACACACTGCCAATGTTGACCATGATGGAAAGGGTTAGACAGAAGTTCATGAAGCAAATTCGAGATATATATGAAAATACACTGAGTTGGGAGTCAAACATACCACCTATAGCTAATCGAATGCTATAGAAAGCCCAAAAGCAAGGGAGATATTTGGAACCATTACGATGTGGAGAATACGAGTTTGAGATTATCGATGGGAATAGGCAATTTGTAGTCGAACTTGACAAACACACTTGCCAGTGTGGTATATGGGTTATCTCTAGGGTTCCATGCAAGCATGTAATGGCATGCATCTCCAAAAAACGAGACAATGTTGAAGATTATATGGACGATTACTTGAAGAAAGCTACGTATTTGAAAACTTACTCCAACAACATCCATGCAATTCCAGATGAGAACTTATGGCCAAATGGTGAATTCGAAATTGTTCTATAACCAGTCAAGAGAAGGAGGGCTGGAAGGCCAGGACTGTCAAGAAGAAAAGGGTCGAATGAACTAAGAAAACAAGCCCACACTGCATGGACTGTTGATTCCACACTCTCATTGCACAGAGGACAAAAAACCCCTATAGAGATTCCCCTTCCATCTAGATTTTGATATATTGGCAACCTGTCAAAACAAGCACGCCAAATAAATAATTTTACCTTCAGCAGCAAAGTTATTCTCCAAAGAAATTTCCACCAATTATCTATCTCATTCAAACCCAAGAGCTAGGCGTATCAACCATGGCACACCCAAGCCAATACCCACTTTTAATCGAATACAAACCATGCAACTCATAGTGTCAAATAACACTCCAAAGAAATTTCCACCAATTATCTATCTCATTCAAACCCAAGAGCTAGGCGCATCAACCATGGCACACCCAAGCCAATAACCACTTTTAATCGAATACAAACCATGCAACTCATAGTGTCAAATAACAAAATCCTCCAACCGAGATAGACCCACCGGTAAGCTTAGGATTATAATGATGCTTGAATACTGGATACACAATATATCGATAATTATGAGTTGTACTATTCGCATCCATATAATATAATGATCTAATAATGCCCCACTTTCAAAAATCCTAAAATTTAATTGGTTTCTTTCCTAAACTACCATTATTTCTTTTTCGAACTTCACACACCCCATTATGCTTCCTGCACACCCCTTCCTCACACCTTTTCTTTTCTTTTCTTTTTTGTTTAACCTCTATCACAAATCAGTAAATGAACAAAATTGAAGAGTGGCGTGTTAGATTTTGGTTGACCTCCAATTGTGGGCTACATATTGAATAACAATTGTAATATGGGATGTCTAACTTAATTGGGCCAAATTAGTAGGATGTTAATTGGGCTCCGGAAATGTCTTTGGGTATGGGTTGAAATGTATAAAGACCTAATACCAATTTGATTAATATAAAAGGATCAGGTAGTGGTTATGGTCCCCAAGTAAAATCATATATATATGAAATTTGCTCTTCTCTTTCAATTCCCATTCTAGAAATTTCTCAAGGCATATTTGGAATACTCAAGGGGATTTGGCTATGGAAGACCTCACCATTCATTGCCTTGTGAAGACCTCACCGTTTATTGCCTTGTGAACATGGATCCAGATGTATCTTCTTACCAATTGTTCTTAACAATTCAACATGATGATTTTGACATTCTTAATTGGGGATTTGTGTTTGGAAATTTCTGATATTTGGAATTGAAACTTACAATTGGTATCAGAGCCACTCATGTTGAATTGTTGAGTAACAATTTCCCATAGCACTTCTGAATTTATTGAATATCTTTGTAATTGGGTATGCTACAGATTTTTGAAAAACCGTGTGCACATGTATGTTTGTTTAATGAATGTCCACATAATTGCAATTGTTGAATATCATGTTACTGCAACATTTTTTTTTAAGGGGCGTGAGTGCATGTGGGTTTATTTGATGAAGAATCATGTGATTACAATTGTTGAATGTCCATACAATTGGGTTTACTGCAATATTTTTGAAAACTGTGAGCTGTATGTTTGTTTGATCAATATTCATGTGATTACTATGTGTTGAATACCCATGTGATTGTTTCCTTCTTTGGAATAAATTGATTGAAATTATATGTTGCCAAAGTGACCTCTATAATGCAAATTTACTTATTTTGGTATATAAAGAGGTGCATGTCAATCATTTATGCAAATGATGACCGGCCCAAATGAAGGTTGTTGTTTGGCCAAATAGTAGGCATGCTTGTGGCGATAAATATGTGAGAATTATTAGGCTTTCCATGTGAACAATGAGCCAGTCCAAAGAAAGGCTTATTGCTTGACATGATTGATTGTCAATATTTGATTACTGCATGGAGAGTACCACTTACTGTTGATATTTCTATCCAAAGACTAAATGTCAATGTTGTGCTAGGTATCTTGTGCTAGGGCCCACCATTGTGTGAATTGTTTGATCATGTCATGTATGAATTTATTAATTGAATATTCTTGGATTGTGACATGATCGTTGATTGTGAACCTGTAATTTTGTATTGTTCTCAACTCAAATACCGCTTATGCTTCAACAATATCTGCCAATATCAATTCCATTCCTATGCTTAATGGCACAAACTTCAAGAATTGGAAAGAGAATGTTATGATTGTTCTCGGTTGCATGGATCTTGACCTTACGCTTCGGGAAGAACGGCATCCACCTCTCAATGAGAATAGTTTCACTAATGAAAAAATGAACATGGAAAGGTGGGACCGTTTTAATCGCATGAGTCTTATGATCATGAAATGTTTCATTCCGGAAACCTTTAGGGGCTCTATGTCCGAAGAGAAAAATGCTACCAAGTTCCTTAAAGAAATAGAACAACGTTTTGCAAAAAACAAAAAAGGCTTAAACAAGTACCCTTTTGGCTAACCTTGCTTCAATGAAGTATAAACGAAATTAGAATGTAAGGGAGTACATCATGGAGATGTCTAATCCCGCTTCAAACTAAAGGTACTAAAGTTAGAGCTGTCTGAGGACTTGCTCGAGTATCTGGTTCTTATCTCACTTCCTGCACAATACAGTCAATTTAAAGTGAGTTACAACACCCAAAAGAACAAATGGACTCTTAATGAGTTTTGAAAATATACAAACGTAGTTAAATAGCTTAAAGCATACCTAGAAGGAGGAGTGAATAGGTTTTTACGCCTTTTTTAATCTCTTGAACAATCAATTAGTTGTAAGGGGTATAATAACATAAAAACACAATAACAGGGAATACTTGTATTTTAATATTTGTTTAATGTATTACAAGTATTAACGAATATAACAATATACAAAGATAACACTATACGGAAGAATTATATTTATAAATATGATCAAATGAATTTATTTACAAATCACACTTTACAAAATCTTGTTCCAATATACATCACAAGTGAATAATATGCAACAAGATAACAACATACACATAAACAAATATAAGAGATAGAGATAGAAAGAATTAACATAAGAGATTTTTTAGCGTGGTAAAATCTCTAAGGAGGAAACATCCACGGGTTAAAATACAACCATTGGGTACTATATATATTGGATGATAGATTAGAAATTTCTCAAATATGACCAACCTATGATATACTCTCTATTGGAGTCTATGTCTACCTAATCCCTATTGGAAGATACAAAATCCTTCAATGATGCGAAACCACCATATATTGGACTCCATACCAAACCAACATCGTTGGATGATTAGAAATTCCTCAAGCATGCATACACATCCCATGTACCACACTTTATTGGAGTCTATGTCTGAAAGTATACAAACGTAGTTAAATAGCTTAAAGCATATCTACAGGGGGGTGAATATGTTTTTACGTCTTTTTCAATCCCTTGAACAAACTTACGTTTGTTCCTCAAGGTAGCCTTACATACAACATATAAACCAAGGATTCATATATAGACAATATAAGCATGTGATCATTTAAGCATAGTCTATGTATATCAATTAGTTCATGAGGTATAATAACACAAAAAACTCAATAACAAGGAATACTTGTATTTCAATATTTGTTCAATGTATTACAAGTATTAACAAATATAACAATACACAAAGGTAACAATATACAAAAGAATTATAATTACAAATATGATCAAATGAATTTGTTTACAAATCACACTTTACAAAATCTCGTTCCAATATACATCACAAGCGAATAATATGCAACAAGATAACAATATACAAATAAACAAATATAAGAGATAGAGATAGGAAGAATTAACACGAGAGATTTTTTAACGTGGTAAAACCTTCAAGGAGGAAACATTCACGGGTTGAACTACAACCATTGGGTACTATATATATTGGATGATAGATTAGAAATTCCTCAAAAGTGACCAACCTATGATCTACTCTCTATTGGAGTTTATGTCTACCTAATCCCTATTAGAAGATACAAAATCCCTCATCGATGCGAAACCACCATATATTGGACTCCATACCAAACCAACATCGTTGGATGATTAGAAATTCCTTAAGCATGCATACACATCCCATGTACCACACTCTATTGGAGTCTATATCATACCAAACGCCTGGGCCTATCAATAATGTAGCCAACTCCCTATCCAAGGTACTCATGCCTCTAGAGAGCCTCTCATGCATGACTATCCAGACCTTTCCGATCCTAGCCATGACTTCTTACTTAACTATCCAAGTCATCCCGACTCTAGTTAAGGCTTCTTGCTTGATTATCCAGACCTTACGTCCTAACCAAGGCTTCATTGATTGACTATTCGGACATCTCGTCCTAATCAAGACTTCATGCCTTTTACAAGGACTTCCTAGTGTGATCATATAAATGCAAATGATGCAAACAATCAATTCATCATAGAACATATGATCAATACATTCCATGGAACAACTAGACCTAAACATGTGAGAACACAAGTAGTATAGTCTAGATGCCAAAACATGAATTAAACCTAGAGCATGTGAAAAACACCTAACTCAAAAGCTCCTAGTTTCATTCACACAAATAACACTTGAATAAATCATAATCATGAAGCACATATTCAAGATGTTATAAACATACACATAAATGCTAGAATCACAAATTATATTCAATGAATATTCTAACCAAAGATTTAAAGCAATGATATAATGAATAATCAATTAAATCCTGGATGTCTCTAAATACATAAACACATGTGCTAATCATAGATTTGTTCAATAAGAGGATCTAAGCACATGTTAGGGTTATTGATTATAAAATACATCAATCAATCCACAAATAACCCTAGATATCAAACTAATCACAATACAACTCTCAAGCATATGAAAAACCTAAAATTTAAGAAACTAGTTCACATATGTCTCTAATTAGACTTTTGATTAAGTTTGATTATGAAGCTATCTTTCTCAATAGCATTCACCATACATATACATACATATAGAAGAAGAAACCCTAAGCAAATTGAAGGTTATAAAAGAAGAAATCTCAAAGATATGAACACTATTTTGCAATCACGAGCTGGTTCGGTTTTGATGGTAAAACCACTTGAAAACTCAATCAAAAAGTTGCAAGACCACTTGGAAAAGGTAGAGTACTGGAATACGAACAATCTCCAACTTGAATCAACCAATTCCGACTTTGTATGAGAAAAGTATGGTGTTTGGAAGGTGAGAAAAGTTGAGAGAAAATTTCAGCACTTGAGATATTCTAATTTTTCTTCTTGAAATGAATGGGAGGGAATTGAGGATTTTAAAAGAGATGAAAGAGAGGGAAAACGAGCCAACCACAAGGTGACACGTCACCAAGCCTGTGTGGGGTGCGTGTGGCACACATGGGCAGAGGTTTGCTATGGCCGTGTGGCACACGGCCTCCACACGTGGCCACCAAGCTTGGCTGTTGGCCATGCTTGCTCCTCTCGCGCACTGCTCGCATTCTTCGGCCATATCCGGGCCTCCGAACTCCGATTTTGAATCCGTCTTTAGATTACGAATCGTGACTCCCTCATGCACAACAATGACTATGAAACTTTGACAAAATATTGAAAATTCATCTCGGAATACGACGATGAAAACAACTCAACGAATGAGAACGAAAAGTAGCGTAACTACATCGTTTGGACTCGAAACCTAATGAATGAGTAACTGAAATGACTATGACTCAATAAGGAATCATATGAGATCATGTTCAAGTCCAAAATACAATAAACACAAACAATTAAAAACAAGATCACACATGTATGCCATTTTCTAGACATAGTCTTAGACAAGGAATAAAATATCAATATCGGTATCGGTATCCATATCAGGCTTCTAAATTTATGGATATATCGGGGATATTATCGATATCGGTGGATATTCGGTAAAAATTAAAATAATGATGGATATTTACATTTAAAGTTTAGAATTTTTTTGTGAAACTTTAGGACAAGCTTAAACAAATAATTATACATCAAATGAATCATATTTCAACAATAAATTAGCATAGTTATGAGTTTATTATAAATTATAACGTAGATAGAGTCTGTATATAATTTTTAAAATTGAGTATTTAATAGAATAATATTTTGTTTCACTTTTACAATATTATATATAATATAAAGAGATTATATATTTAATAAACAAAATTATCATTAAAAAATATATATAGTTCCATACTTCCAAGATTCTATCATAAATCATAATTCATACATAATAATACATTGCATGTCTGAAATTTAAAACCAAAATGAATTCCTTGCTGGTTCAAATACATAAGATACATTTCTATCTTGATTCGAACAATAATTTTCTCGGGAAAATGTGTTAACATAGTTTTCAAGGTAGTTATTAATTTGCCACACATATGTTGCTTGATCTCTTCCAACTGATCCATGAATTTGGTAGTTTGGATTTACCCAACTTGGTGGATATTGTTGATCTGCATGCATAGGTATTGCATATGGCATTTGTGGAGAAGGATGTTCAAGTATACTGCAGCCACCATAACTACCATAATATGGTACATGAGAACCTGACCTTGTCTGCAAATCACTCAAAAAACTATTTTCTATGTCCATACTCATTAAGGAGAGAGACATATTTAAAGAATCTTCATCAATTTGACTTGTTCCTTTATGTTGTTTTCCACGATTTTGATCAAAATTACCTGCATGAGCATCCCAACCTGTTGCACTAGCATTCCAACCTGTTGCACCAGTATCCCAACCTCCGGCACGAACATCCAAACTTGTTGCACCAACATCCCAACCTCTTGCACCAGAATCCCAACCTCCTCCATCATCTCCATCATCTTTTCCTCCACTATTTCCATGTATGTTGGTCATTGGAAGAGCTATTAACAGTAACTCCACGATCTACACCAACTTCTTCTCTAATCACTTGTTCAACATTTGTTCCCATATCTCGAGCATGAGAAGAAATTTGTGGATCAGGATTTCCCTCATTATCATCCAAATAGGCAAGTCTAACCCAGTCAAAAAAAGGATTCTCATTGTCGTCCCCTGCTTCAACAGCTACTTGGAGTAGATCTATAAAATCAGTTTCATCTACTTTATCTTTTTCAGTTGCCATATCCCTAATTTTCAACTTCATATTATAATAAGAGTAAACAAGTTGTTCAAGCTTAGAATAGGCAAGATAATTTCTTTGTTTTGTGTGAATTAAAGCAAATGTAGACTAATTTCTTTCGCATGCAGAAGATGATGCTATTTGTATTTGTGACAATACGCGAACTGCTATTGCACGCAATGATGGAGCACAATCTCCATACATTACCCACCAATCAGATGCAATAAAATTATTTAGTATTATAAGTATGAATACCATTTCAATGATATTATTATTACATAGATTTTTGTAATAAAACTTATATACCTGGTTGCATTTTGCTTCTAGCTGTTATGGCTGCTCGTTCACTAAAACTTTTCTTTCCATCCTTAAAGTATATGAGCTATATTCATGACTCATGAGATCAGTATGTAAATAATATATATAAATATGAGTATATGACACAATATTCTCATGCAAAGAAGTTATAATATTGGAATTATAAAATTGATTGTAAGTTGTAACTTATAATATTGGAATTATAAAATTGATTGCCAAATTCTACTTCAATAATTATACTATTAACTATTGTGTTTGAAAATTTTATAAATTTGTTAATGCTTCTTTTAAAATAATTTTCAATATAGATTATTTGAACAATAATTTAAGTGTTTAAGATTAATTTTTTAAAAAAAATTTGTTGCAAAATATCCCTAGATTTCGAGATGAAATTCACAATATTTCGGGAATATTGGGAGATTTTTATAGATATTTCGAAATCGATCGGATATTTGCTAGACATTAGATATTACCCCTGTTTCGATATCGGTCCCTCCAAAATATGGATATATCGGTGGATATGTCGATTTTACAAACCCTGGTCTTAGAACATGCAATTCTACAATGTATGACAATTTGAGTTCAATGCATGAGCATACTAAAACATGTGAATGTGTTATATAAAATGTGCACAACCATATAGGGACACTTATGAATGATTTGTGTGTGTGTGCCTATGCCTTGTAAGAGGAATGAGGTCAATTATACCTTTGATGAGTAATGAAGCTAATTCCCCTTAACAAGCCACCACCTTGCATGAACCGTAGCCGAGTCTTTCTTTGAAGCTTTGTATCATCATGATAACGACCACTAATCAATACAAGATAAACTTCGTTTTGATATAGAATACATGCCAAGACAAACCAAAAACCTAACAATCTCCCCCTTTGGCAAATTCCATGTCAAAACACCTATACATATACTAAAACAATTACAACGAAAATTTGGTCACAATGAGTTACACATTTCTAGACAAAATTTTCTATAACAAGTCTTGAACTTCAACTTGGTCTTCTCTTCATATCACCTAAATTCAACTTGAAAGCACAAGAATATCCAAGAGACAACAAATATGGCAATATATATTCTTAGGCAAGAAAATAAAACAATAAGGTTCAAATGGATCATGTATGCTCCCTTTTAATACATGTTATCCAACAAAAATATTCTAG
The DNA here is from genome assembly GCA_030490815.1 of Acer saccharum. Classification (NCBI taxonomy): domain Eukaryota; kingdom Viridiplantae; phylum Streptophyta; class Magnoliopsida; order Sapindales; family Sapindaceae; genus Acer; species Acer saccharum. The sequence continues at coordinate 37,467,871 of CM059867.1, forward strand.
CCAAGAATCAAAAAAAAAATATTACAAGCCATAAAGTTCAAACTTGATACCAAAAACACCAAAAACTAAAAAAATAATAATAAATGAGACTTAGCAAGCTAGAAACATATCATATATATCTCCCTCATATCTCCCTATATTTCTCCCCCTTTTTGACATGATATGAAGCCAAAAAGAAAGAATAAGAAAATATACCTCATATTCATTTCTAGCCACTTGTGCCACTAAGGAAAGTTGTACAATGTGATGATCTCACATAATGCTTTGTTGTAGTTGCTTTTCTTTCCAATTCTTTGATCTTCTCATCTTGAACCACTGTCTTAGCATTAAGATCTTCAATCTTCCTTTGTGACGCCTCAATCATCCTTCGTGACTCTTCAACCTTTTTCTTCAATTGTATAGCCCAACTTGGAAGAATAGGTGTGCTAGATACATGGCTTGAATCATGAGATTCACCAAATAGCCTAAATGTATCACTAAGCTTTCCTTTATCCTTGTATGACATGGTCGCCATACGTTTCTCACTTAACTTCTCTAAGGGAGGAAGTAGCACATCATCATCTTTATTCTTCAATCCTTTAGCTTTCTCTTGCAAAACCTTTTTGCACTCATAACCTCTCAAAGGCCTAAACTTGTTGGCTTTGATAGTCTTGGAAGAGGAAGTAAGATTAGAATTGTCAACGGGCTTTGTAGGATTGCTAACTCCAACTTTCTTAGCTTTTCCCATGACCTTGTATCACAAAAACACTAAAAACACAAGTGAGTGGAAACATCAAAGCAAGTTAGTGACCAATAAACATATACAAAGGCAAAAACATCATTTTTGAACAAATCAACATGCATATAAGAAATTATCATAGCATCTTTAAGATTTATCAAAAATAAGAATAATGCCAACATTCAACAAATTTGAAGAATCATGTGAACAAAGCATACAAGAGAACAAAACATAGCATATAATACTCCCCCTTGATAAATGCCCCATCTAACATCTAGATAGACAATTGTTCACATGTATCGCCACACATTCACATCACAATCAATTTCAATAGATTTTCAAATAAGCTTCACATAGCAATGAGAGTTACACTTAGATTTTCAATCACTTTCATATATCTTCAAAAATTGCTAAAGTATCAAAATACCAAATAAGCAAATGTGAGTGTGTGAAGATTTTGCTTCAAGAATATAAAAGAAAGTATTTTGATAATCAAACATGCAAACATTTTCAACATCTATTCATCTCAAACCTTTCCGTAAAAAGGTTAAATCGATTATCATTCGAAATTTTGCTTTTAAAAAGAATAGATCTTAATATGTGAGCGTTGTGTGTGCATGTGGCTCGTCAATCCATTTCTATTTTACAACCCGAACTATTTGATTATTCAACTTGAAATTCCCTTAAGCAATATAGTGTAATATATACCTAGAGGGAGGGTGAGTAGGTATAGGCCCAAATTCTTCCAAAATATTTTTTCTCAATACAACAATGAAGTGCACACTTGGTATGTCTAACAAAATGATTTGTTTTATTCAACACAAGTGGAAAACAATATACAAGTGATGCAATCAATATATGATATGGAAGATAATAAAACATAAAGCGAAATATGACACAAGTATTTTTATGTGGTAAAACCTCCTAAGAGGAAACATCCACGGGTTGATACCACAACCACCGGCAAGCAATTCACTATGAATAAAAAGAGATACACACTCAATGCAATCAACTTCTAATCTACCCTCGGGCCTAGTGAACCACCTAACCTACTCCCTATCCAAGGTGTGTCCTACACCTCTAGAGAGCAACTCCCTATCCAAGGCTCTCAAGCCTCTATGAAGATTTCCTTGCTTAGCTATCTAGATCACCAAGATCTTAGTCAAGCTTCCCTAGCTCAACCATCCAGAGTACCACACTCCTTGTTAAGACTTTTGCTTGGCTATCCAGAACACTTTCCTAGCCAAGTCTTCTTGCTCAAATTAAAGCTTCACTCACTTTAACAAGAGACTTCAACCTTTCCACAAGGCAATGATAAGTGATGCAAATGATGTAAACACAATCAAATAAAACAAGATGATCAATCAAGCTCGATGTACATGCTTAGTGATGATCTAGAATAAGCTATCAACACACAATCACAAATCTATCAAGAAATCAAAGCATGTGAATCAATAATAACAAGATATGAATATTCAATATATCACACAAAAATCTCAGTTCTTAAATCATGAAATTAAACCTAGAAAATACCATGAGGCACATCATATATATCATTTCTAGAATTAATTTCAAGTTCAATTAAGTTTAGCTAAAATATGTTCAAGAGAAATCACAAAGCTAAAACTCAACAATCAATCAATCAAACAAACCTAGAATGTGAATTAACATCATTCTTAACACATTTTATCTATCAAATAGGAAGATTAAATGAGATGATCAAAAGAGAAAGTGATAAGAAAATGTTTCACCTACAAATGATGAGTCTCGGACTGAAGACTGCTCACTACGAAAAATCACGACATCATTTGGTTCTGAAAATACTTGGGGTTTGTTCCTCTCATCAAGACCAACATTTTTGGTTTTGAATCAAGTGATTCGGAGTTGAAATGAGAGAGTTATGGTGAAATTAAGATTTGAAAAATTGTGAGAAAAAAAATCTGCACACACCAAATTTTGTTCTTCTTTTCACACATCTCTTTGAATTGCCGTGAGAGAGGGAATATATTGAGAGAGAGTGTGATCAGGTGAGGTAAGCTCACGTGAGAAACATATCAAATGACCAATAAGAGATCACACCTAAGACACCTCATGCATTTGATTGACCATGCACACCAAAGCTATGTACATGTAATGTATGCAATAAAAACCCATAAGAATTCAAAAACTTTCAATTAGTTTTTGATTGCCGTGTGCTTCACGGGGACAGAGAGCATGTTTTGGCGTGTGCCTCACGTGCCCTCTATGGTTAAGGGGGCAAAAGGAAATTTGCCATCTTTTACCGTTTAGCACCCTTTCGCGTACCTCTCACGTTCTTTGACCGTTCTCCAATCTTCGAACTCCAATTCGAATCCGTTTTCGGATTACGAACCGTAACTCCCTCACGGACATGGACATCAACAAAACTTTGATGAAAAAAATATAGAAATCGAAAAAACAAAAACCATGTACGACAAATGTACGGAAAGTTTCGTAACTTCTAACTCGGAGCTCGAAAACAAAAGAGTGAGTAACCGAAACGACCGGAACTCAACAAGGAATCATTTGAGATCATGTTTAAGTCCAAAACAAAATAAACATAAACAAATAAACACAAAATCACACAAGTATGCCATTTCCTAGAGATAGTCCTAGAACATGTAATTTCACAATGTTTGTCAATTTGAAACTAATGCATGTGCATACTTCAATAAGTGTGTGAATGTGTTATACCAAATGTAGCACAACGATGTAGGGACAAACATGAATGAATTGTGTGTGTGTGAGCTTACGCCTTACAAGAGGAAGAAGTATCTTGATACCTTAGCATCCAAGTAACCGTTTTTCCTCTTGAAGACGATATTTGCATGAGATGTTGCTTTTCTTCTTTGAAACTTCTTTTCACCAAGAACCACCTAAGCAACTAACCATTACAAATCAAGAGAGTTTGTAATGGAATCAAGCCAGTACAAATCAAGGATCTTACACAACTATACTCCATAAGCCTTTTTATTTCGTTTTAGGCTTGAATCAAAGATTTTTTTTTTTTTTTAATGATTCATTTCAACACTTCTTTGACATTTTACAAACATAAACATATACACCTCATGGCGGCTTTCACTCATCACAATGGTATAGCCCTTTCCTACATTGGGCGGCTACACAACCAAGCTGTGTAGCTCTTTCCATGAGGGTGCTCATTGAGTTCTATGTTGCCGAAGCAAATGGATACCAACCATTTGTCATTTTTTAATGTACTAGTCCTTAGGACTTCAAGTTATATCCAAACTTACATTAATCAAACTCAACACACTTAACCAAGCATATAAGAGAAGCAAAGTACATTTTTTGAAACCAAGTTTTGTGGCTTAAAAGCAAATGATCAAAAAGCAAGTAAAGAGACTTACTCAAGATTTCTACTTCTCAAGAGAGTAGCTATCTGTTGACGGTGATTTTTCGATAGTCAACCGGTCAACGATCTAGGTTGGTGAAACCTGAAGATAAACGTAATGAAAGTAGAAAAATAAAAGATGAGCAAGCATAACACATATTTTACGTGGTAAAACCCCAAGGCGGGGAAACATCCACGGTGAAATTGTTGACGGTGATTTTTCGATAGTCAACCGGTCAACGATCTAGGTTGGTGAAACCTGAAGATAAACGTAATGAAAGTAGAAAAATAAAAGATGAGCAAGCATAACACATATTTTACGTGGTAAAACCCCAAGGCGGGGAAACATCCACGGTGCCGGTGACGGCGAGAAGTGATCCACTATGAATATAAGGATTACACACTCAATACTCGCTTTCTCTCAAATAATTGCTTATGATCATCCCCCCGATATAATGAATACATTGATGTATTTATAGGGTTTGATCTAGGGTTGCCCTAGTTTCTGTCGTATAAAAGGTGGACTCATTAATTAGAGTCTTTGTAGGATTCTTGTAGAGTAGATAAATTAGGACCCATTTCCTATTTGGTGTGTATCCTTCTAGAAGCTTACAGTTCTTTCTTGATTAGATTTCTCTAGTACTGGAGAGGAAATAGGGATATTTCCTTATTGGAATATTATCCTAAGATTCCGTATCTGTGCAGATCTCTTCTTGATATGGCCTATCTTGGTAAGGCTGTATTTCCCGTTTTTGGCTAAGTACTGATTTTTGGCCGAGCAGACTTGGCCGAGTAGAATCTTGTCCGAGCACACTTGGCCGAGCACACTTGGCCGAGTAGACTTCTTAGCCGAGTGGAATGTTGGCCGAGTAGAATCTTGTCCGAGCACACTTGGCCGAGTAGACTTCTAGCCGAGTAGACTTCTAGCCGAGTGGAATGTTGGCCGAGTGGAATCTTGGCAGAGTAGACTTCTAGCCGAGTGGAATGTTGGCCGAGTAGACTTGGCTGATTGAAACCCTTGGCCGAACAGGTCTTTAGCCAACCATATTCCATCTATAGATGGCCCCTCATATGGTGATGTCATGCATTCATGTTGACCCTTTTGATAACGTGTCCCACATTTGACTTTTTATGACGTGGAATCACTATATTTCCGTATTACCCGCTATCTTTGCTGACGTGTCATGCTGACGAAAAAACCCCTATAACAATACCCCCTCAAATCTGCGAGATGAGTTCTTGGTGACTTATCGAAGGGGATTTGAATAGTTCTCCTTTGATTTTTGTTGCTCGTCTTCAGCCTAAGTCCAAGTTACTACCCAGCTGATGTTTGAACAATTGTCGGACATTTGTTGAGCCTTTGGTTGCTCTTTAACTCCTCTTGTCATTTTTGCCTTGTATACTTCTGTGATGCCTTGGTGCGCACTTGCACTATATATATTTGGTATTTGGTATACTTTGCATTTGGTTCTGGTCGCGCTCGATAAACTTCCTTGTCTCCTCAAGCTTTGATTATTGAGATCTTTTTTCGCTCACTTGGGCGAATGTGAGTCCCCTTTATAACTTTGTTCGGCTTTCCTCGGATCCTTTTTGTACTGCTGCTGCATATCTGATCTTTCTGCTGTAATTCCTTTTAAATAGGTATGAATTAGGTCTCCTTTTAGTTCCATAATCAACCTCCAATAAGGCTAATTCAATGCGACTTAAAGTAGGAAGTATAATCCTTCTAACTTTAGGAATTTTAATCCAATCTCGACTAATCCCAACATGAAAAGTTTAGGATCAACTAAAATTGAATTAAAGTGACTTTTAGGCCTTTGTTAATCTTCCAAAACATGATAAATTCGTCTAAGACCTTCATTCCCGAATAGGCAGCCCACAATGCTTTATTTCTAAAATCCCGTGTAGAAATTCTGGGCTGACCTTTGGGTAGTAAAATAGTCATAACTCCTTCCAGAAAACTCGAAATCACAAACCGTAAAATTCTATGGAAAGCTAACTTCTGTATCTTTCCAACCATATAAGTTTTGAAACCCAGTTCCTTCTGAGATGATACAGTTTAATTCTTTAAGTTGACCCATCAGCAGATGCTGCCCGCGTAGAAATTCTAGGCTGACCTTTGGGTAGTAAAATGGTCATAACTCCTTCTAGAAAACTCGAAATCACAAACCGTAAAATTCTACGGAAAGCTAACTTCTGTACCTTTCCAACCATATAAGGCTCGAAACCCAATTCCTTCTGAGATGATACAGTTTAATTCTTGAAGTTGACCCATCAGCAGATGCTATTTTCACAGGTTTGCTCAAGAAATCTTCCAAATTGCTTCCAATTATCTTCTAGGACTTCAATAGCTGAGAATGCTTCTATCTGAAATATCTTTTCTTCTTGTCGTATCCTTTAAAGGAATCCTTTAAAGGAAAGTTCTGACGATCTTTGAAGTTTTAGGGCTCAAGACAGCTTGAAGATGTCGAGGTTGAAGATCATAAGAGGAACTCATTAAGGTTTCCCTGAGCCGTGTCTTTCCTCACAAGCTGAGAAGAATACAGTATATGTCGTCGCTCTTGGCAAGGTAAGATGTCGCTCTATAGAGATCGTGCTTCAAAGCATCCACCCCCTGAGACCACTGCCATATATATATACATGCTCCTGGTGAGTTGGGGGCTTTTGTTCTCCAGGGGTTCATGTTGCTTGGAATCTACCCCCTAGCATCGTTGTTATTCTTGAGTTGATGCCGACGTGCAGGGTAGGAGCCACGCTTTTGGCACATTGTCTGGGTAGCCATTATTTTCTTCTTTGGTTGAGTCATTCCAAGCGTTCGGCCTGGATCTTTCTTGTCCATTTGAACTTTTTCTCGGCTTATCTTGTTTCGTAGGTTTGATTCTCCCTTTTGGCCGATCTTTCTTATAGACCGGTCTTCTTTTTGGCCGATCTTTCTTACAGAGGTTATTTATTTATTTATTTATTTTTAAATACCTTCTAGCTAATACTCCTGCAAAAAGAAAGCACTTTATGTATATAAATACAATTTTGACTTATAACTTACTTGCATTCGACTTTGTTCATTATTGTCTCTTTTGCAATTGCTCATTGGCTTTTGTACTTCTTGCAAATTGTTCCAGGTGTTCGCTTATGGCTCAGGGCAACTTGAGTATTTATTTTACACCACGGGGGTCCTGACTCACTGTATCTAAGTTTCTACCCACTTTCGGGGTTTTTACTTGATTTTTAGCGAGCCAAGCCAACCTCAAGGCGTTTGGCCCAGGTGGCCTAGATCTTGCGTTTGAAAGCTTCCTGACTGTTTTTATGTGCACTTGCCCATTGGAGCTTTGTACCTGCATATTTTAAACTTAACAGATGCAATATAAACGGAAAAATCTTTAACGGAAAAATCTTTACCCCTTTCCACAAGGCCGGATCGCTGACAGTGTTTTATTCACACCCAGTCAGTTTTTGAGCTGACAGCGCTTTATTTGCACCCAGTCAGTTTTTGAGCTGACAGTGCTTTATTTGCACCCAGTCAGTTATTCTTTTTGATCAATTTGGTATACCTGCACACTCGTAAACGTGTAAATAATAAAAATATTTTAAAATATTTTGTTTTATTTTTACCCGAGTGTAACATTGGTTCTTTGTTTAAGCTGAGTAACTCATTTAACCAAGTATCTCATTAACTGGCATTAAGTTTGAGTAATCCATTGGTTTTATTGGGTCAAGTTTTTGTTATACTTGATTGGTTTATCCAAGTATCTAGTTACCTTGGTCTGAACAAATATATTATCCTTAGTTTGGCTTCAAGAATGATCAAGTATCTCATTAAACTGGTCATCTTCAGACTGATCAAGTGTCTCATTAAATTGATCAGTTTTTCTTCAAGAATGATCAAGTATCTCATTAAACTGGTCATCTTCAGACTGACCAAGTGTCTCATTAAACTGATCAGTTTTTCTTCAAGAATGATCAAGTATCTTATTAAACTGATCATTTCCAGACCGACCAAGTGTCTCATTAAACTGGTCAGTTTTACCCAGGTGTTACGTCGAGGCTCACCACGACCATACACTTAGGTCCCCTGCACAAGTTACCTAGGACGTCTCCTGGTTTTGTCTGCTACAGGGGTTTGCCGAATCGTTGGGGTAGTGTATACCGGCCAACACAGCTGTGCATCTCACCAGACATATTCCGGCGGTGCCCCGAGCAGTTTTCCAAGTGTCCTGTTTTCCAGGTATCCTAGTGCCTCGGGTTTGCCTTTTCACTAAGGATACGTTCGTATCTGATTAGCTCGGCGGGCATGCTATTTCAGCTTCTCCGCCCCTCGGACACTATCCACTCGCTCTTCGCGGTTTCATGACGCCCGAGTACTATCTTCGGGCTTTACGCTCCAAAGATGACCCCTTCGGCCTATGTTAGTGAAGATTTTGGCCCCTTTGGCCTTTTCTTCGAATTTCTACATGCACCGAGATAAAACTTGTTTTGCGCGGATTGAGACTATCCTCAATTTCTGTACTCAAGTTTTCAGCTTGTCTCTCTGTCAGACACATGAGTAGCATTTGCACAAATATATATATTTTAATAATGCCGAACAAAAATAGTTGGATCCATGCACGTTATTGGTGATGGTTACTGTTCGGGATAGAATACCCATGGACTCTTGATGGATGTTTTGCATACAAAAACCATATAGCATGCTAATAAAACAAGTAGTATATATTTTCGCAAGTATATACGTGAGTTGTATTTATTATGTATGAAAGAAACATACAGCGATAGCATGTGTAAGTGGGGTGTAATACTAGAATAAATATACAAGCTACTTGTGTTGTGCATCATGTAAAATACTAGGATAAGTACACAGGCTACATGTGTTGTGCATCATGCAAAAAGTGTAGCAAAGAACTTTGATAAGCAAGGGTGACAAAAGTGTATCCCCACATTTTACCTCCTCGTCATCAACATGCAGTTATGAAATCCAAGACGATTTGATTTATAGGCCGAATAAAAAGTGACTAAGCGATAATTTAGATTTTACCTCTAACTCCACTTGATGAGGTATCCGAAATTGGTTACCTTTTCATTCTGAGTCTCAAATCGCAAGTCGTTCTTTCCTTGTGCTTTTGTATAATACTATGTCTTATGTTTCCCTAGATCACTACAAGGAAAGACAATTCAATAATCAATACTAACCTGCGTAGTGGTCGCTAGTGTAGAGTTGTGATGTCTCGAATATCGTCAAACATTCCTTAGGGTGAACAATCCACTAGCTTTATTCTTGTACTCCGACTTTTGTTATGGTTCATCTTCTTTTCCATATACACATATTAGCTGAATCACCGGGATAGAGATGACTCCACTAAAACTACTTTTGCAACTGCAATTTTTTGTTTTTTTATTATTTTTTTTTACTATGCTGTGCTATGTTGTGCTACCCCCTAGCCCCCCAGCAGTTGTTAAAGTATGTTTCATTCGAACATAGGTGCTTTCAACGCGTCTTTTTTTTTTTTAGTTTCCGCAGCAAGCGAAGTGGCTGTCTCCATGTAGGCTCTTTCTTATCTTTTATCATTGGATGCTTTCATCCTCAATATTTTCCTCAAGGTCTTCCTCCTAACATGTCCGCTCAAGAAGCTTTTCGGAAAGCAGCCTTATTTGAGTCACCGAGGGATAGTCAATTGTTGGTTGAAGTTTGAAGTGCGCCGAGATGGAGTTTGTTCCTGCGCACAAGGGTAAAGCTCGATTTCTAAACCAAGGTTTTTACCTTGACTTCTATACCAAGCATGCGAGTGAAATTTTCACATATAACAATAGTTACGTATATAAGAAGGCCAAATTAAATAAAAACAACTAACTCATATAAAACATTATTGATGATTAGTGTTTGAATTTTGGCATCCAAGAATATATGTTAGGGAAACATACAGAGGTAATATGTGAGTGCAATTTATTGAGAAGTACACAAAGGTTATACAATATGTACAGTGTACTCGCGTGAAAATAATATATGAAGAAGTGAGTGAATATCTCAACACATTGATCACAAAAACTCAACATTTCACACCTCACAATTTTGTTTTGATTTTGCTGTTTAGGCAAATCAAAATATTTGAGAGTGTTTAAACTTACCCAAATTCATGCTCATTTGATCTAAAGAACAAATTGGTCAACATGATTCGCACAACAATAAAAATTATGTGACGTACCTATTGTTGGTTGAATTTGCTCGGTGATGCGTTTCCAAATCAAGGTGATTTACGCACCGCTTTAACACGAGTATATATTTTGATAGAAAAGCATACAATGTGCAACTCAATAAATTAGCAGCAGGTTCTCAATATAAAAATAAGAACCACAATTTTCTACCAAGTTATTGACTGAGTAGCAATATTATGTCAACAATAATAATTATTAATAATATAACATTTAAACAAAGATGTACCTTCAACTCCGACCGATTTCAACAATGTTGTTAAATGCTTTCGAAAGTGATTTTATCAAGATCACAGCCTTTGCCACTTACGACTTTGGATCCTTTATTGTTGGACATGTCGGTAATGAAGAGCCGAGTGGACCCCTTTTTCTTTATTAAGATATCTTGGATTAATGAAAGTAGTTGGCAATGTGAGGCCAATGTTACTCTTCCCTCTCCGATCGGGTCACCAAGGCTATATGGTCTCTCTTTTTTGAAACCTTTAAGCGCGTTGAGATGAAATTCAATTCCCGCGCGCAGAGGCAAGACTAGATTCCTGAGATGGCACTTTCAACTTGTTTTCTATACCAAGTATGTGAGTAAAGTTCGCACAAGTAATAATAATCATGTATTTTAATGAGACCAAATAATTGGAAGCGATCAACTCATACATGGTACTATTAATGATTAGTGATTAGTGTCGAAATTTGACACCTGTATGATAGACAATATGCGCATAAGAGCCATAAAAGTTGCCAGACATAGTAATTAAGCATGCATTACATGTTTATAGACTTATGCGCACGTATTATGTATTGTATACGAGAAACATGCATAGATAACATGTGAACGCAATATAACATAAAGAGAATTACACAAAAGTTATGTGTGTTGTGTATTTGTATGTGAAAGTATAACGATATGAAGAGACGGATATAATTTAATATATCTAGATTACATATATTCAATGTCTCAAGCATACAAAATACTTCTAGTCACATTTTTCAACACTCATGCTTATTTGATTTAAAGAACAAATTGGTCGAACCCAATATCGTTGAGCCCAACCACTTTTTATCCGAACGCTTTCGGTACTGCTTAAACGCTTTTGGAAGCATTTCTCACCAAGATCAAAGTCTTGATCAATTTTATTAAATAACACTTGCTCGAAAGATATTAAAAAAAAAGACTATAATTACTCTCAAACATCGTAATATAACAAATCACAACACTATTAATAGCATGGAGTCAGCTTTTCCACAACATTTAAATGAACAACCCATCACAAGTGAAAAAGCATTACACATGGAGGGTGCATATAACAACTAGTGCGATTGCATCTAAGCTCCAGCAGTGTTACTCGCCTCATTATTATTTAACGAGTTAAATTAATGACACTGACAACCATGTAGTATTCGTAATGTATTGTTTGCCCAAAACAATTATATGCTAAATAAGGTATGTATGTCATGAGCTTGGTAATTTTTGTAATTTTTATTAGACAATGAATATTCAATCGTTTTTTATCAAGATCAAAGTCTCAAATAAACTCAATCGAATTATTGTTTGGTTAATCAAAGTATCATAAATATTAAACATCAATCAGTATGTTTTACTCTTATTAATCTAGAACAATAATAATCATGTTACATACTTGCTGCCGACTGAATCTATTCGGCAATGCACTCCCAAGTCAAGGCAATCCATGCAAATATTTTAATAGAAAAGCACAATATGCAACTTCTAATTTCAACAAATTAGGAGTGTATTCATAGTATAAGATTTAAGCATCCTGATATTCTATACAGTTATTGATGCAAGACGATATCAATAATAATAATAATTAAGTGAAAACATACCCCCGAATCCGAATGATTTTATCAAGATCGAAGTCCTGATTAAATCTTGAATAATCATTATTTGGTTAGTTTTCATTTTTATTTATGTAACTATGCATATATTCCTTGTTTGCACAATGTAGATGAAATCATAAAATTAGACTGCAAATTGACTAACCTCAGCCACTTACCGAACCTGGAGTAGTCTTTTACCATTGGATCATTGATGAAGGGCCGAGTGGGCTCAGTTGAGAATTGACATTGGGTGTTTTATACCAAGAGGGGCTCGGTTTCTAACACGTCAAGGTAAACTTTATGCTGAACTGCAACGTTCCGGAAGTCGTCAAATATTTCTCGGGATGAATTGTGTTGAGACCCACATATCCTCAGAAAGATCTATACGTCTATTTTACAGTGAAATTCGCAGTTCATGATTCCATGCTCTCTAGAGAGAGTTGTCTCTGTTTTAGCGTCTAGTGGTCAAGTTGGAAAATCCTCCGTGAATCACTTCCTTCAATGTTTCGGGGATCATAAAATATTCCACAGGTTGAACCAGATTGCGAACCTTATATTTCTGAAAAGGTCCAGATGTCTAGTTTCTGATGGTTTTTACGGCTCGCGATTTCGACTTCTGTAGAGGGAGATATGCCTGTTTTAGTGTTCGATGGTCAGATCAGAAATCTGTGCGCGATCTGGTTTCTTCAATATTGCGGGAGCCACCAAATATTGCTCAGATTGAACTAGGATACGAACCATATATTTTCGGAAAGCCTTGGATGTCTAGTTTCCAATGGTTTTTACAGTTCGTGAATCCGACTTCTGTAGAGGGAGATATGCCCATTTTAGTGCGTATTGGTCAGCAATTCCGCGATTCTGGACAGCTCTCCTCTTTTCTTTTGTAAGCTGTCGAAATGCGAAAGCAATTCCTCGGATGGATTCTCGATACTTTAAAGCTCTGAGTATTGCTTTCACAATATTCTTCCTTTGGAATTGGTCACGGCTGCGGCTCCTGCTACGGGTTCTGTAGTTAATCCACTCCCTAGCACTTCCAATAGTTGTTTGTTGGGTGCTTCAAGTGTTGGATCTACATCAGAGTCCCTTCTGTGGTCTGTTCATGAGGGTTTCTCGAAGTTGAGTTCTCCACCCCCTCCTTCTAGCGCCAATTGTTGACGGTGATTTTTCGATAGTCAACCGGTCAACGATCTAGGTTGGTGAAACCTGAAGATAAACGTAATGAAAGTAGAAAAATAAAAGATGAGCAAGCATAACACATATTTTACGTGGTAAAACCCCAAGGCGGGGAAACATCCACGGTGAAATTGTTGACGGTGATTTTTCGATAGTCAACCGGTCAACGATCTAGGTTGGTGAAACCTGAAGATAAACGTAATGAAAGTAGAAAAATAAAAGATGAGCAAGCATAACACATATTTTACGTGGTAAAACCCCAAGGCGGGGAAACATCCACGGTGCCGGTGACGGCGAGAAGTGATCCACTATGAATATAAGGATTACACACTCAATACTCGCTTTCTCTCAAATAATTGCTTATGATCATCCCCCCGATATAATGAATACATTGATGTATTTATAGGGTTTGATCTAGGGTTGCCCTAGTTTCTGTCGTATAAAAGGTGGACTCATTAATTAGAGTCTTTGTAGGATTCTTGTAGAGTAGATAAATTAGGACCCATTTCCTATTTGGTGTGTATCCTTCTAGAAGCTTACAGTTCTTTCTTGATTAGATTTCTCTAGTACTGGAGAGGAAATAGGGATATTTCCTTATTGGAATATTATCCTAAGATTCCGTATCTGTGCAGATCTCTTCTTGATATGGCCTATCTTGGTAAGGCTGTATTTCCCGTTTTTGGCTAAGTACTGATTTTTGGCCGAGCAGACTTGGCCGAGTAGAATCTTGTCCGAGCACACTTGGCCGAGCACACTTGGCCGAGTAGACTTCTTAGCCGAGTGGAATGTTGGCCGAGTAGAATCTTGTCCGAGCACACTTGGCCGAGTAGACTTCTAGCCGAGTAGACTTCTAGCCGAGTGGAATGTTGGCCGAGTGGAATCTTGGCAGAGTAGACTTCTAGCCGAGTGGAATGTTGGCCGAGTAGACTTGGCTGATTGAAACCCTTGGCCGAACAGGTCTTTAGCCAACCATATTCCATCTATAGATGGCCCCTCATATGGTGATGTCATGCATTCATGTTGACCCTTTTGATAACGTGTCCCACATTTGACTTTTTATGACGTGGAATCACTATATTTCCGTATTACCCGCTATCTTTGCTGACGTGTCATGCTGACGAAAAAACCCCTATAACACTATCAAAGAATATGAAGCTTATATTTTTCAAAATATGCCACTCAACAATCCTACAAAACAATAACATACATCATGATTAAGATCAATGTGAACAATTATCACCAAAAGATCTTAGACTAGTAAATGTCAACGAGGAACATATAAATACTATATTAGTTCTCAAGTATGATATGCTTCATGAAGTGGTATAAACAATGAGTTGAGAGATGAAACAAGATAAGCAAGCAATGTGATATTAGAGATACCTTCGTAAGCTATTTTCATCAAATGCAAGGCCTTCACCCTTTTTATGAATCCTCTTGGCTTGTATGTCCTCATGACTACAAGTTATAGGTGTGTTGATTCCAATAGACTAAAGACTATGTATTTCAACTCAAACAAAAAAAAATGACTTTCTCTAAAAGTCTTAACATGATTGTCACCATATAGATTTCATAAAACCAACTTATCAAAAAGTTAATCAATAGATTTCAACTATTATAACAATGAATGTGAGATAGCTAAGTTCATATCACGTCATAGAGATACAAAGCAAACAAGCTAAGTTTCTTAACAACATAACACTAATATTAAAGCTAACACACATGTGCAACTTACACTATTGGTTAGACCTGATACGGTTCCGGTTCGGTTCCGATTCTGGTTCCAAATCGAAGGTTCCGATTTCGGTTCCGAACCGACGGTTCCGGTTCCGGTTCCGGTTCCGGTTCCACGGTTAGGTGGAACCGGAACCGGTTTTAACCGGTTCTGGTTCCGGTTCCCATGGAACCGATGGTTCTGAACCGGTTTTTTTTTTTTCTTTTTTTTTTTAATTAAACAAATAAAAAAAAGACTTCCAAATTCTAACTTGACAACTTGTAGATTGTAATTGAATAAAATAAAATATATAAATGACAAATTACAAAATTAAATTAAAATAAAACTAAACAAAATGACAAATTCGGAGTGAGCTTGAAGGCCCATAAGACCAGCCTGCCTGAAACGAAAGAAAAACAGTAACAATCTAACCAGTGAAACCACATTCTATACTGGTATAATATTTCGCCAAAAATATTTAAGTAGTAGTATCAAGATTATATCTATTAAGTTTTATGGGCTATAGATGCTTGAACCATGGTTGCAAAAGAAAAACAATAACAACCTAGCCGCTGAAACCACAGTCAATATCAGTATAATATTTCAAACAAAAACCTTAAGTAGTATAAAGATTTATTTTAAAACGTGTCCATTTACACGAGGCCTGACTTTAAAGTAATTCTCCGGACCAAGACGGGCACGGCTGTGGTGTCGGATCGAGAGGAAAAGGTTTCTTACTAGGTTTAAATGAGGTTTAAAATGGACATGACACTTAAAAACACTTCTTTTTTTTATGAAAAAGGGGTTTTTGGGGCCGGAAAAGTGCCCACAAGCCCTCTGGCTTGCTCCCTTTGGATTCCTTGCATCATTCTATGTGATTTCAAAAAACAAATCACCCAATTCGAACATCCGAGCACAAAGTTATGGCCTTTCAAAGTTTAAGGCATATATAAAAATATTTTTACAGCTAATTTTTTTTTTTTTGAGGCAAATTTTTTCTATTCTCTCGTTGTCAACGGCAATTTTTCTAAGAGTTTGACACTTTGTTCTCTATTCCGTTCAATACTCATTGTTTACCAAAACTGAATACTGTCTTCAAAACAATTACAAAATGAAATAAATATTAAAAACCTTGGAAACTTGGAGACTTGAGAGTGTTGGAGAGAAATTAGAATTAGAGAATTGAGAAGAAATTGGTGTGAGGAAAAATGAAGGGGGGGGGTATTTATAGAAAAAAAAAAAAAAAATTGCGCGAACCACCCGGTTCCTTAAACCTTAGAACCGGAATCGGCCTCCTCCGGTTCTGGTTCCGGTTCCAGTTTCGATTCTAGAACCGAAACTAAAAATCCGGTTTCGATTCCGGTTTTGGTTTTTTTCGGTTCCACAGTTCGAACTGGAACCGTGCCAAGTCTACTATTGGTAAGAGCACTCACCCTTGACAAATTTTGTCTTCGGTGAACCAACACAAACATTATCAAGATTCTCTTTGACAACAATGTTGAATATAGAATAAAGTTCTACAACCACTTGATTCACAAGAATATCATTGATACTTATCTTTTCAACATTACTAGCAACACATGCTTTGTCAATTTTACAAGGATTTGCATTCTTCCCATTTCAGACATTCTTAATATGCTTTGTGACATTATCATGCTTTCTATATTCAAAAGCTTTAGTATGCTTAAAATGAAGTCCAATCTCTCTATCCCTATATGCATTTCCTATGTTGCAATATTCAATTAATTTAAAGCACTTGGGCTTGATATGGCCTACGGTATTGCGAAAATGACATATGGGAACAAAAGAAGAGATTTTATCTTCCGGAGTTAAAGAAGCACAATACCTTGTTCTTCAATTTGTTCTTGGTCTTGGAACGTCTCTTCTTAGGAGCTTTCTTGTCAACAATGACCTCGCTTGTAGGAAGTGATGCTTCTATGAGCTTCTCCTCAACTACCATGTCGCTTGAGCCTCCTAAAGTCAAACTAGAGATGATCCTATCTCTTTCAAGAACAATCCCTTCAACTTCTCTAAGCTTCTTGGCAAGAGCATTCTTTTCACCCAAGAGCCTTCGAGTTGTAGACACAAACTCATCCACTTGTAAATTGATCAAAACATCTTTCTCATCAACCTCTCTTAAGGCTATCTCCAATTTCTCTTCAAGACTTTTCACCTTGGCCAAAAGATCAACATAGGTTGAATATCCACTTAAGTCCACTTGATGTTTCGAATCAACTACCTTGTCCAACGAATCTACACAAACATCCTCTAGGTTAGAGTGAGAAGCCGTGAAGGCAACAAAGTTGCTCACAAGCTCTTCATCACTAGAAGACTCATCACTAGAGCTCTCCTCATCACTAGAGTCATCATATTCACTCCATGTGGTCGCCATGGCTTTTCCCTTCTTGTCCTTCTTGGAATCACCAATTGGACAATCCGAAACATAATGCCCTAGCTTCTTGCACTTGAAGCATTGGACCTTTCTATTACTCTTAGCATGACCACTCCTCTCATGAGGTGGAGTAAAGGATTTCTTGACTTCCTTGTCTCATGAGTAATTGCCACTTGGCTTGGCACCTTTCCTTATAAACTTCTTAAACTTTCTAACCAATAAAGCCATCTCCTCGTCATCATCACTAATACTAGCTTCTTTGACAACCTTGAGAGTTAAACCCTTGTTCTTAGCCTTCGGTTTCATGCACGTCTCAAAGGTTTGAAGATAACCAAGCAATTCATCTAAGCTCATGACGTCAACGTCTTTGCTCTCTTCAATGGCGGTAACCTTGGCTTTAAACCTCTTTGGTAGAGATCTAAGAATCTTCCAATTCAGCCTCTCACCGGAGATAGGAGTACCAAGAGCTTGGCATTGGTTGGCGATGTCTAGTAGCTTGTTTTAGAAGTCAAAAAACTTGTCTTCCTCACCCAGTTGCAAAACCTCAAATTGGGAAGTGAGCATTTGAAGACAAGACTTCTTCACCGCTTTAGTACCCTCATTGGTAACTTGGAGAGCTTCCCACGCCTCCTTTACGATCTCTAGGTTTTGGATGTAGGAAAATTACCTATTATCCACACCTCCGAAAATAGCATTCACCGCCCGGATGATGCCATTTTGCTAACTCGAACTCATTAGTAGACCACTCACTCCTAAGCTTGGAAACAATCACTTCATTCTTACTTTTGTTGGGAGCAAGGTAACCTTCTTCCACGGTCATCCAAGCTCTCTCATCAATAGAGTGAATGTAAGCCTTCATCCTCAACTTCCAAAACCCGTAGTTGTGACCCTTGAGAAGAGAAGGCCTAGAATTTGAAGCCCCTTCGGTCATCACATCATCTTGGAAAACCATACTTCAAAAACCTAAGCAATTCACTAGTAAGTATAACCCGGATCTCGTAGAGTGCCATCTGACGACCCGCTCTGATACCAATTGAAAGCATACAAACGTAGTTAAATAGCTTAAAGCATACCTAAATGGGGGGGTGAACAGGTTTTTACACCTTTTTCAATCCCTTGAACAAACTTACGTTTGTCCCTCAAGGTAGCCTTACATACAACATATAAATCAATGATTCATACGTAGACAATATAAGTATGTGATCATTTAAGCATAGTCTATATATATCAATTAGTTGCATGAGGTATACTAACACAAAAACTCAATAACGAGGAATACTTGTATTTCAATATTTGTTCAACGTATTACAAGTATTAACAAATATAACAATGCATAAAGGTAACACTATACGAAAGAATTATATTTACAAATATGATCAAATGAATTTGTTTACAAATCACACTTTACAAAATCTTGTTCCAATATACATCACAAGTGAATAATATGCAACAAGATAACAACATACACATAAACAAATATAAGAGATAGAGATAGAAAGAATTAACACGAGATTTTTTAACGTGGTAAAACCTCTAAGGAGGAAACATCCACGGGTTGAACTACAACCATTGGGTACTATATATATTGGATGATAGATTAGAAATTCCTGAAAAGTGACCAACCTATGATTTACTCTCTATTGGAGTCTATGTCTACCTAATCCCTATTAGAAGATACAAAATCCCTTATCGATGCGAAACCATCATATATTGGACTCCATACCAAACCAACATCGTTGGATGATTAGAAATTCCTCAAGCATGCATACACATCCCATGTACCACACTCTATTGGAGTCTATGTCATACCAAACGCTCGGGCCTACCAATAATGTAGCCAACTCCTTATCCAAGGCACTCATGCCTCTAGAGAGCCTCTCATGCATGACTATCTGGACCTTCCCGATCCTAGCCATGACTTCTTGCTTAACTATCCAAGTCATCCCGACTCTAGTTAAGGCTTCTTGCTTGGTTATTTGGACCTCACGTCCTAACCAAGGCTTCCTTGCTTGACTATCCGGACATCTCGTCCTAGTCAAGACTTCATGCCTTTTACAAGGACTTCCTAGTGTAATCATGTGAATGCAAATGATGCAAACAATCAATTCATCATAGAACATGTGATCAATATATTCCATAGAACAACTAGACCTAACCATGTGAGAACACAAGTAATATATTCTAGATGCCCAAACATGAATTAAAACCTAGAGCATGTGAAAAACACTTAGCACAAAAGCTCATAGTTTCATTCACACATATAACACTTGAATAAATTATAATCATGAAGCACATATTCAAGATGTTACAAACATACACAAAAATGCTAGAAGTACAAAATGTATTCAATAAATATTCTAGCCAAAGATTTAGAGTAAGGATATAATGATAAATCAATTAAATCCTAGATGTCTCTAAAAACACATATACAAGCATTAATCCTAGATATTATCAATCAAATGATCAAAACACATTTCAAGGATTATTAATCATAAAATGATTCAATCAAGTCACAAATAATCCTAGATATCAATCTAATCACAATACAACTCTCAAACATGTGAAAAACCTAGAATCCAAGAAACTAGTTTACATATGTCTCTAATTAGACTTTTGATTAGGATTGATTGTGAAGCTATCTTTCTCAATATCATTCACCATACATATACATACATATAGAAGAAGAAACCCCAAGCAAATTAAAGGTTATAAAAGAAGAAATCTCAAAGATATGACAACTACCTTACAATCACAACTGGTTCGGTTTTGATGGTGAAACCACTCGAAACCTCGATCAAACAGCTACAAAACCATTTGGAAAAGCTAGAGAACTAGAATACGAACAATCTCCAACTTGAATCAACCAATTCTGACTTCATATGAGAAAGTTATGGTGTTTAAAATGTGAGAAAAAGTTGAGAGAAAATTCTGGTCTAGAGAAATTCTAATTTTTCTTCTTCAAATGAAATCAAAAGGAAATGAAATATTTAAAAGGAAAAGAGAGAAGGAAAAGAGCCACCAATCACATGCTACCACGTCAGCAGGCCATGTGGGGCACGTGTGGCACACGTGGGCAAAGGACACCTCTAGCCGTGTGGCACACGACCTCTACACGTGGCCCTCCAAGCTTGGCTGTTGGCCATGTTTGCTCCTCTCATGCTCCGCTCGCGTTCTTCGGCCGTATCTTGGCCTCCGAACTCCGATTTCAAATCTATCTTTGGATTACGAATCATGACTCCTTCACGCACAATGACGACTACAAAACTTTGACAAAAGGTTGAAAATTCATCTCGGAATATGACGACGAAAACAACTCAACGAATGAGAACGAAAAGTAGCGTAGCTACATCGTTTGGACTCGAAACCTAATGAATGAGTGATCGAAATAACTGGGACTCAATAAGAAATCATATGAGATCATGTTCAAGTTCAAAATATAAGAAACACAAACAATTAAACACAAGATCACACATGTATGCCATTTCCTAGACATAGTCTTAGAACATGCAATTCTACAATATATGACAATTTGAGTTCAATGCATGAGCATACTAAAACATGTGAATGTGTTATATAAAATGTGCACAACCATGCAGGGACACTTATGAATGTTTTGTGTGTGTGTGCATATGCCTTGTAAGAGGAATGAGGTCAATTATACATTTGATGAGTAATAAAGCTAATTCCCCTTAATAAGCCACCACCTTGCATAAACCGTAGCCGAGTCTTTTTTTGAAGCTTTGTATCATCATGATAACGAACACTAATCAATACAAGATAAATATCGTTTTGATATAGAATACATGCCAAGACAAACCAAAAACATAACAAGCTCATATCTCACTGTGTGCAAGAGGAAGAGAGGATTAAGCGAGAAAGAAATGAAAGTGCTCACTTAGCAATCGGTTATAAGGGCAAGAAAAGGAAAAGAGGAAAAGAAGCTACAGCTGGGACATCACAGCATAAGGTATAAAAGAAGCAGGATGAGGTGTTTACTTGCTACTTTTGCAAGAAAGTTGGACACATGAAGAAAGAATGTCCCAAGTACGTCAACTGGCGTGTCAAGAAAGGTATGCTTCTCACTTTGGTTTGTTCTGAAGTTAATTTGGCTTCTATACCAAGACACACTTGGTGGATAGATTTTGGCGCTACTACTCACATAAGCGTGTCTATGCAGGGTTGCTTGTGAAGTCGACAGCCAAGTGATGCTGAAAGATTCATCTATGTGGGTGATGGTAAAACAGCTACAGTATAAGCCATAAGAACTTTTAGGTTGTTGTTAAAAACTGGTCATTTTTTGAGTTTGGAAGAGACTTATGTAGTACCGTCTTTTAGACAGAATTTGGTCTCAGTTTCTGTTTTGGACAAATCTGGTTACTTTTGTTCTTTTGGAAATAATAAATTTAATCTCTTTCAAGATTTGAATCTTATTGGTATTGGTTCTTTATATTTGCATGATAACCTATATTTGTTGAACACAATTGCCTCATTTAATGAAACCTTGCATACAAGTTCGCGTGATACAAAACAAATATTAACTGACAGGGATTCCGCCACACTGTGGTACAAGCGTTTAGGCCATATCTCTAAATAGAGAATTCAGAGACTTGTGCCTGACGAGATTCTTGATCCCCTTGATTTGATAGATTTCCAAGTCTATATTGAGTGTATAAAGGGGAAACAGACAAACATTAAGAAACTAGGTGCCAACAGATATTCTAATGTCTTAGAACTAATTCATACTGATATTTGCGGACCATTCCCTACAGCTTCTTGGAATGGTCAACAGTATTTTATTACGTTCATAGATGACTATTCAAGGTACGGGTACTTATATCTAATTCATGAGAAGTCTCAATCCCTGGATGTATTTAAGGCCTTCAAAGCTGAAGTTGAAAACCAACTTGACAAGAAAATTAAAGCTGTCAAATCTGACCGTGGTGGTGAATACTATGGCAGATATGACGAATCCGGTGAACAACATCCAAGACCCTTCGTGAAATTCTTAGAGGAATGCGGTATTGTCCCGCAATACACAATGCCGGGCAAACCCAGCATGAATGGTGTTGTTGAAAGACAAAACAGAACACTTAAGGACATAGTAAGAAGTATGATTAATTATTCATCTTTACCAGAATCCCTCTAGGGAGAAGCTCTAATGACTGTATCATATATCCTCAACAGGGTTCCAAGCAAAGCAGTAGCTAAACCCCTTATGAATTGTGGATAGGCAAGAAGCCTAGTATTAGGCATCCACATATTTGGGGTTCTCCAGCTGAGGCAAGGCCTTACAAGCCAAATGAAAAGAAACTGGACTCTGTTGGGTACTATGAACGGTCAAGTGGCTTCAAGTTTTACGATCCCACTGCTAAAACATTTTTTAAGACTGGAAATGCTAAATTCTTTGAGGAAGTTGAATTTGTGGGGGGAGATAAGGTTAGAGACATTGTTTTTGAAGAAGAATTTGTTTCTCTTCCTATTGATGTTGATAATGATCAGGTTTCCGTTCCTGACATTATTCGAAATGCAAATCCGGAATAACAAAACAATGCAGAAAAGCTCCATGTGCAAAATGAAGAAATTATACCTGAAGTACAAACTCAACAACCTCAAGAGGATATGCCATTGAGAAGATCCACTAGAGAAAGGAGAAGTGCTATTCCGGATGACTAATTGACTATGTTGTTTTTCTCCAAGAACATGAGGGTGATATAGGAGTGACGGAAGATGATCCAATCAACTTTTATCAAGCAAAACAAAGTTCTAATTCTCAAAAGTGGATTGATGCCATGAATGATAAGATGAAATCCATGAAGGACAATGACGTTTGTGATCTCATCAAATTGCTTGAAGGTGTGAAACCTATTGGTTGTAAATGGAAATTTAAGACCAAAAGGGATTCAAAAGGCAATGTTGAGAGGCTCGTCTAGTTGCCAAGGGTTTCACAGAAGGAAGGCATTGACTATAAAGAGACTTTCTCTCCGGTTTCAATGAAAGACTCTCTCAGGATCATAATGGCACTTATGTCTCATTTTGATTTGGAGCTACATCAAATGGATGTAAAGATTGCGCTTCTCAATGGTGACATTGATGAAACAATATATATGATGTAGCCAGCAAACTTTGTAACTGGTGACCCAAAGAAGATGGTTTGCAAACTAAAGAAATCCATCTATGGTCTCAAACAAGCTTCCCGTCAATGGTATCACAAATTTCGTCAAGTTATTATCTCATATGGGTTTAAGGTAGATAAGGCTGATGATTGTGTATATCATAAGTTCAGTGGGAGTAAACTCATATTCCTGGTGTTATATGTCGATGACTTACTACTTGCTAGCAATGATATAGGTTTATTGCACGAAACCAAGAGATTTCTAACTAAGAATTTTGAGATGAAAGATCTTGGGGACGCCTCTTTTGTATTAGGCATACAGATACATCGATATCGTAAAAGAGGTATCCTTGGGTTATCGTAAAAGAGCTATATCAAAAGAGTTCTTGAAAGATTCGACATGAAAAGTTGTGCACCTTGTGATACCCCTGTTGCTAAGGGAGACAAATTCAGTCTCAGTCAATGCCCCATGAATGAATTGGAACGATAAGGAATGCAAAAGATTCCTTATGTGTCAGCTGTAGAAAGTCTTTTGTATGCTCAAGTATGCACACGTCCGAACATAACGTTCATAGTGGGAATGTTAGGTAGATATCTAAGTAACCTAGGGATGGATCATTGGAAAGCAGCCAAACGGGTTATGCGTTATTTGCAAAGAACAAAAGATCGCATGCTCACTTATCGGAGATTAGATCATTTAGAGATCGTTGGATATTCTAATTTCGATTTTGCTGGATGCCAAGACAGTAAAAGATCCACATCGGGTTATATTTACCTGTTAGCTAGAGGAGCCATCTCCTGGAAGAGTGCCAAACAGACACTTATAGCCTTTTCCACTATGGCAGCTGAATTTATAGCATGTTATGAGGCTTCTAATCATGGGATATGGCTTCAAAATTTTGTCACTGGGCTACGAATTGTGGATGGTATTGAAAGATCGTTAAAGATACGTTGTGACAATAATTTGGCTGTGCTTTATTCCAATAACAACATAAGCTCTTTGAAGTCGAAGCACATTGACATCAAATTTCTCATTGTTAAAGAAAGAGTTCAGAGTCATGAGGTGGCTATAGAACATATCGGGACAAACTCCATGATTGCGGATCCATTTACTAAAGGTTTACCACCCAAGGTCTTTCATGAGCACACTGCTCATATAGGTGTTGTTTTAATTGACGATGTGCATGTTTAGTGGGAGTTTGCATTATGATGTTCTTTGTTACAGGCACGTTATATGCTTATTTTCTGCATAATCAAGTACGTAGTTCATTTATAAACTCTGAATGTTATTCGTGTTTGGTCTCAAATTTCTCGTTGTTAAAGAAAGAGTTCAGAGTCATGAGGTGGCTATAGAACATATCGGGACAAACTCCATGATTGCGGATCCATTTACTAAAGGTTTACCACCCAAGGTCTTTCATGAGCACACTGCTCATATAGGTGTTGTTTTAATTGACGATGTGCATGTTTAGTGGGAGTTTGCATTATGATGTTCTTTGTTACAGGCACGTTATATGTTTATTTTCTGCATAATCAAGTACGTAGTTCATTTATAAACTCTGAATGTTATTCTTGTTTGGTCTTACTAGAGAATGAAGCTAGAACAGTTGGAAATATGCATGTTTAAGATCACATTACATGTAATTTCCATGCTATGCATCCATAATCGATCTATGTCATTGAATGTATTGGTATGGTGGCCATTGATGGGTCTAGTTGCGAAAATGTGTAATGAAGGTCGCTTTGATTCCATGCTAATACAGTAGATGGAACAGATTGTAACTAAAGAGATATTTCAAAGTAGATAGCTTTTGGTGCGCACTCAAGACTATTCGTAATAATTGTTCCAGGAATCATATGTAGCCCAAGTGGAAGATTGTTAGGATTTGGTTGACCTCCAATTGTGGGCTACATATTGAATAACAATTGTAATATGGGCTGTCTAACTTAATTGGGCCAGATTAGTAGGATGTTAATTGGGCTCCGAAAATGTCTTTGGGTATGGGTTGAAATGTATAGATACCCAATACTAATTGGATTGGGATTAATGGGATTCCAATTTGATTAATATAAAAGGATCAGGTAGTGGTTATGGTCCCCAAGTCAAATCATATATATATGAAATTTGCTCTCCTCTTTCAATTCTCATTCCAGAAATTTCTCAAAGCATATTTGGAATACTCAAGGGGATTTGGCTATGGAAGACCTCACCATTCATTGCCTTGTGAAGACCTCACCGTTTATTGACTTGTGAACATGGATCCAAGTGTGTCTTCTTACCAATTGTTCTCAACAGTTCAACATGGTGATTTTGGCATTCTTAATTGGGGATTTGTGTTTGGAAATTTCTGATATTTGGAATTGAAACTTACATGGCAATCACAATTGGAAAAAAATAAAAACACATGCAAAAGAATTAAAATTAAGAAATAGAAAAATACGGTTGGCCTTCATCAAAAGCAGGAGGTGGAAGCGTCTTCGTTGTAGTATTAAGCCATCAATATGTCAAAACAGTACACTGCTATTTCCCAATTCGCCAACACCATTCTTCTTGTCACAAAAACACAAAATCAAAATCGAAACGGTGGCTTCCTTTGACATATCAAATGCACGTAATGAGTTTTTTGCTCTCTATCGATTTGTATGTGTTGTTATTGAAACTGGTGAGTGTTTATAGAAGAACAGAGAGAAAGAGAATTTTTTTTAATTAATTAAATCGGTGAGTCCCATTCTGATTAGGACTGGGTTGTTCCAACCTCATAAAAAAAATGAATTAAAGTTATTTGTTTTGTTCATTTCTATTTGTACTGTTAAAACTAGCAATTGGAATCAATTAATTACAAAGATGCAAACATAATGGGGCGAGTGAAGTTTGAAAAAGAAATAAGGGTAATTTGGGAAAGAAATCAATTGAATTTTAGGGTTTTTTAAAGTGGGGTATTATTAGATCATTATATGGGTGCCAATAGCATGACTCATTATTATTTCTAACGGTTAATTGTTTAATAAATAATTTATAACATTATTAATATGATTATTTTTTCTAGGTAAATTGTTAATATCTTATTTAATGAGACAAGGAAGTAAATATCCAAAATATCCATTGATATATCCATATTTTAGAGAGATCGATATCAAAACAGAAAAATATCAAATATTCTGCAGAATATTTGGACGATTTCGAAATATCCACAAAAATATCCCGATATTCCTGAAATATTATGAATTTCACCTTAAAAATCCATGGATAATTTACCAATTATTAAAATATTTTTTTAATCCTAAACACTTAAATTATTGTTCAAATAATATAGATTGAAAATTATTTTAGAAGAAGCATAACCAAATTTATAAAATTTTTGAAGTAGAATTGGACAAAGAGCCAAATAGTGAATGTAGGGGTGGGCAGAAAAGCTCATACACCGTAAACCAAACCAAACCAAACCGCTTGGTTTGGCCCGGTTTTATACTTTGAAAGAAAAAAAAACCGTATGGGTTTATTTTAGTAAAACCGTATGGTTCAGTCTGGTCTATGGTCCAAGTATATTAAACCTGGACCGGACTGTAAACCGAATACTTTTAGTATTACTATTATATGTCACACCCAAAACTTTTTAATAAAATTTTAAAAATAAAAGGTTAAAGTCAAAAACCCTAATTTATTATTTCATATTTGTTTTTTTTTTTTTTTTGACACCAACCGTACAAGTTCGTACAAAATGAAAATCTCCAATAACAAATAAAACTCCAAGCATGGGATGGTAAAAGATTTCAATTTGTTTCCATTATTTTACAAAGTTATCACTAATAATAAAAAATATTAATATTATTAAACTAAATTAGTGCAATTTTCATAATTTAGTTGTAAATTTTTTTTTACTTGCATACATTCAATTGCATTGTCATGATTATAGCAATAGCAAGTGATTTTATTTATTATTATTTTTTCTACTTCCAGAAATTCTACACAACACTTTATTTTACTTTTATTGTTATTACTCTTTTATCTTTTGCTAGTTTGATGAACCGTACGTAACAGTAACTTGTATGTCTCGTTAATTGATCACTTTATCATGCCATTATATATATATTTTTAAATTGTCAAGTATTTGGATTTCAAGTCAAAAACCATTAGACCGAACTGAATAAATATAATTTGGTCTGGTCCGATCTGAAAAAAAGAATGGTCCAAACTGGTCCTATTTTCAAAAGACCAAATTGGTTTGGTCCTGTTCTAGTTGAAATCGGACCAAACCAGATTGTGCCCAACCCTAAGTGAATGTGTAACGAAGGGACAATAATGAGAATCATATTTTTGATTGGGTTATACCTGCCTACTTGGATGATGAGAAGAGAAATCCTGATCCACATATTGCTTCTAATGCTTGAGACATGAGATAAATGATGAATAAGTAATTAGAGAAGGAGTTAGTGCATACAGTGGAGTTACTATTAATAGCTCTTCCGATGACCAACATAACTATGATGGAAATAGTGGAGGAAAAATATGATGGAGGATGATAAAGATAGTGGGGATAATGGAGGAGGTTGGGATGCTGGTGCAATAGGTTGGGATTCTGGTGCAGGTAGAGAACAAATAGGAAAAGATTTTGATTAAAATCGTGGTAGACAACAAGGAGGAATGAGTCAAATTGATGAAGTTTCATTGACTATGACTCTTTCCTTAATGAGTATAGACGCATAAAATAGTTATTTGAATGATTCACATACAAGGTTGTGTTCCCAGATACGATATTATGAGTTATGGTGACTATAATATATTTGATTATCTTTCGCCACAAATGTTATATGCAATACCTATGCATACAGATTAGCAATATCTACCAAGTTAGGTAAATCTAAACGACCCAATTCATGGATCCATTGGAAGAGATCAAATGACATACACGTGGCATATTAATAACTTCATCGAAAACTATGCAAGCACATTTTCTTGGAAAAATAATTATGGGGTAATTACCCCGGTGGCCATCGACTTTTGCCACCACTATCAAAATGGCCACAAAATGGGGAAATGGATGGAAAATGGCCATTTTTGGCAAACATTGTTACACTAATGGCCATTTTTAACAAACATTGTTACACTAATGGCCATTCCATCCAATTCCATCTAATTCCATCCAATTCCATCCAATAAGTGGCATTTTGGTAAATATGAGGATGACATTAATTTATTTTAGATATTTTTTTGAAATCAATTTTTTCTTTTGTTTTTTGAAACAAATAATTATATTTAGTGTGTACATATATATCATATCTCAAACATATATATATATATCTTTTCAACTCATCTCAAATATGTTTTTTAGAATTTTTGATTTTATAACCTTAATCTTCTCAAAAAAGAAATGCATATATATATATATATATATATATATATATATATATATATATATATATGCATTTCTTTTTTGAGAAGATTAAGGCTACAAAATCTAAAAATTCTAAAAATATATTTGAGATAAATTGAAAGGAAATATATATATATAAAAGATATACTATACATATATACACACTAAATATAATTATTTGTTTCAAAAAATAAAAGAAAAAATTGATTTCCTAAAAACATCTAAAATAAATTAATGTCATCCCCTTATTTACCAAAATGCCATTCATTGGATGGAAATGGATGGAATAACCATTAGTGTAACAGTGTTTGCCAAAAATGGCCATTTTCCATCCATTTCCCCATTTGGTGGCCATTTTAATAGTGGTAGCAAAAGTCGATGGCCACCAGGATAATTATCCCAATAATTATTCGAATCAAGATGGAAATATATTTTATGTCTTTGAAACACCAAGAAATTTATTTTGGTATTGAAGTTCACATGCAATGTATGACAGAATCATGGAACCGTATATTTTTATGATAATTTTTTTATTTAATATTTATACTATTTTTTTTATAAAAAAAAATATATGATTCATTTGATGTAAAATTACTTGTCTTAAAATTTTAGGACAAAATTCCCGATTTTAAATTTAAGTATCCAATTTTGTTTTCCTTCAATTTTTAATCGACTATCTATTATCAGAAATTTATTTAATTATTTGATATTTATAGATATCGGATAGTGAGTGGCAGAAAATGAATCGTAGTTTCGATGTCTACTAGTATGAAGAGTTGACAACCTCAACTTCCAAAACAAACGTTGAACAGTGAACATGGCTTCGGCTTTGTCACCGTTCCGTTTCAAACCCCACTCGTCGTCTGCCTCCGCTTCCTGGCCGTCGACAACCAAACACCGCCCCGCCGTCATTCTTCCAGTTGCGCATTCTCACTCTCACTTTCACCCTCACGGCAACGATACAGTGACGGTAACAATGACGGCTGCTTGTTCAATTTCAGGGACTAGGGAACAACAGTGGGGACTACGAGAAGTTGGAAATCACTTTAGGAGAGTACGGAGTGCCTACGGTGGTTGCTGAGGTGTCGAGATTTGATTGGTTCAGGAATGCAGCCGGTTTGGTGGACCCCAACTACTGGCGTGGCAATCTTCGTCCCCGGCCTGTTCTTGATTGGTAATGAAGCTCGTGTTTCTTGTTTATGTACATAGATACGGTATGGTTGATTCAAGTATTTAATTTTACGAGCAGGTATTTCAAGAGGGTCAATGATGCTATCAGAGAAGCGAAGGAACTGTCTCAAGGTAATACACTGTCTCAATGATGTATAAAATTGGATTAAAAGGAAGTTGTAAGTCTATTTGGTCATGCTTTGCTGCACAGATGATATGTTTAGTTGCTTGCAATGTCTGTTATGCTTGGTGTTTATGTTCCCTCATATCCTTTATATGCTTGTCATGATACCATGGTTTGTTTAGGAGGAAGTATATCCTTGATTGGACACTCGGCTGGAGGATGGCTTGCGCGCGTCTATATGGAAGAATTTGGTTTCTCGGAGATCTCTTTGTTATTGACTCTTGGTACCCCCCACCTGTATGTTATCAGATGAGAAATATATCCACTTTTGAATGTTATATATGTTGATACTTGATAGGATGTGATGCAATAACTTTCTTCTTCTTTTCCAGGCCACCTCCGAAAGGTTTGCCCGGGGTTATTGATCAAACAAGGGGACTCCTGGATTATGTTGAAAAACAATGCACCAAAGCTGTCTACACACCTCAATTCAAATATGTATGTATTGCTGGCAGGTAAACTCTAAGTCACTTGAAGGATGTTATTCAGATTATCATGTTTTCGTCTTCCTTTCTTAATTTCTTCACTGTGCTGTAAATTGCAGGTATATTCACGGAGTTCGCTTCTTTGGAAACTCAAATGTCGATGTTGATCCTGTTGTTGCCATTGACACTCACCAACCAACCTCTGAGGTCGCTATTGTGAACAATAAGACCAATCCAACATCAATTTCCACTTTTCGTGCTCGCCTAATTGGGCAGGGTTACAAGCAGGTTAACTCACTTCCCTCGTGGCTCCCAGTTTATTTATGTGTTTTCTCTAAAGTTATTTCTGTTCTCTTTCTTTATCAGGTCTGTGGACAAGCAGATGTATGGGGTGACGGAGTTGTACCGGAAATATCAGCACATTTAGAGGGAGCACTCAACATAAGCTTGGACAATGTTTATCACTCACCAGTAGGCTCAGACGATGCATTGAGACCGTGGTATGGATCTCCAGCCATTGTAGAAAAATGGATACATCATCTCCTCAACTAGTCACATACAGATACTTGAACAAAATTAGAAAACAATCCATTTATTTACAGGTTAATCTATTAAATGTAACATTTTTCGTAATCCTATTTTCCTTTTGGTTTTTCTTTACACTCTGATAGCACTTGAGGGAAGTCTTAACATGTAACAACATAATTATGAAAAAACAAAACCAACTAGTGACATCTGGAACTTGCATTATCTGGACTATGGACCGTGCAACCTGAACGCATCTCTGAAACTAACTAATATTCTCACAAGGTTCCTCTAAAATATAAGAAGAAATTTCGAGATGGGTATGATTAAAGTAGAGGAGGGTCTTCATCAATGCTAACTCGTCGCGCTATTTGGCTAAGGTATGAGCAGAAGTAAGAATCAGCTAGGCAAATATCATGGAAAATAAAATTGACTAGAAAATAAAAAAAGGAAAAAGTGGGGCTGGTATTAGTGAAAGCACAATACAAAAGAAACTTTCTTGCAGGCCTAATTTTTACAACAGGTTCACCTAATAAAATAAAATCATAAAACCCAACCCCAGGAGTCATGCCCTAAAATATTAGGGAGAAAAGTCACAAGAACATGCTCATTAACACGTTGAGACAGTAATTCAAATTCATGCACCTAAAGTTCATTTAGAAACGGAAGTCAGTGATCTACACAAAATGGCGAGTCAACAGTTTCCCAATTTCAAGGAATCCAACTACATCTTTCCCATCAAAGATTGCCTTCAGCTTTGCATCACAGATGATTTCCCGTTTGTTTTCAGGATTCTGCAGCCAATTGCATCAAGGTGTTAAAATACAGCAAATGGCGGTATACTAATAATTTCCTCAATTACATGTACCTTGAAATTAAAAGCCATATGTAATATCCATGAACTAAAGCGATTGTCAAGCATGATCAAAATATTTAAACCAAATGAACATCGGTGCCCTCTCCAAAACATTCTAAAATGGGGCATAAAGAAACAATAGCAGAGCATGCCTTTTCAAAGAAACTTTTAGGAAAAAAAACCTACTCCATCAGAGTTCAAATATTGTCCTTATCAAAGAAAGGCTGTGAAGGAAGATGTAACAAGATATCTTAACACGAATGCATTTACAGACCCCCCAAATCGTAAGGCTGAAAATTCATTCTAGTTTGAGTCATGGTCCAGAAAGAAGGAGAAACAAGCTTTCGAACACTAATGCTTGATGTAAAGAAGTCATCACTCCATTCTACTACCATTGAGTAAATTGATGAATAATGTAGTTTTAACAGCAGAAAACAACAACAAAAAGAAAGAGCCCCAATATCTTTAAAAAATAAAAATAAATAAAAAAAGGCCCAACAACATAATCATTTCTATAGCTGAATTAGCAATTACAACCCAAGAATCAACATGTCCAATAAACACCTTTAAATACAAAGTTGTTTCTAAAATTTACCAGTTGTTTCTAAAATTTACCAAATTAATTTTATAATGCTTGATGCCTTGATTTAAAGAAGTCATCACTCGTATCATAAAAAATTTAAGAACACTACATAGTGAAGCATGAAACATTTACATAATATGCACATCAGCCAATTATTCATGGTTGTGTAAAATTATGGGACAAAGATATAACAATCACTAAATTCAACACTCACATAACTGTTGAAATGTTATACAAAGTTCAACCTAAATGCAGCCAAATAACAATGCATGCAACTTCGGCAATAAATAACTACTTACGACAGTATGATATTGTAGAAACTAGAAAGTCATGTTTGCGTCACAGTTCCCATATGATTGGCAACAACATAAACTCAATCGTTATTCAGGACAAACCCTTAGCAACGTCTGTAGATGGAATATATTTTGTAGGCATATGCAATCATCTTTGACGACAGCAAGAAACACAACAGTTAAAACTTCAGATGTAATATTGGTCACCCAATGGTGGAAACCAAAAGATTGGTGAATGCTAATTCTAACATCATAAAAAACCAAACCAGCCACCGTAGTAGTAAGTAAATTCTTTGGTTTCTTTTTTCAATTATCTACTAAAGACTTGAAAAAACCAAATACGTGGGTGATATATGATTTCTCAGGTGTGGACGTTTGCATTGGAAGTTGCATATACACTGAAACGTCACAAATTGTCGTCCATGAAAAGTTTATCAGTCATATGTCTAATACACATAGCTATATACAGTGTTTTCTTCACAAACCCAGAAGAGAAATGAAATGCAATTTCAGGGTTTAACACAGTATAGAAATTTAACCACATTCAGATAATAATATCAATTACAAGAAAAACTGAGAGAAAATGAAAAAGGTAGGGTTTTGTAACCTGGAGGTTGTGGGTCTTGATATAGGACCAGATCTGGCGTACGGAGTCGGCGCGGGAGGATTCAGTGGCTCCGAGGAGGCTAGCGAGAGCAGGAGAGACGGGGCCCACTTTGAAGATTCCAGAGGTTCGGTTGGGGTTTGATTCTCTGGGCTTGGGTGGCGATTTGGTTCTGGGCATTTTTGCTGGTGTGCCTGCTTTCTTTTTGGTTGTGGGCGCGGAGGCGGAGGCGGAGGTGGAGGCGGCCTTGGCCGGAGCGAAGAGGGCCCGGCAGCCGTTGAAAACCCTAGCAGCAGCAGAAGAAGAAGACATGTCTGTGCTGGATGCAGGAAGTAGAGAGTATAGAGTAGAGACTAGTGTCCGAGTAGAGGTATCAATTTCAAGTGTATCCGGGCTTTGGACTTTTCCCTTACCACATATAGTAACACGCATATTTCATGCAACTTCAAATTTCAAATTTCAAACTTCGGGAAAAAAAAACTATTATATTGTTTTTTAAATAGGTATTTTTTGTGTATATATATATATATATATATATTGAGGAATTGTATATTATTCCCTTAAAAAAAAGGGAATTGTATATTATTATTAAAAATTAAAATAATATTTTACTAAAAGTAATTTTTATAATTAAAAATTGTTTATCCTAAGATTTTAATGTTTGAATTTCACAATAATAAATAACTGATGAAGTTTTAATATATTTAATTTAACTTTGATTTTAGTAAAGTTTCAAACTTATTAAAGAAGAATCCAAATGCACCCCGCAAAGATTTATCTAAAATGCCCTTAGTTATTTATTTTAATTACTTTTAATTTAATTACTCAAAGGTTTATTTAAAAATATTTATATTTAAAAAATGGTAGATGAGATCTCCACCATCTAATCCGAACTAACCAAATGGGCCTCATCTAATCTGATTAGATGGTGAAGAACGCTAAATCTAATTATGGATATTTTGGGGATAATATCAATATCGGTAGATATTTTGTCAAAAATTGGAAAAAAAAAAAAAAAAAAAAAAAAAAAAAAAAAAAAAAAAAAAAGATAGATATTTACTTCTAAAGTTAGAAATTTTTTGTAAAATTTTATGACAGTCTTAAATAAGTAATTATACATCAAATGAATCGAGTTCATTTTTTCAACCCCCACCCCTCTTGAAAGGGGGTGAGCATTATCCCCCCTCCCCACATATGGACATATATCCATTTGTTAATTATTAATTTACCTATTTGCCCTTGTGATATTTAATTTTGTCAACCCTTAATTAATAAATAGACACATGTCTACATGTAGGGAGGGAGGGTAATGCTCACTCCTTTTCAAGGGGGGTGAGCAAAAATGAACTCAAATGAATCATATTATAACAATAAATAGTTATGAACTTATTATAAATTATAACTAGATAAAGTCTGTATATAATTTTTAAAATTAAGTATTTAATAGAATAATATCTTGTTTCATTTTTACAATATTATATACAACCGATTAGAGATTAGGTGTATGTGTAGCGACGTGAACAACCTTTTGATTTTTTGGCGCTTTGGTATCCGAGGTCGATCGGCTAGGGCTCCAGTTATCAAAAGTGTGGTTTGGTCGCCTCCTACTCTAGGTTGGATCAAAGTCAACATGGATGGGGCAGCCTTGAGTTCTCCGGGTGTTGGGGGTGTGAGGGTATTTTTCGTAATTGTCAATCCTTTGTTAAGGGCTGCTTCAGTATCCCCCTTGGTCAGGTGTTTGCCTTTGAGGCTAAGCTTCTTGCGGCTTCCATGATAATAAACTTTGCTTGGAAATTTAGTTGGCATCGGATATGGTTGGAGAGTGATTCTTCCTATATGATTCAGTTGCTCTCTTCTCGTTCCGATATCATTCCTTGGCATGTGCGTCAAGATTGGTAAAGGTGCATTTTTCAGATCTCCAATATGGAATTTCAGGTGTCGCATATTTATAGAGAGGGTAACCATGTGGTAGACACTCTTTCCAAGCATGCTTTAGGGTTGGAGGTTGACTGTTGGTGGTTCTCCACCCCTCCTTTATGTTCTTCGCTGGTGGGAAATGACTGCATGGGTCAAGAATCGTTTCGTTTTTCTTAATGGTTTCTTTTGTTTCCTACGTGTCTCTTGTCTGGTGGGGATTTTTTTTCCCTTGGTTTTTTTGTGGCTGGTTTGGCCTTTGTTACTCATTGTTATTTTCTTTTCTTATCTATATAGTTTCAGATATTGCCTAAGGGTTTTTCAGCATATGATAGCTTGTGATGCATTTTCCCTTAGATCAGTCCATTTTATATAAAAAAAATATATATACAGTATAAAGAAATTAAACATTTAACAAAATTATAATTAAAAATATATATAGTTCCATTATTCTATCATAATTCATACATAATATATTGTATGTCTAAAATTTAAAACCAAAATGAATTCCTTGGTGGTTCAAAAACATAAGGTACATTTCCATCTTGATTCGAACCATAATTTTCCCAAGAAAATGTGCATGCATAGTTTTCAAGGTAGTTATTAAGTGGAAATGATGAGGAATGACACTCTTTTGTTATTAATATGCTATGTGTATATTGCTTGATCTCTTCCCATAGATCCATGAATTGGGTACCCAACTTGGTGGATATTGTTGATCTGCATACATAGGTATTGCATATAGTATTTGTGGCACTGGCAAAGGATAATTAAATATATTGTAGCCCTCATAACTACCATAATATGGTACCTAAGAACCAGACATTATCTATGAATCACCTAAAAAAACTATTTTATGGATCTATACTCATTGAGAAGAGAGTCATAGTCAATGAATCATTATCAATTTGACTCATTTCTCCTTGTTGTTTACCATGATTTTGATCAAAATTATTTGCACGAGCATCCCAACCTACCGCACTAGCATTCCAACATGCTGCATTATCATCCCAACCTCCTGTACAAACATCTCAACTTGTTGCATCAGCATTGTATTCTGCTGCACCAGCATCTCAATCTTATCTACCATCCCCATAATCTCCATTATCTTTACCTCCACTATTTCCATTAGAGGTATGTTGGTCATCAGAAGAGCTAGTAACAGTAACTCCATATTATACACCAACTTCTTATTTAATCACTTCTTTAACATTTATTTCCATGTCTCGAGCATGAGAAGCAATATGTGAATCATGATTTGCCTTATCATCATCCAAGTAGGTAGGTCTAACCTAGTCAGAAATATGATCCTCATTATTGTCCTTTGCTTTAGCAGCTACTTGAAATAGATCAGTTCCATTTACTTATCTTTCTCAGCTATCATATCCTTAAGTTTCAACTTCATATTATTATTATAATAAATATGTTATTCAAGCTTAGAATAGGAATGATGGTTCCTTTGTTTTACGTGGATTACAGCGTAAATGTTGACCGATTTCTTTCGCATATAAAAGATAATGCTGCTTGTGACGGTATATGTGAACTGCTATTACATGAAATTATGGAGCACCATTTCCATCCATAATTAAGGTTTTTTTTTTTTTTTTCCTTCAGATTGCTTTCAATTTTAGCAAATGATAATGGGACATGTTTTACACATTCACTATTTGTCTAATTCTACTATATATATTTTTTGTTGAAGTATTACATAAATTCAAGGTTTTTTTTTTTTTTTAGGGTGGAGGACTTGAACCTGTAATCTCGTGGTGCATGTGTGAGGGGTTTACTACCGGACTAACATCATCTCGTCAATAATTTTAGTATTGACTATTGTCTTGGAAATTTTTATAATTTGGTAATGCTTTTTCTAAAATAATTTTCAGTCTATATTATTTGAACAATAATTTAAGTATTTAAGTTTCAAAAAATATTTTAATAATTTGCAAAATATCCTTGGATTTTTAAGGTGAAATTCACAAAATTTCGGGAATATCAAGATATTTTTAGGATATTTCGAAATCGCTTGGATATTCTAGCGGATATTGGATATTTTCCTATTTCGATATCGGACCCTCCAAAATATGGCTATTTCAGTGGATATTTCAGTGTATCTTTCGATATTTTAGTTCCTTGGTTATAACTTTTTATGGTAAAAATTCCTTGGTTATAACTTAAAAAAAAAAAAAAAAAAAAAAAAGTTGTTTTTTATTTTCAAAAACAGTTTTACAAAACGATTAAAATTTCCTTTTATCCTTTGATTGTTATCTTCTAAGTTCTAACCATTCCCAACTTACCACTAATTAATAAGTAATGAAAGGGGAGGTTTGTATAATTTTGGTCAAATGGTCCATATGCATGTAATTAGGCCTAAATTCGGGAATGTTTGTGCAATTAATCAATTTATAAATGGTTAAATAAAACAGGAAATAAAAAGAGGAAGGCTTGTCAGTTTGTGAGTCTCTCATCCTCAGGCGCTTCATTCTTTCTTCACCTTCCCTTATCCTCTTATTTATCACTACAACACACCATTTACCACTCTCTCTCCCTCTCATTGCCTTCTCTCCAATGCTAGCTCTTGAACTCCTACTACCAACTTGAACAAGACCCTTTTTTTTTTCCTTTCCTTTTCTTGATCTATGAGGACGCAGCAGTTCTAAAAGAGACTCAAAAAATTAAACTTTACAAGTGGAACATGTCGTGTCTGCTGCCCCAGTTCAAGTGCCAACCAGACACCTTCTCTATCCATTTCAGAACTCCCCACCACCACCACCAACTCTGTAAGTCTCTCTCGGCTTGAATAATATTCAAATGGATTCATTATATTATTAGAAGACTGTCTTTTGAATCGAAATTGAAATGCTTGTTTTTGTTTTTATGCATTTTTGTATCAGAACTGAAATGGGTATGATTGTTCTTACCCAATTTGAATTGCATTCACTCGTTAGTGCCTTTATCTCTATCAAAATTCAATTGGGTTTATTGTCGTTTTATGTATTTTGGAAGCAATTTTAATCATGTTCAAAAAGAGCTCTATTTGTTGCTTTAAGTGTTGTTGAATGAACGAAAGTGACTTTAATCATGATTCCCACAAAAGAAAATTGTCAACATCTCTCTGCTGGAGATCTTATTACTTGATGTTTTGTTGGTTTTTTTTTTTTTTTTTTTTTCACAGTTTAATTTTATAGCTATGCCTCCGGAGTTGTTATAAATAACTATTACAGATGCTATTTCTTCAATTGAGTTGGTGATCAATAATATTCTTTGATAGTTGACAGACTAGCTAGACAATATTCTTTTCTTTACATAACTTAAGGCTAGGGATTCTGAGATTTATCTAATTCTCAAGCTATGACCTGGCTTTTGTCAGCTTAGGTAGTCATCCACAGGCGCGGTCAGTTTCTTTTCCTAAATGTTTTATGTAAAAAATTGTATATACAAATCAATTTCTATTTTAGTGCAGCTTTTTGTTTGTCTACTTTTTCTTGGGTAGGTATTAGTGCTAGGTAATAATGTGTTCAAGTCCTTAAGCAGGTCTGGTAGTATAGAGTTATAGACACACATTTACTCGGTACTTTATTTAGTTTTGATTGTTTTTACATCCTCTTAAATGATCAATAAGGTACATTGTTGGAGTTGATGTTATAGTTCAAGTCTTCTTATATAACCACCTTGATTGGAATTGACCTGGACGATGACCTCTCTTCGAGGTGTTTCATTATAACATTTCAAAGTGCAATTACTGTTTTTCTCATTACTTTGTAATGCTCGTTGAAAGCATAAAATCATCTTGAATTATCAACATCAAGGATCATATTTGTTGAAGAGAAAATTATGTAAGCTTTATGTTTGTGATATTTTATGTAGAGTCATAAATCTCATTAACATAAATGTTCTTGATTGGATTCTGCAGCAAAGAATAAAGAGTCTCTCTGTCTCCGGACACAATGTAGTTTATCTACTACATCGCCATCAACATCAACAGCAACAGCTGCGGTCCTTGATGTGGAGAAGCTCAGATTACCTTCTTTAGAAGATCATTCAACTTCAGTTGCTGCAAACAGACGATGGGCATATACTGGGGCATTTGGTCCACCAGCAGAAGTAAGACTTTCCACACACACAGCCCTCCATCTCTACCTTATCAATAAACTTAACGTGGATCTTATTTCATACACAATGCTTATGCAAGAAGAGCCTTGTAAATGTCATATTTGGTCTGTCTACCAGAGCATGAAGTTTTGGTATTTACCAAAGTTGGGACATTCTGCATCACATATGCTGGTTATCTATTCCTTGATTTGTACATAATTTAGTATTTCTCCCCTTTAAAGGGGAAAAAAAGTAATGAGTGTCTCTCAACTTGCTCTTTCTTTTCTTTTTGTTGCCTACAAATGGGCAAATAAAAACTGTTCATAGCATGCATGTTGCATAAGATGGTGCAAAGGTTATCATATCATCTTGTGTGTGAAATTTATTGGCTTTTGATCGTTTTTTTTTAGTTTTTCCTGTAATCCAAATCATAAAAATGGTATCCATTTAGAAGGCCACCTGATTCTGAAATGTTAATGCAAGTATTTGATGCTTGCTACAAGTTTTGATGACACTGCTTATATATAAGGTTGTAATTTTAATCATCTTCAATATATCTGCAGGCAAACATAGGAGCAACTTTAGCTACAGAAACACTTCTTACAAGTGATGAGGCGGTAATTATTGCAGCTGCTGCTGAAGCAGTTGCTCTTGCAAGAGCTGCTGCCAAGGTTGCGAAAGATGCAGCCTTATTAGTCAACAATGACAACTCTGTAAAACTAAAGAGTAAACCTGCAACTTCATCTTCCACTGACACTTCTCCATCCAAGTGGGCTCTGCTGACCGAAAAAGAAAGAGCTAGTATAATAGGGCATTCTGTGGCAGATGAAAATTTACGGGAAGAAGAATATTCCATGCAAAACACATTACAAAAATCTGATGATTTGGAGATGACACAAGAAGAAATGGACCATCTACAGGAAGAGATTTCCCAAACCATAACTGTGAGATCAAGACGGCAAACTGAACGAAAAGCCAGAAGAACAAGGGGAGTGGAGAAGGCTGCTGCCAATGTTGTGTCTGTGAGGTCGGGTTCTACTAGCCGGAGAAAGCGTGCTTCGTTACAGGAAGTCGACTACTCTGATCCATTGCGTTACTTAAGAGCAACTACCAGTTCTTCCAGGCTTCTCACTGCCAATGAAGAATTGGAGTTATCAGAAGGAATACAGGTGTGAGATTCATATATGATGACACTGATGTTTTTAAAAGAAACAGGTCTTCTGGAATTTCTTATTATTATTTTTTTGACATATGGAATTGCTGATTTTGTTCCATGGAAGTGTTATATACCCTTGTGACTAATATCCACGCAAATGAAAACCACTTGATATAACAAAAGTCTTCCTGAGGTTTTGGAAAATCAATCTGGTCTATTATCAGATTGTGAAGTCTGATATACCCTCAGAATAACTGGTTGGTTCAATGGTTTGAAGACTATTCTATCCAAGACGGATCCTAGCTGACATCAAGTTTAGAAAAAAATTTAAGGAAAAAAGAAAGAAAAAGAATTCATCTCTTGTTTGGGCTCTGTATAGATAAGCCATTAAAGATGCTGAATTCCGAAAAAAATTAGGTGTATGGTAGAAAACACCTTAGCTTCAATTTATAATACTATTACTTGTAGGAATATGTTTAAATTATATTGTGCTATATTTGATTACATAAGGTTTCCTAGACAGAAAGCTATTTGTGGAGAAGCTTGTAATTCTGGCAGGGTTTTCTTTTGAGTCATTACTCAGAAACTTTTAATTCCAAATTATACTTATATGTTCTCTGGCAATGTATTGTTGGCCATCCTGTAAAATTTGAGGCAAACCTGGAATCTTAATTGGAGTTTCTCTCTGTTTTAGTAGGATAAGAAAGCAGCAAACAAAAAGATTGTTTTGGGTTCTTTGAAGTGATTTGTATGTATATTTTTTATTCCTGTTCCATCTCAAGTAAATTTCTGATGTCTAAACTTCAACTGATGTCATTCAGGATCTATTGAAATTAGAAAGGCTTCAGGAAGAGCTTGCAGAGCGATATGGAGGTCAGCCAACCTTTGCACAATGGGCTGCAGCAGCAGGAGTTGAACTGAAAGAACTTCGGAGGCGCATGAATTATGGTATTCTTTGCAAAGACAGAATGATAAAAAGCAATATACGGCTTGTTATTTCAATAGCAAAGAATTATCAAGGAGCTGGGATGAATCTCCAAGATCTTGTCCAGGTGTATACTTTGGCCTTGTATGCATCTAAACTAATTTAGTTTGTTTTAAATAATAAACGGGTAAACTTTTATAAAAAGAAGGAATGCAGAATTGGTTTAAATCTTTAATTTTGATGATTTTCGTATCTAAATCTTGCTCATCAACTCACAGGAAGGATGTCGAGGCCTTGTGAGAGGTTCAGAAAAGTTTGATGCTTCTAAGGGTTTCAAATTCTCAACCTATGCTCATTGGTGGATTAAACAAGCAGTTCGGAAGTCTCTTTCAGACCAATCGAGGACAATTAGGTTACCAGTAAGTTTTACTTTTGACGTTTTAGTTATTTCTTCTTTGACTAAGCTTGTGTTAACTTCCTGTTATAGATTCTTATGAGGTTGTATTATTACTAAATGCATCATATGATTCATATCTTTTTATACCTTCTTATTTGTGAGTTTATTTGGGTTTACAGTTTCACATGGTGGAGGCAACTTATAGAGTAAAGGAGGCTAGAAAGCAATTGTTTTCTGAAAATGGAAGACAGCCTAATAACGAAGAAGTAGCAGAGGCAACAGGGCTCTCAATGAAGAGGCTCCAAGCAGTATTACTCACTCCTAAAGCCCCAAGATCTCTTGACCAGAAATTTGGAATCAACCAGAATCTTAAACCTTCGGTCTGTCTTATTCCCGTTCAGATGCACTCTTAATGTGACAATTTGTGTTCAAGTTTTTGTTACATCATAATGCATTTATAAATTTATCTTTCTTGCTGATTGGTTCATTAAATTTTACCACCAGGAAGTAATCTCAAATCCAGATGCAGAAACAGCAGAAGATCTACTGATCAAGAAATTTATGAAACAAGATTTAGAGAAGGTGTTGGACACTCTCAATCCCAGGGAAAAGCAGGTTGTCAGATGGAGGTTTGGACTAGACGATGGAAGAATGAAAACATTGCAAGAGATTGGGGAGATGATGGGTGTAAGTAGAGAGCGAATTCGACAGATTGAGTCCTGTGCATTCCGAAAGCTGAAGAACAAGAAAAGAACTAAACATTTGCAGCAGTATCTGGTTGCTTAAACCGGTAAACCCCCATATAAGATCCGAGATTTCGATAGCTAAAGAGTTTAGCTAAGGTCACTGAGGCTCAAAAAGGCTTGTCTTTGCAATTCATCTATAATTATAATTCATTCCTTGATTCTCTCTCTCTCTCTCTCTAGTGACGAAAATATACCGGTGATGTTCGAATACTAGAGAATGGTTGTGAATAGAAACAAAATTTTTGTATTAAGCATTTTTCCCATTTTCTGATGTACCAAGGCAATCTACTTACTGACATTTATAGCAGAAGATCCAACTTGTTCACTGTTATTTTGTGTTAGATGTTAACCATTTGCTGGCTGAAAAAAATTAGAATGAATATGAAAAGCATTTAACAGTGTCCAGATTGTTTTCTTGTCAAAATTCCTGCAACATGTTTCTAATCCAATTTCTTAGCATTATATATTTCAAGAACCAGCTACATTTCATGGTCTATTGATTGATTATATTTGTTATACTAAGTAAAGACTAAAGAGGATGAACAAGAGAAATATATTTGCTGTGTATATATACTGATACAGTTGATAGATACATGGAAGGAGCAGCTGATTATACTATAATTAGCAACACTAATTTTGGAACAAGTAATGTTAGGTTTCCCAATTTTATTTATTTTTATCTCAAAACACTCTTCAAATGATGTGGTATATGAGTTGTCAACATTAAGTTTACGTTGTCAACATCAAGCTTATGTGGTGAGGGATGTGATGTTGTTAACGCACATGCCACATCATTTGAAAAGCTTTTTGAGAAAAAAAATTGGGAAGTCTATAACATTACTCTTTTGGAGTAAATTATACTATGATCAAGGAATTGATTGTGTTGTGATCAAAGGACTGATTGTGTTATAATCAAGTATGCTAGCTGTTGGAGCTTGTACCATGCTATTGACTTGGAGGGAATTGATTTTGATCGGTTTTTTTCCCTTCAAGATGGTGTTCCCATTAATGACACCAATCTTGATTCTGAGTTGGTCATGCTTTGGTATGGATAAGGGCTTAGTAAGAGCATCCGCTAGTTGATCAGAGGATGA
Organism: Acer saccharum; assembly: GCA_030490815.1. Classification (NCBI taxonomy): domain Eukaryota; kingdom Viridiplantae; phylum Streptophyta; class Magnoliopsida; order Sapindales; family Sapindaceae; genus Acer; species Acer saccharum. The sequence goes on from CM059867.1 coordinate 37,511,714, forward strand.
AACATGAGATACTTGTAATTTACTCTGAGAGACTTGTTATTTGACAAAGGGAAAGTCTATTGCTATATGCTTCATTCTTGAATGAAACACCAAATTGGCACAGAGATATGTTCTGCTTACATTGTCACAGTAAATGGTGGGTGTGTTTTCAAATTTGATGTCAAGTTCCTTACTCAATGACTGCAACCAATTTATTTCAGCTTCAGTAGCTGCTACTGCTCAATATTCAGCTTATGTTGAGAATCATGCCACTGTACATTGATTGTGTGAGCTCCAACAGATGGGATTAGCTCCTAAGTATATACAATGTAAGTTGAAGACTGTTGCTTTTGAGATGCAAACCATGATAAAGTGTACCTTTTAAATATCGTATCACCCTTTTAGCAACTAATTGAGCCTTGAATGTGGCCTTGAAATCAATGCCTAGGCGTTGGTGAAAGCCCTTAGCTACTAATTGAGCCTTGTAACGTGCTTCCATTTGGTTTTCATTCAATGCGAAAGACCCATTTACATCCTATAAAATTTTGAGACAAAACTGGTTATACTAATTCCCAAGTGTCATTGCGTAAATAGCATCAAATTCTACATCCATAGTTGTATGTCAAGGGGAATGTTTCATAACTTGTGTGATAGTTCGTCGTTCAACTGGCTCATGAATCCGGTGAATAGAAGAAACATTAATTTGTTTCGGTTTAAAAATAGTGGAAATGAGAGGAAATGGCCTTTCTACAAGTTTAAAGAGCAAAAATGTCCACTTTTTAAATAAAGTGCAATAATGTCCATTATCAATGTTTCTTTTTCCATAAATGTCCACTTCAGGACCAAAATACCCTTTTAACTTAAATCAAGCAAAATGACCCAACAGCCCCTTATATGTGTTAATTGACCAGTTTACCCTCTTGTTATGAGATCTAGTGGTCATGAGATGTGTGTGAGTGACAATGAAATGTGAGGGAATTAGATGATGAAGAGCTTACCTCGTTAAGGTTTGTGACAAGTTGTTCCGCAATTGAGGTTGATCAAGCAAGTTCAACATCTACGGACAATGGAAGAATTTAGGTGACGTTTGGTTAAATGGCGGAATGGTAATGGGAATGGAATGGAATGGAAAACTGATTTCTTTGTTTGGTTGGGGCTTTGGAATTAGAATCTGAATCGATATTATTTTGTTTGGTTAACAAGTGAATGGAATGGAATTAACTGTATTTTGACCAAAATGCCCTTAATTACATAACAGATATAATAACATATTATGGATAATAATACTAAAATATGAAAGTATATATAATAATTATATATATAAATTAACCTAATTAATAATAATTTTTTTTGTTCTTTTTTTTTTTTTTCCCTTATTAGCCTACTCTCAAACAACAGGACTGCCGCCTGTGTTCTTTCTGGCGATCCTCATCACCGGAACTTCGTCCACCGTCGACTCTCCGACGGTCGCCTACCCTACAACGTTGCCGGTCATCCTCCTTCGATCAGGAATCAGTGACCCGCGTCTCTTCTGCTCAGCGACCCGCGTCGCCTTTCGACCCGACCCGACCCGACCCGATCGTTTTTCCTTCAACAGCCACCCACGTCAAATCTTCTTCACCAGAGACTCATCGTCTCTTCTTCCTGACCACCGTGCGCCGCCGACCTTCTCGCGCCTCTATTAGACCTACATGTTGGCCTCTTTTAAATTGATCTAGGTTTTGTTCTTCTTTGAATTCAATATTGTTTAGTTTTTAAATTCGTTTTTTTTTTTTTTTTTTTTTCACAGGAGATTTTTCTCCTTCTTCGACAGCAGTTGTCCTAGATTTCAATTCACCATTTTTTTTCTCCTCTCTATCAAGATTCAACAAAAGTTTCAATTTTTTTTCCAGAAGGTCATTTTTGGAAGAGAAATTGTTATTAGGAATGGAATGGCCTTTCCACTGGATTGTGGATGGAAAGCCCATTCCACCATTTTGGTGGAATTCTCTTTCCATTGGAATTCTCTTTCCATTGGAATTTTGTAAACCAAACATCTGGAATGGAATGGTTTCCATTCCTTTCCTTTCCATTCCAGTGAACCAAACACAGCCTTATATGATGGGTGCTGGATGGAAACATAGATTGGTACATGAAAATGAGGTAGAGTTGACCACGGTTCGTTTGAACCAAAACCGTGGCTTTTAGAACCGGATAGGAGCCGGAAAATCCGTGTTCCGGTTCTGGTTCTTCAAATTGCGGAACCGGCGGTTCCATACCGGTTCCTTTTTAAAAAAAAAAAAAAAAAATTAAAAGGAAACTTAAATCATTAATTCAAATGATTTAATTGCTACAATTAAAAGAGAATAATTCTCTCATTATTGCCAATTGATTTCCATTTTTGAATTTAAGGATATTAATCACCGGTGAATATTTTCGTTTCAGTTTTATTTCAAAATTAAAAGGAAATTTAAATCCTTAATTCAAATGATGTAATAGCTACAATTAAAAAAGAATAATTCTCTCATTATTGCCAATTAATTTCCATTTTTGAATTTAAGATATCAATCACCTGTGATTATTTCCGTTTTAGTTTTATTTCAAAATTAAAAGGAAACTTAAATTCTTAATTCAAATGATTTAATTGCTACAATCAAAAGTGAATAATTCTCTCATTATTGCCAATTGATTTCTACTTTTGAATTTAAGGATATCACAGGTGATTATTTCTGTTTTAGTTTTATTTCAAAATTAAAAGGAAACTTAAATCCTTAATTCAAATGATTTAATTGCTATAATTAAAAGAGAATAATTCTCTCATTATTGCCGATTGTTTCATTTCCGTTTTGTCCCCTTATTTCAATTGTTAAATTGTCCGACTTACCAATCATGTGTTGGTGTGAGTGGTTCGGTGCTCTCATCCCTTAAGCAAGGTCGTGGGTTCAACTCCCCTTGTGAACGGAGCTACACATATTGGGAGCACTTTACCCCTTAGTGGGCCGACCCGGTGCGAGTCCGGATTAGTCGGGGTGTGGTCTGGGCTGATTGCACCGTATGGTGGATCCGCCCCACCCGGAAACCGGATGGTTTAAACCAAAAAAAACCAAAAAAAAATTGTCCGACTTCTTTCATTCGAAAACAAAACACCAAACAATCAAAGCAAAAGGCAAACACAACTCTTCCTTTGCTACAAACGAAAACATGTTCTTCTTGTTTATTTTTTTCTTGGATTTCAAGTGTACTTAATTTTCTTCTATCAATTGGTAAGTTCAAACTGAATTATTAGTCTGTCGGTGTAGTTGTGTTGTAGACACATATTAATTTTTTTTTTCTTTTTTTTTTTTCAAACCCTTTTACTTTAAAATATGAATACCCCCTCCCATTTCATTTTTCCTCACTCCAATATATTCTCTCTCAATTCTCTAATAACTATTTTTAAAATTTTTAATTTTTAATTTTTTTTAAAAAAAGGTTCGAAACCAGTCTGGAACCGGAACCGGAACCAAACTGTTGTCAGTTCTAAAATGAGGTGGAGATGATGTAATAATAGCATGCATGGTTTGTCTTAGCCCATAAATCATTTTTTTTGAGACCGTAACACAAGGAGAGTTTAGTTCATGGTGTTGAAAAGGAAAATTATTTTCAACAAATCTAACATGACGGGAGTGTAAAGCTTTCCACTGAGGGAATCTAGGCAGCGATATACACTTTGAGCTGAAGAGTAACCAACAAATACGTAAGGGAGAGATTTTGATGCTAGCTTATGATGGGTGTATGACTTGAGATAAAGATAACATAGGCAACCGAAGACTCTTAATTTGTGATAATTAGGTTATTTAAAGAAGAGTTTATCAAATGGTGAGATCATTTTAAGAAGCGGTGTAGGCACGATTAATTAAATATGTGGCGGCTAGAAAGGCATATTACCGATACTTAAGAGGCATATTTGTTTGGTGTAATACTGTGAGACATGTTTCTTTCACATGACGATATCGCCTTTCAGTTGCACCATTATGCTCAGAAGTGTGTGGTACTGTGGTGGAGTTCTTAGATGTTAAATCTCATGCTCGGCTAAAAAGGTACTAAGGCCTACAAATTCCCCACCTTCGTATTTGTAAAGTGTGAGAATAGGTGTTTGAAAAAACTATTCATTTTTTACCTAAAAAAAAAAAAAAAAAACTATTCATTAACTGTTTTAAACTTGGCAAAGATAGGTTTTACTTGTGATTTTCGTTTCAATGGATACAACCACATGTATTTGGTGAAGTGATTAACGAAAATTACGTATTCATCAATAGAAGAGAATGATGCGTAAATTACTATGCAGGCCGGATCAAAATATACAATCAAATAAAAAAGATAAATTCAAATTCCATAAAAAAAATTTATTGAGTAATGCTACTTTGCCCAAATTTGGCGCCCAAATGAAGTGACGACTCTCGTCCATTCATTTAGATTGTTAGATTTGCTTGATTTAAATAAATAGATGAGAGTGTTGCCACGTCATTTGGGCACCAAATTTGGGCAAAGTAACATTACTCTTTTTTATTTTGACTTGAAATTGCATATATATATATATATATATCTATATGTGTGTGTGTGTGTGTGTGTGTGTGTGTGTGGTCTTTCATGAGGGATTTCTTATTTTAATTTCGGTAAGGACCATAATGAAAATATATCGATTTTAATTAATTTAAATCTAAATTTTTTAATGGATGATTAGTTCAATGAAATCTACATATGAAAAAAATTTGAGAATTTTCCGAGCACTATAACTATTTATCCAAATTTTGTTAAATATGTAGGCATTAGAAAATAGGCAAAACATAGGAAAATTCAAAAAAAAAAAAATTCTAGTATTTGAAAAATTCTCAAATTTGGTTCATAAGTAGATTTTAATGAACTCATCATCCATCAAAAACATTAGATCCAAATTCATTAAAATCAATGTATTTCCATTAAGGTCCTTACCGAAATTAAAATAAGGGATCCATTATGAGAGACTCTCTCTCTCTCTCTCTCTCTCTCTCTCTCTCTCTCTCTCTCTCTCTCTCTCTCTCTCTCTCTCTCTCTCTATATATATATATATATATATAATAAATTACTATGCGGGCATGATTTTTTCAAGTTCGGACTGGGCTCAACCCACATAGTAATTATAAAAGCCCGGCTCGAATATATATATATATATATATATATATATATATATAATAAATTAATATGCGGGCATGATTTTTTCAGGTTCGGACCGGGCTTAGCCCGCACAGTAATTATAAAAGCCCAGCTCAAATTAAGGCTTTTAAATATATGGCACAGACAAAGTTTGGATTCGCTACAATACCGAGCTTGGTCGAGCTGGACTCGAGTCGGACTCGGATTGGGCCGGATTAGTCCGACCATTTTGACACCTCTACCAAATTATACAAGAGAATGAAACCAATATTAAATACATCAGTAGTTAATAAACACAGCAGACCTAGGAACAACACTGGTACAACTTTAGGTACCCTATAAACTTTGACATTTCCACGGTTGTCCTTTGGTGCCTCTTTATCCATCACTAAACCTCTTGTCCCAAATTACTTCCACCACGCGCCACCACTAGTGAGTTAGCACCACCCACACCAGAAGGTGCAGAAAGTGTTGACCTTTCAAAACCCCTAAAGGATTGTTGCCAAAGGAGGCCTCCTTAGTGGTCAAATCTAAATGCAAAAGTTGAAATAACTTGTCACCACTACCGCTCGCCACCTGAATTTCTTTTCAGTTGGGATGACTCTGACACCACTAGAATTCTAAGGGGACACACGCAAGCGAAACCCGTTGTTAGTTGGTCAGATTCGTCATTGGCAACAGTGAGGAGAAGTGCCATAGAATTGTCACGTCACTAACTCTTCTTTGTTGGACTCCGATGGTGTTTGATAATTGTTGATCATACCAACATATTTCTTTGCTCCACCGGAATATAATGTCGTCAAATCGAGGAGCAGTGATTGGAGATTAGAAGTATCACCAATAACAGTTTTTTTTTTTTTTTTCATTACCATTGACATAAATTTTTCTACCCTCGCCATTGTCTTATATGTGGGATTTATTGGATCCACAATGTCTGAAGTTCCAACTAGAGTGATTGCGGAAGATGTCTCGACCAATTCTCTAAGCGCTCATATTTCATTGAACTCCCGAAGTTCAAGCCGTCCCTTAAATACTCATAACCCAATCCTCAAATATGTTGGTCTCAACCCATTAAGTTTTTCATAAGGGGAATGAGGAAGATTGTGTATTTAACTGGTACAACAGTGCCTCCAAAGGAAGAAGACTTCGTATACGCCATCTGAGATGTAGAACATTTCATGATTATGTCATGGCTTGTGATCCCCATGGATCTAGAGAGAGGCCATACATATATGTATCTATCTATTGTCGAAGAATTATGAGATGTAGTGAGAGAAACATACTTAGACCTGTGCAATTTTACATAAGTCTATGAAATTAAAATGAAGATCTAAGAGACAAGATAATACGATGAAAGGTCTGTAGCAAGAACTTGACTCTTTTTATGAATTTGAATGGGTATCTACGGAAGATAGTGCACAGTTCAAAAAAATGGTTGTAAAAGACCGTGTATTTGAATTTCTGGTTGGCATTAATCTAGAGTTAGATAAAGTGAGAGGATGTGCACTAGGCAAGGAGCCTCTGCTCTCCACTAGAGAAGTTTTCTTAGAAGTTAGAAGGGAAGATAGCCGCATGATGGTAATGATGGGAAATAAGTCATTGAGCAACCCAAATGAGAATTCTGCACCTAATGTAATAACCACTGAAACAATAACCGATGCAATTCGTCCTAGACCAATAATCAACAATTGAAGTTTGGAGAAAAAGTGAAGGTTTGGTGTCATTTATATAAAACTACATGGAATGCAGGATACTTCTGATCCGAAAACATCTCCCTTCATTAAGGAGCAACTTGATCATCTATACAAATTACTAAATAACACACAGGTTTTGAATGTCCCTTTAAACTCTCTTGCCCTGAAAAGTAGCTGTCTATGTTCCCTAACTAGTTTTGTTAATCCAGCTCCTTGGATCATTGATTCAGGTGCATTTGATCATATGACTAGTTTGCCACATTTGTTTAGCACCTATGTTCCATGTTCTGGTAATTTAAAAATTTGTATTGCTGATAGAAGTTGGTTTCTAGTTGCAAGATAAGGTTCAATAGATATCTGAAAAACCCTATTTCACCAAAAATACTCTGCATGGGAGAATAATGAGAGGGGAGACCATGTTTTTTTTTTTTTTTTTGGAAATGTTGCCTACTATATCATTGTTGAGAGTTTCACCGAGTTTGAGTGTTTCTCCTTCTATACGCACTTCTTTGGCCAAACCCACATACTCAAATGTTATAGATCATACTTTAGGGGTAGAATCACTACAAATACAACCTTAAGCTGAGCTTTGTGTTTACTCCTGGTGGAAAAATGATCAAAATAAGGACATTAATTTAATACTTGCCGAGAAAACTCTCCGGATAAAGGTAACCTAAATGAAACATGTAGTTCAACCTTTTTTTCTCCTTTAAATTTTGAAATTAGCATTACATAATATCTATGTTCCTATTGCACTTAGGAAGGGTACTCACTCTTACACCATGCATCCCATTGCAAAATATATGTCCTATTATAGGTTGTCTCCAAGTTATAAAGCTTTTGCTGCTACTAATATTTCTAGTGTTTCAGTTCCTAGTAATATATAGGAGGTCTTGAATTATACCAAGTATAAGACATCGGTTATGGAAAAGATGAGAGCTCTCAATAAGAATCACTATTAGAATATTGTTAGATTGCCAAGATAAAAGATAATTGTATGCTGCAAATGGGTGTTTACTATCAAATACAAAGTAGATGGTAATATCGAGAGATACAATGCAATACTTGTAGCTAAAGACTTTACGTAAACATATGAAATAGATTATCAAGAAACATTTACCATGGTGGCAAAAGTAAATTCCATATGGGTGTTGCTATCCCTAGCTACTAGTTTGAATTAGCCATTACATCAATTAGATGTAAAAAAAAAAAAAAAAAAAAAAAACGTCTTCTTAAATGGGGGAGCTAGATGAGGAGGTGTTCATGGACCCAGAATTTTATGGAGCAGAAAATGTATGTAAATTGAAGAAATCACTTTATGCATGGGTTGAAACAATTGTTTAAAGTATGGTTCGATCAATTTACTTAAGTCATGAAAGGACATGGATATTGTCAAATTATGGTTGATCACACTTTGTTTCATAAACATTCAAGTGATGATAAGATATTCATACTTATTGTCTATATGGATAACATGATTTTGATTGGAGATCGCTTAAGAGGGTTGGAGGCTTTAAAGTCTTTTCTTGTAAAAGAATTCGAGATAAAAGATCTTGGAGCATTAAAATACTTCATGGGAATGGAATTTGTGAAATTCGAGAGAGGAATCTTTGTCTCTCAAAGAAAGTGTGTGTTAGACTTACTGAAAAAGACATGTTTATTGATCGAGCCAAATAGTATATGACTTTTGGCCCTCTTTCCTGACTCTTTTTGCTTGATCTCAGGTAATTTCCCATGATTTAACTATTCGAATCAAGTGTTACAGGTATATTAATGCCATTGGGGCATTTATGAGAGAAGGAAGAATTTCAGGTACAAAAGTGCAAAAAGGAGAAAAAGGGAAATTAAGTCAAGAAGAGGTTGTTGTTATGTCGCTAGGAAGCAACCGCGACCCAATTCAGGAGAATGTCGCGGTCGTTGCGTCGCTACCAAGCAACTGTGACAAAAGAGATTGTAGCCAGCGAAGACAAGTCCATAGATTGTCGCGGCCTTTGCGTAGCCATGACACAAATGCGACAAATATATAAGAAGCCAGCAAAGACAAGTCTAAAGATTGTTACAGCCTTGCGTCACCATGACACAACCGCGACAAAGAAGAATGAAGATACTGAACCTATTTCTAGAGAATGTCTCTGCCTTTGCGTCACCTAGACTAAACCGCGACAAAGAAGAATGAAGACAGCGAACCCATTTCTAGAGAATGTCCCTGCCTTTGCGTCACTAGAAGGCCAACCGTGACACCTACTGAAGAAACTCAGATCCAGATATCGCTCATGTAGTCGCTGCCTTGCCAACCGCGAAAACTAGATCAAAGACCTTATAATTGTCAGTCGCAGTCAACTGTCGCTGGGTCTAAACCGCCACAATCGGGCCGCGCCTTAGCGAATCTAGCAATTGTAAGACCTTATCTTTGGACCATATATATTCTGTATGAACCTAGGGTCACAGATTGCACATCGGAAGGGTTTTAAAATTTTTATGCAATCATCAAGTAAACCTAATTGTACAGTAATAATCGAAAACAACAAAGAAGGTGAAACGATTTCATACCAGCGTTGGAGGCTCCTTCTCTTTAATACGATATGCTCCCTGATTTGAATCACAAGATCTTCCTCGCTATGACCCAGGATTGATAACGGCGTGTGGGCGCGTCACGGTACTCAAGAACAAGAATGGAGGTAGAAGAAGACACACAAAAACAACTCTTGCTTTTTTGTTTCTAGGGTTCGACCAACCTTGTAAATCAAGAACAAAAATAAATAAATAAATATATTTTCTTTTATTTTCTCTTAGTTGGCCGTACCCACTTTCTCTCTTTCTTCCTTTTTTTTGTTGTTGTTTCGTCAATTGTGTTAGTTTCTATCTGATACCTTATCACTCTTTGTAGTTACCAAAAAATATATCTTATATATATTTTCAACTAAAACTTTTTTTTTTAATTATCCTTTTCAAATATATCTAATATATTAAAAGGGATAATAAGTATTTAAAATTTAAACTTAAATTCAAATACTTAGATAAAATAATCCTATTATTTTATCTTCACCTAAATCCAAATATCAACTAACACCCTCCATTTAATGATTAATCGCATAATTAAATAATCTAATTATTTAATTAATTTAATCATTAATATTTATTAATTAAATAATCTCATTATTCAATTAATTCCAAAATAAATACGTGTCACTTTCGTAACACAATTAATCGGACAATCCAATTAATTAACCGTGACTCTTGTTACTAAATCGATAGCAAGGGGACCTAATGGACCCATAGTATTTTGAGCTTCAATAATCCTTAAAAATAATTAATTAAACTCTTTAATTAATATTTCATGATTATTAACTTTAGTGTTATTCCACTAAAAACCCGAAGCTGCACTCTCTCAAATGTAGACGTTTTTACACACCCAATATCTCTTAGTGTCCATCGATATAGCTATTACATATGGTATGATCCTCCACAAATAGTTCATAATTAGAGTTGGGTCATAATGTTTGTTATACCCCTCTAATTATATCTTTCCATTAAGTACTATTGATTCTCTAATGAACAATAAATCCTATATTCCTTACGGAATTAGGAGAGCGCTCATATTGTTCAAGCCCCGAATCAACCCTTAAGGGAACTACTATCTACTTCTCGCAAGAATGAGTGGATTCCTCTATTGTGTACAAACCTTCCCAGCCACAAGCCAAACCGTGATTCTAACATACGAAGTTATTAACCGGGAATACAACTCCGATCTCACCCATGGCATATCAAAAACCACGATATAACCTGAAGGAGTCGATAAGACACTCAGGATTAAGATCACCCATATATAGCCATCATTTATTGATATATATGAATCTCATCTTCTAACGGATCTTGGTGAGAGATTCATATAGATCATGGCCCAATCCTATATGATCACATCATATAAGGTGTCTCTATTCTCATATCACCATATGAATAGTCTAGATTAAGACCATCGTACATTATAGAATGGACCGCAGCTGTAGATTAACCACAAATAAAATACCTAACTCTATTTGCTATTTACGAACTCTTTAGATTGCTCATCTCAAATTGAATACCTCTATATATGACACTCATATACTTAGTTAGAGATTACATCTGGCAATCTTGGATGTTAAGTACACATGATATAAATAAATGTATGAGATAATTTGAATGAATAAACTACTTCTTTTATTTATGTTCAATTCACATTTACAAAATACAAGCTTTAGGGTAAAAACCCCAACATATTCTTCTTAGATTCATTTGTACAATGCATGAAAAATAACCCATTTTACCCAAAAAATCATCTTTATCCATTTCTCTCCTTGAACTCATCTTCTCCACCAAAAAGCTCAACAATACAAATCTAGATTACTTCCCCCAAACCATTCCTCTCTACCCATCTTCTACACATCCTTCCTTAGTAACTCACCATTTGAATTCACTCAACTACACAACCTTTTTATCCAATATTTACATCAAGATTCAAGCAAGAAGCAAGAAGCAAGAAGCAAGAAGGGATTAGTTTAAAATTGGAGGCTCATGGGTGATTTCCTTATCTCTTACCTCTTACCTCTTTTTCTTGATTGTAATCATGTGTAACTAAATCCTACTCTAGGGGATTGATTTGAGAAACCTTTGGAATTTGGGTATTTGTTTTAGCTATCAATAAAATGTTCTCCAATTATAGTTTTATTCACTTTATAACTAGATGTTATTCTTTATGTACAATGAGATCACATTTAATAACAAAGTTCGAAGAGTGTTTAAAGAGTAGATCTTATTCTTTATGTATGATGGCCGCCATATAGAGTGAGAGTGAGAGTGAAGAAGATTCTTTAGGTTATGAAGAACTTGCACTTAACTTCACGGCTTTTGGAGCCTTCTATGTGGAAGTTGAAGAAGAAGGCAAAGATGCCTTGAATTATGTCCTTAAAGAAGGAATAGATGAAGAGGTAGCTAGAGATGTGTGATCGAACCAAAATTAATATGATTTTGGCCCTCATTTCCTTCTCTTTACGCTTGATTCTCAGGCATTTCCCTGTGTTTTAACGACATTAATCGAGTGTTTCGGGTTTATTTATGTCACAAGGGCATTTGTGAAGAAGAGATGGATTTGGTACAAAAAGTGCAATAAAAGTGTGAGAAACAGGGCATTGTCTCCTTTTGATGGTGTTGCCTTGAGCACACGGCGACAAAAGGCATGAAACACTAAGGACTCAAGCCAAGAGTTGTTGCGGTGCTGTCGTTGTGACGACTAAAATGCGACAGAGAGATTAAATCTTGAAAATCAATCAAGTATGGTGTCGCAGTGGGATATTGTTCTGAGCCAAATCGCGATAAAAGAGATGAAATCCTAAAAATCAATCAGGTATGGCGTCGTCGTGAAGTGTCGCTCTTTAGCCAAACCGCGACAGAGAAGATGAAACCAAAGGAAATGATCAAGTCTTGTGTTGCTACTTGTTTCATCATGTGACCAAACAGCGACCACTCTTAGAAATCTCAGATCCCTTTGTCACCTTTCTAATGTCGTTGTCATCACAACCGCGAAAAAAATAAGAATGGCCGCGATAATCGAATCTCATAATGTGTAACTGTCTGCCGTGGCGGCGTCGCTACATTGATAACATACCGCGACACCCTGCCACATCAACATTTCTGGCAGTTAATAGTACAAATCTGAGAGCCACTATATATATTCTTCTCTTCCAAGTTGAATGAAAATCCAAGTAGAGTTCCAAGCACGAATATACAAAGTTTTAGACCTAGCTTTCTCCTTCATACTTCACACATTCAACTTCCTCCATTTCTACTCTTGTACTTGTAGGGAAAAATACCAAGAAGTGCACGCAGCGGAAGCGAGACTAAAAACAGATTTAGTGACTTTTAAAATTTTTTTCCTTTTATGAACCTTAAACCCTTTAATTAATTAAACATACATATACAATAACAAAAAGTAGAATACCTTTTGTCGCGTGATCCGATTGACTTACGTCGATGGTAATCCGCAAGATCTTCAAGCCTAGCACGAACGTGGATCACCTAGGAGCGTGGTCTCCCTTTTCTTTGAATCGCAAATCTGTGAATGGACAAAACAAACTTTTCTTTTCTTTGTTAGTCACAAAAACAATCAAAAGAATGACTAAGATTATTCCGGTCACTTTTGAGTTCTCAATCTAATGATCGAAACTCGCGTGAACCTAGATCGATGTCGTACACACAAGCTTATTGATGAATAAGCAAATAGTATACCATCAAAGAATAATCTAACATTCCTTTTTGTTTTAGTAGAATAAAATCTTTCTATGAATTGAGAAGAAGAAGAAATTTGTATCAAGAACACATGAAGTGGCCGAATTCTATACTTGTGAATATATAGGTGGTCTAAGTTTTCTTCTTCTTTTTGTATTAGGGTTGCCGAAATCCTAACCTAGAAATAACTAGGGTTGCCGCAAAATACATGCCCACAATAGGCTTATGTTGCACCCTAATTTCCATCTAGTTTTTAAGACTTCAAACCCTAATCCAACTCATAGAACTTTTATTCTTTTATTTGACTAAATAAAAAAGACTTCTTATTTGATTAAATAAATAAAACTAATTATTTATTTCCTTATCAAACAAGTCTTTTACTTTTACTTTTAGGAAATATATTTCCTGATTAGAAAAGATTTGTTTCTTAATTAAACAATTAATTAATAAATCAATTAATTCTTATTTAATTAAAACAATGAAACAAAATAATATTTTAGGTTAAAATAAACCCTTGCCGCCCCACTTAGAGTAAATGGGCCAAAATATTATTTTTCTTATTTCATTTAATCCATTGGACTTTAAATAAAAAGCTCACATGTGAACCAGACCCATTCTTACTAAAAGAAACAAGCCCACATGTCTTTCATTAATATATTAATATAATTGAGCAGCCTATTACTAAAATAATGTGCAAATTATATTCTTAATATATTAAATGCAACTCTAGATGGACCCTTAAATTGGTCCGGTAGAATATATCAAGTGATCCATGCAAGTCCGTGTGGATTGGGGATCTTGGCGGGCCATCTAAATTTAAGTTTCAATAGACATAACCTAATCACAATCAACAAATGATTCACTTAGGTCCGATCCATTAATTTTAACTCATTCCACTAAAGAGCTAAAACTGAACTCTTAAATAAAGATAGAAAATGAAGATGCTCCTCATTCATACCCTAGACAATCATATTGGAGATAGTGTATCCTCGTGATTAATATCAGTAATCGCCAAGAGTTCATAGACCGCCTATAACTCTCCAAGTTACCATATTTACTCATATGACCATGTTTTGAACTTGGATATTTTGACTTGTCCAGAAGCCATGTTTTCAATAGACACTATCGAAAACTCAACGTTGAGATTTAATATCCAATTACCTCAAAATATCCATATGATGATATTATACTCTCATTTAATTAAATGGAGCCACGATGTCCATATCTATAAATAAAGTCCTCTATCGATTAACAAATGAATATCACCAAACTATCGAGGATAGACTATGCGATATAATCGTACTCATTGATAACTCAAATGATATCACTTGCAACCATAAATCCATCATTTATCTCAGGATTAAGATAGACTCTCCGATTGTCCTGATAATGAAAAGACTTTTATCTATTGACGGTTATAGATAAAGTATTTCATTGTGATCCAGTTCAATGCACTCAGTGCACTAGATCCTTTTGCTCGAAGACACTCCGATGATTTTAGACTCATCATATCTCATTTGATCCCACTCAAATGCTAGCAAAAGAATTCTACAACTTTAACAAGATAAAGGTGCCCAACCTTTAACTTAAGTTATGAACATTATTCAAGACTAACTAAAGAATTGTGTCTACCACATACATATCCAGATGTACGAACAATTCTTCTTTTCCCATAGTCTTTAGACCTTATGATTATTTACTTTGACAATTATAATATTAAACTATAAATGCTATACGATTTGTTAAACCAGAAATCACTTTATTAATATGAAAAAGATTGTTAATTACAACATTACACTCTTGCTATTGAGCATAATCCTAACAGTACTACTTTTCCATCCAAATACTCAACACCAAATCTTGATTACTTCATGCAACCATTCCTCTCTTTCCATTCTTTACATCCCAATACTTTTATCACTTACCATTAGACATCCACCCTTCTAGACACATCCTCATCTACCACTCTTTGCACTATGAGCATCTAAGGAATGGAAGGAGCAAGCATTAAAGAAAGAGGCTCAAGGGTGATTTCCTTATTTATTACTTTCTTACTTATTGATTGTAACTATGTGTAACTAAACCCCTAATCTAGGGGATAGATGTGAGGAACATTTGGATTTGGGTTTTGCTTAAGCTATTGTATTTGAATCTCAATTTGTGTTTTGTTCACTTGATAACTAGATCATCTTCATTATATGATTAGCATTGTATACCTCGTAGTTGATTATACTCTTGTTTATGATAATTTATGTAATCAATCTTGGATTGACACCCTTGATTGATTAGGAATATAGTGAATATGATAGATTATTGGAGGGTATATCAACCACAATAATATAAATCTTTATTTGTAACAAACCAATCCCACCTTGACCCCCTCTCCTTAATTGGTTAAGCATTTTGGTGGGAAGATGTTTAGGGTTCATAGTGATGACCTAAACACATCTAATAATACAAATGGTTAATATTGTAAGTTCCTTAATTTTGATTGGCTTATTTCATGACAAACCACATTTTGGGTTTGATATGTAAGGGTAGTTTAGGGCTTCCTTGTTCGTGATCAAACTTATTTGGATTTCAAGCCCTCAAGCACAAGAGCTCATTGAAAGTATAATCACTTGTGCTTAACCTTTGTTGAAGAGATTAGTTTCACACACACACTTTTCTTGCATGTATGTATGTTCATTGCTTTTTGTGTGTACTCATTTCACTCCTCACACTTGCACATTTTTTATATTTCTGTGTGCATTGTTGTGGTGTGCACTGGTCCTCTAACTGTAGGGAAAAACACATGCACGCAGTGGAAGCGAGACTAAAATTGGTTTTAGTATGTTTTAAAATTTTTCCTTAAAGATGAACCTTAACCCTTTAATTAATTAACATGTATGATTAAAAGTATTATACCTTTGTTGCGTGATCCGATTGACGTTACGTCGATGGTAATCCGCAAGATCTTCCAATCCAATCACGAACGTGAATCACCTAGGAGCGTGGTCTCCCTTTCTTTGAATTGTGTACCTGAGGATGGATAACAAAAAACCTTTTCTTTTTCGTTAGTCACAATAACTTCCAAGAGATAACAAAGAATGTTCCGATCACTTTTGAATTCTCAATCCTTTGATCGAAATTCGCGTGAACCTAATTTGAAATTGTACACAAAGCCTTTTGATGTAAAAGCTACTGGTGCACTATCGAAATAAGAACGATCTCTTCTCTCTTTTCCTCTTGGCCGAAAATCAAACTATGTCTAAGAGTTGGATTTTATTTTTCAAGCAATAGAAAAATAACTCTCTATGAAGCAATCAGGGTTTTTCACCATTCTTATTGCCATAAATATATATATAGGACCGAATTCTGATTGCTATTTAAATAATATCTATATCTTGGCAACCAATTCCTTTTCTCATATAAATAATATATATATCAATATATATGCCACGAATTCTGAATGCCACATATAATATATATTAGTGCCTGAATTCTTCATTGCCTAAATAATATTATAAGTGCCTGAATTCTCTTGTCCAAATTAATATATATATCCACGAATTCTCTTGTCCAAATAATATATATATTGGACGAATTCTCTTGTCATATCAATTTATATTTTTAGTGCCACAGAGACAATCAGATTGTTTGTTATAACTTAAAGGAATATTAAGAATAGATTCTTTGTCAACATCTAAAAAGAGCTGATTGAGCTTCTCCAAATCCCACGATTGACTTGAAATATGAATCAGATCTTTCACCCACACATCAACACTTGGGGCTTTTGAGATAAGTCTGAAGGAAGTCGGTCTAGGAAGCCAAGGATCAGAAAAGGCTCTGATTTTCTCCCTATCTCCTACTCTCCATCTTACCCCTTTCAGCAATAATTCTTTTCCCTAGAGTATGCTCCTCCATAAGTGGGAATTTCCTGGTTTTAGTTGAGCTTCTAGAAACTCCTCACTTTTAAAATATTTAGCCTTAAGCACCCGATTCGCCATTGAATTAAGGTTCTTAAGTAATCTCCAAGCCTGTTTAGCTAGAAGGGCTTGGTTGAAAATGGACAAATCCCTGAATCCCAACCCCCTAACTGACTTAGGCAGACAAAGCTTATCCCATCTCACCCAACTTAACCCTTTTTTTCCTTCCACAGAACCCCACTAGAACCTTATGATTAAAGAACACAACTCCTTACATAAAGAAGTAGGTAATTGGAAAATACTCATAGCATAAGTGGGAACAGCTTGGGCGACTACTTTAATCAAAATCTCTTTACCTCCCATAGAAAATAGGTTACTCTTCCAGCTCCAAACCTTATTCTGGACCCTTTCCTTTATGTCATTAAAAGTTCTACGCTTATTTTTCCCTATCAGAGTAGGAAGGCCTAAGTATTTATCATGGGGCTGCACTGCATCTAACCCCAAGGAACTTTGAAAGGCCCTCTTCACATCCTCCTTCACATTGGGGCTAAAAGTGATACAAGATTTTTGAAAATTGACCTTTTGATTAGATCCCTTCTCATAAATCTCAAAAACTTCCTTTATAGCATTACAACTCTGAACTGAAGCTCGGCAAAAAAGAATACTATCATCTGTGAAAAATAAATGACTCACCAACGGATTGCCTCTGCAACATCTAAAGCCCAATAAATTGCCATCATGTTCTGATCTTTTTATGAGCGCTGACAGAGATTCAGCACAGAGCAAGAACAAATAAGGCGAAAGCAGACAGCCTTGGCGAATCCCTCTAGATGGAGAAACTTTCTGTCAACAAAATTAGGGCACATTAGAATAAGATTTGGTAAGTTGCACTTGCACATAAGAGGAACTTGTAACTTTTTATTAAGTATAAAAGTTGTGTGAGTAAGTGCAACAATGCAGAATTTCCCACCAAAAAAATCGAAAAGCAGATCAGAATTTGGAGGGAAAGAAGGGCGGGATTCACAAATCCAAGACCAAATTATAAAAAAAAAAAAAAAAAAAAAAAAAAAAAAAATGGAAAAAGAAAATCCAAACAAAAGAAATTATTAATTATCCAATTAATCAGGATTCGGGTCAGATAGGTCCTAGAATCCCATTAATTATATTTTCCTTTCTTATCCGTGGATTACAAGAAAATGGATATTATGAATATAGATTTAAGATAAAATTTTAAATTGATATTGAATGTCCATTTGTTAATTATACATCTCCTTTTGATTTATTTTTTTTGTTTTGAAATATCCTTTTGATTTTCTACATAACCCTGTTTGGTTACATTAAAAAAATAAAAAAGAAAAAACCTTTTTTCTTTCATTTTGCAGACAAAAAACAAATAATTTTTTTTTTTTTTAAGGATAAGCATTATTTTCAAAACTATAACTATAGTCTATAAAGATAAAAAAAAAAAACAATTATTGTTTTTCATAATACCTTCAAAATTCAACTTTTTTTGTTGTTGAAATATTACAATAATTCGGATTCAGAAAGAGGGACATATTCGAACCCATGATCTCTAGATGTAGGTGTGAGTCACAAACCACTTAACCAATTTCATCTTGTTAGTTCAAAATTCAATTAACTATTACCTTTTTTGTTTAATTATTTTTTAAAAAATACTTAACTTATTTACAAAAATTTTAGCTTTATTAACAATCTTTACTTATTTTTATCTTAAAAATACTTTGCCAAACACATTTAAACACATAAAAAATTTATAAAATGCATATAAAAAATCAATTGATAATTTAATATTTTTGTAGACTGATAATAAATTTGGAAATCTAAAGCAGGAAAGCTGTAAATAAAGAGTACGATCATGCGTCGCGTGATATAAATCCCACCAACTAACAAGTCACAACTCAGACGCAGATTCACAAAGTCACAACTACAAACCCCTCTGTCTTTTATTCTTTTCTTATTGAATTTGTGTTTTATTTGGAAAAACAAAAAAATGAAATTGAAGGGAGGAGGAGGGAAGAAGAAGACCGGACTGCCGCAAAACGACGTCGTGGATTTCGAGATGACAGAAAACTCCTTTGATGCCGGCAACACCGTTTCGGTTGATGTGAATCGAGACAATCACCAAGTCGAAGACGGAGGAGGCCGAGAGGAGGAGTTGGCGGTGATGGTGGTGGAGAATGAGGAGGAGCTGGAGGAGGAAGAAGAAGCAGAGGAAGACGAAGAAGAAGGAGTTCAGGAAGAAACGGATACTCAAGAGGACCGGCCTAAGCTCGATGACGGCTTCTACGAAATCGAAGCCGTTCGTCGTAGAAGGGTTCGTAAGGTCGTTTTCTTTTTTACAGTCTTAATTAGTTTTTTTGGTTGTATTTATTTTTTGTTTTTTATTTTATATATATATATATATATATATATTTTTCTGATAAATGTGGAAGATGATGATGATGATAACTCTTCACTGTTTGCAAATGCAATAGGGACAGCTTCAATATCTAATTAAATGGTGAGTAAATTTTTCATTCTATGAGAAATCTTTGTCATACATTGCCAAGTTGGAGTCTTGGAGACGTTTTCTTATTGTTATTTTTTTGCATATTTGTTTTGTTAAAAGGCGTGGCTGGCCGGAAACGGCCAACACTTGGGAGCCCTTGGAGAATCTGCAGTCATGTTCGGATGTTATTGATGCATTTGAGGAGAGGTAAGATTCTCTTGTTTTTCCCTATTTAAGTATCAATTTTTGTTGCATTATTTTGCACGAAAAATAACAGATTGTTGGATAATCTCAGTCTTTAACCAACTATTTTGGCTGAGTTTATACGAGTCTTCTTAGGGGATAAATGACAACAAATAAAACTTTAAACTTCGAACTCCAAACTCATTCTTGTCGGTCTGTCGTTGGGTTTTCTGCAACCAAATTGAGGTTTTAGATATTCAGTTAATACTCACAGTTTCCTATATAAATATATATTCCCTTTTTCTTCTTAAATAAACAACTCCTGTATGTTATGTTGTTTTGGTTTCCGGGAATAACAGATCATCAAATTGTTTAAGCCTTAACTATAGTTTTGACTGTGCTCATTTGAGTGCATTGGTCCGTTATGGAATTGAGGGAATGAAAAGTTTATTGTAACATGTTCATTGCCCTTCCTTTTCTTGAGTTTCTTAGCAACCGAATGGAGTTTTTTTTTTTTTTGTTATTCAGCTTTTAGGGTTGAAACTTTAAGGTTTATGCTAATTTTCTTTCTTTTTCTCTTCTGGTTTTGAAGCTTGAGGTCAGGCAAGCCTTCTAGGAAGCGCAAGCGCAAGTCTGGAGGTTCTCTTTCTCTGTCGAAGAAGAAACAGCCACGCTCCACCAGTACTGCTTATAATGTAACTGTTGGCATTGGTCAATCTCCATCCTCTGCTCCTCTTATGAGCACTAGTTTTCTTGATTTTTCCACCCCTACTCAATTAGCAGTCTCAGTTCATGAAAGCGAAAGTAATGGAGATGTTAACAATATCAAAACAGCTAATCAAACTAATGAGAACAGGATTGCAAATGGTTCGAAACAAATTGATGGAAGGGTAGAGGAAAGTGAGTACGATCCGAAACTGAGCGAGCTGAAAGGAACAATATCTACCAATGAAGTCCATGCAGATAAGCTTGCAATACATTTACAGGAAGACAATGTTTCAGAAGGTAATGGCCCTGCACATCCAAAGGTTGATTGTGTAGAATTAGTTCAGAGTGATCGTCGTATTGGAGCTAGGAGAAGGAAATCCGGTTCTGTGAAGAGGTTCAAACAAGATTTAGCCGCCTCTAAACTGGTTGCAGAACCTGAGTCAACACCAAGCTTTTCTTTTGGCTGTACTAACACAGTTGAACAACTTGGAATTGGAGATTCTACTTATATGAATAAGATTGATGGTTCCAGAAATGCATCTGCAATCGTCAAAATCCTCAAGGCCATAAGCTTCTCAGCTTCTGTATCAGACAATGTCCAGGATGTGGTGGTGACCTTTGTGGCAGTTAGGTTTGTCATCTCTTCTCCTAGTCTCTTGTTTGTTCAACAATAACCTTTTTTATTTTGTGTCTTGAACTAAATATATTGGACTTAAATTTACTAGAACAATTTGTATACAGTATATAGATTATTAATCTTATTAATTGGGAGAAAATGAATGTTCTATAAAATCTACATTACCATGTATTCATCTATTTTCATAAAAATGTTACATATTCATAAAGGGAAAAATAGTGAAATATAACAAAAGAGTATCACTGCCACAATCTTTGAATATCCTACAAAAATTTAGGGTCCTACACTCCTACTTAATTTGCACTTGACTTGTGGAGTGCCTATCCTCAATTGCTGTCTATGTTACTCTGACAAACCCTCTGCATTACTTGTTAATCACTCAGATACATTACTTTGAGATTTTGATGACTTTTCAATAGCATGCAT
Source organism: Acer saccharum (assembly GCA_030490815.1). NCBI lineage: Eukaryota > Viridiplantae > Streptophyta > Magnoliopsida > Sapindales > Sapindaceae > Acer > Acer saccharum. The sequence continues at coordinate 37,533,170 of CM059867.1, forward strand.
TTGTATTTTCTGATCAGTTTCCTTCAAAATAATGCAACAGCAATATTTGGAAATATCTCTAAATTATCATGCTATCCACATTAACAATGATGGATACTAGTTTTGTACTAATTACATGACAGATGCTATCTACACTTATAATGATGGATGCTAGCTTTCTATCACTATGTATGTTATCTGGCTATTTTTTTTTTTCCTTCCACTGATGGTAAACTGATGCAGATGGATTTAGTAAGATTCTTGTTTGGTTGTATGTACTTTTTGATGGCTTGTACATAGGTGCGCCTTCAAGTTCTATCTGCTCATTTTTCTTAATTAATTCAAATGCATCATTCTCAAGTATTAAAAGAAAAAAAAAAAATGTATTAATAGATTTGAAACACATGTTATCTTCAGTTATAAATTTGGATGGATGATTGTTTTTAATCACTTAATTTTTTGAGCTTCTTTTTCCTCTACTATATAAAAGCAGTTCATTGCTGGTGGCTTGTGAAAGATTCTAGTTTAGCTACTAATTAATTATTATCTTGCCTCAAATATTTTGGTAGGTAGCATTGATCAGGTTCTATCTATTCAATTATTAACTATGTAAAGGATAAAAAAAAAAAATTGAGATGCATGTGACTTTGTATGGAACCTATTATCCAGGTCATTTGATAGATTTTTTCATGTCATGCCTTGGTACCAGATTCCATAAAGTAATTCATTTCAATATTTCATGCATGGCTAGCTGAACCAACCTGATCTTGTCAATTGTTGTATATCCTCAAGTTTTACTATTTAAATTTAAAAGCAGTTATCCATTATTTTTTTTTCCTGATATCCAACCTATATCTATTTTTCCACCGATATTTCTATAAATTCGGAAGCTTGATATTTGTATCAATACCGATATTTACTTCTTTGCCGAAGCCAAGACATGAAAAATCTATCAAGTGACTTAGATAATAGGTTCCATACCAATTACCAAGTCATATGCATTTCATTTTTTTTTTTTTTCCTTTTTTACCTTCTATATAGTAAATAAAGGAAAATTATCAAGTGTGGGATCCCGTACGAATTTTTTGTGTGGGATCATCGATTATCAGAAGAGATAAATGATGTAAAAAAATTTACATTGTTTATCTCCTTCGATAATCAGTGATCCTGCATTAGAAAGTTATAAATAAATGATATGCATGTGTTTAAACTTAAACATACATTTTTAAAGGGATGTCCCAAGCCAATATCATAATAGGTTCAAGTTGTTTTATGTTTTAATATCCAATGTGAAAAATGAGATTTTCTCCTTACAATCTTTTTTTTTTCTTTTCACACTCCTCTAAAGACTAAAATTTTTATAATTTCTAAATACGCTTCAGTTTACTCTAAACCAGCCTTTTTTTTTTTTTCTTTTTATAGTCCTTTTCTAAATAAATAAATTTTAAAAATGTTTATTTGGAAAACCTTGTTTTTGTATTATTTTTTTTAAGACTCCATGGAGATTATTGTCAATGCTCATGATATTATAAATGTCGGATTATGTGTTCTATTTGTTATCTTATCACTGGGTTAGTTTTTCAAATAACAGAGATATGAGTAGGTTGTTACTCAAACTTATCTCTTAGGTAGTCTTTTATCTTAGCTAGGAAGTTTAGTAGTAGAGTCCTAGTTCTGAGGAACCTCTTCCTCACATCTATAAGATATGCTTTGTAATCACTCAATGTGATAAGAATTGAATGAATGAATAATCAGAATTATTCTCAAATACTTCTTTATGGTATCAGAGCTGATGATCTGAAACCTAACCTCCGGCCTACCTAAACATCTCAGATCGGGATGACCAACACTTCCTCAACTGCTTCTTCTTCCTCTAATTCGGAACCAACCATATCAAACAATAATGGTGGTTCCGATAATCCTCATCTCCCTCATATGCCCATTACTGGTCATAAACTAAATGGACACAATTACCTTCAATGGTCTCAATTTGTGTCGATGTTCATCTGTGGAAAGGGGAGAGATGACTACATCACCGGAGTTGCCAATTGTCCGGCAAAGGAAGACCCAACATACAAACAATTGGAATCTGAGAATAGTATGGTGATGTCATGGCTAATAAATTCCATGATCAACGACATAGGAGAGAACTTTCTACTATATGAAACAGCAAAGGAGATATGGGATGCAGCCAAACAAACATATTCCAACAGTGACAACACTGCAGAACTGTTTGGAATAGAGAGCACTCTCCATGATCTGCGTCAAGGAGAGCTGACAGTCACCCAGTTCTTCAATATGCTTACTCGGAATTGGCAGCAACTTGATATGTTTGAGAAGCACAAATGGGGTTGTTCCGCAGATGGGGTCTTGTACAAGGAGATTGTGGAGTAGAAGAGAATCTTCAAGTTTTTACTCGGATTGAATCACAATCTTGATGAAGTACGAGGTCGGATTCTGGGAACAAAACCCCTACTCAGTATCAGAGAAGTATTTTCTGAGGTTCGTAGAGAAGAGAGTCGGAAAAAGGTTATGATGGGCCCTATGGTGAAGGCTGAAAACAGTCCTATTGGAGTAGCAATAGATGGTTCTGCACTTGCTGTTCGAGGGACACAAAACAACTTCAATGATGGGCAGCCTAGAAGGGGAAGGCCATGGTGTGATCACTGCCGGAGGCCAGGACACACCAAAGAAACATGCTGGAAGATCCATGGCAAACCAGCAGACTGGAAACCTACCCGACCCACCTATGACAGAGAAAATCGTGGAAACATGGTTTTAGGCAATGAAGGTGCCTCCTCTGTCGAATCAAGCCCATTCAACAGAGAACAGATGGAATTGTTGCAAAAGCTTTTCACTCAATCATCATCACAAGTAGTGATAGGCATCAGATCCTTGGCACAAAAAGGTAACTTCCTAAAAGCCCTAAATGTTAAAAGAGAGCAGTATAATCCATGGATTATTGACTCAGGTGCCTCAGATCATATGACGGGAGATGCTAAAATTTTCAAAACCTATAGTACATGTCACCGTAATCTTTCAGTTAGAATTGCTGATGGCTCACTATCAAAGGTTGTAGGCACAGGTTCTATTGAGATTTCTAAAGATCTCACACTTCAATCAGTACTATTGGTTCCAAATCTTGATTGCAACCTATTATCTGTTAGTAAACTCACCTAGGAACTAAATTGTATAACTAAATTTTTCCCGACTCATTGTGTATTTCAAGACTTGGATTCGGGGAAGATGATTGGCAATGCTGAGATGTGTTCGGGACTCTACCTCCTCAAGGTTGAAAACTGCCCTGAAAGACAATCTCAAACAGCACAGGCTGTTTCTCTAAAAAGTTAGTCTAGTTCACCTCCTAGGACAAATAATGATAGTGAAATTATGTTATGGCACTATCGATTAGGTCACCCTAATTTTGTGTATCTTCAAAAACTATTTCCAGCATTATTTGATAATAAAAATTCCAAGCACTTTCAGTGTGAAGTTTGTCAGTTATCTAAACACACACGTCAAGTATACCCAAATAAAGTATACAAAACATCCCATCCTTTTTCCATGATTCACAGTGATGTCTGGGGACCATCTAGGGTTAATAACATCACTGGTGCTATATGGTTTGTTTCCTTTATTGACGACCACACTAGACTCACTTGGATCTTCCTAATGAAAGAAAAATCTGAAGTGGGTCAGATTTTCAAAAATTTTAATAGGATGATCCAAAACCAGTTTCAAACAAAAATCCAAATTTTGAGAACCGACAATGGCAGGGAATATTTTAATTCTATTTTTGGGGGTTATCTATTAAGTGAGGGGATTATTCATCAGAGTTCATGTGTTGAGACTCCTCAACAAAATGGAGTCTCAGAAAGAAAGAACAGACATCTTTTAGAAGTAGCAAGATCCCTCATGTTTTCGATCAACGTCCCTAAACAATATTGGGGTGAGGCTGTCCTTACAGCAGCCTACCTAATCAATAGATTACCATCTAGGATTCTTAGTTTTCAAACACCATGTCAAGTACTACTCAAATCCTTTCCTAATACACGAATCATTACACATTTTTCTACTAAGGTATTTGGGTGCTCCGCATTTGTACATGTGAATCAACAAAATCGGAGCAAACTAGACCCTCGATCTGTCAAGTGTATATTTGTTGGATATTCTCCAACACAAAAGGGGTATAAATGTTATTTTCCAGCAACAAAAAAATTCTTCATCTCTATGGATATAACATTTATTGAAAATCAATCATATTACCCAAAAACTAATATTCAGGGAGGGATTGAAAGTCAGGAATCTCAGTTTTGGGAAACACTTACCATCGAGTTCTTCATGTCTCCTAGTCCTAGTCCAACTAAAACTCTAGAGTCCCATTCCCACATGTCTCCTAGTCATAGTCCAACTAAAACTCTAGAGTCCCATTCCGAAATATTACTTGACAGCAACAGTCCTGAGTCAGTTAGCCATCAAAGTCAGCAAAATGAAACCCTAAACACTGTCCCCAAATCTTCACAACCTAGGGTGCAAAAAGAATTAATTGTCTATACCAGGAAGAAATCCAATCAAACAGGAAAAGACAACCAAACACATCCAAGGCAGACCCAAGAACCAGAACCGAATCCATTAGTCCAAGAGACTGATCTAAACACAGAAGCTGCAAGTGAAAACATCTCAGGTAACATTGATTCTAATCCTTCTCATGCTGAAATAGAATTTCCTAATATTCATCAACCTATAGCACTAAGGAAGGGAGTAAGAGAATGTAGAGATCGACCTTTTTACCCTATGTGCAATTTCATTTCATATGAGGGATTGTCTCCAAGTTTTCGGACCTTTGCTCTCTATATCTCTAGCACACAAATTCCAAACAACATCCAAGAAGCACTCAAGGTATCTGAATGGAGGGCTGCTGTGTGGGAAGAAGTGAGAGCCTTAGAGAAAAATGGTACTTGGGAGATGTCAGAATTGCCAAAGGGGAAAAATCCAGTAGGTTGCAAATGGATTTTCACCGTGAAGCATAAAGCAGATGGAAGTGTGGAGAGATTCAAAGCCCGGCTGGTTGCTAAGGGATTTACACAGTCCTATGGGATTGATTACGAGGAGACGTTTGCTCCGGTGGCAAAACTCAATAGCATTCGTGTCCTATTGTCATTGGCAGCCAATTTAGATTGGCCACTCCACCAATTAGACGTCAAGAACGTATTCATAAATGGCGATCTAGAAGAGGAGGTGTACATGGAAGTGCCACTAGGTCTGGAAACATACTCAAAGACAAATCTAGTATGCAAACTCAAGAAATCACTGTATGGTCTCAAATAGTCCCCACGGGCTTGGTTTGAGAGGTTCACAAAGGCAGTAAAAAGGTATGGGTACTCACAATGCCAAACTGACCACACTTTGTTTGTCAAACATGAAATTGCAGGACAAATGGCAATTCTTATTGTCTATGTAGACGATATTATTCTCACCGGAAACTATGACGAGGAAATACAAAGGCTGAAAGTTTTCTTAGCAAAAGAATTCGAAATCAAAGACCTAGGAAACCTTAAATACTTCCTAGGCATGGAAGTGGCTCGGTCAAAGAAGGGCATTGCTGTCTCACAGCGAAAATATATCTTAGATCTGCTAAGAGAGACCAAGATGTTGGAATGCAAACCTGCGGAGACTCCTATGGACCACACAATCAAACTTGGAACAATTGAAGGAAGTGCACCTGTGGACAAAGGCAGGTACCAACGTCTTGTGGGAAAGCTCATTTACCTTTCACACACAAGACCAGACATTGGTTTCCCGGTAAGTAAAGTAAGTCAGTTTATGAATAAACCAACTGAAGAACACCAAGATGCAATGTTCAGGATCCTAAGGTACCTAAAGATGTACAAAAGGTGTACAAACAGAGATGTAGAGATCTTCTCAGATGCTGACTGGGTTGGTTCAGCAACTGATCGAAGATCAACTTCAGGGTACTGTACCTATGTGTGGGGGAATTTGGTCACTTGGCGAAGCAAAAAGCAGTCAGTGGTCTCAAGAAGTAGTGCTGAAGCTGAGTTTAGGGCCATGGCACATGGGATTTGTGAAGGTATATGGCTGAGGAGATTATTAACAGAACTGAAAGTCCCTATGGAAGGGGCTATGAGAATGTTTTGCGATAACCAAGCTGCTATAAGCATAGCAAAGAATCCTGTACATCATGACAGGACCAAACATGTTGAGATGGACCGACATTTTATCAAAGAGAAGCTAGAGGAAGGAAGTGTAAAACTGATTTATACACCTACTGCTCTCCAGACTGCCGACATTCTCACCAAGGCTCTTCCTAGAGCTAATTTTGAAGACATGAGCACCAAGCTGGGAATGATAAACATTTACAACCCAGCTTGAGGGGGGGTGTCGGATTATGTGTTCTATTTGTTATCTTATCACTAGGTTAGTTTTTCAAATAACAAAGATATGAGTAGGTTGTTACTCAAACTTATCTCTTAGGTAGTCTTTTATCTTAGCTAGGAAGTTTAGTAGTAGAGTCCTAGTTCTGAGGAACCTCTTCCTCACATCTATAAGATATGCTTTGTAATCACTCAATGTGATAAGAATTGAATGAATGAATAATTAGAATTATTCTCAAATACTTCTTTAATAAATAAATAAATTTTTATATTTCCATACTTCTTTTCTAAAGATATTGCATTTTAAGAAAATTAAAATCAATTATAACAGTTTTTTTGTTTCTTTCAGATTAAATAAAAAATTTGCAATTTTAAAATTGATTAATAACTTACTTCGCAGTTAGTTTTGCTTCTAATTGCATAATAATATTATTCATTACCTTCCAGTTTTGATCAAATAAATCTCCAAAGATATACAAGAAAGAGAGAGAAGAATTATTGTATTTAAAGTTTATGAAATGATAAAAAGAGGAAGAGGAGATATAAAACATTATGTATTCTATTTAGATTTGTGTGTAAGTGTATTTAGAACCTTTTGTTTTATTTAATAATTTTAATTAAGGATAAAATTGTCTTCAACAAAAAAAATTATAAAAATGGAGGGTGGATAGATATTGGATGGATTGTCTTGGTGTTCATCTTGTCATAAATAAATAAAAGATTATGCAATTATCTTTCAGAATATTCAGATATATCCTGATTCCTGATATATCTCGATACATCCTGGATAGTCTGGAAGATAATTGTTTCCTCTCACCCCCAAATTATGGAAACATCAGGGATACTAACTAGATTTACTTCTTTACTCTTGATCTTTCTTTTTGTTTACCAGCTTTTAGCTGGGATTGTTGATAGACCTTACAACTTTTGATGTTTACTTGTTAACATTAAGCCTTTTGTATTCCTGTGGGTACTGGAAATTATTATGCACTGCAGTTCTTGACATTGCCTTCCGTAGTGAAGACAAGTGATAATTGGTAGTGAAGACAAGTGATAATTGGTGTTGCCCTTTTGTTGGTGGACTATGTTGGCTTCATTTCCATTTCTTGTTTGTGTTATTACAGTAACCATATTCAGTTTGCTTTTTTAAAGTTATTGGTTTGTGAGAAAACTTAAAGAGGATTACCACAGAAGTCCTAGGTGCTTATGGAGGGTATGTGTCATGTCAGTGGCTCTTTTGAGATGAACCTATTTATCAAGTCCTAGTTATTGTCATGGGAGGGTGTTTATCATGTTGGACTTCCTACTAGGTTTCTTTAACTGGGATTTTAATATATGCTAATTCTGGTCTACAGAAAAAAGGAAAAAAAAAAAAAGAAAAAAAAAAAAAAAAACAATAAGTTTCTTACAAACTTGTGTTAAATATGGAATAGGGAGGGAAGATGTAGATCATCTGTCTTTTACATTGTTTGGTTGTTAGACTGGTTTAATTTAGATTTTGTCATTATGGTGGTGCTATCGGTTTATGCCAGATGGTTATAGAGATTGAAAATGTTCGATGGCTTGGGTAATACATTATTTGAAGGATGCTTCCATTTATCCATTATAAAGCTTGTGGGAAGGAAAGATTGAGCTATGGAAAGATTGTAGTATGTGGAACATTTGGTTTGCTTCTGTTAGGACTTAGGAGACTGATTGGTCCTTTTTTCGTGATGCATTAATATCTTAGGCTTCATTGTCATCATTCTTGTTTTTATATTTTTGATATTATCTTGTATATGTACTGGTTTTGGTCCCTCTCTTTTGGCATTCTCTAATAAAGATCTTACTTCTCATACATTTAAAAAGAGAATAACGGAAATATGTGCAAGGTGGATATGGCTTTAAGATTTCTATTAGCAGCCACTGGATCTTTCACTTAAATATCATTTATTTAGCAAACAAACTGTTGTTTGGCTCTAGTTTCCCCTTCGCAAGTCAGCTTAGTATTCCCTTAATTTGAGAACTTAATATGCAACTGAGAAGTTGTGAGTGATAATGTTGATTTATTGTGACTATGAACTGCTTGCTTATACGGATGAATGATTTTATTATTCTCACATGGTTAATAGGTCGGATGGAAAAGAAGTGATGGTGGATAACAAGTTTCTCAAGGCTAATGATCCACTTCTGGTAATCTTATTTTGTATTGTTATTGCATAATGAAATAATATTCACTATATCATTATTAGTGTTTGTGATATTGTTGTTGCCTCTTTTTATATTCTTTAATGCCAGTTGATCAACTTCTACGAGCAAAATCTGAAGTACAATGCAAATGCACCATGATTGGGTGGGGGACTTTTAGAGGGAGAATGTTAGCGTAGGCGGATCTGCACATTTTGTTGCCTTTTGTCTGTACACAGTGTTGTAATTCTGTAGTTGCAGGAGATAGCTTAAGATAGAAAAAGAAAATACCATAGTTTTTTGGTCAAACAACACCAAATGGAGTGATATTATTGTAGTTCCATCTCTTGCTCCCTTCTCCGTAATTGAATCTAGTAGCTGTAATGTGTTTAAATATTATAACAGAGGGATGGTTAGAAAGCCTCGTTCATCAAAGTATACATAACTCATCGACAAATCTCCAATTACTTGGTAATCTCTTCTTGGCTGCACTCCTTTGATCTCCAAGAGTATGTATGTTGCATATTTTATGACCTTTTTTAGATTTCGTAAGCCGATTATTATTATTATTAGTATTATTGTCAATATTATGACCGTTTTCTTTCTTCAAAAATACTTGAACTATGTGATTATTCATTTTGATTTGTCATCAACCTAATGTTCTGTTTGCTATTAAATATTTTGCGGTATATGTCCAATCTTTGGAATTCTTTATGGCTGTTCTTTGCGAATAACTCTTGATGGCCAGAAATGGACATGGCTGGTATTCTATTTCTTGATCTCATCTCTCATTAGTGTCATTAATATAATCATAATTGAATTATCAAGATTCTTGATATCATCAACGACAAATGGATGTCATTTTCATGTGATTATTCTAGTATTTAACTTTAAACTAAACAAATATTTGCTAAGTTTTCATTCTTCATGTGAGAAAACTCTAGTAACTAAAGTCTGTTGGGGTTGGTCTTCCAGCATAAAAAAATTGGATTTTAAGATAAATTTAGGTGAGTAGGTTGCCATGGATCAACTAATCATGTATGACCAAAGAAAAAAAGTATCAGAATAATTTGGGAAGTCGTCTCCATTTCAGGGGCGAATGATTGTATGGGCTAGGCGGGGCTGTAGCCCCGTCTCCCATTTTAATTTTTTTTTTTGTCAAGTTTTTAATAGTATTTGCCCAATACAACTATACAAGTTATCAGGCCAATTATCATGACCCACCAATCCACTATGTGTATGTCAGCATGTCCTGACTTTTACATACCCCTTTATTCCTATTTCCCAGATGGGCCAGATCCCACCACATCAGACTTGGTTTTTTTTTCTTTATTTTCTCCTTAGAGTGGCGATATTGGCACCCCTCGAAAACTATTTGTAAACCCTTTTCGTATGTACACCCAAAAAATATTTTAAAAATCTTTAGTTCGTAAATAAACCCCATTTAATACCAAAAATACCCTTACTTTAATTTTATTGTATTATTTTTTTGTAAGTACACCCCACTATTTTGTTATCTAATCACTTTTATTATTAATTAATATAATTTTTTTTTTGAAAGTTTATTTTAATTTTTTATTCAAATAAATAATTTATCGTTAAAAAAAGTTTAAAAATTTCCATCTCTTGAAAAAACATCTGGGATTACTTTAAAATTTTATGAACAAAATTTCTTTTCATTGCAACTATACTAGTAAGCAAACTTTAGTTTTTTGCTAAGTTTTCTTGAAAACTGAAAGCACAGAGTAATTAATTTTTTACTTAATAAAATTTTGGTGTAGAATGATTTCCTGATTAACAGTAGTCAAGTATGAGTGTTTTTCAAAATTTGAACAATTATGGCTACTCGGGTTCTGTTTATGCTGGGCGTGGCTGGTTTCTGGTCGGTGGTACCGTAGTTTCTGTAGTTTGGTCCTGGTCTCTGCTTCGTTGTGTTGTTGTTGTGGTGTCTGCTTGGTTGTGCAGTGTTGCCTTGGTCCTCTGATCTCTTGAAACTTCCTTTTATTATTATTATTATTTATTTATTTATTTATTTATTTCTTAAAAAAGATTAATATAAAACCAATTAATTATTATTGGTGGGTGTACTTACACACTATTTAGTCCTTTACGTAATTTTGCTTAAGGGTAATATTGGATTTTCAATAAAATACTACTTTGGGGTGTACATACAGTTTTTGAGGGGTGCAAATATCGTCACTCTTCTTCTTACTCTCTTAGTTCTTTTATCATTTTATATTTTTATGCATTCTTTAATCTCACTCTTATTTTTTTAACAATCCTGGAACCACATTTACAACTACTCTCTCTTCCTTATATGTTTATTCTTTTCTATATATTATTTTATTATTTACTTTTTTGTTTTGTTAGGGTTTTCTTATTACATTAAAATTGATTTAGGATTCGTTTGATGAAAAGCCTCGTAGATATGGATTCCACTAAAATTCTTTTGTGTATTTACAGTATATTGTATGTTTTTTTCCTTCTTGACTTTATTTATTTTGTTGAAATATACATTTTGAAGGAGTAAATTTATTATATTTCATAACTCGTTGTGTATTTACTTTTTAATAATGAAATTTATCTTCCTACTAAGGTTGTTCAAACAAATTTATAACTAGTATTTAGTTCAGCCCCGTTAGATAGAAAATCCTGGATTCGCCCCTGTCTCCATCTGCAACTAGTACCTCTCTTGCTCTAGTATAAATCAATCCTCTATTGTGGTTGGCGCCGACGAAACACGAAAGCTAGAGAGAGAGAGTGAGAGAGCAATGGTGGGTAGAGGGCCGTCACCACTGGTGCCTATTCTAATTGTGGGAGTACTAGTTTTCATAATCTTCGGTCCGACCTTGTTACCGATGATGGAATCTGTTTTGCAAATATTTCAAACAGGCTTCTTCTTTGTAATGGTGCTGCTGCTTCTTTCAATGTTAATAATGGTTACACAAGGGCCGTCACCACTGGTGCCTATTCTAATTGTGGGAGTACTAGTTTTCATAATCTTCGGTCCTACCTTGTTATCGATGATGGAATCTGTTTTGCAAATATTTCAAACAGGCTTCTTCTTTGTAATGGTGCTGCTGCTTCTTTCAATGTTAATAATGGTTACACAAGGGCCGTCACCACTGGTGCCTATTCTAATTGTGGGAGTACTAGGTTTCATAATCTTCGGTCCGACCTTGTTATCGATGATGGAATCTGTTTTGCAAATATTTCAAACATACTTCTATTTGTAATGGTGCTGCTGCTTTTTTCAATGTTAATAATGGTTACACAAGGGCCGTCACCACTGGTGCCTTTTCTAATTGCTCTCTATATTCTTTCCCTCTCTTTCCTTCTCACCCTCTCTAATTTTTCTCAGTTGGGGTTGGTCTTCCAGCATAAAAAATTTGGATTTTAAGATAAATTTAGGTGAGGAGGTTGCCATGGATCAACTAATCATGTATGACCAAAGAAAAAAAGTATCAGAATAATTTGGGAAGTCGTCTCCATCTGCAACTAGTATCTCTCTTACTATAGTATAAATCAATCCTCTATTGTGGTTGGCGCCCACGAAACAAGAAAGCTAGAGAGAGAGTGAGAGAGCAATGGTGGGTAGAGGGCCGTCACCACTGGTGCCTTTTCTAATCGTGGGAGTACTAGGTTTCATAATCTTCGGTCCGACCTTGTTATCGATGATGGAATCTGTTTTGCAAATATTTCAGACAGACTTCTTCTTTGTAATGTTGCTGCTGCTTCTTTCAATGTTAATAATGGTTACGCAATTGCTCTCTATATTCTTTCCCTCTCTCTCCTTCTCACCCTCTCCTGGAATCCAGCAGACCACCAGTTCCGGTTTTGATTCCGATGGGTTCGGGTTAGGATCTTTACTTATGGTTGTACTTTTCGTTGTTCTGTATGGTGTTTTGTGAGCTTCTTCTCACAGTACCAAGTTTCATGTGTTTATTTGCGTATAGACAATTTGAAGATATAGTTTCTAATTTGATCCTATAAAGATTGTTGGAACTGGTAAAGGAATGTTGTGTGTATACTATTTATATCACATAATTATGCTTTTTCCTATCAAAATCTTTGTTGGTTTTTGTTTTGTGAGGCTTGGAGAGAAACAATACACTCAGCAGATTCCCAGCAAGTTAATCCAAATAGTTTTCATATTATGATCCCAAATCCCATACTTTCAGCGGACTTTTAAAAGTGTTATTACATGATGCTACTAAACGATGAACTATAATATGTAGTTCAAATTCCAACAACCTACACAAGGTTACAATCACAAATTTAGCCCAAATTGTTATTGATATTTAAATAGTTGTAGTTCACTAAATTTGTATTTTCAGCTAAAAAACTAAATTACAACTATGGGGAATTGTAAAGGGCTAATTCCACAAACATCTCTTGAGCTTTGACATAATTATACGTATATGGTAATTTTGGAAATATTAACAAAAAACTTATCTAATGTTTGATAAATGTTACACAAATACCCCTACCATTAATTTTCTCCGGTTAACTTCTAATAGCCAACAATCAATGGTGCAAAAAGTATAAAATACCTTTTATTTTCATTTTTATAATTTTAAAATATTAAATAAATAAAATAAATAAATAATCATTTTTTCCTTACCTTCATCTTCCTCACAATTAATCTCTAATCTTCATCTTCATCCAAGAAATTTCATCCACAAAAACACAACAAAATTCCATTCATTACAACACAAATATTGAATAAACACAATAAAATAATCTAACAATTCATAAATTCAAAAATAAATAATAAAATAAATGGTCAATCTTCCATCTTCTGAAAATTGGTCAATCTTCAAACATCTCACAAAAACAAAACAAAACAAAACAAAATTGCATCTCTATGTTTTTGATTCAACAAATTCCAACCACAAAATCACACAATCATCAAACATCCCAACCTCTTAAATTTCAAAAATAAAAGAAACAATATATATATAGGGAGAACTTTAAAACTAGCCAAAAAATTAGTAGTTTTATTATTTTTACCCAAGATTATCATTTTTATTGTTTTTGCCAGAATTGCCCTTCAATGAAAAAGAATAAAAATAAATAAATAAATAAATAAAAAAAAAAAAGATAATAAAAACGAATTAATAAACAAATCAAATAAAAAAACAAAAGTAAAACATCTGTTTGAAAAGCAAAGTAAAAATTAAACAGTTTCAATTTTTAAAACCACAAAGAGAGACCATATCCGCCGATGACTAACATCCAACGATGACCAAGACAACCAAGACCCAACGACGATGACGGTGAAGACGGAGAGACGAGCAAGACCCGACCTCGACCCGAGACACGACAAAGAAATTCGACCCCAACCTAAAATCGAGCGAGAGACCAACGACTGTGATTCGACCCCAACCTGGTTTGATTCAAATCACCGGCGTGTTCCACGACGGCGTTGAAGAAACAAAAAGGTTTGCACTTGTGCATTTTTTTTAGGGTTTCTTTTTATTTTTATTTTTGGTTGCATTTGTTCATTTGAGATGGAGTTGATTTTGATTTAAATATATGTTGTTTTTTATTTCGATTTCGAATATGATTTTGATTTTGATTTTAAATTGAGTTTTTTTTTTTTTTTTTTTTTTTTTGCCTGGTTGTATTTGATGCATGTGTTGTTTAGGTTCTTGTCCTTGTGGTTTTGCTGGCATATGAGAATTGACCCAAATCGCATAAAGTAATTCATTTCAATATTTCATGCATGGCTAGCTGAACCAACCTGATCTTGTCAATTGTTGTATATCCTCAAGATTTACTATTTAAATTTAAAAGCAGTTATCCATTATTTTTTTTTCTGATATCCAACCTATATCTATTTTTCCACCGATATTTCTATAAATTCGGAAGCTTGATATTTGTATCAGTACTGATATTTACCTCTTTGCCGAAGCCAAGACATGAAAAATCTACCAAGTGACTTAGATAATAGGTTCCATTCCAATTACCAAGTCATATGCATTTCATTTTTTTTTTTCCTTTTTTTACCTTCTACATAGTAAATAAAGGAAAATTATCAAGTATGGGATCCTGTACGAATTTTTTGTGTGGGATCATTGATTATCGGAAGAGATAAATGATGTAAAAAAATTTACATTGTTTATCTCCTCCAATAATCGGTGATCCTGCATTAAAAAGTTACTCATAAATAAATGATATGCATGTGTTTAAACTTAAACATACATTTTTAAAGGGATGTCCCAAGCCAATATCATAATAGGTTCAAGTTGTTTTATGTTTTAATATCCAATGTGAAAAATGAGATTTTCTCCTTACAATCTTTTTTTTTTTTTTTTTCCTCTTTTCACACTCCTCTAAAGACATTTTTATAATTTCTAAATATGCTTTGGTTTACTCTAAACCAGCCTTTTTTTTTTTTTTTTTTCCCTTTTATACTCCTTTTCTAAATAAATAAATTTTAAAAATGTTTATTTGGAAGACTTTGTTTTTGTATTATTTTTTTTAAGACTCCATGGAGGTTATTGTCAATGCTCATGATATTATAAATAAATAATACTTTTATAAAGATATTGCATTTTAAGAAAATTAAAATCAATTATAACAGTTTTTTTTTTTCTTTCTGATTAAATAAAAAATTTGCAATTTTAAAATTGATTAATAACTTACTTCGCAGTTAGTTTTGCTTCTAATTGCATAATAATATTATTCATCACCTTCCAGTTTCGATCAAATAAATCTCCAAAGATATACAAGAAAGAGAGAGAAGAATTATTGTATTTAAAGTTTATGAAATGATAAAAAGAGGAAGAGGAGATATAAAACCTTATGTATTCTATTTAGATTTGTGTGTAAGTGTATTTAGAACCTTTTGTTTTATTTAATAATTTTAATTAAGGATAAAATTGTGTCATCAACAAAAAAAATTATAAAAATGGAGTGTGGATAGATATTGGATGGATTGTCTTGGTGTTCATCTTTTCATAAATAATAAAAGATTATGCAATTATCTTCCAGAATATTCATATATATCTTGATTCCTGATATATCTCGATACATCCTGGATATTCTGGGAGATAATTGTTTCCTCTCACCCCCAAATTATGGAAACATCAGGGATACTAGTGTAGCGGAAGCTTACGAGAAAAACCTGCAAGACGACAATAAGAAACAACCCACTAATATCCTGTTGATCAGCGCACGGATGCCAGAATATCAGGCTACTGATAACATTCAACTTCGCGCACAAAGGATTGTTAAAAGGCTTCAATTACGAATAGTAACTGGAAATTGAGAAACAATTCTCTGGTATTTTTTTATTAATCAAAAGCTGAATGGCCAATTCGACCTACATCAATATTTAAAGGAAACAAATCCTAAACCTAATCGAATTCCTTGGAAAGCAAGAAAAACGACTTAAAAAGGGAAAATTACCAAAAAAAGGCAAAAACGAGTTTAAAGCAAAAACTAATTCTATTGAGACTCCTAAACACTCCAGAATTGACGGAAGTCAATTCGGAATTGGGAAACCCAATTTATTGCAAAAACGAGACTTTCCTAAAACGGCAAAAACGCCCACTTGAAGGCCTAAACGACGGAATTTGGCTAAAAAAGGACGTGCTTACGCAGCAAAGCTGCGTAGTTGTTCCGGAAACGCCGACACGCATCAGCTGTCAAAATTTCAAGTCATTCTGATTCCGTCGCCCGGGATTTGGTCTTACTTGGCTTGTTTCAAATCCCACCCCTCCATATATTCCACAGCCAAGGCTGCTGCTGCATCAGATACTATCTAGATTTACTTCTTTACTCTTGATCTTTCTTTTTGTTTACCAGCTTTTAGCTGGGATTGTTGCTAGACCTTACAACTTTTGATGTTTACCTTGTTAACATTAAGCCTTTTGTATTCCTGTGGGTCCTGGAAATTATTATGCACTGCAGTTCTTGACATTGCCTTTGGTAGTGAAGACAAGTGATAATTGGTGTTGCCCTTTTGTTGGTGGACTATTTTGGCTTCATTTCCATTTCTTGTTTGTGTTATTACAGTAACCATATTCAGTTTGCTTTTTTAAAGTTATTGGTTTGTGAGAAAACTTGAGAGGATTACCACAGAAGTCCTAGGTGCTTATGGAGGGTATGTGTCATGTCAGTGGCTCTTTTTGAGATGAACCTATTTATCAAGTCCTAGTTATTGTCATGGGAGGGTGTTTATCATGTTGGACTTCCTACTAGGTTTCTTTAACTGGGATTTTAATATATGTGGTCTACAGAAAAAAAAAAACAATAAGTTTCTTAAAAACTTGTGTTGAATATGGAATAGGGATGGAAGATGTAGATCATCTGTCTTTTACAATGTTTGGTTAGACTGGTTTAATTTAGATTTTGTCATTATGGTGGTGCTATCGGTTTATGCCAGATGGTTATAGAGATTGAAAATGTTCGATGGCTTGGGAAATACATTATTTGAAGGATGCTTCCATTTATCCATTATAGAGCTTGTGGGAAGGAAAGATAGAGCTATGGAAAGATTGTAGTATGTGGAACATTTGGTTTGCTTCTGTTAGGACTTAGGAGACTGATTGGTCCTTTTTTCGTGATGCATTATAATCTTAGGCTTCATTGTCATCATTCTTGTTTTTATATTTTTGATATTATCTTGTATATGTACTGGTTTTGGTCCCTCTCTTTTGGCATTCTCTAATAAAGATCTTACTTCTCATACATTTAAAAAGAGAATAACGGAAATATGTGCGAGGTGGATATGGCTTTAAGATTTCTGTTAGCAGCCACTGGATCTTTCACTTAAATATCATTTTTTTTAGCAAACAAACTGTTGTTTGGCTCTAGTTTTGCCTTCGCAAGTCAGCTTAGTACTCCCTTATTTTGAGAACTTAATATGCAACTGAGAAGTTGTGAGTGATAATGTTATTGATGAACAAGGATTGATTTATTGTGACTATGAACTGCTTGCTTGTTAATACGGATGGAGGATTTTATTATTCTCACATGGTTAATAGGTCGGATCGGAAAAGAAGTGATGGTGGATAACAAGTTTCTCAAGGCTAATGATCCACTTCTGGTAATCTTATTTTGTATTGTTATTGCATAATGAAATAATATTCACTATATCATTATTAGTGTTTGTGATATTGTTGTTACCTCTTTTATATTCTTTAATGCCAGTTGATCAACTTCTACGAGCAAAATCTGAAGTACAATGCAAATGCACCATGATTGGGTGGGGGACTTTTAGAGGGAGAATGTTAGCGTAGGCGGATCTGCACATTTTGTTGCCTTTTGTCTGTACACAGTGTTGTAATTCTGTAGTTGCAGGAGATAGCTTAAGATAGAAAAAGAAAATACCATAGTTTTTTGGTCAAACAACACCAAATGGAGTGATATTATTGTAGTTCCATCTCTTGCTCCCTTCTCCGTAATTGAATCTAGTAGCTGTAATGTGTTTAAATATTATAACAGAGGGATGATTAGAAAGCCTCGTTCATCAAAGTATACATAACTCATCGACAAATCTCCAATTACTTGGTAATCTCTTCCTGGCTGCACTCCTTTGATCTCCAAGAGTATGTATGTTGCATATTTTATGACCGTTTTTTAGATTTCGTAAGCCGATTATTATTATTTTCAATATTATGACCGTTTTCTTTCTTCAAAACTTGAACTATGTGATTATTCATTTTGATTTGTCATCAACCTAATGTTGTGTTTGCTATTAAATATTTTGCGGTATATGTCCAATCTTTGGAATTCTTTATGGCTGTTCTTTGAGAATAACTCTTGATGGCCAGAAATGGACATGGCTGGTATTCTATTTCTTGATCTCATCTCTCATTAGTGTCATTAATATAATCATAATTGAATTATCAAGATTCTTGATATCATCAACGACAAATGGATGTCATTTTCATGTGATTATTCTAGTATTTAACTTTAAACTAAACAAATAATTTCTAAGTTTTCATTCTTCATGTGAGAGAGAACTCTAGTGACTAAAGTCAGCTGGAGTTGGTCTTCCAGCATAAAAAATTTGGATTTTAAGATAAATTTAGGTGAGGAGGTTGCCATGGATCAACTAATCATGTATGACCAAAGAAAAAAAGTATCAGAATAATTTGGGAAGTCGTCTCCATCTGCAACTAGTATCTCTCTTACTATAGTATAAATCAATCCTCTATTGTGGTTGGCGCCCACGAAACAAGAAAGCTAGAGAGAGAGTGAGAGAGCAATGGTGGGTAGAGGGCCGTCACCACTGGTGCCTTTTCTAATCGTGGGAGTACTAGGTTTCATAATCTTCGGTCCGACCTTGTTATCGATGATGGAATCTGTTTTGCAAATATTTCAGACAGACTTCTTCTTTGTAATGTTGCTGCTGCTTCTTTCAATGTTAATAATGGTTACGCAATTGCTCTCTATATTCTTTCCCTCTCTCTCCTTCTCACCCTCTCCTGGAATCCAGCAGACCACCAGTTCCGGTTTTGATTCCGATGGGTTCGGGTTAGGATCTTTACTTATGGTTGTACTTTTCGTTGTTCTGTATGGTGTTTTGTGAGCTTCTTCTCACAGTACCAAGTTTCATGTGTTTATTTGCGTATAGACAATTTGAAGATATAGTTTCTAATTTGATCCTATAAAGATTGTTGGAACTGGTAAAGGAATGTTGTGTGTATACTATTTATATCACATAATTATGCTTTTTCCTATCAAAATCTTTGTTGGTTTTTGTTTTGTGAGGCTTGGAGAGAAACAATACACTCAGCAGATTCCCAGCAAGTTAATCCAAATAGTTTTCATATTATGATCCCAAATCCCATACTTTCAGCGGACTTTTAAAAGTGTTATTACATGATGCTACTAAACGATGAACTATAATATGTAGTTCAAATTCCAACAACCTACACAAGGTTACAATCACAAATTTAGCCCAAATTGTTATTGTTATTTTAATAGTTGTAGTTCTCTAAATTTGTATTTTCAGCTAAACCCCTAAGGGTTAATTAGCAAAAAAAACTCCTTGGTGGTCTATGTGGGTAAGTCCTGTTTGTAGAGGCAGTAGTAGACTTTAGGGGTATTTGAAAATTCGTTTTGTTTAAATGGAAACCATGGGATCTTGAAAGGCCTGTTTGAATTTCTCTATAGATTGCACACACCCTCTTTTTCAGTTTGGTATCAGAGCCTAGTTACCTTTAAATTTAATATTTTGCTTGTGTGAGTAGTTACAGAAAGGCAGATTTCTAATTACAACATCTGAGTTTTCGCAAAATATCTTCCTCAATTATTTGTGTTAGATTGTGTTTATTATTGTTCTTTAGCATTTAATATCGTTGTATGATTTGCATGATTTTAGATAAGTTTTGTATAGATCAATTGTCTTAGTATAAAGTGGTAAAATATTTATTGTTTTTATAATCAAGTAAGTTTGATTAACTTAGTGTCAGAAAGTTTGTTGAATTATTGTTGTATCTATTTGACTTTACCTTTATAGTATTTTCTATTTAGTTTACTATTTAGTCGTTAAGTATTGAACTTACTATCCATTGTATATTACTTTTTGCATGATTTTAGTTTTAGATAAGTTTACGTAACTTGGTTGTTTTGTTTGTTATTATAGTAATAATTTAGTTGTCTTTGTTTGACTTTAGTTTTTATTGTAGTATATTTTATGAGCTTAGTTAGTCCCTTTCATAATATAGATCAAGCTCTACTAGAATTAGCAATTAATAATTCAGATAGACTATATTCATTAAAAAGGAGACATTTAGAGTTTATAGAAATAGTAGACAGAAAACTTAAAAATCAGTATAGTAATTTTGACCAGATTTATCTTCAGACTAGAGATAGTTTCCTAGTGTTCGAAAAAGATCTCTTGATTTAGAAAATATTAAGATAAATAGTGAAAACATAATAAAGAAAATAGAAAAAATCCTAAAAGAAAATAGCCAAAAATTAGATGAATAGAGAAATTCCTATAAATCAAAGAAAAGAGTGGTTCAGAGAAACTCTTTATTTAGAACAACGTATAATTAATACAAACAAAAGAGACTAAAAATAGCTAAGACCGAAGAAAAGAAACAAGCTATCCTAGATAGAATAAAAGAAGTCAAAGGTCACAAAAATCGTTGGAAAATACATTTAGAAGCACTGTGTAGTAAAGGAACCCTTTAATCAATAGAATATTACATTAGAATAATTTAAAGCCTTAATAAAGTGATTGAATACAAAAGCCGTAGAAAAAGTTGCAATAGAAAGCTTTAATGCAAGATTTGCACAACTGTTTTCTTAATATTTACTTTTTGGATCCTTAGAACAATTTAGTGAATATTTAATAAGATTAAACTTCTACGAAGCAGAATTAATATTTAATTACTTGTTAATAAAAAATAGACAAGCAGTTGGAGAAAGTCTTATTTTTGAAAAATTAATTTTAGCTAGAAGAAATTTCATAAGTTTAATAGAATTAAATAGCATAAGAATCAGGGCAGAACATAGAAGGACATATAGAAGGATTTTACCTTACATATGAACTTTAAGAGATTAGAATATTTAGATCTAGAAATAGCAGGGTTGAGAAAAACAAAAGTAAATCTACATAATAATATTAAAATTAATTGTAACATAGAGCACTTAGATAACCAGTACAAGCATATACCACACACTAGTAATAGTCAACAAAATTTTATAATAGACTTAATAATCAATTTAGGTCAAAGCTTAGAAGAAAATATAGACAAGACTAATAAGAATATTACTGATCTAGCAAGCTTCTTTGAAAATAGTAAAATAAATACACTAAGAAAGAATTTAGATTACGTAAAAGAAATATTAGGAGATTTTAATAATACTATAAAAAGATTTCCTAGCAAAAAGGAAATATTAGAATTAACTAATTTAATAGAACAAAAAACTCCTAAACCTGTAGAATTAGAAATAAAAAGTCTAGTTACAAGCCTTAGCTTAGAAATAGAAAATATAAAGCAGACTCAGCAAGAATTAAGATCATAGATAAAAAGACTTACTGAATGAACCATTTAGAAACAATCCTTAACGAATTAACAATAGAAGCTCCTAATAATTCACCAATAAGCATAAGTGATAAAGTTTTTAATTTAGAAAGTAATACAGTCACCCAAGGACAGTGTAATACTATAATAAAGCTATTAATTAAAGCTTTAGAGAGGATAGAAGAATTAGAAAGAAATATTAATAAAATTATACATAACCAATTAGATCCTGATCATATAGCCTGGTTAGCTAAAAGAATAGATCTAATAGAGAAAAATCAAGAATCACAGTCTTCTCCTAGCCAACCGAAAGTATAAATTAAAGATATTTTAGGTCCAAAAGTAAATCTCTTTAACAAAAATGGAACTAACAAGAACATCTAGCTTAAAAATACCAGTAGTTAGTAGAGTTAGAAATATCCTAAATTATAGTAATAAAGGAAAAGAAATAATAGAAAAAACAGAAGATTTAATCCAAGAAGAAGATGTAAATAAAATGCTTGAAGTCGGATTTAGGCAAGTCAGGAAAAAGAATTTATATCAAGAAGGAATATTAGATAGCTTTAAAAGCAGCTTGTATGTATACAAAGATGAATTTACAATTGGAGTAGTTAACAATAGAGAAGAAATTACATTAATAAGTCCTCAAAGTGCCACAGAAATAAAGAAAAATGGTTACTCAGCTATACATTTAGGTGTAGTAATTATTGGAGTACTCAGCCAGACTAGAGCAGGATTAGACACTAAAGCCCATTTGTATCTTTATGATGATAGATTTAATGATCATGAACAAGCTCAGCTAGCAACCGCTGAAGTAGATCTCAGAAATAAAGTAGCCGTAGTAGGATGTCTCCCTGACATAGACATAGACATAAAAGAATTTTGTAGTAAGATAAAATTAAGCATACAAACAAAAGGTTTTAACATGGATGCATAATATAAAAAATTTAAGAATAAAAATATTTGTTTTAGGAAGATGTTATAATAAATATCATAAAAAGTTCAAGTTTATTAACAAAAGCATAGTTGAACATTTTCATAGTGAATATGTACAAATGCAAGTTCCTAAAAGACTTAGTACAAGCGAATTACAAGGGTTAGGAATGGAAATTACCAGAACTAAAGACTCAATTAGTAGAATTACCAGAAAGTAGTAAAATCTATACTGATAATAAAGATCAAACTTTTCAAAGATTTAGTAATTATAAAAAACAAGGTAATATGTCTATAACTGAAGATGATTCCGAAGATGAAATCAATATGTTAAGATTAGAACAAAGCATAGATAGAGTTAAAACCCTAAATACTAATAGAGAACAAATAATAGATTTAATTTTTAGTAACCCTAATAATTATCTAAAAGAAGAAGTATTCGAAGAACTTTGCAATAATATAGAACTAGAAGACAAAGATGTAGATAATATTTTATTAGAAAAATTAGATTTTGAAAATCTAATGAAATGATTTATTAAATATAATATATCTAGAAGAAGAAATATTTGTAGGAGAAGAAGAAAAACCTAGAACTTTAGAAACAGGTAGTGGAAGTGGAACAAATGTCCCAGATACAGAAGGATTCCCTAAACCCAGGATAGATGAATATTTAGAAAATAGAGGAATAAAAGATACAAAAGAACAATATAGAGATATAAAAGACATAGAAAGAGTCTATCGAGCTAAAACTAAATTAGAAAGCTGGAGAAAAGAACCAGAAGCAAAGGATATATTAATCTTAAGCCTACAAGGACATAGACCTAGTGAATGGAAGAAAAATATTTAGTAAATGGGAAGGAAATTTAATTAGACATGCTATGGAAGCATTAAATAATATAGTGGATTATAAATATAAATTAGTATATCTAGAAAGCACATTAGGATATAATGAAAAACAAATCTATTTAGGATGGAGAGAATACATGAAAAAGGATGATATAAAGAAAGTAGAATTAGATGAATTTGAGATAAACATAACAATCTTAAGTTTTATAGACGCAATTAGAAAATGCGTTCTAGGATCTTCAATGGAAGAAGTAGATGATGTCCAGAAGCAGATTCGAGCTATAAGAAGTTTAGAACAACTTAAAATATGTGATTTACACTATTTTGATTACTATGTAGACATTTTTTATAAATATTGGAGTCAAATAGGAAGACCTTATGATGAAGAACTATTAATGAAATTTGTAACGAAGTTACCTGGAAAAATAGGAGAAAAACTTTATAAAGATCTAACTGAATGGTTTAAAAGTAGAAAAGAAGAAGGATTATTTTGGCAGATTTCTTTAATACCAGCAGTAGAATTTGTTAGACAAAGAATTAGAGAATTATGTGATGAAGAAAAACTTAGAAGACAAGCACAACAACAATTTAGTAGAATGTGTGTAGATTTGTATGAAGTACCTACATTAGGTTGTGGAAATACTAGAAAATATAAGCATAAATATGATAGATTTAATAGAAATAAAACCAGAAAAATTAAAAAATACAAGAAAGATAAGTATAAAAAACCCTATAAAAGAAAATTTTATAATTATGCTAATAACAAGCAACAAATCCAAAAAGCTTTTAAAAAAGGAAAAAGAATTTTTAGAAAGAAAAATCACAAAGATTGCAAATGTTATTTATGTGGAAAATTAGGGCATATCAAACCTAATTGTCCTGAAGCTAAAACTAGTAAAGTAAATACTATAGAAATCGAAGACTATTTAGAAGACCTAGAAAAAGTATTCAATATAGAAGAATTATTTGTAGGGAAAAAATAATAAATAAAAGTGTTACACGCAGCGGAAGCGATACTAAAGACGATTTAGTGACTTTTAAAATTTTTTCCTTTTATGAACCTTAAACCCTTTTAATCAATAAACATGCATATATATCAACAAAAGTAAATTACCTCTTGTCGCGTGATCCGATTGACTTACGTCGATGGTAATCCGCAAGACCTTCAATCCGAGCACGAACGTGGATCACCTAGGAGCGTGGTCTCCCTTTCCTTTGAATTGCAAACCTGTGAATGGACCAAACAAATACTTTCTTTTCTTTGTTAGTCACAAAACAATCAAAAGAATGTCAAAATTATTCCGGTCACTTTTGAGTTCTCAATCTTATGATCGAAACTCGCGTGAACCTAGATCGATATCGTATACACAAGCTTATTGATGTTTAAGCAATTGTATACTATCAAAGAATAATTTTTCACTCCTTTTTGTCTCTCTAGAATAAAAACTCTCTTAGAATTAAGAAGAAGAAGAAAGAAAATAAAAACTCAAGCACCAATTAATTGATGTGGCCGAACCCTATAAGAACATATATATAGGTTGGCCGAATTTTTCTTCTTTTTCCTTTAGGGTTGCCGAATTCTATGTAGTATATGATTAGGGTTGGCCGAATTTCATCATGTCACTTATATAGGGTGACTAAAATTCAACCATAATTCTTTTTAACTTTATAGACTTCAAACCCTAATCCAACTCTTTTATTTTTATTCTTTTATTTGACTAAATAAAAAAGACTCCTTATTTGATTAAATAAATAAAACTAATTTATTTATTTACTTATCAAACAAGTCTTTTACTTTTAGGAAAGATTTGTTTCTTTAATTAAACAATTAATCAATAAATCAATTAATTCTTATTTAATTAAAACAAATGAAACAAAATAATATTTTTAGGTTAAAACCTTAACCTAGCCGCCCCACTTGTATAAGGTTGGGCCTAACATTATTTTCTTATTTCATTTAATCCATTGGACTTTAAATAAAAAGCCCACATGTGAACCAGACCCATTCTTACTAAAAGAAACAAGCCCACATGTCTTTCATTAATATATTAATATAATTGAGCAGCCCATTACTTAAATAATGTGCAAATTATATTCTTAATATATTAAATGCAATTCTAGATGGACCCTTAAATTGGTCCGGTAGAATATATCAAGTGATCCATGCAAGTCCGTGTGGATTGGGGATCTTGGCGGGCCATCTAAATTTAAGCTTCAATAGACATAACCTAATCACAATCAACAAATGATTCACTTAGGTCCGATCCATTAATTTTAACTCATTCCACTAAAGAGCTAAAACTGAACTCTTAAATAAAGATAGAAAAGGAAGATGCTCCTCATTCATACCCTAGACAATCATATTGGAGATAGTGTATCCTCGTGATTAATATCAGTAATCGCCAAGAGTTCATAGACCGCCTATAACTCTCCAAGTTACCATATTTACTCATATGACCACGTTTTGAACTTGGATATTTTGACTTGTCCAGAAGCCATGTTTTCAATAGACACTATTGAAAACTCAACGTTGAGATTTAATATCCAATTACCTCAAAACATCCATATGATGATATTATACTCTCATTTAATTAAATGGAGCCACGATGTCCATATCTATAAATGAAGTCCTCTATCGATTAACAAATGAATATCACCAAATTATCGAGGATAGACTATGCGATATAATCGTACTCATTGATAACTCAAATGATATCACTTGCAACCATAAGTCCATCGTTTATCTCAGGATTAAGATAGACTCTCCGATTGTCCTGATAATGAAAAAACTATTATCTATTGACGGTTTTAGATAAAGCTTTTCATTGTGATCCAGTTCAATGCACCCAGTGCACTAGATCCTTTTGCTCGAAGACACTCCGATGATTTTAGACTCATCATATCTCATTTGATCCCACTCAAATGCTAGCAAAAGAATTCTACAACTTTAACAAGATAAAGGTGCCCAACCTTTAACTTAAGTTGTGAACAATATTCAAGACTAACTAAAGAATTGTGTCTACCACATACATATCCAGATGTACGAACAATTCTTCTTTTCCCATAGTCTTTAGACCTTATGATTATTTACTTTGACAATTATAATATAAACTATAAATGCTATACGATTTGTTAAACCAGAAATCACTTTATTAATATGAAAAAGATTGTTAATTACAACATTACACTCTTGCTATTGAGCATAATCCTAACATTATTTGATGAGGATATGGTACTCATACTCATAATAGAAGATGAAGATTATGAAGATTATGAAGCATTAATGTTAGAAGAAGAAAATGAGTCTAGTTTAGAATCAGGTCCAGACGAACAATTTGAAAATGATACATCAGGAACAGAAGATAGTATTAATATGTTAGAAGAAGTAGTTTCTTTTTTAGGAAAAAACTGTAAAGAATGCAATAAAGAATTCTATAAAGGTTATAAAAAGGAAGAATTATATTATTGTAACAAATGCATAGAAAGAGAAGAAGTAAATCGAGCAGGAAGTGAACTCATATTAATAGATGTAGAAATTCTTTATAAATCCAAAAGAATCTGTACTAAAGCTATGATAGATACAGGCGCAAATAAGTGCATTATACATGAGAGTTTAGCTCCAGAAGAGTTTAGAACTAAGTTAGGAACAGAGGTAGGATTAAGACAGTTTAATGGATCATTATTACCAATAACTGACTGTATAATTAATATACCAATTAGGATTAATGGAGAAGTACATAACCTGCCCCAGACTTTAGTATCAAAATAGGTAAGTAACTATAAGTTCATTTTAGGATTAAACTTTATATTAGGAAATAATGGAAGCATGTTAATAACGCCAAATGGTGTGAATTTCTTTAAAAAATCCACCTTTATACAACCAAAATTAGAAACCAATAACCTTCCTTATATAAAGAAAATAAATAATATAGAAAAACCAGTAAATATAGAATATTTTGATTCTCTACTGGAAGATTCAATAGTAAATTTAGAATTAGAATCTGATCAAGTTTTAAGTTATGAAGAAATATACGAATATCTAATGGAAAGTTATACTGAAGATCTTTGTATAATCTCTAGAATAGAGTCTAACCAAGAGAACCCAGAAGAAAAAGTTGGCCTATAGATGTAAAAAATAAAGTAGAAGCTTTAGAAAGAACAAAAATTATTGGTGATAATCCGCAAAATGAAAACTCTACAGAAATATATAAGTTAGAAATAATAAATCCTGACATTACTATAATAACTCAAGATCTAGCCTATAGTTTAGAAGATAGAAAAGAATGCACTATGCATATTAAAGAACTCCTTGAACTAAGAGTAATAAAAGAAAGCACTAGTAGACATAGAAGCCCAGCTTTTATCGTTAGTAACCATAGTGAGCAAAAACGAGGAAAAAGTAGAATGGTCATTAATTATAAAAGATTAAATGATAATACTTTAAGAAATAGCTATAAGCTTCCCAACAAAGATGAATTAGTAAATTGTATACAAAAAGCAACATGGTTCTCCAAATTTGATTGTAAAAGTGGTTTTTGGCAAATAAAGCTAGATAAAGAATCTATCCCTTGGACAGCTTTTAGTTGTTCAGAAGGACATTTTAAGTGGCTTGTAATGCCATTTGGATTAAAAAATGCACCTCAAGTATTTCAAGCTAGGATGGATAGAATTTTTAAAAAGTTTTCCAGTTTTTGTATAGTTTATATCGATGATATTCTTGTTTTTAGTAATAATAGATATATTCACACAGCACATGTTCATAAAGTCCTTGATTTATGTAAAGTTAATAATATTATACTTTCTGAAAAGAAAATTGAATTATTTAAAAACAAAATTGATTTCTTAGGACTAAAAATAGATAAAGGAAAAATAGAACTCCAATTGCACATAACCACTAAAATATTGAATTTTCCTGATAAATTAGAAGAAACCAAAGAATTACAAAAAATTTTAGGCTTATTAAATTATGGTAGAAAGTTTATACCTAATCTAAGCACCTTAGTGAGGCCACTTTACAATAAACTTAGCAAGAATGGTCAAAGATATTTTAATAATGAAGATGTAAAATTAATTCGAAAAATAAAAGAAATAGTAAAAAATTTAGGACCAATAGCTCTCCCAATTGATAGCTACTATAAAATAATTCAAACAGATGCTAGTAGCATAGGATGGGCTGGAATTCTCATTCAAAAACCCAGTAAAGGAAGCCCTAAAGATACTGAAGAAATAGCAATGTATTCTAGCGGCAAGTTTACAGAACCTGAGAGTAGAAAGTCAAGCACTGAATTAGAACTATTAGGTATAATAAACACTCTAAATAATTTTCATATATATATACAAAATGAATCATTTACTATTAGGATAGATTGTAATAATATAGTAGAATTTTATAAAAAAGTACAAAAGAAAAATTTTGAAAAGAAAAATTCATTCATAAGCAAAAGATGAATAAGTTTCTTAGAAACATTAACTGGTAGAGGATATAAAGCAGAATTTGAACATATTAGTGGAAAGGATAATACTATAGCAGATATATTATCTAGACTAATAAATATTTAATTTTTTGAATGCAGGAAATATGGCTGGAAGTTCAAAAAATCTTCAAAAAAGCTTTACTTTCCCTACTCAAAGCAATAGTGCAAAAAAGCTCAACATAGGACCTTTTACAATAAGCAATAACCCTGTAGTTCCTTTTCAACCATTAAATCAACTAAAAGATAAGCTTACTGAACCTCAACAAGCTTTGCTTAACAATATTTGGTTTTTTTAGAAATGATAATAAATGATTTTTAAATTCACTAAATGTTTTAAGCCAATACTTTGTAGAAAACAACAAGTTTTCATGTTATGTAGTTTATAGAGGAAGAAAAGTTGGAATTTATTCAACATGGCAAGAAACTGCTATGTATGTTCAAGATTTTCCAAATCCCAGTTTTAAAGGTTTTTACTCATTGGAAGAAGCCACTAGATCCTTAAATATGTTTTTACAAAACCAAGATGGCTTTGAACCAATTTTAGAATTTAATGGAATTATTTATGATCGTAACCAAGTGATTAGCTTCATGAATCATTTCAAAACGATAAATGAAGCAAATCATAGAATATCAGAAGAGCTAGAAAGTTGTAAAAAGAGTATGCATGATCTTTTAGAAAAAATCCAAGATGAAAATACAGTACTAAAGCAAAAATTAGAAGAAGCTGAACAACTAGCGGAACAACTCCGAAGAATTAGCATAACAAGCCAAAAGAATAGTTCAGAAGCTGACGAGGAGGCAAATTCTGTAGAAAAGCCCCTTGATATTATAAATATTACCCTAATGAGGGATCAAGCTAAAAATCTTCTTAAAGCAGTAGAAAAGCTTCCTGTAGATATAAAGCAAACCATTTTTGGTATAGCACAAAATATACATTTAAAACGTTTTCTCAAAATCCAAAAGTTTTTAGCCGTAGGTGTAGGATTACCTGAGGGTATGACTACCTTTTTACAAGAGAAAGATAATCAAGTTGTATATAAGTTTGTTTCAGCCCAAATAAATTTAAATATTTTTCCATTAGAATTTGAAATCCCCGATTTTGCCGATAAAGTTAATATTGAAGAGCTATTTAGCTATGACATTATTGATGGGATTCATGCAACAAATATTTTAAAAATCTCCTTTCTTCCTGAAAAACTTCAACAATCAATCAGGATGTTTGGAGGAAAGCATGGTTTTTGTCTTGACATTGATTCAGTCCCCTGTGAATGGATTGTCAACTAGCCTTACCGGTTGTCAAACTATTTACCAGCTTATCACTTCATAGTGATAGTACCATACAATTTCCCTGTTGAATTTCTACGAGAAGATTATCCTCATGATTATGGTCAGGACATATGTCTTGAACATCTTCAACGATAACGAGCCCAGAAATACTTCACTTGTGTAAATTCATCCAGGCCTAAGCTGATCGGACAGACTCCTCACATGTCAATCTTCATAAGGAGTCACGATGTCATGTCTAAATACCCTATTCCATGGATATTTCTTAACCCAGAAACAGATGACTACCTAAGAGAAATCCAGGAGGAGGAGGAAGACAGGATAAGAGAATTTCTCACTGAAGAAGAAATAGATGAATAGTTCAATGACGAAGCCTACCATAATTTAGACACTTAAGCAAGCATGAAGCTAGTACAACAAAGTGTCGGTAGAAAAAGACAAGGATAGTGAAAAGCAAGATAAGAAGATAAGATCGACATCAAAGTCAGAAGATAAGAAGATAAGATCAAAGCTAGAGTCACAGAGTCAGAAGATAAAAAGATAATATCGACAAGCTTGAAGATAAGACTGACAACAAGAACAGCAAAAGCAAGTATCGATAAGTTCAATTGTATCGATAAGTTCAATTGTCAGACTTACTCTTTGTAAAATATTTATTTATAATTGGCCGTATGTTTTGGCCTTTTCTCTGTAAATTTTAGTATAAATTAGGCTTTGCTCTCATTTGTAAAGCACGAGCAAATCTAGAGCTTTCAAAAACACTCTCACTCTCTCTTGTAATATTTTCAATTTCCTCATTCGCAATCAATAAAGCTGTGAATATTTTCAAGTAAGATCTTTTCTTCTTACCTCTCTACTTTACCTCTTTTTCAGTTTTTATTTAGTTGTTTCAACACCAGGAAGTCTTGCCAGGTTAACGAAAGCATAAGAAAAGTATTAAATTTCTAGAGTAACTTGGTCCTAATAAAGATTTGAAAAACTGGTTTTCAACTATAAATGAACTTTTTCTATAAAAGTACCTAGTAGAGATCCCGTTTTTATGAAAACAAAATTTTAATATTTTCTAGAAAAAACTCCTTGGTGGTCTACGTGGGTAAGTCCTGTTTGGAGAGGCAGTAGTAGACTTTAGGGGTATTTGAAAATTCATTTTGTTTAAATGGAAACCATGGGATCTTGAAAGATTAAGTTTACTATATTACCCCCCCATTCTGATTCCCCACAAATGGACTAAATTACCCTCTAATTTCCCTCAAAAATTGTGCTCTGTGCGAATACGAACGGTTACAACTTACAACAACAACCAGAAAACCCAAAGTGAGAGGAAGGAGAAGCAGAAGGTCGCTGTTGCCGTGAAGGTCGTCGTTGCCCTCGTCGCCGTCGCAGAAACTCTGCTCTTTGTGAAATCGCAAACCGAAAACTCAAAACTCTGCTCTGTGTGAAATCGCGAACTCAGACAACTTCAAACCAGAAATAGAGAGAGAAAGGAGAAGCACAAGGTTGCCGTTGTCGCCGTCACATCGCCGTCGGCATTGAAGGAAGCACCCAAACCCAGACAACAACAAAGAAATCGCAAACCCAGACAACAACAAACCAGAAATTGAGAGAGGAAGGATAAGGAGAAGGTTGTCATTGTCCTCGTCGCCGTCTGTCGCCGTTGCCATCGACATTGAAGGAAGCAACCAAACCCTAGAAAACGCAAACCAAATTAAAGGTACTAATTTGTTGAAACTTGTGTTTTTTATTGGAGTTTGTTCTTGTATGTGTTTTGGGATGGTAGATTGTTCTGTTGTTTGTGTTTTTGGCGTGTTTGTATGTGTATTTGGAGCGTGTGTGTTATGTTTGAAGGGCAAGCATTATTGATTGATTGCTGTGAACTACACTGGAAATGTTTTGTTTTGGCTATTGGGAGGAAAGAAAAACGTTTACAGACAGTAAATGACTTATTTTGTATGTAGAGAGTACGCTTTAGATGGATGGGTGATGCATGTAATTTGTGTGCCTGGGACTGGATGCATGTATTTTGTGAGCATGTATGTATGTATTTTATGAGCCTAGGAACAAGCTGCTGATGTTGAATGAGAATGCATGTAATCTGTGAGCCTTGGACTGATGATAAATGCATAATTTTGAGCCTAGGACTTATTTTCATAAGCGTGGGACTGATGTTTTCCTTTTGTTTTCATTGTTTAGATGCCGAGGAGAAATCCGAATGAAAACTTGTGGCGGTTCGCAGACCATGAGAGCTGGGTAACGGTTAGAGTAAATAGTGGAAGTAAACAATATTTCATTACAAACTTGAAGGTTGAATAAGGAGGGCCCCTTCGACATATTTGAAGTTGGAAGAACCGTTGACACTTTACGGGCAGGTTATTCACAATATTTTGAAAAGAGAAATCAATCACCCAAAGGACAAGAGAAGATGAGATGTGGTTTGGGTTGGGGAATTCGAAAGCCCGTTTCGGCCAAGAGGAATTTGTTTATGTAGCGGGTTGAATATGGGACAGCTGCCCGAAGGTTTTCAAAACAACAACGAAGTATCAGAGGATTCGATGCTTAGAAGAATTTTCAAAGGAAAAAGGCCGACTGCAGAAGTATTGTATGCCACTTTGAGGAAAATGACAGCCGAACAGAGTGAAGATGCGTACAAGATGTTGAATATAATACGGTGAGCCAATTTTTTGGCACGGATGACAGACGGACCACAGCCATCCCGGGGTGGCTGTTTACATTAGCTGAAAAGGAAAAAGAATTCAAAAATTTCCATGGGGTTCTTACATATTCAGTTTTACAATTATTTTCTCAAGGGTGTACTGAAGGGACAGCTAGACCGACTGAAAGGTCAAGCAAAGAAGGAAGACAAGAAGGGGAAGCTACAGAAAATTAAGAATGCAGTTGAAGAAGAAGAAGACTTAGAAGAAGAAGAAGAACACTTAGAAGAAGAAGAACAAGAAGAACAAGAAGACAAGAAGAAGAAAAAGAACAAGAAGAAGAAAAAGAACAAGAAGAAGAACAAGAAGTCAGAAAAAGTGAAAGGGAAAGGGAAAGGGAAGCTGAAGAGTGTGGAAGAGAAGAGTGGGGAACAGAAGAAAAATAAGAAATCGAAGTATTATACCTACAATTTGTCCGGGTTCCCTCTAGCACTTCAGCTAAGTTTTATAAAAGGAAATATAGCATATTTTCAGCATAGCAAAACTGTTATTGTGTTTCCCATTTCATACTCTGTTGAATTGTTATTGTGTTTCCTATATTGATATTAGTTAGTTGAAATTGTATAGGTATGGGCCATGGAGAGGATAATTCGTTTTGATGATCAAGTCGGAAAGAGAGTTGGTACGGGGTATCCCCGGTTCACTAGATGGGCATTTGATGAAAAGATTCAAGATATTGAATCATCATTCAATACAACGGTGGGTACTTAATGACCCTTTCTTTTTAGTTGTATAGGGATAATTATCTTCCGAAATTCGGTAATAATTGTTTGTTCCCAATATGTAGATGACTTTACTTGATTGGGAAGTTGAAAACTATGAAAAAGGATACAGATTACTTCAAGTCATTGAACCTGAAACGCGTGTGTCAACCACTAACCCCAAAGAAAAGGGAGAAGTTGGCTCTTCCTCTACCTTCAAGTAAAGTGGAAGAAGAGGCTGTTGGTGGTGATGACGATGAAGTTGATGATCATCAGACAGGTGACAATGACGGTGATGGGATTAACGCTTCTATTAAGAAGCAGGAGATAGGAGGCTCAGTGAGGAAAAGTAGAAGTACATTTTCAGGTGAATATTCCCCCCCTTCGAAGAAGCGTCTATTCTCCGATGGGAATTCTAAGGTATGATTCCAACACGTGAATATTTGGTTTTAGACTTTTAGTAAGCTATTGTTGTATGTATTGTAGTATTAATTATTGCATAATTCAGGTGCCTTCCACAATCCCAGAATTATATGTAGAATTACGTGCTGCTATGGTTGACAGCGAGGAACGTATCCTTGCCTTTTGTAAAGATGAATTTGCAAAGATTAGAAATCAGATGAAGGTTAGATGCATAAAGTTGTTGAAAAATATATTATTATTTGTATATAATAGTTTAGTCGTTAATAATATCCACTAATTTATTGATGTTGATGTTTAGAAGGGTGCTGAGCAAGATGATGAGATGAAGGAGGATGTTGGTGGTCATAAGGCTGCTGTTTAGGAGGATAAGTCTATTGATGAGGAGGATGTTGGTGTTGATGTTGCTGCTAATGAGGAGGATGTTGGTGGTAAGCCTGCTGGTGATAAAGCTATTGTTCAGGAGGATGCTGGTGATAAGGCTACTGGTAATAGGGCTGCTGGTGATAGGGGTGCTGCTGAGGAGAATGCTATTGAGAAGGCTGCTGTTCAGGAGGAGGCTGTTGAGGAGGATGCTGTTGAGAAGGCTGCTGTTGAGGAGGAGGCTGTTGAGAAGGCTGCTGTTGATGATGTTGAGAAGGCTGCTGTTCAGGAGGATGAGGCTGTTGAGAAGCAAGATGTTGAGGAACATGAGGCTGTTGTTGAGGCTCTTCTGGCTGTTGGGTCTACTGCAATCGAGGGTGATGTGATGGTCGAGGTACATTCTATAAATATAATGGTTTATTTGTCATTTATATCCATAACTAAGGATAATAGTGTTTATGTTATGTATATGGTCGAGGCCTGGGAACAATTGTCTTAGGGTTTAGGGAACAATTCTAAGACAATTGTTCATAATACTGTAAGGGTTTAGGGAACAATTCTGCAAGGGTTTAGGGAACAATTCCCTTACGCCTGGGAACAATTATGTTCGGCCTGGAAACAATTCTGTTAGGGTTTAAGGAATAATTCCCTTACGCCTAGGAACAATTCTATAATAGTGTTTTTGTCATGCATATGAGTATAGCAATGGTTTGTACTTTACTACATATTTAATTTGCTTGTAGGACTCGGGGGAAAAATCTATCCTTGACTTGGAACAATATCCATCCCCAGCCGTGTGTTTTATAGGCGAGACCTTCCCCAGTAGTGTGGTAGCACTTACTGGGGCGGACCCTAATGTTGAATATAGAGACATTGACAAACAGAGGGCTCGAAAGCGGTCAAGGTATCTCGATGACCCGTACACAGATCCGATGCCCAAGAAGACAAAGAAATCAAAGGCAAACGAGGAAGATATAGACTTAGTTAAGTTCACGTCTTTCCTGAAGAACAACGACCAAGTTAGGTAATATTCCATTCCTGTGATCTGTTGTATTGGCATGACTTCAATGTATTCATTGGAAAATATTTGTACTAATGTTATGTATTCATTTTTTAATAGTATTTATACGGGTCAAATCATTCCCATGACGCGTCAAAATTTTCAAGACTTGGTCAACGTCGAAACGTGGATATCAGATTTGGTAACATAATTTATCTATCTATTTCTTCCTGCTTATTAAGCCTTTATGTAACTTATTTCGTAACGTACATCACTGCATATACACAGCACATTCATAGTTACTTTGATATCCTATGGAGGAGGCGATCGAGCAGTGAGCTGAACTATGTGCAAAATATTGGATTTGTGAACATATCTTTCTTCGTAAGTATCACCCTAGTTATATGATATAGTATTTGAAAATGTGTTTATGCATGTTTCTGAAAAATTGTTAATGAATGTATTTTTTGATGACAGACTAGCATAAGCAAGATGTGGGCAGATGAAATGAAACTGCTGGACACGCAAAGGGACATAGCCCGATTTGAGAAGGAAGAGCAAGAAAGAAGTCAGCCAATAGAAAGTAATTCTCCTCCTTCTCCTCCTTCTCCTCAAGGGAAAAAAGATCGGAAAAAAAGGGTCAAGAAGACTAGTGATCCATCTCCAAAAGCTGTCAATGTCTGGGAAGATTACCCAGAATTCGTTCCTTTAAATTACCAGCCAAGTTCAGACATCTTGAGACATGTTACAGGGCATCAACTTCTATACCCTCAACCTTGGTGGCAGTTGGATTCAGTAAGTTGTTGGAAATTACGTTGCGTTGTCATTATCTAATTCCTTAAATAATTTGTATCTATTGTATATACAGGTGCTCGTTCCGTGCCACGTTCACGGCCATTGGATATTATGCCATGTACTTCTAAAGGAAGGAAAAGTAATGGTATATGACTCATTGAATGAACGGAGGAGCGGACTTAGTCCTCGAATGAAGGAAATTCGTGGCCTGCTTTACCTGTTGCCATCTACGTTGAAGCATGCGGGTTACTACCAACAAATCAAGATGGATCCTCGTAGCACCCCATTCACAGCTGAAAGCATGCACAATGATCTCATTCCACAACAAGATGATGGGTATGTTTGACATATTCATGTACTTTTTATGGACTTTATTTACTTTCCTAAAGATACTAATGTTTGACATATCCCACCATTTAACAGAAACAGTTGTGGTGACTTTTTACTGAAGTATGCGGAGTTGAATATGGCTGGAGTACCGACTCCACGGAAATCAATTTTTGGACAAAAGAATATCAAAAATATTCGAAAGGCCATTGCAATTGAGATTTACACGAATGGTCAACTCCGTAACTCCCCATAGACTTGTACAACTTGGGAATCACGTACAGCTTCAGAATCAATCATTTACACTGTCTGAGAATGTTTTGTGCACTTGTGTATTTTTGGGAATGTTTATGATGTATTTTTTTGGATTAGAAAAAATCTGTTAGGCCTGGGAACAACTGTTGTTGTCCTATGATGAATGTTCCCAGGCTTACGATACTTGTAGTCAGCAACAATGGTCCCAGTCACCATCATTGTTACTTGATGTATTTATCCAATAACTGTTCCCATACTTGGGAATCATTTATTTAGTCTGTGTGTATTTTTGGGAATGTTGTATTTTTTTGGTTTGGGAAAAATCTGTTAGGCCTGGGAACAACTGTTGTTGTCCTATGACGAATGTTCCCAGGCTTACGATACTTGTAGTCACCAACAATGGTCTCAGTCACCATCATTGTTACTTGATGTATTTATCCAATAACTGTTCCCATGCTTGGGAATCATTTATTTAGTCTGTGTGTATTTTTGGGAATGTTGTATTCTTTTAGTTTGGGAAAAATCTGTTAGGCCTGGGAACAACTGTTGTTGTCCTATGACGAATGTTCCCAGGCTTACGATACTTGAAGTCAGCAACAATGGTCCCAGTCACTATCATTGTTAGTTGATGTATTTATCCAATAACTGTTCTCATACTTGGGAATCATTTATTTAGTCTGTGTGTATTTTTGGGAATATTATATTTTTTTGGTTTGGGAAAAATCTGTTAGGCCTGGGAACAACTGTTGTTGTCCTATGACGAATGTTCCCAGGCTTACGATACTTGTAGTCAGCAACAATGGTCCCAGTCACCATCATTGTTACTTGATGTATTTATCCAATAACTGTTCCCATGCTTGGGAATCATTTATTTAGTCTGTGTGTATTTTTGGGAATGTTGTATTTTTTTAGTTTGGGAAAAATCTGTTAGGCCTGGGAACAACTGTTGTTGTCCTATGACGAATGTTCCCAGGCTTACGATACTTGTAGTCATCAACAATGGTCCCAGTCACCATCATTGTTACTTGATGTATTTATCCAATTACTGTTCCCATACTTGGGAATCATTTATTTAGTCTGTGTGTATTTTTGGGAATGTTGTATTTTTTTGGTTTGGGAAAAATCTGTTAGGCCTGGGAACAACTGTTGTTGTCCTATGACGAATGTTCCCAGGCTTACGATACTTGTATTCAGCAACAATGGTCCTAGACACCATCATTGTTACTTGATGTATTTATCCAATAACTGTTCCCATGCTTGGGAATCATTTATTCAGTCTGTGTGTATTTTTGGGAATGTTGTATTTTTTTGGTTTGGGAAAAATCTGTTAAGCCTGGGAACAACTGTTGTTGTCCTATGACGAATGTTCCCAGGCTTACGATACTTGTAGTCAGCAACAATGGTCCCAGTCACCATCATTGTTACTTGATGTATTTATCCAATAACTGTTCCCATGCTTGGGAATCATTTATTTAGTTTGTGTGTAATTTTGGGAATGTTGTATTTTTTTGGTTTGGGAAAAATCTGTTAGGCCTGGGAACAACTGTTGTCCTATGACGAATGTTCCCAGGCTTACGATACTTGTAGTCAGCAACAATGGTCCCAGTCGCCATCATTGTTACTTGATGTATTTACCCAATAACTGTTCCCATACTTGGGAACCATTTATTTAGTCTGTGTGTATTTTTAGGAATGTTGTATTTTTTTGGTTTGGGAAAAATCTGTTAGGCCTGGGAACAACTGTTGTTGTCCTATGACGAATGTTCCCAGGCTTACGATACTTGTAGTCAGCAACAATGGTCCCAGACACCATCATTGTTACTTGATGTATTTATCCAATAACTGTTCCCATGCTTGGGAATCATTTATTTAGTCTATGTGTATTTTTGGGAATGTTGTATTTTTTTGGTT
Organism: Acer saccharum; assembly: GCA_030490815.1. Classification (NCBI taxonomy): domain Eukaryota; kingdom Viridiplantae; phylum Streptophyta; class Magnoliopsida; order Sapindales; family Sapindaceae; genus Acer; species Acer saccharum. The sequence continues at coordinate 37,571,719 of CM059867.1, forward strand.
TGGGAAAAATCTGTTAGGCCTGGGAACAACAGTTGTTGTCCTATGACGAATGTTCCCAGGCTTACGATACTTGTAGTCAGCAACAATGGTCCCAGTCACCATCATTGTTACTTGATGTATTTATCCAATAACTGTTCTCATACTTGGGAATCATTTATTTAGTCTGTGTGTATTTTTGGGAATGTTGTATTTTTTTGGTTTGGGAAAAATCTGTTAGGCCGGGGAACAACTGTTGTTGTCCTATGACGAATGTTCCCAGGCTTATGATACTTGTAGTCACCAACAATGGTCCCAGTCACCATCATTGTTACTTGATGTATTTATCCAATAACTGTTCCCATGCTTGGGAATCATTTATTTAGTCTGTGTGTATTTTTGGGAATGTTGTATTTTTTTGGTTTGGGAAAAATCTGTTAGGCCTGGGAACAACTGTTGTTGTCCTATGACGAATGTTCCCAGGCTTACGATACTTGTAGTCGCCAACAATGGTCCCAGTCACCATCATTGTTACTTGATGTATTTACCCAATAACTGTTCCCATACTTGGGAATCATTTATTTAGTCTGTGTGTATTTTTGGGAATGTTGTATGTTTTAGGTTTGGGAAAAATCTGTTTGGCCTGGGAACAACTGTTGTTGTCCTATGACGAATGTTCCCAGGCTTACGATACTTGTATTCAGCAACAATGGTCCTAGACACCATCATTGTTACTTGATGTATTTATCCAATAACTGTTCCCATGCTTGGGAATCATTTATTTAGTCTATGTGTATTTTTGGGAATGTTGTATTTTTTTGGTTTGGGAAAAATCTGTTAGGCCTGGGAACAACTGTTGTTGTCATATGACGAATATTCCCAGGCTTACGATACTTGTAGTCAGCAACAATGGTCCCAGTCACCATCATTGTTACTTGATGTATTTATCCAATAACTGTTCCCATGCTTGGGAATCATTTATTTAGACTGTGTGTATTTTTGGGAATGTTGTATTTTTTTGGTTTGGGAAAAATCTGTTAAGCCTGGGAACAACTGTTGTTGTCCTATGACGAATGTTCCCAGGCTTACGATACTTGTAGTCACCAACAATGGTCCCAGTCACCATCATTGATACTTGATGTATTTATCCAATAACTGTTCTCATGCTTGGGAATCATTTATTTAGTCTGTGTGTATTTTTGGGAATGTTGTATTTTTTTGGTTTGGAAAAAATCTGTTAGCCCTGGGAATAACTGTTGTTGTCCTATGACGAATGTTCCCAGGCTTACGATACTTGTAGTCAGCAACAATGGTCCCAGTCACCATCATTGTTACTTGATGTATTTACCCAATAACTGTTCCCATACTTGGGAATCATTTATTTAGTCTGTGTGTATTTTTGGGAATGTTGTATTTTTTTGGTTTGGGAAAAATCTGTTAGGCCTGGGAACAACTGTTGTTGTCCTATGACGAATGTTCCCAGGCTGACGATACTTGTATTCAGTAACAATGGTCCCAGACACCATCATTGTTACTTGATGTATTTATCCAATAACTGTTCCCATGCTTGGGAATCATTTATTTAGTCTGTGTGTATTTTTGGGAATGTTGTATTTTTTTGGTCTGGGAAAAATCTGTTAGGCCTGGGTACAACTGTTGTTGTCCTATGACGAATGTTCCCAGGCTTACGATACTTGTAAGCACCAACAATGGTCCCAGTCACCAACAATGGTCCCAGTCACCATCATTGTTACTTGATGTATTTATCCAATAACTGTTCCCATGCTTGGGAATCATTTATTTAGTTTGTGTGTATTTTTGGGAATGTTGTATTTTTTTGGTTTGGGAAAAATCTGTTAGGCTTGGGAACAACTGTTGTCCTATGACGAATGTTCCCAGGCTTACGATACTTGTAGTCAGCAACAATGGTCCTAGTCACCATCATTGTTACTTGATGTATTTATCCAATAACTGTTCCCATACTTGGGAATCATTTATTTAGTCTGTGTGTATTTTTGGGAATGTTGTATTTTTTTTGTTTGGGAAAAATCTGTTAGGCCTGGGAAAAACTGTTGTTGTCCTTTGACGAATGTTCCCAGGCTTACGATACTTGTAGTCAGCAACAATGGTCCCAGACACAATCATTGTTACTTGATGTATTTATCCAATAACTGTTCCCATGCCTGGGAATCATTTATTTAGTCTATGTGTGTTTTTGGGAATGTTGTATTTTTTTGGTTTGTGAAAAATCTGTTAGGACTGGGAACAACTATTGTTGTCCTATGACGAATATTCCCAGGCTTACGATACTTGTAGTCAGCAACAATGGTCCCAGTCACCATCATTGTTACTTGATGTATTTATCCAATAACTGTTTCCATGCTTGGGAATCATTTATTTAGTCTGTGTGTATTTTTGGGAATGTTGTATTTTTTTTGTTTGGGAAAAATCTGTTAGGCCTGGGAAAAACTGTTGTTGTCCTTTGACGAATGTTCCCAGGCTTACGATACTTGTAGTCAGCAACAATGGTCCCAGACACAATCATTGTTACTTGATGTATTTATCCAATAACTGTTCCCATGCCTGGGAATCATTTATTTAGTCTATGTGTGTTTTTGGGAATGTTGTATTTTTTTGGTTTGTGAAAAATCTGATAGGACTGGGAACAACTATTGTTGTCCTATGACGAATATTCCCAGGCTTACGATACTTGTAGTCAGCAACAATGGTCCCAGTCACCATCATTGTTACTTGATGTATTTATCCAATAACTGTTTCCATGCTTGGGAATCATTTATTTAGTCTGTGTGTATTTTTGGGAATGTTGTATTTTTTTGGTTTGGGAAAAACTGTTGTTGTCCTATGACGAATGTTCCCAGGCTTACGATACTTGTAGTTAGCAACAATGGTCCCAGACACAATCATTGTTACTTGATGTATTTATCCAATAACTGTTCCCATGCTTGGGAATCATTTATTTAGTCTATGTGTGTTTTTGGGAATGTTGTATTTTTTTGGTTTGGAAAAAATCTGTTAGCCCTGGGAATAACTGTTGTTGTCCTATGACGAATGTTCCCAGGCTTACGATACTTGTAGTCAGCAACAATGGTCCCAGTCACCATCATTGTTACTTGATGTATTTATCCAATAACTGTTCCCATGCTTGGGAATCATTTATTTAGTCTGTGTGTATTTTTGGGAATGTTGTATTTTTTTGGTTTGGGAAAAATCTGTTAGGCCTGGGAACAACTGTTGTTGTCCTATGACGAATGTTCCCAGGCTGACGATACTTGTATTCAGCAACAATGGTCCCAGACACCATCATTGTTACTTGATGTATTTATCCAATAACTGTTCCCATGCTTGAGAATCATTTATTTAGTCTGTGTGTATTTTTGGGAATGTTGTATTTTTTTGGTTTGGGAAAAATCTGTTAGGCCTGGGATCAACTGTTGTTGTCCTATGACGAATGTTCCCAGGCTTACGATACTTGTAGTCACCAACAATGGTCCCAGTCACCATCATTGTTACGTGATGTATTTATCCAATAACTGTTCCCATGCTTGGGAATCATTTATTTAGTTTGTGTGTATTTTTGGGAATGTTGTATTTTTTTGGTTTGGGAAAAATCTGTTAGGCCTGGGAACAACTGTTGTCCTATGACGAATGTTCCCAGGCTTACGATACTTGTAGTCAGCAACAATGGTCCCAGTCACCATCATTGTTACTTGATGTATTTATCCAATAACTGTTCCCATACTTGGGAATCATTTATTTAGTCTGTGTGTATTTTTGGGAATGTTGTATTTTTTTGGTTTGGGAAAAATCTGTTAGGCCTGGGAACAACTGTTGTTGTCCTATGACGAATGTTCCCAGGCTTACGATACTTGTAGTCACCAACAATGGTCTCAGTCACCATCATTGTTACTTGATGTATTTATCCAATAACTGTTCCCATGCTTGGGAATCATTTATTTAGTCTGTGTGTATTTTTGGGAATGTTGTATTTTTTTAGTTTGGGAAAAATCTGTTAGGCCTGGGAACAACTGTTGTTGTCCTATGACGAATGTTCCCAGGCTTACGATACTTGAAGTCAGCAACAATGGTCCCAGTCACTATCATTGTTAGTTGATGTATTTATCCAATAACTGTTCTCATACTTGGGAATCATTTATTTAGTCTGTGTGTATTTTTGGGAATATTGTATTTTTTTGGTTTGGGAAAAATCTGTTAGGCCTGGGAACAACTGTTGTTGTCCTATGACGAATGTTCCCAGGCTTACGATACTTGTAGTCAGCAACAATGGTCCCAGTCACCATCATTGTTACTTGATGTATTTATCCAATAACTGTTCCCATGCTTGGGAATCATTTATTTAGTCTGTGTGTATTTTTGGGAATGTTGTATTTTTTTGGTTTGGGAAAAATCTGTTAGGCCTGGGAACAACTGTTGTTGTCCTATGACGAATGTTCCCAGGCTTACGATACTTGTAGTCATCAACAATGGTCCCAGTCACCATCATTGTTACTTGATGTATTTATCCAATAACTGTTCCCATACTTGGGAATCATTTATTTAGTCTGTGTGTATTTTTGGGAATGTTGTATTTTTTTGGTTTGGGAAAAATCTGTTAGGCCTGGGAACAACTGTTGTTGTCCTATGACGAATGTTCCCAGGCTTACGATACTTGTATTCAGCAACAATGGTCCTAGACACCATCACTGTTACTTGATGTATTTATCCAATAACTGTTCCCATGCTTGGGAATCATTTATTCAGTCTGTGTGTATTTTTGGGAATGTTGTATTTTTTTGGTTTGGGAAAAATCTGTTAAGCCTGGGAACAACTGTTGTTGTCCTATGACGAATGTTCCCAGGCTTACGATACTTGTAGTCACCAACAATGGTCCCAGTCACCATCATTGTTACTTGATATATTTATCCAATAACTGTTCCCATGCTTGGGAATCATTTATTTAGTTTGTGTGTAATTTTGGGAATGTTGTATTTTTTTGGTTTGGGAAAAATCTGTTAGGCCTGGGAACAACTGTTGTCCTATGACGAATGTTCCCAGGCTTACGATACTTGTAGTCAGCAACAATGGTCCCAGTCACCATCATTGTTACTTGATGTATTTACCCAATAACTGTTCCCATACTTGGGAACCATTTATTTAGTCTGTGTGTATTTTTGGGAATGTTGTATTTTTTTGGTTTGGGAAAAATCTGTTAGGCCTGGGAACAACTGTTGTTGTCCTATGACGAATGTTCCCAGGCTTACGATACTTGTAGTCAGCAACAATGGTCCCAGACACCATCATTGTTACTTGATGTATTTATCCAATAACTGTTCCCATGCTTGGGAATCATTTATTTAGTCTATGTGTATTTTTGGGAATGTTGTATTTTTTTGGTTTGGGAAAAATCTGTTAGGCCTGGGAACAACAGTTGTTGTCCTATGACGAATGTTCCCAGGCTTACGATACTTGTAGTCAGCAACAATGGTCCCAGTCACCATCATTGTTACTTGATGTATTTATCCAATAACTGTTCTCATACTTGGGAATCATTTATTTAGTCTGTGTGTATTTTTGGGAATGTTGTATTTTTTTGGTTTGGGAAAAATCTGTTAGGCCGGGGAACAACTGTTGTTGTCCTATGACGAATGTTCCCAGGCTTACGATACTTGTAGTCACCAACAATGGTCCCAGTCACCATCATTGTTACTTGATGTATTTATCCAATAACTGTTCCCATGCTTGGGAATCATTTATTTAGTCTGTGTGTATTTTTGGGAATGTTGTATTTTTTTGGTTTGGTAAAAATCTGTTAGGCCTGGGAATAACTGTTGTTGTCCTATGACGAATGTTCCCAGGCTTACGATACTTGTAGTCGCCAACAATGGTCCCAGTCACCATCATTGTTACTTGATGTATTTACCCAATAACTGTTCCCATACTTGGGAATCATTTATTTAGTCTGTGTGTATTTTTGGGAATGTTGTATTTTTTTGGTTTGGGAAAAATCTGTTAGGCCTGGGAACAACTGTTGTTGTCCTATGACGAATGTTCCCAGGCTTACGATACTTGTATTCAGCAACAATGGTCCTAGACACCATCATTGTTACTTGATGTATTTATCCAGTAACTGTTCCCATGCTTGGGAATCATTTATTTAGTCTGTGTGTATTTTTGGGAATGTTGTATTTTTTAGGTTTGGGAAAAATCTGTTAGGCCTGGGAACAACTGTTGTTGTCCTATGACGAATGTTCCCAGGCTTACGATACTTGTATTCAGCAACAATGGTCCTAGACACCATCATTGTTACTTGATGTATTTATCCAATAACTGTTCCCATGCTTGGGAATCATTTATTTAGTCTATGTGTATTTTTGGGAATGTTGTATTTTTTTGGTTTGGGAAAAATCTGTTAGGCCTGGGAACAACTGTTGTTGTCATATGACTAATATTCCCAGGCTTACGATACTTGTAGTCAGCAACAATGGTCCCAGTCACCATCATTGTTACTTGATGTATTTATCCAATAACTGTTCCCATGCTTGGGAATCATTTATTTAGTCTGTGTGTATTTTTGGGAATGTTGTATTTTTTTGGTTTGGGAAAAATCTGTTAAGCATGGGAACAACTGTTGTTGTCCTATGACGAATGTTCCCAGGCTTACGATACTTGTAGTCACCAACAATGGTCCCAGTCACCATCATTGTTACTTGATGTATTTATCCAATAACTGTTCTCATGCTTGGGAATCATTTATTTAGTCTGTGTGTATTTTTGGGAATGTTGTATTTTTTTGGTTTGGAAAAAATCTGTTAGCCCTGGGAATAACTGTTGTTGTCCTATGACGAATGTTCCCAGGCTTACGATACTTGTAGTCAGCAACAATGGTCCCAGTCACCATCATTGTTACTTGATGTATTTACCCAATAACTGTTCCCATACTTGGGAATCATTTATTTAGTCTGTGTGTATTTTTGGGAATGTTGTATTTTTTTGGTTTGGGAAAAATCTGTTAGGCCTGGGAACAACTGTTGTTGTCCTATGACGAATGTTCCCAGGCTGACGATACTTGTATTCAGCAACAATGGTCCTAGACACCATCATTGTTACTTGATGTATTTATCCAATAACTGTTCCCATGCTTGGGAATCATTTATTTAGTCTGTGTGTATTTTTGGGAATGTTGTATTTTTTTAGTCTGGGAAAAATCTGTTAGGCCTGGGTACAACTGTTGTTGTCCTATGACGAATGTTCACAGGCTTACGATACTTGTAAGCACCAACAATGGTCCCAGTCACCAACAATGGTCCCAGTCACCATCATTGTTACTTGATGTATTTATCCAATAACTGTTCCCATGCTTGGGAATCATTTATTTAGTTTGTGTGTATTTTTGGGAATGTTGTATTTTTTTGGTTTGGGAAAAATCTGTTAGGCTTGGGAACAACTGTTGTCCTATGACGAATGTTCCCAGGCTTACGATACTTGTAGTCAGCAACAATGGTCCTAGTCACCATCATTGTTACTTGATGTATTTATCCAATAACTGTTCCCATACTTGGGAATCATTTATTTAGTCTGTGTGTATTTTTGGGAATGTTGTATTTTTTTGTTTGGGAAAAATCTGTTAGGCCTGGGAAAAACTGTTGTTGTCCTTTGACGAATGTTCCCAGGCTTACGATACTTGTAGTCAGCAACAATGGTCCTAGACACAATCATTGTTACTTGATGTATTTATCCAATAACTGTTCCCATGCCTGGGAATCATTTATTTAGTCTATGTGTGTTTTTGGGATTGTTGTATTTTTTTGGTTTGTGAAAAATCTGTTAGGACTGGGAACAACTGTTGTTGTCCTATGACGAATATTCCCAGGCTTACGATACTTGTAGTCAGCAACAATGGTCCCAGTCACCATCATTGTTACTTGATGTATTTATCCAATAACTGTTTCCATGCTTGGGAATCATTTATTTAGTCTGTGTGTATTTTTGGGAATGTTGTATTTTTTTGGTTTGGGAAAAATCTGTTAGGCCTGGGAAAAACTGCTGTTGTCCTATGACGAATGTTCCCAGGCTTACGATACTTGTAGTTAGCAACAATGGTCCCAGACACAATCATTGTTACTTGATGTATTTATCCAATAACTGTTCCCATGCTTGGGAATCATTTATTTAGTCTATGTGTGTTTTTGGGAATGTTGTATTTTTTTGGTTTGTGAAAAATCTGTTAGGCCTGGGAACAACTGTTGTTGTCCTATGATGAATATTCCCAGGCTTACGATACTTGTAGTCAGCAACAATGGTCTCAGTCACCATCATTGTTACTTGATGTATTTATCCAATAACTGTTCCCATGCTTGGGAATCATTTATTTAGTCTGTGTTTATTTTTGGGAATGTTTTATTTTTTTGGTTTGGGAAAAATCTGTTAGGACTGGGAACAACTGTTGTTGTCTTATGACGAATGTTCCCAGGTTTACAATACTTGTAGTCACCAACAGTGGTCCCAGTCACCATCATTGTTACTTGATGTATTTATCCAATAACTGTTCCCATGCTTGGGAATCATTTATTTAGTCTGTGTGTATTTTTGGGAATGTTGTATTTTTTTGGTTTGGAAAAAATCTGTTAGGCCTGGGAACAACTGTTGTTGTCCTATGACGAATGTTCCCAAGCTTACGATACTTGTAGTCACCAACAATGGTCCCAGTCACCATCATTGTTACTTGATGTATTTACCCAATAACTGTTCCCATGCTTGGGAATCATTTATTTAGTGTGTGTGTATTTTTGGGAATGTTGTATTTTTTTAGTTTGGGAAAAATCTGTTAGGCCTGGGAACAACTGTTGTTGTCCTATGACGAATGTTCCCAGGCTTACGATACTTGAAGTCAGCAACAATGGTCCCAGTCACTATCATTGTTAGTTGATGTATTTATCCAATAACTGTTCTCATACTTGGGAATCATTTATTTAGTCTGTGTGTATTTTTGGGAATATTGTATTTTTTTGGTTTGGGAAAAATCTGTTAGGCCTGGGAACAACTGTTGTTGTCCTATGACGAATGTTCCCAGGCTTACGATACTTGTAGTCAGCAACAATGGTCCTAGTCACCATCATTGTTACTTGATGTATTTATCCAATAACTGTTCCCATACTTGGGAATCATTTATTTAGTCTGTGTGTATTTTTGGGAATGTTGTATTTTTTTTGTTTGGGAAAAATCTGTTGGGCCTGGGAACAACTGTTGTTGTCCTATGACGAATGTTCCCAGGCTTACGATACTTGTAGTCACCAACAATGGTCTCAGTCACCATCATTGTTACTTGATGTATTTATCCAATAACTGTTCCCATGCTTGGGAATCATTTATTTAGTCTGTGTGTATTTTTGGGAATGTTGTATTTTTTTAGTTTGGGAAAAATCTGTTAGGCCTGGGAACAACTGTTGTTGTCCTATGACGAATGTTCCCAGGCTTACGATACTTGAAGTCAGCAACAATGGTCCCAGTCACTATCATTGTTAGTTGATGTATTTATCCAATAACTGTTCTCATACTTGGGAATCATTTATTTAGTCTGTGTGTATTTTTGGGAATATTGTATTTTTTGGTTTGGGAAAAATCTGTTAGGCCTGGGAACAACTGTTGTTGTCCTATGACGAATGTTCCCAGGCTTACGATACTTGTAGTCAGCAACAATGGTCCCAGTCACCATCATTGTTACTTGATGTATTTATCCAATAACTGTTCCCATGCTTGGGAATCATTTATTTAGTCTGTGTGTATTTTTGGGAATGTTGTATTTTTTTGGTTTGGGAAAAATCTGTTAGGCCTGGGAACAACTGTTGTTGTCCTATGACGAATGTTCCCAGGCTTACGATACTTGTAGTCATCAACAATGGTCCCAGTCACCATCATTGTTACTTGATGTATTTATCCAATAACTGTTCCCATACTTGGGAATCATTTATTTAGTCTGTGTGTATTTTTGGGAATGTTGTATTTTTTGGTTTGGGAAAAATCTGTTAGGCCTGGGAACAACTGTTGTTGTCCTATGACGAATGTTCCCAGGCTTACGATACTTGTATTCAGCAACAATGGTCCTAGACACCATCACTGTTACTTGATGTATTTATCCAATAACTGTTCCCATGCTTGGGAATCATTTATTCAGTCTGTGTGTATTTTTGGGAATGTTGTATTTTTTTGGTTTGGGAAAAATCTGTTAAGCCTGGGAACAACTGTTGTTGTCCTATGACGAATGTTCCCAGGCTTACGATACTTGTAGTCACCAACAATGGTCCCAGTCACCATCATTGTTACTTGATATATTTATCCAATAACTGTTCCCATGCTTGGGAATCATTTATTTAGTTTGTGTGTAATTTTGGGAATGTTGTATTTTTTTGGTTTGGGAAAAATCTGTTAGGCCTGGGAACAACTGTTGTCCTATGACGAATGTTCCCAGGCTTACGATACTTGTAGTCAGCAACAATGGTCCCAGTCACCATCATTGTTACTTGATGTATTTACCCAATAACTGTTCCCATACTTGGGAACCATTTATTTAGTCTGTGTGTATTTTTGGGAATGTTGTATTTTTTTGGTTTGTGAAAAATCTGTTAGGCCTGGGAACAACTGTTGTTGTCCTATGATGAATATTCCCAGGCTTACGATACTTGTAGTCAGCAACAATGGTCTCAGTCACCATCATTGTTACTTGATGTATTTATCCAATAACTGTTCCCATGCTTGGGAATCATTTATTTAGTCTGTGTTTATTTTTGGGAATGTTTTATTTTTTTGGTTTGGGAAAAATCTGTTAGGACTGGGAACAACTGTTGTTGTCTTATGACGAATGTTCCCAGGTTTACAATACTTGTAGTCACCAACAGTGGTCCCAGTCACCATCATTGTTACTTGATGTATTTATCCAATAACTGTTCCCATGCTTGGGAATCATTTATTTAGTCTGTGTGTATTTTTGGGAATGTTGTATTTTTTTGGTTTGGAAAAAATCTGTTAGGCCTGGGAACAACTGTTGTTGTCCTATGACGAATGTTCCCAAGCTTACGATACTTGTAGTCACCAACAATGGTCCCAGTCACCATCATTGTTACTTGATGTATTTACCCAATAACTGTTCCCATGCTTGGGAATCATTTATTTAGTGTGTGTGTATTTTTGGGAATGTTGTATTTTTTTAGTTTGGGAAAAATCTGTTAGGCCTGGGAACAACTGTTGTTGTCCTATGACGAATGTTCCCAGGCTTACGATACTTGAAGTCAGCAACAATGGTCCCAGTCACTATCATTGTTAGTTGATGTATTTATCCAATAACTGTTCTCATACTTGGGAATCATTTATTTAGTCTGTGTGTATTTTTGGGAATATTGTATTTTTTTGGTTTGGGAAAAATCTGTTAGGCCTGGGAACAACTGTTGTTGTCCTATGACGAATGTTCCCAGGCTTACGATACTTGTAGTCAGCAACAATGGTCCTAGTCACCATCATTGTTACTTGATGTATTTATCCAATAACTGTTCCCATACTTGGGAATCATTTATTTAGTCTGTGTGTATTTTTGGGAATGTTGTATTTTTTTTGTTTGGGAAAAATCTGTTAGGCCTGGGAACAACTGTTGTTGTCCTATGACGAATGTTCCCAGGCTTACGATACTTGTAGTCACCAACAATGGTCCCAGTCACCATCATTGTTACTTGATGTATTTATCCAATAACTGTTCCCATGCTTGGGAATCATTTATTTAGTCTGTGTGTATTTTTGGGAATGTTGTATTTTTTTGGTTTGGTAAAAATCTGTTAGGCCTGGGAATAACTGTTGTTGTCCTATGACGAATGTTCCCAGGCTTACGATACTTGTAGTCGCCAACAATGGTCCCAGTCACCATCATTGTTACTTGATGTATTTACCCAATAACTGTTCCCATACTTGGGAATCATTTATTTAGTCTGTGTGTATTTTTGGGAATGTTGTATTTTTTTGGTTTGGGAAAAATCTGTTAGGCCTGGGAACAACTGTTGTTGTCCTATGACGAATGTTCCCAGGCTTACGATACTTGTATTCAGCAACAATGGTCCTAGACACCATCATTGTTACTTGATGTATTTATCCAGTAACTGTTCCCATGCTTGGGAATCATTTATTTAGTCTGTGTGTATTTTTGGGAATGTTGTATTTTTTAGGTTTGGGAAAAATCTGTTAGGCCTGGGAACAACTGTTGTTGTCCTATGACGAATGTTCCCAGGCTTACGATACTTGTATTCAGCAACAATGGTCCTAGACACCATCATTGTTACTTGATGTATTTATCCAATAACTGTTCCCATGCTTGGGAATCATTTATTTAGTCTATGTGTATTTTTGGGAATGTTGTATTTTTTTGGTTTGGGAAAAATCTGTTAGGCCTGGGAACAACTGTTGTTGTCATATGACTAATATTCCCAGGCTTACGATACTTGTAGTCAGCAACAATGGTCCCAGTCACCATCATTGTTACTTGATGTATTTATCCAATAACTGTTCCCATGCTTGGGAATCATTTATTTAGTCTGTGTGTATTTTTGGGAATGTTGTATTTTTTTGGTTTGGGAAAAATCTGTTAAGCATGGGAACAACTGTTGTTGTCCTATGACGAATGTTCCCAGGCTTACGATACTTGTAGTCACCAACAATGGTCCCAGTCACCATCATTGTTACTTGATGTATTTATCCAATAACTGTTCTCATGCTTGGGAATCATTTATTTAGTCTGTGTGTATTTTTGGGAATGTTGTATTTTTTTGGTTTGGAAAAAATCTGTTAGCCCTGGGAATAACTGTTGTTGTCCTATGACGAATGTTCCCAGGCTTACGATACTTGTAGTCAGCAACAATGGTCCCAGTCACCATCATTGTTACTTGATGTATTTACCCAATAACTGTTCCCATACTTGGGAATCATTTATTTAGTCTGTGTGTATTTTTGGGAATGTTGTATTTTTTTGGTTTGGGAAAAATCTGTTAGGCCTGGGAACAACTGTTGTTGTCCTATGACGAATGTTCCCAGGCTGACGATACTTGTATTCAGCAACAATGGTCCTAGACACCATCATTGTTACTTGATGTATTTATCCAATAACTGTTCCCATGCTTGGGAATCATTTATTTAGTCTGTGTGTATTTTTGGGAATGTTGTATTTTTTTAGTCTGGGAAAAATCTGTTAGGCCTGGGTACAACTGTTGTTGTCCTATGACGAATGTTCACAGGCTTACGATACTTGTAAGCACCAACAATGGTCCCAGTCACCAACAATGGTCCCAGTCACCATCATTGTTACTTGATGTATTTATCCAATAACTGTTCCCATGCTTGGGAATCATTTATTTAGTTTGTGTGTATTTTTGGGAATGTTGTATTTTTTTGGTTTGGGAAAAATCTGTTAGGCTTGGGAACAACTGTTGTCCTATGACGAATGTTCCCAGGCTTACGATACTTGTAGTCAGCAACAATGGTCCTAGTCACCATCATTGTTACTTGATGTATTTATCCAATAACTGTTCCCATACTTGGGAATCATTTATTTAGTCTGTGTGTATTTTTGGGAATGTTGTATTTTTTTTGTTTGGGAAAAATCTGTTAGGCCTGGGAAAAACTGTTGTTGTCCTTTGACGAATGTTCCCAGGCTTACGATACTTGTAGTCAGCAACAATGGTCCTAGACACAATCATTGTTACTTGATGTATTTATCCAATAACTGTTCCCATGCCTGGGAATCATTTATTTAGTCTATGTGTGTTTTTGGGATTGTTGTATTTTTTTGGTTTGTGAAAAATCTGTTAGGACTGGGAACAACTGTTGTTGTCCTATGACGAATATTCCCAGGCTTACGATACTTGTAGTCAGCAACAATGGTCCCAGTCACCATCATTGTTACTTGATGTATTTATCCAATAACTGTTTCCATGCTTGGGAATCATTTATTTAGTCTGTGTGTATTTTGGGAATGTTGTATTTTTTTGGTTTGGGAAAAATCTGTTAGGCCTGGGAAAAACTGCTGTTGTCCTATGACGAATGTTCCCAGGCTTACGATACTTGTAGTTAGCAACAATGGTCCCAGACACAATCATTGTTACTTGATGTATTTATCCAATAACTGTTCCCATGCTTGGGAATCATTTATTTAGTCTATGTGTGTTTTTGGGAATGTTGTATTTTTTTGGTTTGTGAAAAATCTGTTAGGCCTGGGAACAACTGTTGTTGTCCTATGATGAATATTCCCAGGCTTACGATACTTGTAGTCAGCAACAATGGTCTCAGTCACCATCATTGTTACTTGATGTATTTATCCAATAACTGTTCCCATGCTTGGGAATCATTTATTTAGTCTGTGTTTATTTTTGGGAATGTTTTATTTTTTTGGTTTGGGAAAAATCTGTTAGGACTGGGAACAACTGTTGTTGTCTTATGACGAATGTTCCCAGGTTTACAATACTTGTAGTCACCAACAGTGGTCCCAGTCACCATCATTGTTACTTGATGTATTTATCCAATAACTGTTCCCATGCTTGGGAATCATTTATTTAGTCTGTGTGTATTTTTGGGAATGTTGTATTTTTTTGGTTTGGAAAAAATCTGTTAGGCCTGGGAACAACTGTTGTTGTCCTATGACGAATGTTCCCAAGCTTACGATACTTGTAGTCACCAACAATGGTCCCAGTCACCATCATTGTTACTTGATGTATTTACCCAATAACTGTTCCCATGCTTGGGAATCATTTATTTAGTGTGTGTGTATTTTTGGGAATGTTGTATTTTTTTAGTTTGGGAAAAATCTGTTAGGCCTGGGAACAACTGTTGTTGTCCTATGACGAATGTTCCCAGGCTTACGATACTTGAAGTCAGCAACAATGGTCCCAGTCACTATCATTGTTAGTTGATGTATTTATCCAATAACTGTTCTCATACTTGGGAATCATTTATTTAGTCTGTGTGTATTTTTGGGAATATTGTATTTTTTTGGTTTGGGAAAAATCTGTTAGGCCTGGGAACAACTGTTGTTGTCCTATGACGAATGTTCCCAGGCTTACGATACTTGTAGTCAGCAACAATGGTCCTAGTCACCATCATTGTTACTTGATGTATTTATCCAATAACTGTTCCCATACTTGGGAATCATTTATTTAGTCTGTGTGTATTTTTGGGAATGTTGTATTTTTTTTGTTTGGGAAAAATCTGTTGGGCCTGGGAACAACTGTTGTTGTCCTATGACGAATGTTCCCAGGCTTACGATACTTGTAGTCACCAACAATGGTCTCAGTCACCATCATTGTTACTTGATGTATTTATCCAATAACTGTTCCCATGCTTGGGAATCATTTATTTAGTCTGTGTGTATTTTTGGGAATGTTGTATTTTTTTAGTTTGGGAAAAATCTGTTAGGCCTGGGAACAACTGTTGTTGTCCTATGACGAATGTTCCCAGGCTTACGATACTTGTAGTCAGCAACAATGGTCCCAGTCACCATCATTGTTACTTGATGTATTTATCCAATAACTGTTTCCATGCTTGGGAATCATTTATTTAGTCTGTGTTTATTTTTGAGAATGTTGTATTTTTTTGGTTTGAGAAAAATCTGTTAGGCCTGGGAAAAACTGTTGTTGTCCTATGACGAATGTTCCCAGGCTTACGATACTTGTAGTTAGCAACAATGGTCCCAGACACAATCATTGTTACTTGATGTATTTATCCAATAACTGTTCCCATGCTTGGGAATCATTTATTTAGTCTATGTGTGTTTTTGGGAATGTTGTATTTTTTTGGTTTGTGAAAAATCTGTTAGGCCTGGGAACAACTGTTGTTGTCCTATGATGAATATTCCCAGGCTTACGATACTTGTAGTCAGCAACAATGGTCCCAGTCACCATCATTGTTACTTGATGTATTTATCCAATAACTGTTCCCATGCTTGGGAATCATTTATTTAGTCTGTGTGTATTTTTGGGAATGTTGTATTTTTTTGGTTTGGGAAAAATCTGTTAGGACTGGTAACAACTGTTGTTGTCCTATGACGAATGTTCCCAGGCTTACAATACTTGTAGTCACCAACAATGGTCCCAGTCACCATCATTGTTACTTGATGTATTTATCCAATAACTGTTCCCATGCTTGGGAATCATTTATTTAGTCTGTGTGTATTTTTGGGAATGTTGTATTTTTTTGGTTTGGAAAAAATCTGTTAGGCCTGGGAACAACTGTTGTTGTCCTATGACGAATGTTCCCAAGCTTACGATACTTGTAGTCACCAACAATGGTCCCAGTCACCATCATTGTTACTTGATGTATTTACCCAATAACTGTTCCCATACTTGGGAATCATTTATTTAGTCTGTGTGTATTTTTGGGAATGTTGTATTTTTTTGGTTTGGGAAAAATCTGTTAGGCCTGGGAACAACTGTTGTTGTCCTATGACGAATGTTCCCAGGCTGACGATACTTGTATTCATCAACAATGGTCCCAGACACCATCATTGTTACTTGATGTATTTATCCAATAACTGTTCCCATGCTTGAGAATCATTTATTTAGTCTGTGTGTATTTTTGGGAATGTTGTATTTTTTTGGTTTGGGAAAAATCTGTTAGGCCTGGGAACAACTGTTGTTGTCCTATGACGAATGTTCCCAGGCTTACGATACTTGTAGTCACCAACAATGGTCCCAGTCACCATCATTGTTACGTGATGTATTTATCCAATAACTGTTCCCATGCTTGGGAATCATTTATTTAGTTTGTGTGTATTTTTGGGAATGTTGTATTTTTTTGGTTTGGGAAAAATCTGTTAGGCCTGGGAACAACTGTTGTCCTATGACGAATGTTCCCAGGCTTACGATACTTGTAGTCAGCAACAATGGTCCCAGTCACCATCATTGTTACTTGATGTATTTATCCAATAACTGTTCCCATACTTGGGAATCATTTATTTAGTCTGTGTGTATTTTTGGGAATGTTGTATTTTTTTTGTTTGGGAAAAATCTGTTAGGCCTGGGAAAAACTGTTGTTGTCCTATGACGAATGTTCCCAGGCTTACGATACTTGTAGTCAGCAACAATGGTCCCAGACACCATCATTGTTACTTGATGTATTTATCCAATAACTGTTCCCATGCTTGGGAATCATTTATTTAGTCTATGTGTATTTTTGGGAATGTTGTATTTTTTTGGTTTGGGAAAAACCTGTTAGGCCTGGGAACAACTGTTGTTGTCCTATGACGAATATTCCCAGGCTTACGATACTTGTAGTCAGCAACAATGGTCCCAGTCACCATCATTGTTACTTGATGTATTTATCCAATAACTGTTCCCATGCTTGGGAATCATTTATTTAGTCTGTGTGTATTTTTGGGAATGTTGTATTTTTTTGGTTTGGGAAAAATCTGTTAGGCCTGGGAACAACTGTTGTTGTCCTATGACGAATGTTCCCAGGCTTACGATACTTGTATTCACCAACAATGGTCCTAGTCACCATCATTGTTACTTGATGTATTTATCCAATAACTATTCCCATGCTAAGGACTCAAGGACATAGAGAGTTGATCTCAAAGCGAAGACTCCAGGCCTGGGAGAGTTGTTCCCAGGCCTAGGAGAATTGTTCCCAGACCTAGGATAGGTTCTATCAAGGCTAAGGACTTAAGGACTTGTTCCCAGGCGAAGGAGAATTGTTCCCAAGACAACGAGAGTTGTTCCCAGGCCTAGGAGACTGGTTCGAACGCCCGCAATAAATTGGTGGCTTTTCATTTTAAACAGCTTAACACCAGTTCATTTCATTTTAAATGTACAGGTTACATTGGTTAGTGTACCTGCCGTTCATTTAAGGTATAATGGTTGTTCATTGGTTGCAATGGTTCATTCTTCAATGTAATCAAGTGACTATATAAACACCCAATCTCAATTTTTCCTCAAAAAATAATTCAATCTTCCTCTGTTGTTAACTGTTTCATCACTTCATTTTTACACAGAATGGCAGGAAACGGTAGGGGCAGTGACAGTGACAGGATGAATGCCATTTTGGAAGTAATGCGTCAACGGGTTGCACACGCGGAGGAGACCGTCATCAACGAGCATGAAAACTATAACTGGCTATGTGATGATTATACTGTTTTGATGGGGAAATTTCAGAATTTGGAGGCTGAAATCATCTACTACAAAGTTGAGATTGAAGCAAAGGACAACGAAATCAGTGGACTCTACCAACTTGTTGAACATTTGCAGAGGAGGTTGATGGACTTCAACGTTCCACCATCACCCTGAAAAAAAACAAATTTCAATATTTATGTTCTATTTTTTTTTTTTTTTCACATGCTGCAATGGTTTTGTTTAACAAGTTTATGGAAGTACTTTGTCTGCTTTAAATACGCGCTTCACTGCTGATGTCAAAACTATCATTTTATTCATTCATTCATTAATCTAGACTAAATAGACCTACCAGCAGAACAGAACAAAATAATAACCCAAACAAACATAAAAAACAGACCTTTCAAACGATCTTGCCCACTATAACTCCCAAAATAAACACGAGTACAAATATAAACAACATGACACCAGTACTTTCACTCTTCTTAGATACTTTCTCTGTAACATTGACAGAAGATTCTGGCCAAGAATGGCTTGAATGTACGGACCGTCTACTTATCGCTTCATATGCCTCATCGGTTGAGTTAAACTTCTTGTAAGATGCTCCTGGAAAACCAACTACTTGTTCGTGACATTCAGGCCACGAACTGAACACACCGGTTTTCCTTCCTTTGAAAACCACATAAACAGAATTCTTCCCCATTGGTGTTCGAAAAAAAGGTTTTGTGATGGGAGAAGGAGATATTAGTTCTGAGAAGAAGATGAAGGAAGAAGGATGATGGGAGAAGGAGATGTCAGTTCTGTGAAGAAGATGAAGGAAGAAGGACGATGGGAGAAGATGAAGTTTTATATATATACTCACATCAGTAATAATCAGATTTTTTGCGTGTTTGACTAAGGAATTCTGAAGGTTTACTTTTACTGTTAGTGGGATACAGACTGTAATGAGAAGAAGAAGATATAGTGGGATCCATCTGTAACCCACTACTAATAGATGACGTGTCGAGTAAATTTGCATGTTTCTCTGAGCCTGGGAACGAGTTTACAGGCCTAGGAACAAATTATTTTGGGCCTAGGAACAGTTCCTAGGCCCTACAGTTTTCGTCCGTCTAGGAAATTATGAAGGCCCCGCAATAATCTAAACGATCGGCATGGTCCAATGATGAAGGGTTATTAATGGAAATATGGACGTGAAGTCTCGAGATGATCAAACGGCCGAACAAGTACGTCCCTACCCATTACACACCTTTAGTTAACAACACTTTCAAATATAAACCCTTAAATGCCTAAGAGTTCTTTCAAAAAATTGTGAGTTGATCTCGTTGCTTGAATTGATCTACCTTGTTACATGTACACTTCCTGAATCGATTCTGATGGGTGCACACCGATTCAAAAAAACATCCTATGCAATCGGAAAAAAAAAAAATTGAAAAAAAAAATTTAAATCAAAATTAAATACACCATGGGCCTTGGAACCGTTCCTAGGCTTACATCACCGGTTCCTAGGCCTTTACGTTCCTGGGCTTAGTTCCTTCTTTTTAGCACCAATACCGATGACGAATGATGATGTGGCAGCAACACACAACTGAGCTTGGGAATGAGTTTACAGGCCTAGGAACAAATTATTTTGGGCCTAGGAACGGTTCCTAAGCCCTACAGTTTTTGTCCGTCTAGGAAATTATGAGGGCCCCGCAATAATCTAAACGATCAGCATGGCCCAACGATGAAGGGGTATCAATGGAAATATGGACGTGAAGTCTCGAGATGATCGAACGGTCGAACAAGTACGTCCCTACCCATTACACACCTTTAGTTAACAACACTTTCAAATATAAACCCTTAAATGCCTAAGAGTTCTTTCAAAAAATGGTGAGTTGATCTCGTTGCTTGAATCGATCTACCTTGTTACATGTACACTTCCTGAATCGATTCTGATGGGTGCACACCGATTCAAAAAAACATCCTATGCAATCGGAAAAAAAAAAAAAAATTTAAATTATATTTAAATCAAAATTAAATACACCATGGGCCTTGGAACCATTCCTAGGCTTACATCACCGGTTCCTAGGCCTTTACGTTCCTGGGATTAGTTCCTTCTTTTTAGCACCAATACCGATGACGAATGATGATGTGGCAGCGACACACAACTGAGCCTGGGAACGAGTTTACAGGCCTAGGAACAAATTATTTTGGGCCTAGGAACAAATTATTTTGGGCCTAGGAACGGTTCCTAGGCCCTACAGTTTTCGTCCATCTAGGAAATTATGAGGGACCCACAATAATCTAAATGATCGGCATGGTCCAACGATGAAGGGGTATCAATGGAAATATGGATGTGAAGTCTCGAGATGATCAAACGGTCGAACAAGTACGTCCCTACCCATTACACACCTTTAGTTAACAACACTTTCAAATATAAACCCTTAAATGCCTAAGAGTTCTTTCAAAAAATTGTGAGTTGATCTCGTTGCTTGAATCGATCTACCTTGTTACATGTACACTTCCTGAATCGATTCTGATGGGTGCAGACCAATTCAAAAAAACATCCTATGCAATCGGAAAAAAAAAAAATTTTAAAAAAAAAAATTTAAATCAAAATTAAATACACCATGGGCCTTGGAACCGTTCCTAGGCTTACATCAACGGTTCCTAGGCCTTTACGTTCCTGGGCTTAGTTCCTTCTTTTTAGCACCAATACCGATGATGAATGATGATGTGGCAGTGACACACAACTGAGCCTGGGAACGAGTTTATAGGCCTAGGAACAAATTATTTTGGGCCTAGGAACGGTTCCTAGGCCCTACAGTTTTTGTCCGTCTAGGAAATTATGAGAGCCCCGCAATAATCTAAACGATCGGCATGGTCCAACGATGAAGGGGTATCAATGGAAATATGGACGTGAAGTCTTGAGATGATCGAACGGTCGAACAAGTACTTCCCTACCCATTACACACCTTTAGTTAACAACACTTTCAAATATAAACCCTTAAATGCCTAAGAGTTCTTTCAAAAAATTGTGAGTTGATCTCGTTGCTTGAATCGATCTACCTTGTTACATATACATTTCCTAAATCGATTCTGATGGGTGCACACCGATTCAAAAAAACATCATACGCAATCGGATAAAAAAAAGAAATTTTTTAAAATTATATTTAAATCAAAATTAAATACACCATGGGCCTTTGAACAGTTCCTATGCCTTACAGTTCCTGGACTTAGTTCCTTCTTATTAGCACCGATAACGATGTACAATGATGACGTGGCAACTACAGACAACTGAGCCTGAGAAGGAAATTAAAGGCCTAGGAACAAATTAGTTTGGGTCTAGGAACCATTCCCAAGCCTAAAACATTACTCACGGGCTCAACTTATCTTCTGTTTTCAAGATCAATAACAGCAGCCCACGCCAATAAAAACAGCAATATCAGCAGCCAATAACAGTTTTGGTTCAGCACCCACCCAATACACTTACACTGCAGGCCCAGCGGCAATATCTTCGTTCGTGTCAGTCAAGGTAGGTTCAAGTGGCTTGTCCGGGCACTTCAGTCTGTTGTGACCTTCTTTCTTACATATGCCACATGATCGGGGTTTTTTGGCTGGTTTGCTTGTGCTAGATGCTGGTTCTGGACAAGCTGATTTATTGTGTCCTTTTTTTCCGCACTTTGAACAAGATTGTAACTTTCTTTTCTCCCCGGCGGACGGTATCCTCAACTTCTTTGGTCTTCCTGGCAGCTTTTTTCTCTTCCATGGTAATACAATACGGTTCCGGATTGCATCAGGAATGTCCCAAGATTCGGGATCCGGAATAGGGTTCACAGCCATTTCATAAGCATGTTTAAGATATCCTGTTGTGTAATGGTCAGAAGCCATTGAGTTGATTGACGTACCTTTGAACCTAGGCCATAACACACCAACAAACACAATTTAAGGCTTGTAAAATAAACCATAACAGATAAATGTACATACTTAAAAGACCGGGAACCATACCTAGCAACCGCCATTGCATGAGAACACGACAACTCATCTAAATCCCATTGACGGCATAAGCAAGAACTGTTTTCAAGGTCGATGATTCTAGGAATCCATTTGTCGTCTACCTTAAATGTTTTGTGGTGAATGGGGTGAATCTCAGACTTATTCGCTGTATCTGTTAAAGCTTTGATGTGTTCGTCTGCAAACGTTGTCAAGTATGTAGACATTTCACGTGCATTTCTTCGATGATCGTAGAACCACCTTTGCAACAAATCTCTGATACATTCCACCATTACTGTGACAGGCAATTTTCGGACCGAAACTAGACAAGAATTCATTGACTCGGCAATGTTGGTGGTCATAAAAGAGGTCCTTTTTCTAGGGCTATGTACACGTGAAAACTTCTCTACCCCAACGGTTAGGAGCTCATTGTAAACCTTAGGACAGGTTTCTTTCACCTCACCCATGAAACTGTCAAAGTCCTTGATACGGTATGCATACGCAGCACAGTAGTAAAGCCACATCACATCATCCCTCTGCTTGCAAAATCTTTTCAGATTTTGTGCCAAGTGGTACACACAAATCCCATGTGCTGCATTTGGGAATATGGCTTCAATTGCATTGAATATACCATTGTGCCGATCCGATACTAACGTGACACGGTCCAGATTTTGGATCCCTTTACGGAGTTTCTTCAAAAACCAAGTCCAAGACTTTGTGCATTCAGAGTTTGCAAACCCAAATGCCAAAGGGTATATCATCCCGTTTCCGTCTTTGCACACCGCAATTAACAAAACACCCCTAGTCCTAGCCTTCAAGTGGGTAGCATCGATGCAGATAACCGGCCTAATAACATAATTGAACCCCTCTATAGAGACTCCAATTGCCATGAATGCATATTTCAACTGGTTTCTGGAGTCAGTCTTGATCTTTGTCATAGTCCCGGGGTTTGCTTGTTCCAAAACATAAAAATAAGACGGCAACCTCTGAAAGGATTCCCGCGGATCACCGAATACCTGACTCAAAGCGTGCTCCTTCGACCTGTAGGCTTTGTTATACGAGAGGTGTATGCCATGTTGCTCCCTCATCTCAAAAACTATATCTTTAGGACGGATTATGCGCCCGGGATCACGATATTTACTTGCATACAAATCCCCTATCACGGCAGCACTTACACGTTTGAATTCAACGTTGTAGTTGTCATTTCTGTCACATGTGTGCTCATTAACAAACGCCTTCACATGCCAATAAGTCCCTTTATTCGACTTCCATGCCTGAAGAACCCATCCACAACTTCTCTGACTACATTGCGCAGTGAATCGTGTATTGGAAGATCGTGAAATCCTGTGCTCAAACCTCTCTCCAAATGCATACGACCCTACAGCGCTCTTCAATGTGGGCTTGTCCTTGAACATCTGTCCTTTGTATAATGGACCTCGGTCCCTTAGATTTTCAAACACATCCACTGATCGAATGGCTGGTATTGAGTACAGATCTGAACCTGATACTGTCCACCGTGTGTACAAGGACGGTGAAGAACTGTTGGGTGTTCCACTCACCCCTTGTTCTTCTGTTAGAAGAACTGTTGCCGCTATCCCACCATCATCATCATCATCATCACCACCACCACTCTCATCTTCTGTATCACTGGTTTTAGAACTATCAGACCTTCTAGAACTATCTATGCTTTCAGAACTATCCACAATTGAATTATCCACAACTACATGCTTGGTAGTAGATGCTGGCGTCACTTGTTCATTTCTTGCTGACGTAAATCCAGGTGAAGCAACCGGATTATTGCTGCCACTAACTGATTTATAGTTAGGAGTACCCCCCGGAGACCGTGGAATATCGGTGGGTTTAAAAGGAGAGACCGTACATTCTGATTGGATTGGATTGGATTTGGTGGAGGACGAAATTCTTGTTTGTTGACAAATTCAACATCAATTGTGGCCCAACCTATTTCCTTATGCATAATCACAAACTCTACATCGTCGTCACTCATAAGAGTCAATGTAACTTTATCAACCCCCGTTTCCACATGCGAAGTTAGCTTCAGCTGAATTTGGTCTCTACTAACCCCTGTCCGCTGGTATATCGTTTCCACCAATTCATCGTATGCTCCCTTCTCTTTTTTAGTTAGATGTATTGAAAACGAAATTGGACCGATCAATGCGTTACCCTTCCAATGCTCACTGCACTGAACTAACACCCAAGACATGGTATCCTTAGACCCTGAAAAAAAAAAAAAAAAAATTCAGTCAATAACAGTATAACAATTACTGTCATTCAATTCAGGTTAGTGCCTAGGAACAATTCATTTAGGCCTAAGAATGGTTCCCAGGCCTACAACATTCCTCCCGGGCTTAGCTCATCTTATGTTTCCAATTTCCACAATCAATAACAGCAGCCAATAACAAAACCAAACGGGATAAATCAATAGCAGGGGCCTGTTTTGGTTCAACCAACCAACACAAACAAATATACATACACCATCAACAACCAACACCGATCAACACAAACAAATATACATACACCATCAACCAACATAGCAAAACCTATTTTGGTTCAGCAGCGATCAACCAACATAGCAAAACCTCTTTTGTTTCAGCAGCGATCAACACAAACAAATATACATACACCATCAACCCTCACAAAATCACATTCAAATTCCCTAAACCTTTTCCCCACCAAACCATACAACACAATAAATGTGAAAACAAACCATACAACACTATTCACAAGAGTGCATTTCTTCCAGTTATTCATGTGATAGTGAGGACGATGTGTGCACCCAACAAAACTAAATACCTTAACTACAACAATACTGCCCTTCTTAAGAGCTTGATGTGGCATTTCATCAAACACCTTAACTAAACCCAAAAATATTGCATACACAAACCCCAATTCATGGGCTACAAATCCAAAACCATCAATCCCTCATTCTATCAAAAACGTCTCAAACTTAAACAACAATAAATGACCGACGGATTCAATGACATTGGAAACTTAAGTGTGATTACGGGACTTACATTGACTGTGTATTCTTGACAGTGAAGCTCGATTTGACAGTGAGGCTCGATTGAAGGAGGTGGCGGCACTTTCAAGATTCCGGTCACCGTCGCCATCGCCATCGAGATTACGGTCGGTAGCAAGATTCCAGCGGAGAGGACCCAACTTCGATGGAGTGGATTCCGGTCAAAAGGAGAACAATGGGATTTGAAATGGGAAGAACGACTAACCCAACTTCGATGGAGTCGATTCTGGTCGACAGGAGAACGATGGAGAAGACGACCAAATTTCTGAAATTTTTGGTTTTCTTCAGTCAACTGAAGGAGAAGAGAAGGGCAGTTTCGTCCTTACATAATGTAGGAGGGTAATTTAGTCATTTTGCATGGTTTAATTATGGAGGGCATTATTGTCTTACAAGGGCTATTTCCTAGAAAGTCAATGTCAAGAAAGGCTAGATTTGCACTTTTTTTCCCAATGGGCTATTTCCTAAAAATCATTGTTAGGATGGGCTATATTTGCAAGGGCCCCAAAAACTAAATTACAACTATGGGGAATTGTAAAGGGCTAATTCCACAAACATCTCTTGAGCTTTAACATAATTATACGTATATGGTAAGTTTTGGAAATATTAACAAAAAACTTATCTAATGTTTGATAAATGTTACACAAATACCCCTACCATTAATTTTCTACGGTTAACTTCTAACAGTCAACAATCAATGGTGCAACAAGTATAAAATACCTTTTATTTTCATTTTTATAATTTTAAAATATTAAATAAATAAAATAAATAAATAATCATTTTTTCCTTACCTTCATCTTCCTCACAATTAATCTCTAATCTTCATCTTCATCCAAGAAATTTCATCCACAAAAACACAACAAAATTCTATTCATTACAACACAAATATTGAATAAACACGATAAAATAATCTAACAATTCATAAATTCCAAAATAAATAATAAAATAAATGGTCCGTCTTCCATCTTCTGAAAATTGGTCAATCTTCAAACATCTCACAAAAACAAAACAAAACAAAACTGCATCTCTATGTTTTTGTTCCAACTTAATTCACCAAATTCCAACCACAAAATCACACAATCATCAAAAATCCCAACCTCTTAAATTTCAAAAATAAAAGAAACAATACATATATATATATATATATATATGGAGAACTTTAAAACTAGCCAAAAAATTAGTGGGTTTATTGTTTTTACCCAAGATTATCATTTTTATTGTTTTTGTCAAAATATCCACTTTTGGGATAGAATTGCCCTTCAGTGAAAAAGAATAAAAAAAAAAACAAAACAAAATAAAATAAAACAAAAGATAATAAAAATGAATTAATAAACAAATCAAATAAAAAAAACAAAAGTAAAACATCTGTTTGAAAAGCAAAGTAAAAATTACACGGTTTCAGTTTTTAAAACCACAAAGAGAGACCGGATCCACCGACAACCAAGACCCAATGATGACAACGACCACGGTGAAGACGGAGAGACGAGCAAGACCCGACCCCGACCTGAGACATGACAAAGAAATTCAACCCCGACCTAAAATCGAGTGAGAGACCAACGGCTGTGATTTGACCCCGACCCGATTTGATTCGAATCACTGGTATGTTCCACGACGGCGTTGAAGAAACGAAAAGGTTTGCACTTGTGCATTTTTTTAAGGGTTTCTTTTTATTTCTATTTTTGGTTGCATTTGTTCATTTTAGATGTAGTTGATTTGGATTTGGATTTGGATTTGAGTCGATTTGATTTAAATACATGTTGTTTTTTATTTCGATTTCGAATATGATTTTGATTTTGATTTTAAATTGAGGTTTTATTTTATTTTATTTTATTTTTTTTAACTTGGTTGTGTTTGATGCATGTGTTGTTTAGGTTCTTATCCTTGTGGTTTTGCTAGCATATGAGAATTGACCTAGATCGCATAAAGTGTTTGTAGGTTAGGTTTGTAAGTTGATGGAATCCGCATGATGTGAACTGGTGTGTTTAAATGAAATGAGGGTGTGTTTAAATGATGTGAACTGATGTGTTTAAATGAATTGAGGGTGTGTTTAAATGATCTGAACTGGAGCGTTTAAATGAACTGAGGGTGTGTTTAAATGATCTGAACTGGTATGTTTAAATGATGTGAACTGATGTGTTTAAATGAATTGAGACTGAGGGTGTGTTTAAATGATCTGAACTGGTGTGTTTAAATGATGTGAACTGGTGTGTTTAAATGAATTGAGGGTGTGTTTAAATGATTTGAATTGGTGTGTTTAATTGATGTGAACTGGTGTGTTTAAATGAATTGAGGGTGTGTTTAAATGATTTGAATTGGTGTGTTTAATTGATGTGAACTGGTGTGTTTAAATGAATTGAGGGTGTGTTTAAATGATCTGAACTGGTGTGTTTAAATGATGTGAACTTGTGTGTTTAATTGGCCATGAGTGGTGTGTTTAATTGGCTATGAGTGGTGTGTTTAATTGCTGTGAACTAATGTGTTTAATTGGGCATGACTGGTGTGTTTAATAGTTGTGTACTGGTGTGTTTAATTGCTATGAACTGGTGTGTTTAATTGGGTATAACTAGTGTGTTTACTTAATTGAACTCAAGTTATTTGAATTGTGCAGATGGAAAACATCGATTATGACCAGTATCTGAAGGTAAAAATGAATAAATGGAATCCAGAAGCATTAATCAACGTCGGTTGTAGGTTGAAGAACATAGCTATGATAGAGGATATCGTACACAAGGAAGGGAAGCACAATCAATTTATGACCAGTTGTTTCAAGCAATTCAGCAACTTCCCTACAAACTGGTTGTTTTCAGCTCAGATTGTGCACAGTGTACTGTTGAATTCATTTCTATCGCATTCTAGATTTGGAATCTATCATTTTAATTTCCTATTATTTTAATTCAATTTTCAATTTGAAATCTATCTCCACAAAATCCAAATGGAATTTACTTTTTATTGCACTTAGGTTAGACTAACTATAGATTAGTTTTTAAATCAATTATTCACATAGATCTCTATGGACGATCCCTTACTTATCATGTATGAATTTCTAATTCTCGTACAATTGCGAGCGGTAAACAAATATTTTTTGAGCGTGAAAAGGACTGCAATCACTACCCATAAAACTAATTAGTACACTCATATTTTGTTAAAAAATTTAATTATGAAATTATCCCAATAGAAATTTACCAATAAGGACAAATTACTTTAATTAAAAATAAACCAAATGCTATGTACACTCATTATTACACTCATATCTTCAACTATATCTCTTTATTAAAATAAAATTATGATAAACTCTTACTTATGATAAACCCTAATTTTTATGATAAACATTAATTAAACTATAATTTTATTTCAAGTATCAAACTTTCTCACCATCAAATGATTATCATTTAACAAAGTAATGGAAAAAGAAATTTCAGAGGAATCTGATCATACATAGGTAGGTACTATTTTATTCATTTTTTTGTCTTTCATTTATGTCTAATTATGAACTCTATTAATAAACAATTTTTTATTATTATTAAACATAGTTGTAGATATCAATGAGTTTTTGTTACTTTTTTAAAGATAGTTGTATATATAAGAGAATTCCATATTGAAAACCTTGTACCCCCATATACAATCCAGTTCTACATCTTTCCTTTCCTAAAGCGCCTACATTCAAGATATTTCCAAAATTAAATTAGACCATCATTAGAAGAGGGTTTGATTCCAAAAATAATATATATATCTATATATATATATATATATAAATTGGGTGTGTTTATAATTTAAGAAGGTTTATAAATAAAATGTATTAAAATGAATATATACATTTCAATAAGGGTATTATTGGCATTAGGATGGGTGTTTATAGTAATATTTATTTTTTAAAATTTAAACATGGGTTTACTTATAAAAATGAATATACTTATTAGTTTTATTGGCGGTAATATCTGCACCCTTAATAAGTAAGCACCACCCAAAGTGGCTTTGTGGTAAGAGCTCTTATTCCATCAGACAATGTTCCATGTAAAAATTGCCGTCACTACATGTGTATATAAAAAATAATAAAAACTAATAAGTAAGCTTTGTTGTTATTTGGTTTATGAAATTAAACTAGTGGATTCAAGTATCTTAGTACTCAT
Organism: Acer saccharum; assembly: GCA_030490815.1. Taxonomy (NCBI): domain Eukaryota; kingdom Viridiplantae; phylum Streptophyta; class Magnoliopsida; order Sapindales; family Sapindaceae; genus Acer; species Acer saccharum. Next base: position 37,600,971 of record CM059867.1, read on the forward strand.
TTATTATTATTAGTTTAGGTTCGATTTTTTTTTTTGGTGAAAGGGAGGGCTAAAAGCCCGAACAAGCAAACAAGAAAAAACTAAACATTAGGAACCATTCTAGTCAAAGAAAGCCCATTGCAGTCATCTTCCAGAGCACCAGAAATCTGAGGGGGGTGGGGGTCTTCAAAAAAGGTGAGCCCCAAATCTAAAGATTGGCTAAGGCAAGCAAGGCAATCAGCCACTCTATTGGTTTCTCTGTAGACATGGAGAATGTGGCAGGTCCAATCTTCCTCAATAAGAGCTTTACAAGCCTGAATAATACTAAAGAGGGGGTGGTTAACAGAGTTGCTTTGATTAAGCAGAAGAACAGCATTTTGAGAATCAGATTCCACCACAACCTTCTTGTACCCAGCTTTCCAAGAAATCTTCAGGCCTTCCAAAATTCCCCAAAGTTCAGCTTCGATAACACTGCCAGTACCTTTGTTGAGCGCAAAACCACCCAGCCAAGTCGTTTTATGATCTCTGATGACTCCACCCGCAGCTATGGTATTCAACATAGGATTCATGCTCCCATCCACGTTGAGCTTAACCCAATCTTAGGCAGGAGGGTTCCACGCAAGGCAAAAAACCTTACCAGCCAATTTACCCACCTCATTGTTAGCATTCCACCATTCTTCCACATAATTAAAGATGATCTTACCAGGGCAAGAGGGCACCTTGAAATTGGGATTAAACACACATTCACACCTCCATTTCCAGATGTACCACAGACCAACCGCAAAAGGAAGATAATTAGGAAACTTTCCCCTACATAGCTTGTAACAGCTTAAATTTTGGTGCAACCATTCTTGCCAATCAGAAGATAAGAGACCACTCAAGGTGGCTCCCTTGCTCATGTCTTCCCAAATACTTAGCGAATCAGCACAGCCCCTGAAAATATGCTCACTGTCTTCGCCGCCATCTTTGCACCTGGGACAAGACACATCCACGGTGAGCCCTCTGCTAGCTCTATGCTCATTAGTGAGCAATTTATCATGAAGAAGCATCCATAAAAAATGTAAGACTCTAGGAGGAAGTTTCAGCTTCCATATGAAATTCCAACTCCAAGAAGTCACTCCATCATCTACAAAATGAACATCATAAGCACTACGAACAGTGAACCCACCACTTCTGCATAGACCCCAAATAGCTCTATCCAGCCCACTTAAAGTGCTACCTGCATGAATACTCACAATGCGCAACACAACATGGCTGGGCAAAACAGAGGACAGCTTCACAACACTCCATTCATCAAGTCTCAAATACTCACTCACATGCTCGGTAATTTGAGTATCAGATAAAGGAAAGGTGGCAAAGCTATCAAGTTTACCAAAACCAAGAACCCACTCATCCAACCAGAACCTAATGTTAGCTCCATTACCAACTCTCCACTTCATTCCCTTTAAGAGGAGTTTAGCTCCAAACAAGAACCCTCTCCAAGTGCTTAAACAATTATTGATTTTCAGATTGTTAGAGACAATCGGACCACCCTTAAGATATTTACTTCTCAGGATGTTAGCCCATAAACTATTCTCATTTTGACTCAACCTCCACCCAGCTTTAGAAAGGAGAGCTTGGTTCATTAATTTCATCTTTTTGATACCAAGACCTCCTTTCTTTTTAGGCAAGCAAACAGTGTCCCAGTTCACAAGGTGAACCTTTCTCTTCCCAACACTGCTGCCCCATAGAAAGTCTCTGCTGAGTTTATCCAAATTAGACCAAATCTCTTAAGGAAGTTTTACAGATTGCATGGCATAGATAGGGAGGGCCGATGCAACCGCCTTGATGAGGGTACATCTTCCCGCAAAGGAGAGGGAAGCACTCTTCCAAGAGGCAAGCCTCTTTTGAGATTTCTCAAGAATTTCCTTGTAGGTATTCTTAGTAATGTAGCTGTGAATCAAAGGCACGCCCAAATATTTCCCCAAATTCTTAGTGATTGGAGAGCCACAAATGTCAGCAACAATCTAGCATTGGTGTTGTTCACATTGTTAGAACAGTAGATTCTAGATTTGGGGAAGCTAACTTCTTGGCCTGAGAGGTCACAAAACATGTCAAGGCATTCTCTCATGACTTCAGCTTGATGAACTGAGGCTTGACCAAACAAAATAAGGTCATCTGCAAAAAAGAGATGGGATATACAAGGCCCTCCTCTAGACACTTGAATAGGCTTCCAATCTCCCTCCAAGAGTTTTTGATTAATGATATGGGACAGTTTTTCCATGCATAGGACAAATATGTAAGGGGATAAAGGGTCCCCTTGCCTAATTCCACTACTAGGCTTAAAACTCTCAGATACTTCACCATTCAAAATGACCTTATATTGCACATTCGAGATACAACTCATGATGAGATTATTAAGCTTCCCTTCAATGCCAACTTCTTCTAAAACTTGCTTGATAAAGCCCCACTGTAGCTTATCATAAGCTTTAGCTAAGTCAATCTTCCAAGCAATGCACCCCATCTTTCCCTTAGTATTCTTGAACTTATGGAGTACTTCTTGAGCAACAACAATGTTGTCCTGTATTTGCCTACCAGGGACAAAAGCAACTTGGCTAGGGCTCACAAGACTAGGAAGTAAAGGTCTGATACGTTGAACCAGGATTTTGCTCAACACTTTATAGGTGGTATTACATAAACTAATGGGTCTGAATTGGGACATGTTTGTAGGATTTGGAATTTTAGGAATGAGAGAGATGAGGGTTTGGTTGAGCTCACCAGGAACACTGCCCTTCACAAAACATTCTGCTGTCATTTTGGTCAAGTCATCCTTGCAATAATCCCAAAAGGTTTGAAAGAAGATTGTCGGAAAACCATCGGGACCTGGAGCCTTGAATCGTTTAGGTTCGATTTTCGTTAATTGAGTTTAATTTTATTGGCAGAACTCGGATATAAGAATTTCATACGCAGGAACAATTAATGAGGTCCTTTATTAACACAAAATAATAAGTACGAATACAAACAAGCACACTAGGCATAAAGCTTCAAACCACACAATAAACAAACACACCAAACAGTAAGCAGTAGCAGGGACTCAGCTGACCAACCATAACATATACAGACTTGACTCTTTTTTTTTTTTTTTTTTTGGTTTTTGAGGCTAGTAGCCTAGTAGTAGATAAAAAATACACACAAAAGAATCACAAAAGATCTTCAAGGGATGATCTTAGAGCTAGAAGAAACATTCATCTAATCATTTGCTTCTCCTTCTTCAGAACTTCCAAATGCTGTTAGCCTTAAAGTTGGAGAACCTTCAAGAATTCTTTCAAAATATTGTGATGGATCCATGCATGCTCTGAAAATCTAAAATCTTTAAGTAGTTGGGTGCTTACTTGATTGTGCTGAAGTAGAAGATTCGCCTCTTTCCATCTCTCCTGCGCACAAAAACACTGAATTTGAAGCGTTGTTTTCATATGAATGCATCATAATATATATGCAGATACGGGAATCAATCTGTCTTCTATTACTACATAATGATGAATCTGGAATCTGAAAGCAAGACAATTATTTAATTCATCAGCACAATGAATTACTTAAGTTAACAATTAAAATTTAATTGCATCTTAAATCTAGAATTACTTAAGTTAACAAGTTTTCAGCAGCACTGGTTTTTCATGACCTACTACTTATAAGGTGTATTAAAAACTCAACTTTTCCAGAGAACTTGCTACTTTGTCAGGTCGTGTCATACAAAAACGACATACTTTGTTATGAACTTAAGTTGTCCGGGCTGTAATGACTCTAATTATAGTGTAAATAACTGTAATTTTACTCACCTCTACTGCAACAGAATGGACGATACCAAGTTGCTGAATGTGCTTTCTTTGGCGGATTTTGACTTCTGATGAAATCAGTTTCCCAGTCAGGGATGTGAATAATCTTTGTCCATTTTGGACCTTGTACATCCTCTGTTCCACATTGTTGAGTAAGTGATGGGCAATCTTGAATGCGCAAATGTTGAAGAGAGTTCGGAAGCCCATCTTCTGGAAAGGAAAGGAGCGAGGGGCAGTCCTCAATCTGAAGGTCCTTGAGTGAATTCAGGCTCTTTAGTGTCCCCTTTGTTCCAAGAGACTTCAAACTGGTGCATGATGCAATAATCAAACACTTTAGTTCTGTTGGTAGCCCTTCATCTGGAAAACTTTCAAGCTTTGAGCACCCTCGTATTGACAACAACTTGAGTGAAGAAAAACTTATCAATGATCCTTCTCCGGACAAGGACACAAGGTCTTTGCAGTTGCTTATGTACAAAGCCTTGAGACCTGGAAGATTTGGCCACCTTGTAAAAGAGATGAGGTTTGAGATGTTAGAGATGACTAGGGAGTACATGGAGCTGGTATCTGGTATCGCCCTCACTAATGTCCCATCCTGACATTTATTCAAAGCTAGATGCTGGAGACGTCGGCTGAAATGTGGGATTGTGAGGGCGGTCAATAAGTCACACCCACTTTGTAGGATTTATGGTCCTAATAACTAATAGTTTTAATGTTAAGTTAATGTGGGATAAATAAGTTATCAAATTAATTCTTAAATTAATGAAGTCTTGAATTAATGAAGGATTAATTATCCAAATTATGCACATGCTGATGTATTGGTTTGAGAAACTGTTTCTCAACGTAACATTAATTTTATGGGAATTAATTGTTGCGTTAAACTAAATGTGAGAAACACTCGTCCTCTCTCCGACCTTTATATAAATCAGAATTCCCATTAGTTCTGAGATATGAAATAACACATAAAAGTTTAAAGTATAAAGGTTAAGGAGAGAGAAACGATTGTTGTCAAAATGTCTTTTTCCATGGATCAAGGTACGTAAATTATTATCTTACAAAATTAACATGATTATTTTATATGTGAAACAATATGTGATTCTAGATCTTTCATTTAACATTAAGTTAAAATGTATAATAGTTTACATGTATTTACTTTAACATGTATAATTGTTTACATGTGGTATCAGAGCAAGGTTGAATCACGTATTGTTTCCATCATTATCTATTTAATATTAAGTAAACATAAAATAAAATTACGAAATGTTTTGTTTATTGCAACTAATTCATGGCCGTATTAATTATTTTATTTATTGCAATTAAAAGAAAGTTGTATTAAATTATGAATTATCAATTTGACATTGATTGTTTTTACTATAATTAAAATATACGGATATTAAAGTACACATATAGTAATTTGATATTTTGGTAACTTAATTAATTTATTGTTTAATGTTTAATAATTATGATGAATGTATATAAATGTATATTAAAAGATATACATGTCATTGTATGATTATTTTTTTTTTTATAATTATACATAAAATTTATTTAGTTATTATAATTCCGCTGCATGTTTAATAAATAATGTCAAAATTGTTGATATTTATAATTTTTTTTTTTTTTTTGTAAAAATATTGGTAAGCTGCCAAAGTAGCCCAAACAAGATAAAAAAATTTAAAAATTATTAATATCAATGTATCAATGAAATTGACATTATATTACAATTTCTTTATAAAGTAAATAATAGTTAGCCCAAAGGTTAATTATTACCAAAGTTTAAGAAATTGAAATAGGATAATTTAATGTGTATTATAAATTAGAACGGGAATGGATACCCAAAGGTAGCATACCTGTCTAATATTACGTTGCATAATTAATAAATCCTATTATTAATGAAATTTAAATTATGAGTGAACACTTTTGTATATTGTGGTATCGACCCAAAGGTTATATCATGATGATACTATTCAGTTCATCATATATAATGATTTAATATGTGTTAAATTTCAAAGCATTAAATAACGTAGTGAGCATTTATTTTATTGCAGTATCTATTCATGTTGCATTGCACTCCCATGCTTCGTCTGTACCTGTCCTTAATGGGTCAAACTTTTCAGACTGGAGTGAACATATCCGATTTCACTTAGGTGTTTTGGATGTTGATTATGCACTCGATTCTGAAAAGCCTAATGAGCCCACTGATGAAACTAATGATGAGGACAGGGCCTTTTATGATGCTTGGAAAAGGTCAAACAAACTTTGCCTTGGGTTTATGCGAATGACTATCGCAGGAAACATTAAGACATCGCTTCCTAAAAGTGATAGCGCGAAAGAATTCCTTAAGGCTGTGGAAGAGCGTTTCAAAACTGCTGACAAATCCCTTGCTGGGACATTGATGGCCTAACTGACCACAATGAAATATAATGGGGTTCATGGGATGCAAAACCACATCCTAGAAATGACAAACCTAGCTGTAAAGTTAAAGACCTTAGGAATGACCGTTGGTGAATCTTTCCTTGTTCAATTTATTTTGAATTCCTTGCCTGCTCAGTATGGTCCATTCCAAATCCATTATAACACCATTAAGGATAAATGGAATGTGAATGAACTAACCAATATGGTTGTTCAAGAAGAGGCAAGGCTTAAGCAACAAGGAATGCAAATTGTTCACCTTACGACTCAAGGCTTAGGATCTGGACATAAAGGAAGAAAGCCTGTAAAAGGCAAGAAAAGAGTATTTTCCAAGAACGAACCTGCTCATGCTTCTCAGGTTCAAAAGAAGGACTTTGGCATGAAATGTCATTTCTGTAAAAAGGAAGGACATTTCAAGAAAGATTGTCAGAAACGAAAAGAATGGTTTGAAAAGAAAGGTATGAATATTTATGTAATTTTCGAATCAAACCTTACTGAAGTTCCTTCTAATACTTGGTGGATTGACTCTGGTGCTACTGTCCATGTTTCTAATACGATGCAGGGATTCCTTACAACCCGAACCATACTCCCAAATGAGCAATACATTATGATGGGGAATCGGGCCAAGGTTCTTGTTAAAGCTGTTGGAACCTTCAGACTTGTCTTAGATAGTGGTTTTAATTTAGACTTATTTCATACTTTATATGTACCGTCTGTTTCCAGAAACCTTATTTCATTGAGTAGACTTGATGTTGATGGATACACTTTTTCAATTGGAAATAAATGTTTTAGTTTATTTAAAAATTTATCCATTGTTGGTTCTGGAACATTATGTGATGGTTTATATAAGTTAAAACTTAATAACCATTTTGCTGAGACTTTGATGATTTTGCATCCTAAAGTTGGAACTAAACGTAGCCTTATGACTGAGATGTCCTCCTTCTTGTGGTATAAGCGTTTGGGGCATATCTCCAAAGAAAGAATCCAGAGGTTAGTAAAAGATGAAATTCTTGAAAATCTAGATTTTACTGATCTCGGAGTGTGTGTTGATTGTATTAAAGGAAAACAAACCAAACACACAAAGAAAGGCGCCACAAGAAGTACAGATCTCCTTGAGATTATTCACACTAACATTTGTGGACCTTTCACCACTTCATGTTTTGGTGGTGAAAAGTACTTTATCACTTTTATTGATGATTTTTCACGTTATGGATATATCTATTTGTTGAATGAAAAATCTCAGTCTGTGGATGCCCTTGAGGTTTACATAACTGAGGTTGAAAGACAATTAGATAGAAAAGTGAAAATTGTAAGATCCGATAGAGGTGGTGAGTTTTATGGTCGCTATGATGAGTCAGGACAACACCCTGGTCCTTTTGCTAAATTTCTAGAAAAGCGTGGCATATGTGCTCAATATACAATGCCAGGAACGCCTCAGCAGAATGGTGTTGCTGAGAGACGTAATCGTACTCTTATGGATATGGTTAGAAGTATGTTAAGCAACTCTACCTTACCCATATCATTATGGAGTGAAGCTCTAAAGATTGCTGTGTACATTTTAAACAGGGTTCCTAGTAAGTCAGTTCCAAAAACTCCCTTTGAGTTATGGGCTAGAAGGAAACCAAGTTTAAAACACCTTCATGTTTGGGGATGTCCAGCGGAAGTTAGACTTTTTAACTCACAGGAAAAGAAATTGGATTTCAGGACAGTAAGTGGTTACTTTATTGGTTACCCGGAGAAATCCAAAGGGTTTAGGTTTTATTTACCTAACCATAGTACGAGAATAATGGAAACCGGTAATGGAGGATAGTGACATTAGTGGAAGTGATTTACCACGTCATGTGTCCATTGAAGAAACTAGGTCACATTTACGAAATATGGTAAATGAAGAAGTGAGGGTACAAGTCCCTTTACTTTTAGCTTCTAAAAATATTGTTGATCCAAATATTATTGTCCATAATAACGATCAACAAATAAATGATGAACCACTTCATAATGAAATTGTCACTACTGAACCAACAGTAGAAGAACCACGAGAAATTGCATTACGGAGATCTCAAAGAGAAAAGAGATCGGTAATTTCAAATGATTACATGGTTTATCTACAAGAATCTGATTATGATATTGGGATGGATAATGATCCGGTTTCGTACCAACAAGCCATAGAAAGTAATGATTCTTCTAAATGGATTGATGCCATGAAAGAAGAGATGAAATCAATGGAACATAATGAAGTTTGGGATCTTATCGAGTTGCCTAACGGATGCAAGAAAGTTGGTTGTAAATGGGTTTTCAAAACCAAGCGTGACAGTAAAGGCAATATCGAAAGACATAAAGCCAGACTCGTTACCAAAGGTTTCACTCAAAAAGAAGGCATTGATTACACAGAGACTTTTTCACCTGTATCTAAGAAGGACTCATTTAGAATTATCATGGCTCTGGTGGCTCATTTTGATTTAGAACTGCACCAAATGGATGTAAAGACTGCCTTTCTAAATGGAAATTTAGATGAAGAAGTTTATATGGATCAACCTAAGGGCTTTGCATTGAAGGGAAAGGAAAATCTTGTTTGCAAGCTTAAGAGATCAATATATGGACTTAAACAAGCTTCCAGGCAATGGTATATTAAGTTTCATAATACTATTATCTCCTTCGGTTTTAAAGAAAACACTGTTGATAAGTGTATATACTTGAAGGTCAGTGGGAGTAAATTTATAATTTTGATTTTGTATGTTGATGATATATTGCTTGCCAGTAGTGATCTTGGTTTATTACATGAAACCAAGAAGTTTCTCACCAAGAACTTTGAGATGAAAGATATGGGTGAGGCAGCCTATGTGATTGGAATTGAAATATTTCGAGATCGATCACAACGATTGTTAGGGCTATCTCAGAAAGCATATATTAACAAAGTTCTGGAGAGATTCCGAATGGAAAATTGTTCAGCTGGGGAGTCTCCAATTCAAAAAGGGGATAGATTCAACCTTATGCAATGTCCAAATAATGACTTGGAACGCAAGCAAATGGAAGCAATTCCTTATGCTTCAGCAGTAGGAAGCTTGATGTACGCTCAGACTTGCACTAGACCAGACATCAGTTTTGTTGTTGGTGTTCTGGGTAGATACCAAAGTAATCCAGGAATGGAGCATTGGAAGCTTGCAAAGAAAGTGATGCGATACTTGAAGGGTACAAAAGATCACATGCTCACGTTTAGGGGCACCGATCATCTTGAGGTGATTGGTTACTCGGACTCAGACTTTGCTGGATGTCCTGATAGCCGAAAATCCACATTTGGTTATGTGTTTATGTTAGCTAGAGGGGCTATTTCATGGAAAAGTGCAAAGCAATCTATCATTGCTGCATCCACTATGGAGGTTGAGTTTGTGGCATGCTTTGAGGCCACAGTTCATGGTTTATGGCTACGGAACTTTATCTCAGGACTTAGAGTTGTCGACTCTATTTCTAGGCCGCTGAGAATTTATTGTGATAATGTCGCAGCAGTATTCTTCTCCAAGAATGACAAATATTCTAAAGGTGCTAAGCATATGGAGTTGAAGTTTCTTTCCGTTAAGGAAGAAGTGCAGAAACAAAGAGTGTCTATTGAACATATTAGCACAAAACTTATGATTGCTAATCCATTAACAAAAGGGCTTCCACCAAAGACTTTCAAAGAGCACACTATTAGTATGGGTCTTGGATGTAATCCTTGATATTGTTATTTGGATCTATTATGTTAGACATTCTTTTGAGATCTTATTAAAGTTGTTTCTGCTATTTCCTGTTTTCATCGTGTACGTACATTTATGATAATGAAAGAATTTTAAACAGGATATTATTTTGGACAAATTTTAGGCATTATTGCTAGCCTATATTTCTCGCTTACGGTTCATGACAATCAAGCTATTAGTGTCGTAGTACATGGAAGGGACTGTGTCGTTTCATTGACACACAACCGCCATGACTCACATAAATAGATTGTTTGATCATGATATTACGATAACCAAATTATGCAAGGCATGTATTGGATATATAATTTTTTAAAGATGCGATCGCATATACATATATATATATATATATATATATATATATATATATATTGTAATCCCACATGTGTCTTTTTATAAGGTAATTTATTTATTTATTTATTTTTATTATGTTATATGGACCAAATGAGAGAATGTAGGATTTATGGTCCTAATAACTAATAGTTTTAATGTTAAGTTAATGTGGGATAAATAAGTTATCAAATTAATTCTTAAATTAATGAAGTCTTGAATTAATGAAGGATTAATTATCCAAATTATGCACATGCTGATGTATTGGTTTGAGAAACTGTTTCTCAACGTAACATTAATTTTATGGGAATTAATTGTTGCGTTAAACTAAATGTGAGAAACACTCGTCCTCTCTCCGCCCTTTATATAAATCAGAATTCCCATTAGTTCTGAGATATGAAATAACACATAAAAGTTTAAAGTATAAAGGTTAAGGAGAGAGAAACGATTGTTGTCAAAATGTCTTCTTCCATGGATCAAGGTACGTAAATTATTATCTTACAAAATTAACATGATTATTTTATATGTGAAACAATATATGATTCTAGATCTTTCATTTAACATTAAGTTAAAATGTATAATAGTTTACATGTATTTACTTTAACATGTATAATTGTTTACACACTTATCTCCAGTTTCTGCAGGGCAAAGAACTCTGGCAGGGCCTGCAGCTTGGGGCAGTTGATGATTTTCATTTCCAAAAGATCACTGAAGGTTGGTTTGGGTTCTGTAATGTTATGGCCTTGATCAGATTGGGTGATGACTAGCATCGCTTGTTCATTAAGATCTTCAAAGACAGGATTGTCATCAAGAATTAGAAACTCCAAGGAAGGAGTCACTGGAAGAGATTTTAATGAGTGACACCTTTTGATCTTCATAACTCCCAGGTTGACGAAGTGCTGAGGCAACTCGCTTAGCTTCTCACAGCAACTAATCTTTAGTCTATATAGGGACAAGTATGTCCTATCAGACCATTTCTCCAACTCCGGCATTCGTTTGATGTTGAGTGTATGGAGACATGGTATTTGAGCAAAAGAGAGGATTTTGCATCCGGTGCAACCATTCAAGGTCAGGGTTTGTAGATTTTGGAGCTACCCACCTACAATCCAGTTTGGAAAGTTGTTGCCCATGTAATTAAGAATTTGAAGCTTTGTGAGATTTGAATGAGGTTGCAGATCTACTAATAGCCTCTCTTCATCTGATAAGCCTTGTGGATGGACACCTCTTATGCTCCATTCAAATACCAACTTATCAAGATTCTTTTTTTCATTCAGCTTGGCGTCCCCAGCATTGACTGCATTTTCAAGCTTTGATATGTGCAATGTTCCTGTGAGATATGCCATGTTCTTTAATTCTTCAATTCCATATCCACTCTTGCGCCCAACCTGAAATGCATGCAAATTTTGCAGACTGTTTAAGTTTCCGATTCTTGGTAGCAATGTGGAAGACTTGAACCAGAATATGTCATCTAGCTCAAGATGACGCAGGTTAACCAGTTTACCAAGGTCTTCAGGCAATTTGAAAAACCAATGGCAGCCTAAGAGTTTCAACGTTTGCAGATTGTAGAGGTTACATATTGAGTTGGGAAGGACTTCAATTTCAGTTCTGAAGAGGTCAAGATAGCACAAGAGTCGTAGAGAGAGAAGCTCTGACTTCGATAGGCGTGAAAGAAGAAGAGACTTTAGAGAGAACCTTCATTCAATTTTCGTTGATAATTTGAATGAGAAGGTTGATCTCCTGTGTTTATGGGGTCTGTTCAAGGTTTTTGGAAAGGTGATGGACATTCATCTTTCAAGGGCGAACAAAGATAGGATGCGGGGGTTTGCATTTGTGAGATTTGCAACTCTAGAGGAAGCAAGAAGGGTGGCTGAGAAGACAAAAGGAATGCATGTTTATGGGTGGCCGATTGATGTGAAGGTTGCTCAGTATGGCTGGAATCACAGGAGAACTGAAGGAGGGAGAAGCGAAAATAGGGATAGATCAGAGAGGAGGCCAAGAGAGGAGGGGGTTACAAAAGGGGATCGAATGGGAGAGCATCACAAAGAAACGTATGAGGATCATAGAAAGTTTGGGGGCAATCAATCGTTCGTGGATGTAGTAAGTGGTAACCAGACTAGGCAGAAAGGAAGGATAAATGAGGAGAAGGTTCAGATGATGTCTATCATGCTGGATAGGAAAGACTCTGATAAGAAATGGCTGGACCATTGTGCGATTGGGAGGCTAAAGGAGTTTTCTAGTGTTAGTAGAGTGAATAAGCGGTTGTCAGATAGAGGTTTTGGGTTCACTTCTGGCTATCTAGGTGGGAAAGCCATTTTGTGGAAATTTGAGTCGGATATTGATTGTATGGGATTCATTAAGAACCGTTTTTTCTAGGATGACTCCTTCAGCACGATGGAAAAATGGACCGATCAAGCCCAGATGCAAGCCATACCTGCATGGATTTCCTTCTCGGGGATTCCATTAAAATGTTGGAATGAGTCATTCTTTATGAAAATGGGCAAGCTATTGGGAGAGGTCCTTCTTATTGAACAAGACACTCTTCTCAGGCGAAGAATGGACAGGGGTAAAATGCTGATTTCGCTGCATGAGGACCAATTCAATGTCAAGAAGTTAAAGGTGATGGATGGTAACAAGGCCTTTATTATCTCAATGGAGAAGGATCAGATTCCGGTGTCATTTGACTGGATTTCTAGTAAGTTAGATTTAAAATTTGAAATGGCATCGGAAGACCAGTTTTTCTCATCGGAAAAGGAAGACAGTGGGCTGTACAAAGGCAATGACAAGATGGAAAAGAAATGCAGAGAAGAGTGGGCGTCTGTCAGAAACAGAAAAAACGTCAGAAAAATGCCTAATTCTTTGCAAAGACCTGACATCTTAGGTGGTACTAAGGTGAAAGGGAAGCAACCTTATGTCAAGATTTCAAAAAAGAGACCTACCTTTGGGCTCTATAGGGAAGGCAAATTGGATCTTGAGAAAAAGAAAATCTGCCATGTCAGAGGAGTAGGGGGTGCTAGCTCAACATCTCCGTCAGAGTCAGAGTCTGAGGAAGGTCAACTGATGGGGGTTGGTGAAGGAAGAGGGGAGTGTTCGAGATGGAGGCAAATTCCTAAAGAAAGCTTGTCTAAAAGGCAATATGGGCTGGAAAAAGGTGTAAGTGATAATGGGCTACAAAAGAGTGTTGAAGCCCAATCAATGACATCTGAAGATAGGGATGGCCAGTATGGTCATACCCCAAGGGAGTGGGGGGACAATAGTTCCAGTAAAGGCTTTGAGGTGGGGGCTCCTAAGAAGATGTTAGTTAGACATAAAGACCATTCTTTAGTGTCCATTTCAGACCAAGAAGGGAGGGGTATAATTATCCCTCTAAAAGGCCCAATTACCTTTCCCCTTCAAAATTCAGAGGGAGGACAAATTAGAGCAGATGACCTGGAGTCGGTGCCTTTAACGGTGGACCTGGGCAATGAGGGGAAAAGAGGGAATCAGAAGGCTAAACACCATTCAGTCAATGACCGATGGAGTCTACAGAAAGAGCTAGCGAAAGTGATTGAAAAAGGCTTCTCCCGTGGTTATTCTTTTAACCAGGATTTTGCTAACACAGTGGAGGAACGAAGTTGGAGCTTGAGTGTGGAGATTGCTAAAGTGATAGAGGTTGGGATGGCTTTAGGAGTTGATTTTAATGGCAAGGAAGACTCTATTGAGAAAGAGATTGCTCAGAGGGAAATGGAAGATGAAAGTAGGCTGGCAGAGATCAATGTCAGTTAAGTTAGCTTCTTGTCTTCTTCTCCTGGGTTTCTTTGTTTTTATGATAATATTGTCTTGGAATGTGAGAGGCTTGGGCATGGGTGTGAAACGTAGGATGGTCAAGGATGTGGTGTTAAGACATCGGCCGGAGGTGTTGTTTATTCAAGAGTCAAAACTGAAGTGTTTTGATAACAGAGTTGTTAGGTCTATTGGGGGGTCTTGGCTTTCTAGAGGTGTTGGGGTTGAGGCAGTGGGTGCTTCGGGTGGGCTTTGCATCCTTTGGAATAAGGAGTGCTTTGTTGTTGAAGATTGTATCTCGAACAGTAGGTGCATTATTGTTTCGGGGATTTTAAAGAGAATCAACAAAAGGATAGTTTTTTGTAATGTGTATGCTGCGTCTGTGGAGAGTGAGAGGAAAGAGTTATGGGATTTTATTATTAGGGCCATGCAAACTTTGACAGATCCTTGGTGTGTGGGAGGGGATTTCAACGTGGTTCTGGAGCCGACGGAGAGAGTGGGGATCAGTTGTAATTTGGGGCATATGCGAAGTTTCAAGGGGTTCTTATTACGGGCCAACATCATTGATCTTCCGATGCATGGTTCTTCTTTTACTTGGTCTAATAACAGAATTAGTCAAGCTTGGGCTAGGCTAGATCGTTTTTTACTGTCGCCTACTATTTTACTTTGGTTTCCCAACATCTTACAGAAGAGTCTCCCGAGATGTCTTTCAGATCATAATCCGGTGATGATAAGTGATGAGGTGAGAAGGTGGGGACCTTGCCCTTTCAGATTCTGTAATTGGTGGTTAGAGGATAGGGAGATGATGAAAGACTCTATGAAAGGCTGGAAAGAGTGTAAAGCTACTGGTTCGAAAGGTTTTATTCTTTTTTCCAAAGCTAAGGCTGCTAAAATCTCTCTGAAACGCTGGTTGAATTCAACCAGGATGGTTTCCGTGAATCTTAAGGAGGTGGAGAGGAAACTAGCGGCTATTAATTCAAAGGCAGAGGTTGAGGGATGGTCAGTTATGTTAAGACAGGAACGCCATGTTCTGTTAAGTGAGTTATGGAAAAGGAGGAGGAGAGAAGAACAAGCTTGGAGACAAAAATCGCGTATCAGTTGGCTGCGAGAAGGTGACAAGAATACTTCCTTTTTTCATTGCATTGCAAATGGGAGAATGAGGAGAAACTTGATTACCGAGTTGTCTATTGAAGGAGTCAATACTACGGATCCTAGAAGCATTAGAGAGGGAGTTGTTCATCATTTTAAAGAGCACTTCAAAAAGGTTGAGTGGCAAAGACCAAATTTATCTTGGGATGGCATAATGAAGATTTCGGTGGAGGAGAAGGCTGCTTTAGAAGTAGTTTTCAGCTTGGAGGAAGTGGAGGCTGCTCTTGCCAATTGTGATGATAATAAGGCGCCGGGGCCGGATGGGTTCAATATGAATTTTATCAAAGCTCATTGGAAGGATATTCAAGATGATTTTATGAATTTCTTGCATGATTTTCACGTGGGAGGATCGTCGGTCAGAGAGATCAATAGAGCGTTCATTGCTCTCATTCCCAAGGTGGGGAATCCGGAGACAATCAAGGATTTTAGACCTATTTGTTTAGTAGGATCCTTGTATAAGATCCTAGCAAAGGTGTTGGCTAATCGGTTAAAAAAGTGTATGAACTCCATTACCGGCGAGTCTCAGATGGCTTTCGTTGCCAACCGTCAGATAGCTGATTCCTTTATTATTGCTGAGGAAATTATCAAGAAATGGAAAGGGGATAAGGAAGGAGGCTTGTTAGTGAAACTGGATTTTGAAAAAGCATATGACTGCATAGATCATCATTATCTTGATTTCATGATGGAGGGTATGGGGTTCGGGAAGATATGGAGAGGTTGGATTAAAGATTGTATCTCGTCTCCGTGTTTGTCAGTTCTTGTGAATGGGAATCCTACTCCCCAGTTTGAGATGGAGAAGGGTTTGAGACAAGGAGATCCCATTTCTCCTCTCCTTTTTAACATAGCGGTGGAGGGCCTGAATGGTCTTTTTCAGAAAGCTAGTAGGTTGGGGTTGATCGAAGGAGAAAGGTTTGATGACTCTAAAGTTCACATAACGCATCTCCAATTTGCTGACGATACGATTCTGTTTCTCAAACCCAGGATGGAGTATGCTCAGAACGCTAAAAGAATTCTTCGGGTTTTTGAATTAGCGTCTGGTTTAAAAATAAACTTCCATAAATCCTGTGTGGTCCAAGTGGGCGTTGAG
The DNA here is from genome assembly GCA_030490815.1 of Acer saccharum. NCBI lineage: Eukaryota > Viridiplantae > Streptophyta > Magnoliopsida > Sapindales > Sapindaceae > Acer > Acer saccharum. Next base: position 37,617,221 of record CM059867.1, read on the forward strand.
AGAGCTTTGGTGTCCTCTAGGTGGGCAGCTGTGCTTAATTGCAAACAAGCTAATCTTCCTATTTCTTATCTTGGCTTTACGCTTGGGGGTAGGCCGGGTTTAAAGAGCTTTTGGAATCCTCTTATTTCTAGGATTGAGAATCGCCTGGCTCCGTGGAAAAGGAGATTTCTCTCGAAAGGTGGGAGGTTAGTTCTGATAAAGTCGGTGCTGTCGAGCATTCCTACATATTTCCTATCGGTTTTTAAAATGCCAATTGGGATTGCTAAGAAGATTGAACAACTTCAAAGGGGTTTTCTTTGGGGTGATGGGGTCCTTAAAAGAAAGCTTCATGCGGTCAAGTGGGGTGATGTCTGTAAAAGGAAGAGTTTGGGTGGTCTAGGTATTGGGAGTATTGTTAATAAGAATAAAGCGATGTTGGTAAAATGGATGTGGAGGTTTAGCAAGGAAGAAATGTCCCTGTGGAGAAGAGTAATTTGTTCCAAATACAAGGTTGATGAGAGCTCACTCTCATGGGATTGGAGGGGTTTGAAAGCTGAGTCCTTTTTTGTTAAATCTATGCAGGATCTGTTAAAGGTTGGTTCAAAATCTGCTGCTGTGATTAAAGAGGGCTTCATTCCGATAGTGGGTTGTGGGAATCGTTTGCAGCTGTGGTCTGATATTATGGTGGAGGGTAGACCTCTAAAGGTTGCTTTTCCAAGGTGTTTTGCTCTTGCTGTCCGCAAATCAGGGGTGGTGCAGACTTTTGGCAGCTGGGTGGGTGACAATTGGGTGTGGAATATTGAAACTCGAAGACCTTGTTTTGACTGGGAAATGGAGCAATGGACTTGTTTCTCTACTTTCTTAAATTGTCTTCCTATTAGGCGCCTCATGGGGGACTCTGTTGCCTGGGCTTTTAATTCGAATGGGAGTTTCTCTGTCAGCTCCTTTAGAAGTAAGCTAGAAGATCCTGATGTTGTTAGGGACTTGGTCCCGAAGTTCTTATGGAAGGGGATTTGTCCGCCTAAAATTGAGGTGTTTGTGTGGCAACTTTGGCGTGGTCGTGTCTTGGTGAAGGATGAGCTCCAACGGTTTGGGCTGCCTCAGATTTCGGATTTGAAGTGCCTGTTGTGTGAGAGGGAGAATGAGACTATAGATCATTTGTTCTTGCACTGTGGGTGGACGTTTTCTTTGTGGAAGATCTGTATGGCATGGTGGGACGTTCATTGTTGTATGAGTAATTCTGTTAATAACTGGTTGAACGGATGGTGTGGTTTATGCCCAGGTTTCAAACAGGAAAGAGCTTGGTTTTCAATGTTTTTTTGCGGTTGTGTGGACTGTCTGGGAGTGTAGAAACAAGAGGATTTTTGAAGGTATGAAAACTGAGGTTAGTCAAGCTGCGGACTTGGTAAAATTCAGGATAGTTTGGTGGTTTAAAAACTTTGGTAAAGGGTCGCAGGAGGCAGTGGAGACCTTGTTAATGAATCTGAAAGATCTTTGCTTAGATCATAAGAAGTCGAAGATTTCCAAAGCAGTGGATTGGATTCCCCCTGAGTTTGATATGCTCAAATTCAACGTGGACGGCTCAGTTTTGGGGAAACCAGGTCCTGCCGGTATAGGTGGGGTTTTGAGGGATGCGAACGGTAAAGTGCTTTGTCTTTTTTCCTTTCATATGGGGATTCTGGACTCGAACACAGCTGAATTATTGGCTATTAAAAGGGCTACTGAGCTGATTACTGCTAATCCGAATCTTAGTGGTCGCGACATTGCGATTGTTAGCGATTCGAAAGTGGCGGTTTCGTGGGTTAATCATGGTGAGTTTGGTAATGTGGCTCAAGTCAAAGCGATTTACGATATCCGTGAGATTCTCAAGGATTTGGATCAGTTAAAGGTTGTGTTCGACTCTAGAATTTTCAATTCTTTTGCCGATAGCTTGGCTAAGATGGGGGCCAATTTGGCGGGTGACTTTGTGGAATGGGGTGACTTGTGACTGTTGTTTAGCTGGTGCTGTTGCAGGGCGTGTCGCTGCTTCTGCTGTTTGTTGTTTTTTTGTTCTGTTTTTTCCCTTCTGTGTGGGGTGCGTCCCTGTTTTGGCTTTTGGTGCCTGGTGATGCTCTTTGTGTTGCTCTGTTTTGAGCCTTGGCTTTTGCCTTTTAATATAGCCTTTTCAAAAAAAAAAAAGATAGCACAAGAGCTTCAACTCTTCAATAGAGCTAGGCAAGACAGAGAGTGTGTTGTTACTCAAATCCAACATGCGAAGGTATTTCAGTTTATGGAAAAAATTTTCAAGGGCTTGAACACCAAAGTTTTTCAAGTACTCGTTAGGAAATATGAGTGTTCGCAGATTCTCAGAATTTTCAGCAATACTCAATACAAACGACTCTACATCTTTACAAAGCAATGACACATGATGACAGTCTTGAGAGAGAGTGCATGAATCATTTTCCTTTATTAGACAACAATGGGGTCTTGAAATGGATAGAGCCAAGTCATGAATGAGATCGTGCATTTGGTACCTCACCTTTCCCTTTTCGGCATTTGAACGTTGAAAGAAAGACCTCGTTACTAATTCATCACAGTATCTGTTTCCAATCTCTTCTTTCTCTAGTTGCCCTTTAGAATGAATAAATCCTTGCGCTATCCAAATTTTAACCAGCTCTTCCTTATGAAAAACATAGGCTTTTGGGAAAATGGAGCAATACACGAAACATTGTTTAAGATAAGAAGGAAGATGGTTATAACTTATTTTTAGAACAGGAAGGATATTAGGGGTGTTGGTATGGTTATCTCTCTCCTCTAGCTCCCATACATTACTGTTCAAGATGTTCTGCCATTTGTTTGCATCACCGTCACCACGCAAAAGACCAGCCATTGCCTTAACTGCCAAAGGCAAGCCTTTGCATTTGCTCACAATTTTTCTGCCAATGTCTTCTAAATGCAATTTTTCCGAATCATTACTGTGAGTAAATGCAATCTTTTCGAATAATGACCAACATCGATCTTCAGGCAAAAACTCTAGATGATAGGGAGGTCGCGTGCCCATAATGCGTGCAACCTCAGCACTTCGACTTGTTACTATAATTTTAGTTCTTTTATCTCCTCGCTTCAGGATCTTTTGAAGTGGCTCCCATTTCATATAGTCTTCATTCCAAACATCATCTAGAACAAGTAAAAAGGGGTTCCCATCCAAAATATTTAAAAGACGGGACTCTAACTGACTTAGAGAAAAATCAGTAGGATACTGCATATTTGAGTGATACTCTATCATCTCTCTAATAATTCTTGTCAAATTGAAGTTAACTGAGACAGAGGCCCACATCCTACGTTCAAAACGTTCCTTTACCCTGTCGTCATTGAAAAGGAGTTGAGCAAGAGTTGTTTTGCCAAGACCTGCCATCCCAATGATGGGAATGATAGACATTTCATCACCTTCATCAGACAGCAACAACTCCATTAGCTTCTCTTTGTCAGTCTCCCTTCCATAAACATCCATTGTGTCCACAAAAACAAATGTTTGTGATTGTTCCTGAGAACTCCCACCATCACTATCGATCTTGAGATGAAACTTTTTTTTCTCTTCAGTAATTTCATCTAGTCTTGCTAATGTTTTCTTTATTTTGTGTGTAGCATCATGTTGATAACAAATGTTACGTACCTGAACGAGCAGGAAACAATTTGTTCAAACCACAGGAAACAATTTGGTTGCATGATATATATAATGATGCCTAGCATGTCAACATCTGATGCATTTCCCTCCGAAGAGGTTAGTTTAGTTTGCAGCTGAATTCTAAAATACATTAATTTTAGTAATGGATACCGTAATAGTACAATATTATTATTCATAAATTCATACCATAATGTAGTGAATAACATGCCTAATATCTTAAACAGGGGCATGATGTAGTGAATGAATGAATATGTAAAATTTATGTTTAACGTGAAAGTCTAACAGTTAATAACCACATTGTGAAATTTTATTCAAGTTCATAACCAAAATTACAAAAGTATCCCTACAACTTATTTTTTATTTGATATCCTTCTCATTTTTTTTGTGAGAAACATTAAGAACGTGGTGAAAAACGTGAAACCCGTGAGAAAAATGTCAAAACGTGAAACCTTAGTCATTTTTCTTAAAAAAAGAAAAGTAGTGAAACTTCACTCCAAAACCTTGTTTTTAATTTTGATATAGGAAAATTACCGAAACAAACCCTCTAAAAGAGGTAATTTCACATTTAGGGTATTACTTTCTTCTTCTTCTTCTCCAAATCGAATAGCGCCATTGGGGAGGGTCGTCCCCACAGCACTATTGCTGCAACTAGTGCGTGCTGCCCAAGCAATGAAGCACCTATACAACACCGGTCATGAGGCGCCTTGGCCTAGCGGCAAACACCCAGCCGATGAAGTCGCTACCGGTGTGAGATGAGAGAGAGAGAGAGAGAGAGAGGTGAGAGAAGAAAGGACAGATAAAAGAGGAGATGGGGTTTGGGAGTGTTTTTATATGGAAGTATAACGGTAATTGCAAAAAAAATATGGTTAAAACGGTTAAATTTCAATATATGGTTAAAAACAAATCTCTAATGTTTATAGGGACTAGTTTTTTTTTTTTTTTTTTTTCCTTCTTCTTTTATAATTCTAATGGATTAAATAACTCTTGTGATAATTAATTGGGTCTAAATCTATATAAAACTATATAGTTACAACTAAATCTTAAAACCCGTAACATTTTAATGATAAGTTTATCAATCCAGTTTCACTATCAAATTTTTTTTTCTATATATTTGTTTTCACTTTTAATGAAATCGTTTTGCTTTTTCTATTTAAGCAAGGATCTAAATAGTCATTGTTACTTCTTTTATTTCATTAATAAAACCGTTCCGTTGGAGCACTTTGAGTGGTGGATTTGACTTATTTATCGTTTTTGCTTATAAATTTATGGGTGAAAACAAATAAATACTAATTGTTTTTAATATTACAATTACTACTAGGGGTGGGCACATGTTTACGATCTGATATAAATCAAACCGAACCGCACCTAAAATACATGTTCGAGTCGAGTCACCCTATCAAAACGAGTCAATCCGATAAAATTAAAAAATATATATAAATTAAAAAAAAAAAAAAAAACGAAAAATCGAGTTTATGCAAACCTTGGATGGTCTTGCCTTGCAAAAAATACAAATCAAACCAAATAAACCGAGTAAATATTATATATTTCTTATAAAACTAAATATAAATAAATATATGGTTTATTTTAACTATTCACACACAGGGGCAAATGGTCATGTGGGCTGCACAGGACTGCAACCCGTCTACCGTTTAAAAATAAAAATAAAAAATAAAAAAATTCAAGTTTTAAGTAGACCAAATTTATACAAGCCCAGCAGGTTGTCAATTGTCCAAACCCAATATTCATTAATTGTCCAAGCTCAATATTCATTCTTTTAAGCTAATTTAAAGTTACCAAATTCCTACACATGACCCGGCTTTTTCTTCAGTTGTGTGTCCCTTTATTGCCAGATCCCACCACTCCATCAGACATTCGGACTTCGTTTTTTTTTTTTTTTTTTTTTCTTTTTCCTTTATTTTCTTCTTCATCCCTTTGATATTTTTCTTTGTTGTTTTATGCATTCTTTAATCTCTCACTAGTCTCTACCCCCTTCTGAATTTTTTTTAACAATCTTAGGAGTTAGGACCACATTTGTAAGAACTCTCTCTCCATGTAAAAATGTTTATTCTTTTATATTTATTTGTATATTATTTTATTGTTTACTTTTTTTTATTTTATTTTGTTAGGGTTTCTTTATTACATTAAAATTGATTTAGAATTAGTTTGATTTAATTAACTTTGATTGTGATTTGTTTGTTGCTAGAATTATAGGGCATATAGATACAATTATTTGTGTGTTAGCTTATTGGAACATTTTTTTTTTTTTTTTTTACTATTTGGTGATTAAAAAAATTTATCTTCCTATCAATGTTGTTTAAAAAAATTTATAACTTGTATTTAGTTCAACCCTGTTTGATAGAAAATCATGGATTCGACCCTGCGCACACACACACACATATAATATATATATATATATATATATATATATATATATATATATATTAACAACAATATATATTGTACTTAATAATATAAAAACAAAACCAAGCATCTCTAAGGCTGTATTCGTTAACGTTTTACAAATGTGTTTTCTGGTCTTTAAAAAGCAAAAAACAGTGAAAACGCAAAACTAGAAACAACATTTTGATGCTTTCACCGTTTTCTATTTTTATAAGTTAGGTAAGTGACATATGAAACTTATTAAATTGATTGTATTTATTATTTTTCTTTTATTAATAATAACTATATTTTTGTTAATATTATTAAAATATATTTTCATAACTTAAATAAAAAAATAAAAAAATAAAAACTTAATAAGACATCAATTAATTTAAACTTAATTTAAAGTTGTTAAACTTAACGGTTAACCTTGACAAAACCCTAACGGTAGGGGATGTGAATATCAATTTTCAATAAAGTTATTTTTCAAATATCCATTAGGTCTAAAATTCCGTAAAGACTCAAAACCGTATTAAACCGAACCGAATAGAAATGGAAAAAACATGTTGAAATCAAATCGAGTAAACTTGTTTTGCAAGTTAATCCAATTTTTTTTTATATATAAAAAATTAATATATGTGATCATAGACAGTTTTTACTGAAATCTTAAACGTTCCGAAGTCGTGCACACCCTTACCCTACTCCTATTAGAATTATTATTACTATTATTAGGGTAAATTACACAAACCAATGAAAAAATTATTAATCATATAATGAATTGATGTCTGGCAGATGCATGAATCCAGGAGACAAATCTACCTTAGTTGAGCCCTAATGTACGACAATAAAATAATACGACAAAATTATAATTAGTGGAAATAGAAAGAAGAAAAAGATGTTACCTTTTGCTTTGTCTTGGAGAGGGCAGCTTCAGTTGCAAAAGTCTCCAGTACGTCTTCTGCATTAAGAAGTGCATTTTTGAGCTTAGCGAGCCAATCTCTGACAGAGTGGTCCTCAAGCTGTCTGTCCTCGGCATCTTTGAGAGTGGCTTGAATACTTGTTAGACTGCTTGACAGTTTCTCCGCCTCTGTCTTGAGACCTCTCAGCAACCCAACCTCTTCTTTGATCAATGAACCAATTGTCGATATCACGTTTTCCACTATAGGCCCTACAAATAATTCTACAAGTATCTCTGCCGTTTCTCTCCTTTTTCATTGATTGTTTCTTCAATACTTGGTTTCAGTTCTTCATTCCCTTTACATGGAGACTAGCTAATTAATCAAATCTTATATCATATATTCATATATTCATATACAAGCCCTTACAAACTTTTTTCATCTAATGTTATGTAAGTCCTACATTTTACAAAACTTATAATACAAAGTTGTTGGCTCAATTATAAAAACAAATATTCCACCAGATATTTTTGCAGAAGCAACTAATATTTAAACAATTAATAAAAAATAAAAAATAAAAAAACCTATTCAACTTACAAAATTTTCACGAAATTCTTTTGGTATTGAAAGAGCATAACAAAAAAGTGTAGGTGAAGAAGGTTTTGATGAAATCAAATAAATAAATAAAATATAAAAAAGATGAAAGAATTCGTACGTAACGTATATTTATTTAAAAAGACATAAAGAAAAAATTTCTTGGCAGCCAATCTAACTGGGATCTGGAAATAAAAAAAGCTTAAAAACATATTTTCATATCGTATTTGATTACATAACATCGTCAACCGTTTAAAACTTAAAATCAAGTTATGAAACGTATTACACAACGTTGTGTATTCGCGCGATTCACGCATTAAAAAAAGTGAGGTATTCTGCACATGCTCAACTGTGATTGGCTAATTAAATCTCACATTATGTATGTCACATTAACAGCTCTTAGGGTGCGTTTGGTACGCGGGACAGGATAGGACAGGATAGGACGGGACAATTTCCTCTTATCCCATGTTTGACGCGTTTTAAACATGGGACGGGACGGGACGGGACTAGATGAAACAAAAAACACTAAAACTTGTCCCACCCAAAATCCTAGACCAAGTTATCCCATGCATGTGACAAGTCTAAAGAAGACGTTTTTACACTTTAAAATTTCCAAAAATTACAAACGTGTCTAATATATTATATATATATTATAATAATAATATATATTATATATATTATATATTATTATATATATAATATATAATATGGAGAATTGTAAATAATCCCCTGACTTCTGATTAAATACCAAATAACACCCTCTGGTTTGAACAATCAGTAAAAAAACCCCTACTATTAGGTAACAGTTAGTTGACCGTTAGTTTACTTTATATATATATATATATACACATATCAAATATTATAATTTAAATCATTTATTATAAATAGAATAAAAAAAAAAAAGGAAAATATAATATAAAAAATATATACTAATAATAATATTATCAATTTCATACAATTTTTTTTTATATTTTAAAATAAAATTTTTGTTTAAATTTTGTAATAATTTTATTGTTTTGTTATATATATTTTTATATATTTAATTTTCATTAAAATATTTTATTATTTTATTATTTTATAACATATGTTTAGTATATTTTTTCATTATATTTTTATTACAATTATAGAAAAAACCACTTAAATAATTATACTTCATTAGATTTAATTAAAGTTAACTAACCGTAAATTAATGGTAGGGTTTTTTTGCTGATTGTTCAAACCAGAGGATTTCATTTGGCATTTGCTCAAAATTCAAAGGGTTATTTACAATTTTCCCTATATTATTTATAATATTTATTTAATAAGAGAGGCACTTTGGTATTTGAACATCTTGTCCCAGCCATACCAAATGCATAACAATATAGTTAACAGTTCTGTCCTAGACATATCAAACACAGTACGGAATAACTGTCATGTCCTGTCCCATCCGCGTACCAAACCACCATTAAAAACATGTTTCATCTAATGTTATGTATGTGACTGTGTATGTCTTACATTTTACAAAACTTATAAAAGAAAGTTGTTGACTCTGTCATAAAAGAAAATATTCTACAAGATATTTTTGCAAAAGCCCCTAATATTTAAGTAAATTTTCCCTTCTAAACATATTTATACAATTAATAAAAAACCTATTAAACTTAACAAATATTAACGAAATTAGTTGTAAAAGCATAATAAACAAGTGTAGCTGTGTAGGAGATGAAGGTTTTGATGAAATCCAATAAATAAATAAAATATAAAAATTAAATAAACCTTAATGTATATTTATTTCAAAATAAAAAATTAAAAAAAAAATCTCAGCAACCAATCTAACTAGGACCTGTAAAAAAAGCCTTAAAACATATTTCTGTGCAATATTCAATTACAAAATGTCGCTAAACGTTTAAACCAAGTTATGAAATGTATTACACAACATTGTGTATTCGGTTCACGTTGGGACGTAACTAGGATTAAACACCAGGGTGGGCTAGAATAAATATTTTTGATTGAACATTGACAATAATAGAAAGTTTCATTAATTAAAAATTAAGAATACACCTAGTTAAGAGAACATAACGTGCCCCGTAAAATGTATAGTTATAAGCAAATGCGTTAAAAATTAACCCAAAAAAAAAAAAAAAAAAGTCAAAACAAATTATAAAAGATTCATGAAATACAAATACAAGCAAACATTAATTAAGTTGTATCCTATAATTTTGCAAAATATCAAATTATTTAATTATAAAATCCGAATCAATATTACGTGAGATCTTTTACAATGTAAACAATCAGGAGTTTGTTAAAAAATCATTTTTCATAAACTTTATTGTTGTTGAAGAAGCATCACGTCACAAATCTAGAAGATCTACAAGCAACAGAATAATTAAGAACCCAAAAAAAAAAAAAAAAATCAATAGTTTGTAAATTTAAAATTAGATTAATTAATAATTAAATTACTCCTAAAATTCTATAAACTAAAAATTATAACAATCCTAAATTTCAATATGAAATAAAATATTTAAATTCATAATATTTTTAATAGAGAATTATTATTAAAGAAAGAAGTAAAAAATATCAAGCCTTGTTATACATGAATTGAAAGTATTAGTTTTACCTACATAAGACCATATCTGATGCATATACTAATGTCAATGCTAAATTTGGCATAAAAAATAGTAATTGTTATATTTGACACTTCATTTTAGCATTTTACTCCAATATAAAATTGAGTGGTGCTATTGGCACACCCCCTACTGATCTATTTATGCCCCACTTTTTTAATTATTTAGTATTATTTTTTTTCCTTTATCAAAATTACTAAAAGAGACATACAATTTAAGGAAATTTTTTTTTTATAAAGTAAATCTAATAAAACCCTACATTCCTTAAAAAAAAAAAAAAAAAAAATTAATGTTCTTTTAATCCTTTTCTTAAAATATTTTTTTTTTTCATAACTCTTAAACCCTAAAAATACTTGTACTGGATCTTATGTAAACAATAAATCAAACACTTGAGGTGCATTAGATAGATGAAATATTGATTATTATTTAATCTCATTACTCTTTTAGAATCTGAAAGTGAAATGATGATAACCAATAAATACTTGCTCTTTGCTTCTTGTTTCATTTTGTTTGTGGGTTGTTTTGGTTTTTTTTTTTTTTTTTCCTCTCTGTATGTTTTGTCTTGGGTTGTTATGTTTTTTGCTCTTTTCTTGGGGCTCTTTTCCAGTAAAGTAAACAAGTTTTTTTTTTTTGAAACAGCATTATCATTAGAAAGGCCAAATCAACCGAGAGGCACACCAAAACAAAACAATAACCAGTAAACAAGTATGACTTTAAGTTGCGACTTTCCCCAATCCATCAGGTCATGAAGCCATTTGAAGTCGAATACATTTTTCACCATTGTCCTGGAATCAACAGGCTCCATAAAAAACAATGGGAAAAGTTTGCCAAACACAGCAGGGAGGATCTCCAGTATGCGGATACAAGCCATCTAACAAAGACTATAATCAAGAAATGTCTTCCCTTCTAGCAAACACCTCTTTAAAGAAGGCCAAGTGATTTCCTTGCCCTATTTGATCAATAAAATGTGCAGTTAAGCTCTTAAATGTCCTTATTAAAGGAAGACACATTGTTGACACATCCATTGAATTTTTTGACTCCTTCCCACCTCCACCATCATCACAACCAGTTGGAACCTTCCACCCAAATGTAGAAGAGATTTCTGTAGCAGACGATGCAAGCCAAGTTCTAACATTAAGTGCCATTTCAGCAGTAATTTTAGGTTCTACAATAGAAAACCGAGATCGAGCCCAGAACACAGCCTTGGAAAATGATACAGGCAGGATCGATGGATCGATATCAACTAGAACATCAACTCACAACATTGGAATGCACATCCACCCTCTGTAGATAGAGATATTAGAGATGGGTTTATTAAGTCTGAACAAAATAAGTAAAAGGGTAGTTTTGGAAATAAATAAAATAAATTAGTAAAAACATTTAACTTTATTTAATTAAATCAAAATTTAAACAAATGTGGCATAAATAGATCAGTAGGGGGTGTGCCAATAGCACCGCTCTATAAAATTTTATTTGATATTCTATTTTTTTTTTTATTATTTAAAATTATAAAAGTCAACAAATACAACCGATGCATTCAATGAATATATTGAATATTTTGTTATAATTGTTTCAATCTTAATTTTCCCTACTAAATTTGTTAAATTTTTATTATTTAAAATATAAAAAAAGTCAACAAAAACGATTGCATTTATTGCTGTGCCAAATTTGACATATGTTATTACTGTCAAATTGCAAATTTAGCAGTGTATAGCATATACCAAATTTGGCACAAAGTATAGCATACACATATTTGGCATAGCTTTTGACGCTGCATTTGAGCATACTTTTTTTACTCTGTACTAAATAATAGCATTGATACAATAATTTAGCATTGCATTGGAGATGCTCTTACATACTTTCTGCTTTAATTAAGAAAGAAAATATTAATATTGATTTTTTTTTACAACTTTCAATTTTTTTTTTTAAAAGGGCCTATCCCTTACACAGGTACGTCTCTAGGTTCATGCACGAAAAAACATGCGATATCCTACACATGCTCAACTATGATTGGTTATTTAAATCTCACAACCTATACTAGGTCTAACATTTTTCATCTGAAGTTATTTAGATCTTACATTTTACAAAACTTATAAAAGAAAGTTGATGGCTCTATCATAAAAGCAAATATTCGACAAGATATTTTTACAAAAGCCCCTAATATTTAAGGAAATTTTCCCTTCAATCTACACATTTATATAATTAATAAAAAAACCTATTAAACTTACAAATATTTCTCAAAATTACTTTGATATTGCAAAAGCATAACAAACAAATGTAGGAGATGAAGGTTTTGATGAAATCCGATAAATAAATAAAATATAAACAATGAAAGAAACAATAACATATTTATTTATAAAGAAAAAAAGAAAAAAAAAATATTGATAACCAATCTAACTAGGACTTGGAAAAAAACCTATAAACATATTTTCGTGCAGTATTCAATTATATAATGTCGTCAATCATTTAAACCAAGTTATGAAACGTATTACACAATTGTTGTGTATTTGATTCACACACAAAAAAAACGTGTGGTATCCCGCACATGCTCAACTGTGATTGGTTAATTAAATCTCACATCATATACCAGCTCTTAGAAAAAAAAATTCATCTAAAGTTATGTCTTACATTTCACAAAATTTATGAAAGAAAGTTGTTGGCTCTATCAAAAAAGCAAATATTCCATTTTTATTTAAAGTTATATATGTCCTACATTTTACGGAAGTTATAAAAGAAAGATGGGAAGCAAATATTCTACAAGATATTTTTGCAAAAGTACCTAATATTTAAGTAAATTTTCCCTTCTACACATATTTTATACAATTAATAAAAAAACTATTAAACTTGCAAAATATTCCCGAAAATCATTTAATATTAAAAAACATAACAAACAAGTGTATGAGATGATGGTTTTGAAGAGATACAATAAATAAATAAAATATAAAAAATAAGAGAAACCGTTATGTATATTTATTTAAAAAGAAAAAAAAAATCTTTCAAACTAATCTAACTACGAAAAAAAAGGCTATAAACCTAGCTATTTTCGTGCGGTATTCAATTACATAATGTCATCGAACATTTATATCAAGTTATCAAACTCTACACAATGTTGTGTATTCGATTCACTCATGAAAAACAAGCAATATCCCGCGCCTACTCAATTATTTGTGATTGGCTAAATTAAATCTCACATCATATATCAACTCTTAGAAATATTTTTCATTTGAAGTTATGTATGTCCTACATTTTACAAAACTTACAAAAGAAACTAAGAAAGATGTTGGCTCTATAATAAAAGAAAATATGTGACAAAATACTTTTACTTTGTCCCAAATATTCGAGTAAACTTTACCTTCTAATTAACATATTTCAGACAATTAATAAATAAATAAAACACTATTAAACTTATAAACTGATGTGGCGAAAGCTTGTACAAGAAAAACTCACATGAACAATTCGAAAAGCAACCTACTATTATTATGTTGAACCGCATACAAATACCAGAATAATAAGCTTTAAATTCGTTGACCATCGCAAAAGTACCGAAAATTGAAGAAATAGAGAACAATCTTTCATTTTTATTCAATAATCAATTGAAAACCCATGCTAGGGTACAAGGCCTTTAAATAGGAAAATCAAAAAACCTAAAAACACTAGGAAAACCGAAAAAGCTAAAAATAATAATAATAATTAATTTTTCCAAAAAAGGAAAAAATTGAGAAAACAACTAAAATTGAAACTCCTAATCAAATAAGACTCAATGCCACAAACGGAATAACAAAATAAAATCCTTAGAAAAAAAATATTCCCAAATCAAATATTACCAAAAACAGCAAAAAAGCAATTCGGAGGCCGAAACAATGGAATTTGGCTAAAATCCAACGACTTAACGTCTTTGCACGTGATTCTATTTTTCTAGCTCATTTACACGTGAAATCAGATCAAATTTCACCAAAATCCAACACCCGAAAACTGCCTACTAATTCCATTTGCCTTTGTGATGATCCCTTCGCTTCATGAACTTCAAGTCTTTGCTTGCCGCATCACAAACTTTACATAGAAGTCTTTCAATATTGAAAAAAACATAACAAATATGTGTGTCAGATGAAGGTTTAGATAAGATCGAATAAATAAATAAAATATTTAAAAAAAAAAAAAAGAGAGAAACCGTTAGATATGTATATTTAAAAAATAAAATAAAATAAAATAAAATAAAAACTTTTACAACCAATCTAACTATATCCGAGAAAATTTAAAATACTATTTTTTTTTTTTTTCATGTGGTATTTGATTACATAATAACGTCGTGGAACGTTTCAACCAAGTTGAAAAATGTATTACAAAATGTTGTGTATTCAATTCGTACACGAATAAAACGTACGGTATCCTACACCTGCTCAACTCTTTTTGATTGACAAATTAAATGTCATACCATATACCGATATTTAGAACAATTCTTTTTCATCTAAAGTTAAATATGTCCTACATTTTACAAAATTTATAAAAGAAAGATGTTGGCTCTATCATAAAAGAAAATATTCCACAAGATATTTTTGCAAAAGTCCATAATATTTAAGTAAATTTTCCCTTCTACAAATATTTTATACAATTAATTAAAAAGCTATTAAACTTATAAAATCATCACGAAAGTCCTATAATATTGAAAAAGCATAACAAACAAGTATATGAGATGCATGTTTTGATGACATCCAATAAATAAATCGAATATAAAAAAAATGGGAGAAATAGTTACTTATATTTATTTAAAAAGAAAAAAGAAAAAAAAAATCATCGTATCTAATCTATATATAGTACCATAAAAAAAACACAATAAACCTATTTTCGTGTGGTTTTCGATTACATAATGTCATCGAACATTTAAATTAACCGAATTATGAAACGTGTTACACAACGTTGTGTATTTGATTCACACATAAAAAAACGTGTGGTATCCCGCACCAACTTTAGGTCTAGGCTCTTTTTTTTGAAGTATTACAATTATTATAATAGGATTGCCGGGACTTGTCAAAATCAGAAACAACACATATACGGCTCGGATATCTACTTCCACAAACCGGGAGAAAACTCCCCGCACATGGTTCTAAAATGCGTATGGTGAGATTCGAACCCCTGACCTTTAATGTGAAAGGAAGGTGCACAACCACCTATGCTAAGAGGCGAAGTGCTAGAACTGATTTTGTATTTGAATCTCAACATGAACACCTTTCCAAGAAGCTATAAGATTAGTAAAACTTGAATTTGGTTCTTTCTTTAGTACTTGTTTGGTTGGGCTTTTGAAAAACCTCTATTAGTAAAAGATCTACTTGTAGTAGATCTATTGGAAATAGAGTTTTTGAAAAAAAAAATCATAGATGTTTGGTTGGTAGACTTTTTTAAAAAAAAGGTCTATTTGGAGAAACACCTCCTTATGAGCTTTTACCAGGTAGAGGTTTAAACTCTACTAGCCTCTACTCAATTTAAAATAGACAATCTCAAAAACCTAACCAAACAACTCTAAAAAAAACTCAAAAAGACGTTAATAGACATATATAGGGACCTTTTGGTAATTTTTTCTGCCTTGATAATATCCTTTCTGGGTGTCCAGAGAGCATTATTGGTTTGGTTCAATGAAGTTCAAGGCAGCGGCAGCGGCAACAAGAAATCTACTTGTCAATTTGACTTCAAACAAAACTAGTGAAGATTTCCTTGAACACAAGAGTAAGGTATCTCTCTCTCTCTCTGTCTCTCTGTGTGTTTCTCTTATAGATGTTCATTTATATAGTTGGAAGTCGATTGAAAGACATTAGTTTTTTTTTTTTTTTTTTTTTTTTTTATGGAAAAAAGACATTCGTTCTTGAATGCATTTTTTATTTTATTTTTTATGTTTTTTTTTTCTCAAACAAGAATCATAAATGGTCAATACCCGTATACTAATTACTAAGTTGTGTTAATAATGTCATTACAAAGATTGATAGTTGAAATTGCATGTACAGTTGAAGGCCAATAAAGAAAGGTGTGCCTAGCTGGGTTAATGATTTTATGTGCCTTGCCATAATCATTTTCTAAGGGGTGATTGATTTCTGAAAAGACTAGTTTGCTTGAACTATACCAAAGAGGTTTATATGAGCTGATTGTTTTGCTTTGTTGATATTATGCAGAAAAAATGGATTGATAACAAGTCTGGCTGCCATTGTTTCATGTTGTATTCAAGGTCACTCTATATCACTTGTGGTCACAGTCAATATTGGACATGGAATTGTTTCAAAGAAACAAGGTGATGCCAGAACTATATATATAATGAATCCTTATTCTGCATAATGCTCTATCATTGTAATACATATATATATATCTCTTTGAACTTGCAGTGATGATAACATTGAAGTAGCAAAACTATCCCATGTGTGTTGGCTGGATGTGAGAGGGAAATTCAGGATATCAGACCTGTCGCCAGGCATTGTTTATGAAGTAGTGTATGTGGTGAAATTGACGAAAGGGGCATCGGGGTGGGAATTCCCGATCACTCTTAGACTGTCGCTCCCCAGTGGGGAAGTTCAAGATCGCCAAGTTAGCCTTCTGGAAAAACCCAGAGGAAAATGGATAGAGCTCAATGTTGGCAACTTCCTCACTCGGACTGGAGAAACAAGAGAAGTGTGTTTTGATATTTACCAACACGGAGGACATTGGAAAACAGGGCTTATAATCAGAGGTGCCATTCTCAGGCCACAACATCACTCCACTCCATGAAAAATACATTCCCTTTCGTGAGTGCAACTCTACTAATATTTGAACATTCATTGTTTGGTTTTGTAATTTATGTTGTTGATCTTCAAACAATATTTGTATCCTCTCTAATGGCAATGGGGGTGGAGTTCTTGGAATAGGGTATCTGCTCTGCCTCTCTTGTCATTGATTTGTACTGAAAATTTGTTGCACTATGATGATTGGGAGAGAAAAAAACAACATAACCAAGAATAACAGTAGAAACAAGATCATCGCCATTACAGACTCCGATGATACAGACAGATTCCGATGATTATAAATGCATTAAAAATCTCTTCCAAATTTTGTTACTATAATTTGCCTCACACCTCATAATTAGAGAATTTGCACAGCAGAATTTGATTAATCAATCAATTAGAGCTTTTTAAACTAACTGAAAAAGGAGGGTGTGCAATCTATAGAGAAACTCAAACAGTCCTTTCAAGATCCCATGGGTTCCATTTAAACAAAACGAATTTTCAAATACCCCTAAAGTCTACTACTTGCCTTTCCAAACAGGACTTACCCACGTAGACCACTAACGGGTTTTTTCAAGAAAATCATTAAATTTTGTTTTCATAAAAACGGGATCTCTACTAGGTACTTTTACAAAAAAAAGTTCCTTTAGAGTTGCAAAACAATTTTTCAAAATTTCCATTAGAACCGAGTTACTCTAGAAATTTAATACTTTTCTTATGCTTTCGTTAACCTGGCAAGACTTCCTGGTGTTGAAACAACTAAATAAAAACTTAAAAAAAGTAAAGTAGAGAGATAAAATGAAAGACCTTACTTGAAAATATTCACAGCTTTATTGATAGCTAGAGAGGAATGTGAAAATATTACAGGAGAAAGTGAGAGTATTTTTGAAAGCTCTAGATTTTCTCGTACCTTGCAAATGAGAGTAAAGCCTCATTTATACAAAAATTTACAGAGAAAAGGCCAAAACATACGGCCAATTACAAATTAATATTTTACAAAAAGTCAATAGTAATACTGACATTTAGTCTAATCTATACTTGCTTTTTACTGTTCTTGTTGTCAGTCTTATCTTCAAGTTTATCAATCTTATCTTCTTATCTTCTGACTTTGCTGTCGATCTTATCTTCTTATCTTGTTTTTAACTGTTTTTGTCATTTTCTACCGACACTTTGTTATACTATCTTCATGCTTAAGTGTCCAAATTATGGTAGGCTTCGTCATCGAACTGCTCGTCTATTTCTTCTTCAGTAAGAAATTCTCTTAACCGGTCTTCCTCCTCTTCCTGGATTTCTCTTAGGTAGCCATTTGTTTCTGGGCTAAGGTATATCCATGGAATAGGGTATTTGGACATGACACCGTGACTCCTTATGAAGATTGACATGTGAGGAGTCTGTCCGATTAGCTTTGGCCTGGATGAATTTACACAAGTGAAATATTTTTGGGCTTTGTATCTTTGAAGATGTTCAAGACATGTCCTGACCATAATCACGAGGATAGTCTTCTCGTATAAATTCAACAAGGAAATTGTATGGTACTATCACTATGAAGTCATAAGCTGGTAAATAGTTTGACAACCTATAAGGCTGGTTGACAATCCATTCACAGGGGACTGAATCAATGTCAAGACAAAAACCATGCTTTCCTCCAAACATCCTGATTGATTGTTGAAGCTTTTCAGGAAGAAAAGAGATTTTTAAAATATTTGTTGCATGAATCCCGTCGATAATACCATAGCTAAATAACTCTTCAATACTTACTTTATCGGCAAAATCCGGGATTTCAAATTCTAATGGAAAAATGTTTAAATTTATTTGGGCTGAAATAAACTTAAATACAACTTTATTATTAATCTTTTTCTCTTGTAAAAATGTAGTTATACCCTCAGGTAATCCTACACCTATGGCTAAAAACTTTTGGATTTTGAGAAAACGTTTTAAATGTATATTTTATGCTATACCAAAAATGGTTTGCTTTATATATACAGGAAGCTTTTCTACTGCTTTAAGAAGATTTTTAGCTTGATCCCTCATTAGGGTAATATTTATAATATCAAGGGGCTTTTCTACAGAATTTGCCTCATCGTCAGCTTCTGTACTATTCTTTTGGCTTGTTATGCTAATTCTTCGGAGTTGTTCAACTAGCTGTTTAGCTTCTTCTAATTTTTGCTTTAGTACTGTATTTTCAGCTTGGATCATTTCTAAAAGATCATGCATACTCTTTTTACAACTTTCTAGCTCTTCTGATATTCTATGATTTGCTTCATTTATCTTTTTGAAATGATTCATGAAGCTAATCACTTGATTACGATCATAAACAATTCCATTAAATTCTAAAATTGGTTCAAAGCCATCTTGGTTTTGTAAAAACATATTTAATGATCTAGTGGCTTCTTCCAATGAGTAAAAACCTTTAAAACTAGGATTTGGAAAATCTTCAACATACATAGCAGTCTCTTGCCATGTTGAATAAATTCCAACTTTTCTTCCTCTATAAACTACGTAACATGAAAACTTGTTATTTTCCACAAAATATTAGCTTAAAACATTTAGTGAATTTAAAAATCCTTTCTAAAAAACCAAATATTATTGAGTAAAACTTGTTGAGATTCAGTAAGCTTATCTTTTAGTTGATTCAAAGGTTGAAAAGGAACTCCAGGGTTATTGCTTATGGTAAAAGGTCCTATGTTAAGCTTTTTTGCACTACTGCTTTGAGTTGGGAAAGTAAAGCTTTTTTGAAGATTCTTTGAACTTCTAGCCATATTTCCTGCATTCAAAAATTAAATATTTATTAGTCTAGATAATATATCTGCTATAGTATTATCTTTTCCACTAATATGTTCAAATTCTGCTTTATATCCTCTACTAGTTAATGTTTCTAAGAAACTTATCCATCTTTTGCTTATGAATGAATTTTTCTTTTCAAAATTTTTCTTTTGTAATTTTTATAAAATTCTACTATATTATTACAATCTATTCTAATAGTAAATGATTCATTTTGTATATATATATGAAAAGTATTTAGAGTGTTTATTATACCTAATTGTTCTAATTCAGTACTTGACTTTCTACTCTCGGGTTCTGTAAACTTGCCGCTAGAATACATTGCTATTTCTTCAATATCTTTTGAGCTTCCTTTACTGGGTTTTTGAATGAGAATTCCAGCTCATCCTATGCTACTAGCATCTGTTTGGATTATCTTATAATAACTATCAATAGGGAGAGCTATTAGTCCTAAATTCTTTACTATTTCTTTTATCCTTCGTATTAATTTTACATCTTCATTATTAAAATATCTTTGACCATTCTTGCTAAGTTTATTGTAAAGTGGCCTGACTAAGGTACTTAGATTAGGTATAAACTTTCTACCATAATTTAATAAGCCTAAAAACTTTTGTAGCTCTTTGGTCTCTTCTAATTTATCAGGAAAATTCAATATCTTAGTGGTTATGTGTGGTTGGAGTTCTATTTTTCCTTTATCTATTTTAGTCCTAAGAAATCAATTTTGTTCTTAAATAATTCAATTTTCTTTTTAGAAAGTATAATATTATTAACTTTACATAAATCAAGGACTTTATGAACATGTGCTGTGTGAATATATCTATTATTACTAAAAACAAGAATATCATCTATATAGACTATACAAAAATTAGAAAACTTTTTAAAAATTCTATCCATCCTAGCTTGAAATACTTGAGGTGCATTTTTTAGTCCAAAAGGCATTACAAGCCACTCAAAATGTCCTTCTGAACAACTAAAAGCTGTCCAAGGGATAGATTCTTTATCTAGCTTTATTTGCCAAAAACCGCTTTTACAATCAAATTTTGAGAACCATGTTGCTTTTTGTATACAATTTACTAATTCGTCTTTGTTGGGAAGCTTATAGCTATTTCTTAAAGTATTATCATTTAATCTTTTATAATTAATGACCATTCTACTTTTTCCTCTTTTTTGCTCACTATGGTTACTAACTATAAAAGCTGGGCTCCTATGTCTACTGGTGCTTTCTCTTATTACTCCTAGTTCAAAGAGTTCTTTAATATGCATATTACATTCTTTTCTATCCTCTAAACTATAGGCTAGATCTTGAGTTATTATAGTAATGTCAGAATTTATTATTTCTAGCTTGTATATTTCTGTAGAATTTTCATTTACTGGGTTGTCACCAATAATTTTTGTTTTTTCTAAGGCTTCTACTTTATTTTTTACATCTATTGGCCAACTTTTTTCTTCTGGGTTCTCTTGGTTAGACTCTATTCTAGAGATTATACAAAGATCTTCAGCATAACTTTCCATTAGATATTCGTCTATTTCTTCATAACTTAAAACTTGATCAGATTCTAATTCTAAATTTACTATTGAATCTTCCAGTAAAGAATCAAAATATTCTATATTTACTGGTTTTTCTATATTATTTATTTTCTTTATATAAGGAAGGTTATTGGTTTCTAACTTTGGTTGTATAAAAGTAGATTTTTTAAAGAAATTCACACCATTTGGAGTTATTAACATGCTTCCATTATTTCCTAAGATAAAGTTTAATCCTAAAATGAACTTATAGTTACTTACATGTTTTGATACTAAAGTCTGGGGCAGGTTATGTACTTCTCCATTAATCCTAATTGGTATATTAATTATACATTTAGTTATTTGTAATAATGATCCATTAAACTGTCGTAATCCTACTTCTGTTCCTAACTTAGTTCTAAACTCTTCTGGAGCTAAACTCTCATGTATAATGAACTTATTTGCACCTGTATCTATCATAGCTTTAGTGCAGATTCTTTTGGATTTATAAAGAATTTCTACATCTATTAATATGAGTTCGCTTCTTGCTCGGTTCTATGCATTTATTACCATAATATAATTCTTCCTTTTTATAACCTTTATAGAATTCTTTACTGCATTCTTTGCAATTTTTTCCTAAAAAAGAAACTACTTCTTCTAACATATTAATACTATCTTCTGTTCCTGATGTATCATTTTCAAATTGTTCTTCTGGACATGATTCTAAACTAGACTCTTCTTCTTCGTCTAACATTAATGCTTCATAATCTTCTGTTGTTATTACTTCATAAATCACAATCTAGGTTGAACCTGCAGCAAGATAATGTAGACAAACCAGAAAAGGAAAAACACGTTAGAAATCAAAGGAACCGAGGCCCGTGTTTCACACGGTGTCCTTAAGACGATTTCGCCGTATATTACACCGTATGTGTTAGCGATCGTCTCACAGGATACAACGGTTCGACAGTGGAGCAAACCACTTTCAGCGAACTCAAATATTCGGGATCAAACTCACCAAAGAACTGAAGAAGGAGAAGGCTGCTGCTACTGTAAAATTCGGGATGAAAATAATGAGCAGACTACCTAGGGTTTTATAGATGATAATGAACCACTAGGGTTTCGGGATTAATGTGGAATTTACTTGGTTAATACGTTTTGATTTTAATAAGGAAATCCAATTAATTAGATAATAATTTCCGTTTAAAAGGATTTATTTCTAATTAAAACCGATTCTTTATTCTTAGTGATCAAGTAAGAAATCAGAATCCAATCAATTAATTCTTTCCTTATCAAAAAAACGTTGACTTAGGGAAGTGGCAAAAAGTCAACTGGACTCTCACGGTCCAATCGGAGCGGCATTCGTGTACGCAGGTCGCGCCCACACACGAGTCGTGCATTCGAAGGTTCGAGGTCCATGATTTGCACCCCCCCCCCCCCCCCTGCGCGCGCGAGAGAGAGCCTCTATGCCACACATTGTTGATACCTCATATCACACTCTCACTTATATACTACACATAAGTGACTTCCCTAAGCAATGTGGGATTCACTTTGATCCCTACACAATGGGTTCACTTTGAGACTCAATTTCTCATTCACCCATTAACCATTTTGTGAATTTGAGTACACCATTTCGAAGCTCTCACGGAGGAGAATTCGAATCCACTTTAATCTTCCATTTCCATGGAATTAATCATACCCAAAAATTGCTCTCAAACCATGAGTTAGTCATAAAATTTCCAACAATCCCCCACATGAATGAAATTGACCTAGGAGACACAAAAGATGATGTTTGGTAAGTTTAAACGGTCGAAACCTGCATAGGATAGGTAGGTGTTACCCTTTGAACCTTCCCTTGTAAAGGTATGTTTACTTTACTGGCTGATCAGTAGATGTGATATCCTTGAACTGTTCTGCCGTTTTGTGTAAACGATCACATACCTCACACAGGTATCTTCCAGACCCGATTTGATTCTCATTGTTATGTTCGTTTTGGCCATGAACATACGCCTGGTTCTGTGAGAGTCTTTGGAGAATATAGCCCTTCACTATTCTCTTTTAGAAGCGGCCCCACTTCTCTCTCACATAGGTGATTTCTTAATTAAGAGTAACCCGCATTACTCTGCTCGGATTTCCATAGCTTGGAATTTCGACGCATAAGAATCATTAAAAACATAGTTTAGCCTTTTCCGTACGGGCATCACTGTTTCATCATAGGAATGGACTTGAGGGTAACCCCCACAGTGATCCAACTCAGTCTTACAACTTGGTTGTCCCATTGAACCTAGATCTTGGGATCTCCAGTCAACTAGGTTGGGTTTCCATTGTATTGACCTTTTATTTCATGGGCTTTAGTCCCATTCCTCTTGATGATGTCTCAACTAAATCTCTATTTAACCCTTTGGTTAGCGGATCCGCAATGTTATCTTTTGACCTTACATAGTCAATAGTGATAACCCCAGTTGAGATTAGTTGTCTAATGGTATTATGTCTACGACGTATATGTCTAGACTTCCCATTATACATGTTGCTCTGTGCCCTTCCTATTGCTGATTGACTATCACAGTGGATGCAAATCGCTGGCACAGGCTTTGGCCATCTTGGAATATCCTCTAAGAATTGGCGTAGCCATTCAGCCTCCTCACCACATTTATCTAATGCTATAAACTCAGATTCCATGGTGGATCTGGCTATGCAAGTTTGTTTTGAGGATTTCCAGGATACTGCCGCACCTCCTAGTGTGAACACATACCCACTAGTGGATTTTGAATCTTTCATATCAGATATCCAGTTTGCATCGGTGTATCCTTCTAGGACAGCAGGATATCTGGTATAATGCAGTCCATGATTGCGAGTGAATCGTAAGTACTTCAGTACTCTTACTATTCCTTTCCAGTGATCGGTTCCTGGATTACTCGTGTATCTACTTAATTTGCTGACTGCATTAGCTATGTCTGGTCTTGTACAACTTGTTAAGTACATCAGACTTCCTATCACTCGAGAATATTCTAGTTGAGAGACGCTCTCACCTTTATTCTTGGATAGGTGTAGATTTGTATCTACTGGTGTTCTGGAAATTCCAGAATCATTTTTGTTGAATTTCTCAAGAATTATGTCAATATAGTGTGATTGACTTAGTATGAGTCCGTTAGATGTCTTTGAGATTTTCATTCCCAACATTACATCAGCTGGTCCCATATCTTTCATATCAAATCTTGATTTCAACATATCCTTGGTAGATTTGATCATTTTATCATCACTACCAACAATGAGCATGTCATCAACGTAAAGACACACAATGACATAACCATTTTCTATGTCCTTGACATAAACACATTTGTCACATTCGTTGATTTTAAATCCATTTGACATCATTGCATTGTCAAACTTCTCATGCCATTGTTTTGGTGCTTGCTTTAAACCATATAAAGACTTCACCAATTTACAGACTTTCTTTCCTTGTCCTGGAGCAGAAAAACCTTCAGGTTGTTCCATATAAATCTCTTCATCTAGATCTCCATTTAAGAAAGCCGTTTTCACATCCATTTGATGTACTTCAAGATTTCGCAAAGCTGCGATTGCAAGTATCATCCTAATGGAGGTTATTCTCGTCACTGGAGAATATGTATCAAAGTAGTCTAGACCTTCTCGTTGATTGTAACCTTTAATTACAAGTCTAGCCTTATACTTATCAATTGATCCATCTACTTTCATCTTTCTTTTGAAAATCCATTTGGATCCTAGCGGTTTACATCCCGGAGGAAGATCCACTAATTCCCAAGTATGATTTTGAAGGATGGAATCAATTTCGCTTTTAATAGCCTCTTTCCACAAGAGTCCTTCTGAAGAGCTTACCGCTTCTTTGAAAGTTCGAGGTTCACCTTCTAGCAAGTAGGTCATAAAATCTGGACCAAAAGACGTTTCCGTCCTTGCTCTTTTGCTACGTCTAGGTTCATCCTCTACTTCATTTTCTTGTTCTTGGTCCTCACAACTATCAGCATATGTTCGTTTTGACGAACTTGCTTCATCATTGGATTTACATGGAAATACATGTTCAAAGAACGTTGCACTTCTAGATTCCATTGTCGTGTTTTTGTGTATATCTGGTATGTCAGATTTATAGACCAAGAAACGATGAGCACTACTGTTTTGTGCATATCCAATGAAAATGCAGTCAACAGTTTTCGGACCTATTTTCACCTTCTTAGGTAAAGGTACGGCCACTTTGGCAAGACACCCCCACATTCGTAAGAATTTATAGGAAGGCTTTCTTCCTTTCCATAGTTCATACGGGGTCTTGTCTTCTTTCTTTCGGGGTACCTTGTTTAAAAGGTAATTGCTAGATAATATAGCGTCACCCCACATGTTCTGAGGCAATCCAGAACTTATCAGCATTGCATTCATCATCTCTTTCAAGGTACGATTTTTACGTTCTGCAATGCCGTTTTGCTGAGGGGAATATGGTGCAGTGGTTTGGTGTATGATTCCATGTTGTGCACAGAATTCACCAAACGGTGCTACATACTCACCACCTCGGTCACTTCTTAGTACCTTGATTTTCTTGTTGAGTTGATTCTCAATTTCAGTTTTATAGAGACTAAACTTCTCTATAGCTTCATCTTTGTTTTTCAACAAGTATACATAGCAGTATTTGGTGCTATCATCTATAAATGTGATGAAGTATTTATTGCCACCTCTTGTTTGAACAAATTTCAAGTCACATATATCTGTGTGAATTAAATCAAGAGGTTCAGATTTTCTTTCAATAGTTTGAAATGATGACCTTGTTAGTTTTGCTTCAACGCAAACTTCACACTTATGTTTAGGATCAATATTAAACGTGGGAATATGATTTAAGTTAATTAATCTACGCAAAGTATCATAATTAACGTGTCCTAGTCTACCATGCCATAAATTGGAAGACTCAAGCAAATAAACTGAAGAATTATCTTTATTGATAGTTCGTTTAACAACAGATACATTGAGCTTAAAAAGCCCTTCAGTTACATATCCCCTACCCACATAAGTACCCTGCTTAGTCAAAACTACCTTGTTTGATTCAAACACCATCTTGAACCCATGCTGATTTAATAATGAACCGGACACCAAGTTCTTGCGAATTTCAGGTACATACAGCACATTGTTCAAGCTCAGGGTTATACCAGAGGTCATCTTGAGAACGACTTGCCCACGTCCCTTGATGTCAGATGTGGCTGAGTTGCCCATATATAGCTTCTCCCCATTCGCCTCTTCTTCAAACGTATTGAACATCTCCCTGTCAGAGCATATATGGCGGGTGGCTCCAGTGTCCAACCACCATTCCCTTGGATTTGACCCAACCAGGTTTGCTTCTGTCACAACTGCAGAGAGATTGATCTCGGATACATCTTTTGAGATCCCAGCAACCACGTTTGCCTCGTGGTTCTTCTTCTTCTTTGGCAACCTGCACTCAGAAGATTTGTGACCCAGCTTGTCACAGTTGAAGCACTTCCCTTGGAATTTTGGCTTCTTAGAGACTCCTCCCTTTGGACCCAGTTTGGATCCTTTTCCAGGCTTGTTCTTCTTTGGTTTAGAACTTTGCCCATGCTCAACTACATTGATCTTTGCTTCAGGTGCATTGACATCTTTCTTGTCGTACTTCTTGTGATCTTCTTCAATACGAAGCTTGAGAATCAGATCTTCGATCTTCATCTCCTTTCGCTTGTGTTTGAGATAGTTCTTGAAATCATTCCATGAAGGAGGAAGCTTCTCAATGATTGCAGCCACCTGGAAGGTTTCACTCAGGGTCATTCCTTCGGCATGTATCTCATGCAGAATCACCTGTAGTTCTTGGACTTGACTCATAACTGTCTTGGAGTCCCCCATCTTGTAATCAAGAAACCGGCCCACTACAAACTTCTTCGAACCAGCGTCCTCAGTTTTGTATTTCCGGTCTAATGACTCCCACAGTTCTTTGGCTGTTTTCTTTAAAGAATAGACGCTATATAGCGAATCTGACAGCCCGTTCATTATGTAATTGCGGCACAGGAAATCCGAGTGGTTCCATGCATCAATAGCATTCCATATCTGAACATCTCGCTCTTCACCACTATTAGGTTTAGGAGCATCTTCAGTCAAGAACCTGCCAAGGTTCAGCGTGGTTAGATAAAACAACATCTTTTGCTGCCACCGCTTAAAGTTCGGTCCACTGAACTTATCAGGTTTCTCCATATGATTCATCGGTAATGGTACCGAATTCATATAGGGATTTGCCATAGGAACATTCCCTTGACTCATATATTGGCTCATCACCGGATCAGGCATGTTTCTCACAAAGGAGTTGATGGCCGGAGTCGCTGAGGCCACAGTAGGCAACGCTACAGGCACCTCGCCCACAAGCACAGAGTTCACAGCCGAAGCACCCACAGTTGGATTTGCGTTCGGAGTCTCTATTGGAACGTTCGAGTTCACATTAGAGGTATTCGCCATAATATCTGAAACAGGAATAAGATTGTTTTTAGAGTGACGAATATAATATCGCTGATTCAATCAAACGATAAAGCAATGAATCAAACAGATTCTAGATTTATAAGAGAAATCACAATGAATCAAACGATTCGAGATTTCCAAAAAATACAACGAATCACAACGATTCCAGTTTTCAACCACAATCAGTGTCTATACTTGTAGACCCGATTTGCCAAAACGAAATCAGTGCCTAAGATTAGACCCGATTAGCCAAAACGAAATCAGTGCCTAAGATTAGACCCGATTTCCGAATATTAAACCAGTCAATGGTTTGAAATTAGTGTCTGAAACCAGACCTAATTTCCACAGTTATTTCAAGTTTATAAAACGAATTAAATGGTGACGTTTTATAAAACAGAGTTTAATCCGAGTTATCACAAATCAAACATAGGTTCAGAAACCAGAAGGTTTGAATAGAAGAAAAGAATGTTCGAAATCGTCTTAAGATTGTTGTTATTACTTCATAAATCACAATCTGGGTTGAACCTGCAGCAAGATAATGTAGATAAACCAGAAAAGGAAAAACACATTAGAAATCAAAGGAACCGAGGCCCGTGTTTCACACGGTGTCCTTAAGACGATTTCGCCGTATATTACACCGTATGTGTTAGCGATCGTCTCCCAGGATACAACGGTTCGACAGTGGAGCAAACCACTTTCAGCGAACTCAAATATTCGGGATCAAACTCACCAAAGAACTGAAGAAGGAGAAGGCTGCTGCTACTGTAAAATTCGGGATGAAAATAATGAGCAGACTACCTAGGGTTTATAGATGATAATGAACCACTAGGGTTTCGGGATTAATGTGGAATTTACTTGGTTAATACGTTTTGATTTTAATAAGGAAATCCAATTAATTAGATAATAATTTCCGTTTAAAAGGATTTATTTCTAATTAAAACTGATTTTTTATTCTTAGTGATCAAGTAAGAAATCAGAATCCAATCAATTAATTCTTTCCTTATCAAAAAAACGTTGACTTAGGGAAGTGGCAAAAAGTCAACTGGACTCTCACGGTCCAATCGGAGCGGCATTCATGTACGCAGGTCGCGCCCACACACGAGTCGTGCATTCGAAGGTTCGAGGTCCATGATTTGCACCCCCCCCCCCCCCCCCCCCCCTGCGCGCGCGAGAGAGAGCCTCTATGCCACACATTGTTGATACCTCATATCACACTCTCACTTATATACTACACATAAGTGACTTCCCTAAGCAATGTGGGATTCACTTTGATCCCTACACAATGGGTTCACTTTGAGACTCAATTTCTCATTCACCCATTAACCATTTTGTGAATTTGAGTACACCATTTCAAAGCTCTCACGGAGGAGAATTCGAATCCACTTTAATCTTCCATTTCCATGGAATTAATCATACCCAAAAATTGCTCTCAAACCATGAGTTAGTCACAAAATTTCCAACATCTTCATCGTCTAATATGAGTACAGTATCCTCATCAAATAATTCTTCTATATTGAATACTTCCTCTAGGTCTTCTAAATAGTCTTCTATTTTTATAGTATTTACTTTATTATTCTTAGCTTCAGGACAATTAGGTTTGATATGCCCTATTTTTCCACATAAATAACATTTGCAATCTTTGTGATTTTTCTTTCTAAAAATTCTTTTCCCTTTTTTAAAAGCTTTTTGGATTTTTTGCTTATTATTAGCATAATTATATAATTTTCTTTTATAGGGTTTTTTATAGTTATCTTTCTTGTATTTTTTATTTTTCCTAGTTTTATTTTTATTAAATCTATCATATTTATGCTTGTATTTTCTAGTCTTTTCACAACCTAATGTAGGTACATACAAATCTACACACATTCTACTAAATTGTTGTTGTGCTTGTCTTCTAAGTTTTTCTTCATCACGTAAATCTCTAATTCTTTGTCTAACAAATTCTACAGCTGGTATTAAAGAAATTTGCCAAAATAATCCTTCTTCTTTTCTACTTTTAAACCATTCAGTTAGATCTTTATAAAGTTTTTCTCCTATTTTTCCAGGTAATTTTGGTACAAACTTCATTAATAATTCTTCATCATAAGGCCAGGTCTTCCTCTTTGACTCCAATATTTACAGAAATTATCTACATAGTAATCAAAATAGTGTAAATCACATATTTTTAATTGTTCTAAACTTCTTATAGCTCTAATCTGCTTTTGGACATCATCTACTTCTTCCATTGAAGATCCTAGAGCACATTTTCTAATTGCGTCTATAAAACTTAAGACTGTTATGTTTATCTCAATTCATCTAATTCCACTTTCTTTGTATCATCCTTTTTCATGTATTCTCTCCATCCTAAATAAATTTGTTTTTCATTATATCCTAATGTGCTTTCTAGATAAACTAATTTATATTTATAATCTACTATATTATTTAATGCTTCCATAGCATGTCTAATTAAATTTCCTTCCCATTTGCTAAATATTTTCTTCCATTCACTTGGTCTATATCCTTGTAAACTTAGGATTAATATATCCTTTGCTTCTGGTTCTTTTCTCCAGCTTTCTAATTTAGTTTTAGCTCTATAGACTCTTTCTGTGTCTTTTATATCTCTATATTGTTCTTTTGTATCTTTTATTCCTCTATTTTCTAAATATTCATCTATCCTGGGTTTAGGAAATCCTTCTGTATCCAGGACATTTGTTCCACTTCCACTACCTATTTCTAAAGTTCTAGGTTTGTCTTCTTCTCCTACAAATATTTCTTCTTCTAGATAAATCATATTTAATAAATCATTTCTTAGATGTTCAAAGTCTAATTTTTCTAATAAAATTTTATCTACATCTTTGTCCTCTAGTTCTATATTATTACAAAGTTCTTCGAATACTTCTGCCTTTAGGTAATTATTAGGATTACTAAAAATTAAATCTATTATATGCTCTCTATTAGTATTTAGGGTTTTAACTCTGTCTATGCTTTGTTCTAATCTTAGCATATTGATTTCGTCTTCGGAATCATCTTCAGTTATAGATATGTTACCTTGTTTTTTATAATTACTAAATCTTTGAAATGTTTGATCTTTATTATCAGTATAAATTTTACTACTTTCTGGTAATTCTACTAATTGAGTCTTTAATCTAGGTAATTTCCATTATAACCCTTGTAATTCGCTTGTACTAGGTCTTTTAGGAAATTGCATTTGTACATATTCACTATAAAAATGTTCAACTATGCTTTTGTTAATAAACTTGAACTTTTTATGATATTTATTATAACATCTTCCTAAAACGAATATTTTTATTCTTAAATTTTTATATTCTGCATCCATGTTAAAACCTTTTTGTTTGTATGCTTAATTTTATCTTACTACAAAATTCTTTTATGTCTATGTCTATATCAGGGAGACATCCTACTATAGCTACTTCGTTTCTAAGATCTACTTCAGTTGCTAGCTGAGCTTGTTCATGATCATTGAATCTGTCATCATAAAGATACAAATGGGCTTTAGTGTATAATCCAGCTCTAGTCTGGTTGAGTACTCCAATGATTACTACACCTAAATGCAATGCTGAGTAACCATTTTTCTTTATTTCTTTAACACTTTGAGGACTTATTAATGTAATTTCTTCTCTATTGTTAACTACTCCAATTGTAAATTCATCTTTGTATACATACAAGCTGCATTTAAAGCTATCTAATATGCCTTCTTGATATATATTCTTTTTCCTAACTTGCCTAAATCCTACTTCAAGCATTTTATTAACATCTTCCTCTTGGATTAAATCTTCTGTTTTTTCTATTATTTCTTTTCCTTTATTACTATAATTTAGGATATTTCTAACCCTACTGGCTACTGGTATTCTTAAGCTAGATGTTCTTGCTAGTTCCATTTTTGTTAAAGAGATTTACTTTTGGACCTAAAATGTCTTTAATTTCTACTTTTGGTTGGCTGGGAGAAGATTGTGCTTCTTGCTTTTTCTCTATTAGATCTATTCTTTTGACTAACCAGGCTATATGGTCTGAGTCTAATTGTTTATGTATAATTTTATTAATATTTCTTTCTAATTCTTCTATCCTTTCTAGAGCTTTAATTAATAGCTTTATTATGGTATTGCACTGTCCTTGAGTGACTGTGTTACTTTCTAAATTAAAAACTTTATCACTTATGCTTATTGGTAAATTATTGGGAGCTTCTATTGTTAATTCGTTAAGGATTGTTTCTAAATGGTTCATTCAGTAAGTCTTTTTATTTGTGATCTTAATTCTTGCTGAGTCTGCTTTATATTTTCTATTTCTAAGCTGAGGCTTTTAACTAGACTTTTTATTTCTAATTCTACTGGTTTAGGAGTTTTTTGTTCTATTAAATTAGTTAATTCTAATATTTCCTTTTTGCTAGGAAATCTTTTTATAGTATTATTAAAATCACCTAATAATTTTTTTACGTAATCTAAATTCTTTCTTAGTGTATTTATTTTACTATTTTCAAAGAAGCTTGCTAGATATGTGATATTCTTATTAGTCTTGTCTATATTTTCTTGCTAGATCTATGATATTCTTATTAGTCTTGTCTATATTTTCTTCCAAACTTTGACCTAAATTAATTATTAAGTCTACAATAAAGTTTTATTGAGTATTACTAGTTTGTGGTATGTGCTTGTATTGGTTATCTAGGTGCTCTATATTACAATTAATTTTAATATTATTTTGTAGGTTCAACTTTGTCTTTTTTAATCTAGCTATTTCTAGATCTAGGTACTCTAGTCTCTTAAAGTTCATATATAAGGCAAAATCCTTCTATATTCTGCTTTGATTCTTATGATATTTAATTCTATTAAACTTATGAGATTTCTTCTGGCTAAAATTAATTTTTCATAAATAAGCCTTTCTCCAAGTGCTTGTCTATTTTTTATCAACAAGTAATTAAAAATTAATTCTGCTTCGTAGAAGTCTAATCTTTTTAAGTATTCACTAAATTGTTCTAAGGATCCAAAAAAGTAAATATTAAGAAAACAGTTGTGCAAGTCTTGCATTAAAACTTTCTATTGCAACTTTCTCTACAGCTTTTGTCTTTAATTAAAGTTTTAAATTAGTCTAGTGTAGTATTCTATATTTATTGATTAAAGGGTTCCTTTACTACACAGTGCTTCTAAATGTATTTTCCAATGATTTTCGTGACCTTTAACTTCTTCTATTCTGTTTAGGATAGCTTGTTTTGCTTCTTTGGTCTTAGCTCTTTTTAGTCTTATTTTGTTTGTATTTATTATTCGTTGTTCTAAATTAAGAGTTTCTCTGAACCACTCTTTTCTTTGATTTATAGGAATTTCTCTATTCATCTAAGTTTTCTTTTAGGATTTTTTCTATTTTCTTTATTACGTTTTCACTATTTATCTTAATATTTTCTAAATCTAAAAGATCTTTTTCAAAAACTGGAAAACTATTTCTAGTCTGAAGATAAATCTGGTCAAAATTACTATACTGATTTTTAAGTTTTCTATCTACTATTTCTATAAACTCTAAATGTCTCTTTTTTAATGAATATAGATTTTCTAAATTATTAATTGCTAGTTCTAGTAGGGCTTGATCTATACTATTAAAGAGATTAACTATGCTCATAAAATATACTACCATATACTACTAAAGTTATAGTAAAACTAAAGTCAAACAAAGACAACTTATACAATAAATACTTCAATCAACTTATCTCAATTATTACAACAATAACAAACAAAACATATTACGGAAACTTATCTAAACTAAAGCATGCAAAAGTAATAAATACAAAGATAATAACTACAATAGCAAGTACAATATTAAAGACAATAAATATTCTAATACAATAGTAAAGATAACGACAACACAGTAACCTAACTCATGCCAGGTTAACGAAAGCATAAGAAAAATATTAAATTTGACATTTAGTCTAATCTATAAAAGAAAATTATATAATTATGCTAATAATAAGCAAAAAATCCAAGATAATTGATCATAAATACAGAATCCGACAACCGTATAAAGAAATTAGAATACACCAACCTAGCTCTTCGGTATGTTTTTCCCAACAATTTTGGCTGGTGCTGTACGCGCGCAGAAGATTTCCTGGCTTACCAGGGACAGCACCTTTGATCATCACAACATGGAGATCGTTGTCAATTTTTACAATCTTGAGCTTTCTGATCTTCCTTTTTGTTCCTCCCATCCTCCCAGGCATCTTCTTCCCCTTGTATACACGACCGGGTGTTGTTCCAGCACCAATAGATCCCAAAGCTCTATGACTCTTAGAACCGTGTGTCATTGGACCCCTTTTGAAATTGTGCCTTTTAATTCCACCTGCAGAAAATTGTTAAAAGAAAGCAAGAAGGGAAAAATCAGAGACCAACTCAGAAGGAATTCAAAACTACCAAAACATACTCTTCATCAAAATTAATAAGCTATAACTAATCAGCTGTGGAACAAAAGAACACGAATGTAAGATAGCGACTGACATACTATGGATAGTTACATTGACATCCTATCGAGGACCATTTTGTAAAGCAACTGAAACTACGGTAAGTTGTTGCTATGCGACTCATCGATATTTCATTACAACATTAAGCATATAACAGTGGGGCACTTCATGATTACACAACACAATCACACTTGAGTCATTACCAAGAGATACAGATACACAATTTACTAACAACAGCATTTTAGACAATAAAAAATGTGTTTTTATGCAATTCACTAAACCAACTTAGGGAACAAGAGTTTTTCTCAAAATGATACCAAGGTTATAAAACAATAAACACGGCAAGCACGGTGACAAGGTGGTTGCTTCTCAACTTTTTTTACATCCAAGATTCAGTTTTCATAGTCAATGTTGATAAATTCAGAACAAGATAACAAAATCACTAATCGTGCCTATAATTACCCACATCCAATGATAAAAGATTTTTCAGAGAAAACTGAAATTCTAAACAATCTCCTACTCCAAAACCACACCAAACATCCAACATCAAAATCTGAACAATTTCATACAACATATCTCCCAAAATCACCCTACAATGCTAAAATTTGTCCTAAGCTTCCAACACAACAATCCACTGTAAATTACTACACAAATCATCAAGCATGTTACAACAAAGACAACAAGTGAGAAGAATACCTTGAAAACCCTTGCCAATAGTAGTCCCAGAAACATCAACAATATCACCCTCCTTAAAAAGTTCTTCAAAATTCAACTTCTGGCCAGTCTCAAACCCTTCAAGAGACTGCAACCTGAACTCCTGCAGATGTCTCAATGGTATAACCCCAGACTTCTCCAAGTGACCCATCTCCGGTTTTGTCAACTTCCTGTCCCTCACTCTCCTGTAACCCACCTGGACCGCGTCGTAGCCGTCAGTGGCATCTGTCTTGATCTGGGTCACAATGTTCCCTTCTCGAAACCCAACCACAGTTACTGGAACCACTGTACCGTTGGGTTCGAAGTAGGACATCATCCCAAGTTTTGTTCCCATGACACCCACTCCTGCCTCGATGCTCATGGATACTATGTGGATTGCGGTTCTCTTTGTGTTGTTGGTGAAAATGAGTGGTTTTTTGGTGGTGAAAAGAAGAGAGGTTTTGGTGGGGTGGAGGAAGGAGCATTTGAGA
Organism: Acer saccharum; assembly: GCA_030490815.1. Taxonomy (NCBI): domain Eukaryota; kingdom Viridiplantae; phylum Streptophyta; class Magnoliopsida; order Sapindales; family Sapindaceae; genus Acer; species Acer saccharum. The sequence goes on from CM059867.1 coordinate 37,652,436, forward strand.
GATGGGATTGGAGAAGAAGATGACCAAGTTGGGCAATGCCCAATTGGTGTCAAAGTGGAGATTGACATTTGCTTCAATTTGTTGCTTCTTCTTCTTTGTTGTTGGTTTCAGTGACTATTCTGTGTTGTGTGTATATCAACAAGACATTGAGTTTCAGAGAGATGGAGTCGTTTTCTGCTTATCCTTATGAGAGTGGCAATCTAGTGAGGTTCGGACTGCTACCTCTTCGTGGGTATCATAATTTCTATTCTAATTAAGTGTCCCTTCGGAAGCTTGTCAACCGGCTCATTTCAAAAAACTTTGCTTTGATTGGTTGTCACTTTGTAGAGGTTTTAGATGATTAAAAAAATATGTTTTACACCTACTTTGAGAAGCTCAAATTTAAGGCTTTTCCAACTAGACTTTTTTGAACTTTTTTTTAACAACACAATAATGTCTAATACAACTAGTGTTGACTGTGGTTCGGTTCGGTTCCGATTCCAAGGGAAACCAGAACCGGAACAGAACCAACTAAAGGAAAGTTTAGATTCCTATTCACCTGGTTCCGGTGGTTCGGTTCCCTTATATATATATATATATATATATATATATATATACGGTCTTTCTATTATCAGTTCGAACTGATAAAAGTTATATCAGTTCCTTGTATGTGGGCCACTGGATTTAAATACTTTGACTGACAAGTGCATACAGCCAAGTCAAAGTATTTAAATCCAGTGGCCCACATGCAAGGAACTGATATAACTTTTTTCAGTTCGAACTGATAATAGAATTTCTGTATATATATATATATATATATATATATATATATATTATACACTAACAAAAAAATTATTTGACACATAAATGCAATTTATCGGGTAACCCGAAATTAAAATAAAATAAATATATGAAAAACTAAAAAAACAAATTGAAATAAAACTAAAATTTAAATTGGTCTTGCACTTATTTTTACCACAAGTAAGTTGTCTACGTATCCTCTTGGGGTTTAGAGGATTCAAATGCCACATAGTTCTCTTACATTTTATTGTTGGTTTGGTAATGTGAGTTGGGACTGTAACTAATCACTGTCATTCGTTCCAGTGGTATGCTCATCGTCAAAGAAATCATAGAGTACTTCTTGATCGATTTCTTATTGTCTGTTTTGCGTCTTGGTCCAATCATCAAGACAAACTTGGAATTGAATTGATTTCGAACTCAAAAGCGAACGTCTTTCGTCCAGAATATTTCCACTGGCACTAAACTCTTGTTCCACAACCAGGTAGAAACCAGTGTTGCAAGAATTTGTTTGCCTATAATAGCCAAGATTGGAAAGTGCTTTGCATGCTCCCTCCACCAATGTAGGATATCAAATTTATCAAAATCACCATCTCCCATAAACTCAAAATAGGTACTTAGATAAGTGTCAACCTCGGAATGCGGGGTCGAGCTTGATAAAAAAGAACCTCGTAATTTTTTGGTTTTTGGGGATAACATTTGATACCCTAACCCCATCAATCCAAAGGATGGAGTATGAGATACCGTTTGAGTTTGTGGAACATCAACGTATGATGCTCTCGTGAAAAATGCCACGTGGAATTTGGTTCCTTCTCATCCGTCTCAAAATGTGGTAGGTTATAAATGGATTTTTTGGATCAAGTGGAACCTTGATGGTTCTGTGGCTAGGTACAAAGCTCGACTTGTGGCAAAAGGCTTTCATCAATGCCCCGGTGTCGACTTTCATGACACTTTCAGTCCTGTGGTAAAACTAGTCACGATTCGACTTATTCTAACAATTGCTATTGCTAATGGCTGGCCTCTGCGCCAACTCGATGTCAATAATGCTTTTTTGCAGGGAATACTCACTAATGATGTATACATGGTGCAACCGCCCGATTTCATTAATTCCACCAAACTGCAGCATGTGTGCAAGCTACGAAAGGCGATCTATGGTCTCTGTCAGGCTCGTACCTTTTTATTGGCTGCCGGATTCATTAATTCTAAATGTGATGCTTCGCTCTTCATTCGTCACCGCTCTAGACACACACTGTATCTCCTCGTCTATGTTGACGACATAATTGTCACTGGCTCTTCAGACTCCCAGGTCCATGATTTTATCGCCACCTTGGCTCATCGTTCTCCCTGAAAGATCTTGGTCAACTTTCCTTCTTCCTTGGAGTTGAAGCCCACTGTTCTCCACGTGGCCTCTACCTCTATCAGCAACAGTACATCCGTGATCTCCTTGTCAAGTCTAATATGCTTGACGCAAAGCCCGTTTCTACTCCACTCTTACTCACTGAATCATTGAAACTAAATAATGGTAGTTCGCCCACTGTTGCGACTCAGTACAGGCAGGTCCTCGGTTCACTGCAATACCTATCACTAACTCGTCCAGACGTCTCATTTACAGTGAACAAGCTCTCCCAGTTTATGCATCGACCAACCACAAATCATTGGAATGCCGTCAAGCATGTACTCAAGTACCTTAGGGGCACTCTAGATTACGGACTGCACCTTTTCCGCAACTCTCTACTTCGCCTTCATGCCTTCACTGATGCAGATTGGGCGGGTGATCCTAATGATTGCCGTTCCACGACGGCCTATATTATGTTCCTTGGTTCCACACCCATTAGCTGGAGTTCCAAAAAGCAACACACAGTTGCACAATCATCCACTGAAGCAGAATATCAAGCCATTGCCTCAGCAGCTGCAGAACTCAACTGGATCGGTCATCTCCTCCATGAACTTCGAATACAAGTATCTGCTCCTCCTGTCATCTACTGCGACAATGTAGGTGCCACATATGTCTGCGCAAATCCCATCTTCCACAGCCACATGAAACATGTTGTCATTGATTTTTTTTTTTGTTCGGGATCAAGTAGCTCCATCAACTACGTGTAGCACATGTAAATACGAATGATCAGCTAGCTGACTCCCTCACCAAAGCTCTCTCTCGCAAACATTTCCAAGATCATCGGTCCAAGATAGGCGTCCTCGCCAGAAGCTCTATCTTGCGGGGGCATATTAGCAGTAGAGACTCACAAGGCAACAACTAGCTCAATTACAATTGTTACCGTGTACAAATAGGATACTATATAGTTAGTTTGTATCTATCTTGTATCTATTGTAATTCATATCAGACCCTATTGTATTAGGTATAAATACCTTGAATAATGAATGAAAACGTATTGCATTATTCACACATAACTATCTTAAATTTATTAATGCAACTGTTATCAATCATGCCAAGATCACATTACATTACACACTACTTAGCTAGCTCTACTTTGTTGCAACTTTCTTAAGTTTGAGCGTCTAGGCTTTGACTTTACAAAACTATTGTGCTTTACACATTTTTGTACTCGAAATTCTTTGAGTACTTTACATTACTCTTAAGGCCTTTAGTGCTTTTCTTATTTTCTTTTCTCTTTTCTTTTCTTTCTTTTCTTAGCACTTTTACATTTGAAGCCTTTTTGCTTTGCACAATTACAAACTTTTGCCAAAGTACATATGAGAGCTTCTCCTTTTGACTAACACAACTAAACATCCTAACATGATTGACAACAAGGGTAAGGTGTGTTTAAGTTATATGGTTATATGGTGATGTTGTGGGTGATAGAATGAAAGTACACACAATAGGGATATGGGCTGTGTTGATTAGGCTATTTTGGTAGTTAATGCACACACATTACCTAAAATCCTTTCTACAAGTCCATCTATCAAGGGAATGTGAATCTCTGTCAAGCAGTCCACTTAGATTAATGCATGTTCTATGGCAAATGATGCTCATGAAGTGAAAAGTGTTTAGTATTTGAAAAATTGTTTTCCCTCATAAATACATGCTTTTTAGGCTTGTGTTTGTGAAACTTTCAAAGGGAAATCTCCACTATTAGAACAAAGCGTTTGAGCACCGAGTCCCCTCAAGATATGTACTGAACCACAAATGCTATTATATATAATGGCCATATATAAGAAGAATGTCTCAAATTAAAATAAACAACAAATAAAATGGATAAGAACGTAGTGTGCAGCCAGATATTTAATACTTTTGTTCATTTATCGATTATATTAGTATATTTGGGTATGGGTTAGAGACCCATTATACACCCAAGTGGACCAAGATCATAAGCAATACATGGAGAGCCCAAATCCATGTACACCAAGCCCATGCCCAAACCCATGCATTATTATAACTGCATGAGCAGTTTTTTATGAGTGTTAATGCATCAGTTGTAGTAACCGACAAACATACAACAAAATAACTGCTGTATGTGTGTATTGTATGGGACGTCTAGCAACTCTGTGAATGCAATGCAAGGCATTGTGTGTGCAAGACAGAATGTACAATAGAGAGGGTGTAAAGTGTAAACATTAACGTATGTGCAGGCAACAAACAAAGCAAATATACATGTGTGCTTGTATGTAGACAGACAGAGAAACACAAAAGAGAGAGATGTGGAAAGAATCTTTGGAGAATTTTCTCCCATCCAACATCAGAGTGTGGGTATATTCATTATGATCAGAGGGGACTTTCCAATCCCGTGATCGTCCTCCGACCGGTGATACGATCCCAGGTGTTCAATCCGTTTCCGCTGTAGAGATTCGGATTCCGTATGGTGAACGGTAATGATCCGAATTTGTTTTGTTTATCTTTAGAATAATCATCATTGGTATCAGAGCACATGTTTGAGATTGTATTCTAGTAGAAGAATGCCATGTTAGAATGTTTGTTTATTTTCTTTTTTGTAGAACAATAAATGAACACTAATGGCATCACACACATGCAAGTGTTTAATTTCGTTTTTCTGGAATATATGTACGCATATACATGTAATATGATGTTCTGGAAATGCATATTATGTATAAACTTCAAAATTTGGAGAATTTTTGAAGAATGAAAGTTATGAAACCCGTAACTTTGTAGGGTCCAAAACTCATTGTCATTTTTTTTTTTATTTCTCTGCGATCATGGTACCATTAGATAGAGCCTTCCAAGAGCTTTCCAACGATAGGTCATATGCATAATTTGGATAAGAAACGAGGGAGAAAAACGCTTTCGAATATTTCTGTTGAAGATTAAAATCTGAAAAAGAAAATTTGAGTTTGAATTTGGGTGAAGAACATGTTCAACGCACCAATAAGCGGAGAGTGCGTTTCACCCCTACTCCAAACGTCAATATTAAGGGCATAAATTGAATTATAATTAAATTTGGAGTCGGATGGTGGCGTTCCTGAGATCGGGAAATTCCGGGAAGGCTGCAAGTGGAGTACACTCTCCTCTAGAGCGAGTGGGATATGCCCATAACAGACCTAAGTGGTTCTGTTGTTGCCATGTGGCGGGTCAAGGACCAGACATGTGGCACAATGGGTAAAGCTTAAAAAGTGGTCCTACCATATTGCGACACATGGCAGTGTTTTGTCAAAATATCACACATGGACCATTCCCATTTTGACACGTGGCAGAGACGTGTTAAGGAGTTAACCGTCAACGGTTTTCGGTGATAGACTGGACACCTGCCACGTCATCACCGGTCGGACCAGTTTCCGGTGCCGGTGAAGATTTTCCGACGAAATTTTTTTTTTTTTTAATTTTAATTTTTCTTTATATTTATTTATTAATTCCATTAATTCGTTTCGCTCCAATGGGAGCTAAATTAAAGCCCTACAAATCCCGAATGCGGTTTCCAACTTTTGGTTTCCGATGTGGTTTCCAATGATGATTTTCGACACGGATTTCGATGATGGATTCCGACATGGTTTCCAATAATTTTTTTTTTTTGGAGATGGATTTAGACGTGGTTTTCGATGATGGTTTTCGGCTTGACTTCGGATGATGGTTTCCAGGACGGATTTCAGTGATGGTTTCCGATTGTGGATTTTCCTTCAATGGTTTTCGATATGGTTTCTGGTTGTGGATTTTCCGTCAAAAGTTTCCAAAGTGGTTTCCAGTTGTGGATTTTCCAGTGACGGTTTCCTAAGTGGTTTCCGGTTACTGATTTTCTGGTAAAGGTTTCCGAAGTGGGTTTCGGTTACGAATTTTCGGTAAAGGTTTCCGAAGTGGTTTTCGGTTACGAATTTTTTGACAAAGGTTTTCGAAGTGGTTTCCAGTTGTGGATTTTCCAGTGACGATTTCCTAAGTGGTTTCCGGTTACGGATTTTTAGGCAAAGGTTTTCGAACTGATTTCCGGTTATGAATTTTTTCGGCAAAGGTTTCCGAAGTGGTTTCCGATTACAGATTTTCCTGTAAAAGTTTCCAAAGTGGTTTCCAGTTGTGGATTTTCCAGTGACGATTTCCTAAGTGGTTTCGGGTTACTGATTTTCCAGTAAAGGTTTCCAAAGTGGTTTTCGGTTACGAATTTTCCGGTAAAGGTTTTCGAAGTGGTTTTCGGTTACGTATTTTCCAGTGACGGTTTTCAAAGCGGTTTCTGGTTGTGGATTTTCCCGCGATGTTTTTTTTGAAGTAGTTCCTGAATGCTATTTTCGACTACGGTTTCCTATGTGGTTCCCAATGATAGATTTTGACACAGATTCCGTTGACGGTTTCTGTTGTGTTTTCTGGTTACGTTTTTCAACACGGTTTCCAGTGTAGTTTCCAATTACTGTTTTTGGTACGGATTCCAATGATGGTTTCTAGTGGCATTTTCGACCACCGTGGAATTTTCCAGTAGGAATTTTTGGTACCCTTTTTCTAATGGTCATGGAATTTTCCTGTGAAAATTTTGATCACCAGAATTTAGCTTCAGTGGGAGATATATGGAAATACCTTCGATTAAAATTCTCCGTCTAATTAATTATGCAATCGGGAATTTAAAAAAAAATTTCATTAGAATGTACATTGGAAATGTACAGTGTTATTAAAAGACAAAAATTTCTAAGTGTCTTAGAAAATTTTAGAATAAATTTGCATCTTCTCATATGTCTTAATGGAGAAGATTTTATGAATCTTATTAATGACATATAGCCGTAGTCAATTTGGACTCGTGCTTTTTATGTGGAGAGATGCAGTGGATAGTCTTTTAATGAAATTTCCCGAAGAGTTAATAGATCTATAAAGTTGGAAAAGCTAGAGTAAGGTATCACGATGTATTTGGGTCAAATAGCGTATGAACTAGAAATCGTAGAGGAGCGCCACATTCTTGGGAATGTGAGGCGATCTACTACATCCGCAATGAATATTCATAGAGCTAGGCACATGAGTTATTGCACATGCGATAGAGGACCAATTTTCTCATGGCTGTTAAATGAGTTGTGAAGACTTAAAAGTCTTTCTCAGTAGTGATCAATATGAATATGAGAAGTAAGAATGAATAGTATGCAAAGCCCCATATTTTAGAAAGCATTAATATTTTATAAATCTTTCTCTAGTAAATATTTTTGGTTTATTTACTTTGTAGTAATAATCGGTTTGACCTATCAAATGTTTCTAGGGACTTATGCATTGTATTCTTCTATTATTAATGATCACCTGTTTTTTTGGGAATTCTAAATTGTTGAGTACAATATTAGAATTAGAATTTTGCGCAAAGTACTGAATTTATGATGATTGAATTTTTGGAAACAGAAGATGATTAGACGCTTGACGACCTTTTCGATTCTGTACCTTAAATTATTTTATCATATTTTCGGTTTGTGTTTGCAGCAAAATTAAATGTGTGTATTTTTTGGAAGTTAATATGCTTGCATAGTAGATTGTATGTCTCTACATAGATTAGCATAAGATATAGATTATATATCTAAAATATTGTGGCTAATTAGTAAGTGATAAACTAAATCGTGTAATCTAGGGAATAGATACAATAAGATTTAGTGTACTTTAAAGAGTAAGAAGCTCTTGAGACTATAACATGAATCATGATTGAACCTCGGCATAGTACTTATTTGCTCGACATACAAGATGTGGAGGCTTATCAAGCTACAAGTTAAATTACTCACATATTGTGGAGTATCTTAAATAGTAGCCTCACATGTATGTTTTTACAAGTACAATAGGATTTAAATAAAGTGGTTTACCTTTCAGATTTTGGCTTGAAGGGAAATTTTAGTAGTATTTTGAGTACTAAAATTTTAGTTGGTACGGTATCAAGTTTTTAGTACTTATAAGAAGCACCAAAATTAGTGGCAGCCTCCAATAAGGATATAAAACATGATACACCAATTAAACGATTTGATCACGTTTGATAGTTGGAATATATAAAAATTAATCTGACACGTATTGATCGCGTCATTTCGGTAGTAGAAGATGAGCGCTTAAAAAGGCGGCTTAGGCTTTTAGCCAATTTTATATGAAAAATTCCAACTTGTACAAGACTTTTAGTTTTGAGCATATTAGTGGAAATAGATATTTCCAAAAGGGGAAGAAAATCTTGTCATAGCCACTTAATCTTAGATTGAAATATGCCAGAAGTTGAGGGATAACAAATTGAGGAAGGACAAAACTAAAATAACTTGTTACAATTGTGACAAGCTGGGTCTTTTTCACTCGTGAATGCATAGAGTCGAAAAGCGTAAAACCCAAAATCCAAGAATTTGTTAAGTTATGCTAAAGTTTATGGCTAGGTATTTTCCTTCTAAATCTCGTTCTTTGTGAACGATGGATAAGTGAAGATATACCATCCAATAAGAAACTGTAAAGCATACGTTGAGTAAAGTTAGATTATTAGAAGCAAGATGTATATGTGTTAGAACAATTTTTAGAGTTAAATACCTACAAACTGGGTTTGCATGGTAGCCTAAATTTATACTCCATGATGTTCTAATATACACTTGAGATCTAACTGGGTTTTAGTGTCCGCGGTTGTCCTCATTGATTTGGGTTATTGTTAATAATCATGATGGTTGTATGAATATTATTTTAGCAAATTATATTCATATGATACTTAATAGTTGAATAATGGTTTCATGATATTATACGTCAGTTTGGACGGTTATAATTATATTTGTTTTTCAATCATTGAAATGGTGATGATGCTGATATTTTGGCATGTTAAATTAAGTCTTGTTGGACTAGATAGAATGAGTATATCAGTCAAAAAGGACTAATTGGACTTATTTATCTAAAAAGTCATGCAAATTATCTAGCAAGAAAAACAATTAGAAAACCATTCAGTAAGGAACTAGGTTATGAATTCCATTGTAACTAATTCATTAAAACATTTGTGATTGAATGAGTGTAAAGGCTAGACATGAAATTTTAATATCTAGTTACGTTCATTGATATCTTTAGATGTCTCGATCATGTCTATTTGATCTGCCATAAAACGAAAGCATTGGATTGCATTAAATTTTTGGTTGATGATCAAATTAGATAATAAACTTTTGAGTTTATAGAGCAAAGAGGACATAAATATCTTTCTGAATGGTTCAAGGAATTGTTTAACGAGAAAGATATAGAAAGATATTTATTTATTCCTAAAACTCTACAGCAAATTAGTGTAGCGGAAATAAGGAATAAAATACTATTGAAATGGTTAAGTCTGTGATGGCGCAAGTAAATTTTTAATATCTTACTAGAAGATAACTTAATTGATTACTGCCAACTTAATCATGTTCCACTAGATCAGACACTTCAACACCTTATGAATTATGGACAGGTAGGTAGCCTGGTCTGACTAATCTATAACCTTGGGGGTATGCAGGCTATATTTATTATCCATCTCATAGAATTGAGAAACTGAATGTAAGAAAAGAATTGTATCTTTGTTTGATACTCTGTGCATTCCAAAGGATTAAATAAACGATGGTGTACAATTAGATAGAAGTGTGACTGAATTAGAATCACAAGATGTCATTATTAGAGAATGAATTTCTTAGTAGAAGCGAGTTTGATATAGATATCTGATTTTAGGAATTGGATGATCTGTATTAATACGCGAGTGGTGATAAATCAAAATCTAACTTGATCCTCCATTCCTAGTGGGAGTGGAATTTTACATGGATCCTCCATCCTGAGTGGGAATGGAAGTCTACACTCTAGTGGGAGTATAAATCCGCATGGGTCTTTCATCCCTAGTGAGAGTGAAACAGTTGTTGAATCAGCTACAGTGATAATTTACCAACTCGTTGAAATAATCGTAAAATTATCCCATGACATCTTTCGGAGATTAAAAGGGAAGATTTAATGATTACTTTGCTTGATAGTGATGAGCCAATGATTTTTATAATTAAGCTATCACTTCTATCTACTAAGTAAATATATGAATGAAGGCAATGGAAGGGGAGATGGAATCTAGAAAAGTGATCATGTCCGGGACTTGATTCACTTACCGCCTGGTCATTAGACCATTGTGAACATATGGGTTTCACATATCGTACGTAAGGCGGAAAGGTACTATTGAGAGGTATAGGGCGCAATTAGTCGCAAATGAAGAAACTTATTCTCTGGAAGTAAAGTTTTCTTCTATATGCCTTATTTTAGCACTAGTCACATATATGAACCTAAAAAATTACATCAGATGGATGTAATGATGGTACTTCTCTACAGAGAACTAGAGGAAGAGATTTACATAGAACATCCTGTATATTTCGTTTCAAAAGACCAAAGAGCGCACAAGTGTGCTTGCTTTTTTAATGTACTGTTTGAAACGATCCTCTAGAAAGTGGTATCTTTGATTTCATCAAGTTATAATGTCTTACAGATTATTGATGACTAAAGATAGCTATGGTAAGTACACTATAAAGGTTGAAGATAATTTTTTATATTATCTATATCTGTGGACTATATATTTTGGCTAGAAATAATGAAAAGTTTGTAAAACCATAATGAAATGGTAATTCTCAAGTTTTATTGAGATTTTATATGAGCAACATGGCTATATATATATATATATATATATATTAGGAGTGAGAGTTGATTCAAAATGAGCAATTTCAAGCTCATATATACTCCTATTATGAAATCACAAACTCTTAGTCTCATTATGTACCCTGAAACTCCATAACATCAAGGTATTGATGACAAGTTCCTCATGTTAGTATCATACAAAGTCTCATATACATTGTGATATGTACAAAGTCTATAATTAGTTACGCCATAAGATTGGTGAATGTGCACCAATATAATCCTAGATTACAACATTGAGATGTTATCAAGAGGATTATGACATACCTTGAAAGTGCGGCTAACTACTTAGTGTACATTGTGATATGTACAAGGCCCAATAGAAATTATGCCACAAGATTAGTGAATGTATACCAATATAATCCTATATTGACAGGATTGTGACATAACTTTAATAGTAAAGAAATTACTATTTATGCTAACATATTTACACACATAATGTAATAGAAATATGTCGTCAGGTTGAGACCGGCATTCTTCCACGTGCGGTCGCCTCAGTTGCAGAGATAGCAGGCTGAGATGAGACACATATATATTAGAGAATATGTATGATATATTCTCGCGGAGCTAATGTATATGAATTTGTCGCCTTGATTAGGTCAAGATGAGGTTCACTATAAATATATCAATATATTTTAGAACCGATCATGATAGGACCCTACTATCATTGATACCTGATCAAGCCAGATGTAAGGTCTTAATGTGGCGCCGGAGAAAGGCGAGCTTTTAAGAACTCAGGTTAGTCACGAGAGTTGTGACTGGACTAAGATCTGTACAGTGAATAATATAAAGACATATGCATTCTTATTTAGAATGAAATTCACTGTAACACGCGTTTCATACCGTGTGTGCTATAAGTGACCGATATGGAAAATGAGAGAATGAATCCCTGCTTCTTCATTGTGTAAGTTCCACTGAAGTTTTATATAAACTTCAAATGGTGTCCTCATAACCATTCACTCTATCTTAAAGTGACAGAATAATGTTAGCACTTTTAGCGTGTTATTTCTATGGCTATGATAATTCAGCCTATGGGGCACGTCTAAGGTAGCAGTTGTTCTGGAGACCGAGAGATAAAGATGGAATGGGAAGATTTAATGAATTTTTATCTGACTTATGTATTCACTGGCCGGCCAATTGTATTTGGATATACAATTGTGAATACATGAAATGTGATAAAGTCAAGCATAGCTTTTTTTTTAGGGATTAAGTATGCTTTGGACTGATAAAAAATTATAAAATTAAATCTAGGATACAACAATGAACAATGTTATCTCTTGTAAATAGAGAATTTACAATTGAAATTTGAGATTGTTAGCTCCCTTTTATATACATTGATTGTTCATAGGTCACACAATGCATTTATCCGTATGAACACTTTGTTGATGATAATGATGATATTACTTGTGTTTTTAAAGTCTCAAAGACTTCTCTGTATGTATCACATCTTACGCCATCTTAGGGGAATGGTATATGTTGATTATTATTGGTGCACACATGATAGGCTTGTGGTAAAATTGTGTTAGCCCCACTTGTACGAGTGGGAGATGTTAGTATATTTGGATATGGGTTAGAGACCCATTATACACCCAAGTGGACCAAGATCATAAGCAATACATGGAGAGCCCAAATCCATGTACACCAAGCCCATGCCCAAACCCATGCATTATTATAACTGCATGAGCAGTTTTTTATGAGTGTTAATGCATCAGTTGTAGTAACTGACAAACATACAACAAAATAACTACTGTATGTGTGTATTGTATGGGACGTCTAGCAACTCTGTGAATGCAATGCAAGGCATTGTGTGTGCAAGACAGAATGTGCAATAGAGAGGGTGTAAAGTGTAAACATTAACGTATGTGCAGGCAACAAACAGAGCAAATGTACATGTGTGCTTGTATGTAGACAGACAGAGAAACACAAAAGAGAGAGATGTGGAGAGAATCTTTGGAGAATTTTCTCCCATCCAACATCAGAGTGTGGGTATATGCATTGTGATCAGAGGGGACTTTCCGATCCCGTGATCGTCCTCCGACCGGTGATACGATCCCAGGTGTTCGATCCGCTTCCATTGTAGAGATTCGGATTCCGTATGGTGAACGGTAATGATCCGAATTTGTTTTGTTTATCTTTAGAATAATCATCAGATTATTATTACGACTATATAGAATCGAATAGAAAACATAAAGAGTTTATTAGTTATACAATCTGATTGTTCAAGGTTATATAGGTGTAATTTTAAATAACCAATTAAATGTGTGATACGGTTATAATTAAAAGGTTATCTCAACACAGAATAATAAAATTTAGTTTAAATCTCAAACAATTGGGAATTGATTGTGCACTTCGCTGTATTGTAAATGCATGATTGTGCTTTCAATAATGGAATGGTTGAAAAGGTTCTAGAATGGCCTTAACTATTGTGGAGGACTATTTTTGGATGGAATCATATCCTCCGTGTGTGGAGCGGTGTGTCCAGGATGGTTGTCCTGGGTTGTTTGTGTTGTTTGGTTCTTGTTTTAATGAAATTTTCCTTCAAAAAAAAAGAAAAAAAAACGTCGATCTTACAAAACCTGGAAGGAACACAAGAGGAGCTCACACTAGAATATAGAGAATTAAAGAATCACTGGCAGAGATACTGCTTCGATGAAATAATGCACAAGAGGAGATGAAAAGAGTGGTAGAGAAGAAGAATGATTAGACCAATTCTGACTGCATCATCAGAATTCAAATAAAATCGGTGGTTTTTAAACCATCAACATTTTACTGATCTGGCTATATGGTTTTTATAGAATCAAATCAACCTGATGTTGATTAGCACACTCCAAGTTTGAAGATCAACAACATAAATTACAAAACCAAACAATAACTTTTAAAATATTATGAACCAATTCAACTGCATGACTACTAGTTCACTTCCACTTATGAACAAACACAAATTAAATTAAACCACATCCAAAGTTTATCCGAAAGGGAATTGAAACCTAGAAACCCCAACCGAGGCTGAGATATCAAGGGGCCCGTTTACTAATTAGGAATCCCAATGAAGGATGAAGAACTTAATTCTTGATTATTTATTATATAGGTTTTCCTAAAAATTGTTAGGGATCAACTTATATAAACCCTACACACAAATCCGGAATTAAGTTCCCTTTCCTGATTCCCTTTACAATGAAAGTAATTGATTCCCTTTGATTTTCATTCCTCGTTAGTAAACTCCACCCATGTATATTTTTTATGGAGTCAAGTTATCTTTTGGCCTAAGAATGGCACCTTTGATTATAAGCCCCTTTTTCCAATGTCCTCCATGTTGGTAAATATCAAAACACACTTCTCTTGTTTCTCTACCATCAGTAAGGAAGTTGCCAACATTGAGCTCTATCCATTCTCCTCTGGGTTTCTCCAGAAGGCTAACTTGGCGATCTTGAACTTCTTCACCTGGAAGCGACAGTCTAAGAGTGACCGGCAGTTCCCACCCAGATGCCCCCTTTGTCAACTTCACCACATACACTACTTGATAAACAATCCCTGGCGACAGGTCTGATATCTTGAACTTCCCTCTCACATCCAGCCAACAAACATGGGAGAGTTTTGCCACTTCAATGTTATCATCACTGCAAGTTCAAAGATATGTATTACAATGGTGTGGAACTGGTAGTGGTATAGCCAATAGAGCATTTGGGAGTATTTTTGAAAATTTGTTCGTTTCGAAAAGCATTTGATTGTACTCGATCAAATGCATGCAGTTTCTTCAACAGAAATAATGATTCGTAGTTTGGACTTGTAAAGTTGTATATATAGTTGTGAAATAATTAATTTTGCTTAGAAAACAATATTAATTCATGTCATCACCTTGTTTCTTTGAAGCAATTCCATATCCAATGTTGAGTGCCACCCCAAGTGATATAGAGTGACCTTGCATACAGCATGAAACAATGGCAACCAGACTTGTTATCAATCCATGTTTTCTGCATAATATCATTATTAACAACAAAGCAAAACAATCAGCTCATAGTAGAAAGCACTTTGTTGCCTTCACATATACAATTTCAAAAAATAACACATTCAAACCAATTTCTAAATTATATTTGTATATTTCTAAAGACAGACAGAGAGAGAGAGAGAGAGAGAGAGAGAGAGACCTTCCTCTTGTGTTCAAGGAAACCTTGGCTACTTTTGTTTGTTGATGCTGCCACTGCCTTCAACTTCATTGAACGAATGAATGATACCAATGCTCTCTGGACACCCAGGAAGAATTTGTTCATATATATAAAAAATTTCAAAACGTGTCCCTATAGTTTTGTAATATTTAAAAATTTGTTTTAGGGATTTAATCATTTTCCCCCCTACTGTTTACAATATTTGAAAGGTGAGGACAGGGTTTCTCAATTTTAGAAAGGTGACCCCCCCAGAACAGACTTATTTAACAAACACCCCATCTGTCAAAAAAATCATCAACGGTGAGGGTTGACTGTTACTTGAGAGGGCAATATAGTAAATGACTTGAGAGGGAAAAATGTGTGGTCCCAAATCCACCCCATTTAAAAATAATAATAATAATAATAATAATATCAATAATATCATCAATTCTTCTTCTCTCAACCACGATTACATCATCTTCAATTTTTCTTCTCTCATCATCAATTCTTCTTTTCTCCACCACGACCACATCAACTTCAATTCTTCTTCTCCCTTCATCAATTCTTCTTCTCTCCACCACGACCACATCATCTTCAATTCTTCTTCTGCACCGATGTATCTCTCTCTCTCTCTCTCGAATCCACACACATTTTCTCTCTAAAACCTCTCGCAAATCCACTCACTTTGGTGCCGATTTGAGGTTTCTGATTTGGGGTTTGGGGTTTTTGATTTGGGGGTGTGGTGGTGTATTTCTGGGGTTTGGTTCGGTTGAAGGTTTGATTGTGTATTGATTTATGGGATTTTGATTTGGTGTGTCTGGGAGAGAAAATAGTTTCTGGGGTTTTGATTTGGTTTGACACAGGTTAGGATATTATCATTTTTTTTTAGAGAGACAGTAGCAATAGAGAGATCGAGAGACAGCTGTTACAGTCTTACAGAGGTAGTGGGGTCTTGTGGTAGGGTCTCTTCATGAATTTTTGTGGGTTATCTCAACAACAATTGATAGATGCTTGTTGATTTTTCATGGAGATTATTGTTTGTTGCTGTCACAATTGATGATGGGTGTGTTCTTGACTTGATAGTCGGTGATGATGGTTGTGGTTTGGTGATGATTTTTTGTTTTTGAAATTTTTTTATAAAGAGATGGATTTGTGGAGATCCAACCTTGGACTTCCACCAAATCCACAATTTTCTTTTGTTTTTAAATTCTTTTCAATTAATTTTGTTTTTAATTTCTTTTATTATTATTATTATTATTATTGTTATTAATTTTTTTTAATTTTTTTGTTTTTAATTTTTTAAAAAATTTTTAATTTAAATAAAAAAAAATCTCCACCGTTTATCTTTGAGATGGACGGTGGAGATCAATCTTTTTTTTTTTTTAATTTTTTTCTTTTTTTTTAATATTTTTATTATTATTATTATTATTATTAATTTTTTTAAATTTTAAATAAAAAAATATCTATACTGTTTATTTTTTAGATGTACGGTGGAGATCAATCTTTTGTTTTTAATTTTTGAAATTTTTTTAATATATTATTAGGGAAAAGATCGTTTTTTAATTATGATTTTTTATTTTCATTTTAATTTTTTTTTCTTTAAGGCAATGGAGGGCAAAATCGTCTTTTAACCCACTGTATTAGTTTTTCCGTTTAAAAAGTTAACAGAAGGGAGTGTTTGAATATTATTTTCATTTTAGGGGGTAGACCGGCAATTTTCGGAAAATCCTATCCTCACTTTAATAATAGGGTAAAGGTTACGGAGACAAAACGATCTTTTCCCTTTGTTTTAAATGCTAGTGTAGAATAATCAAACTACGCGGAATTGACCCCAAAACCCGATGAAGGTGTGTGTGTAATTTCCTCATTTCTAGAACAAGCATAGAAGAAGGAAAGTCTTCCTGGAAGACTTTTCATAAAAGGAAGATTTGTCATAAGAAGAACTTTCAAGACGTAACGTAACAGTCTTAGAGGAGAATTGTCAACAGCGAGTTAAATAGTATTGAGGGAGAATTTTCAACAGCGAGACAGATGCAGAGAAACTGCCTAGCAGCTAATTTTCAACAGCGAGTTATATTGAATTGAATGCTGTGCAGAGCATAAGTTGAAGAATAGAAAACGAGTTACCAAGTCTCATAAACGAAAGATATATATATATATATATTTAAGTCTGTCGTCCATAGCTTGTAGTGAAGAAACAATAAATAAAAATCAGGAGAGAATTGGTGCAAGGTGTATGGCAGAATTAATTGTAAGCGTAGTTGTAGTGCCTATAGTGGAAAATGTGATATCCACAATAGCTTCGTTGATCAATGAAAGGGTTGCGTTGGTGCAAGGTCTCAAGACAGATGCAGAGAAACTGTCGAGCAGGCTAACAAGTATTCAAGCTGTCCTCAAAGAGGCTGAGAAGACACAACTTGAGAACCTGCTTATCAGAGATTGGCTCGCTAAGCTCAAGAATGCAACCCTCTATGCAGAGGACGTACTCGACACTCTTGCAACTAAAGCTGCCCTCTCCAACAGAAGACCAGCTGTAAGATTTCAAACCCACGTCATTATTTACTGCTTTTGAATATTTATTTTAGTTTAGTTTCAAAGTCTACATCTTTTCTAATTATTGAAAATTTTATTTTATTTCATATTTTAGTTAATTTATTATTTTATTATATTTTTATTTACATTTTTATAATTTTGATCCGAATTGTTTCATAGATGATAAGTTTAATGAAATCTACATATGAATAAAATTTAAGAATTTTTCAAACACTAAAACTATTTATTCCGATTTTATTAAATATGAAGGCATTAAAAAAATAGGAGAAATATAAGAAAATTATATATATATATATATATATATATATATATATATATATAGTTCTAGTACTTGAAAAATTCTCAAATTTTATTCATACGTAAATTTTAAAGAAATTATCATCCACCAAAAAAAAAAAAAAAAAAAATCAGATCAAAATTCTTAAAAATCGATATGATTTCATTAAGGTTATTACCGAAATTAAAGTAAGTGATCCCCCACTTAAAAGTTTCTCTATATATATTGAAGCCTCTAGATAGTTAGGGGTTGTCTATTTTTTTTTCTGAAGACTGAAAAGTCTTGAATTTTATTAAAGACTGAATAGTGACTAAAATCTGAAAACTGAATGACAAGTTTGTTTTTATTTTTATTTTTATCACATCTGAATAGACTGTCAACTTGTTTGTTTTTTAGAGATAAAATGGTTTAAAAACAAATGATTTGATATTTATACCCTTGTTACTATTAATTGTTATGTATTTTAATTTTATATGATACAAACAAATAAATAAAAATAATTTAACAAATCCTAAATCATTTTTATGTAATAATGATAAGATATTATTCGTGATTAAGATATGATAAATTATTATTATTTTAAAAAAAATATGGTAAATAATGATTTAAAAATTATTTTGAATTTACAAAAAAAAAAAAAAAAATTGGAGGTTCAACGATGGTGTTGAAAGAGACAACATGATTAATGTTGGAAATAGGGTAAAGAAATAAATTTTCAAGTCCATAAGTAATAGGCTAAATATTTTATATTTTATATATATATATAAAGTTTCCATAAGTAATAGGCTAAAGAAATAAATTTGTAAAATATAAAATTATGATAAAATTGGAATATGTTATCTTTGAGAGGATAATGTTGGATGAAAATATAATAAAAGTAATTCAGTGATTTGGAATTGAGAGCTTCTCCTTATAATCCACAAATTATCTATTTACACTTCAATTTAATTTTTTTTATTGATGACAATTTTCACATGAATTAAAATTACTAAACAAGACAAAAAAAAAAAATTCTAAAGACACTCCAAACTAAATTATCTATATAATTATCTCTCATAAATCATTAGATTAAATATTAGTATTAAACTCTCTCTCCTAAATTTGTTATTACCATATTAAATATTCTCTCCTAATTACTCTCTCCATTTTTCAAAAAAAAAAAAAAAAAAAAATCATATCTCCATACCTTCTCGATCAATCTCTCATTAATAGTTAAAGAAAAAAAAAATACTTATGAATATTTTGGTTTTTTACTAACAGTTTTCTCGATCAATCTCTCATTAATTGTTAAAGAAAAAAAAAATACTTATGAATATTTTGGTTTTTTACTAACAATATATATATTAAAAAGTCAATTTTCAAAATAAAAAATAGATATATGAAAATTTGATTTGTTACAACTAGATTCGATTAAACTCAGAATTTCTAAGACTAATGAAAAAATTACAGTTCTCTAAGCAAACACATACCTACAAAAATAACAAAAAATATTTTAGTATTTTTATTTTTTATTTATTTATTCTTATATATATATATATATATATATATATATATATATATATATATATATATATATATATATATATACGGTTCCTAAAAATCAAGCTTATTGGTAAGGTTTAAAAAATAAAAAATAAAAAATAAATAAAAAAAACAAAAAAAAAACACTTATTCCTGCTTAAGCTAGAAAGAATTGAGATAGAAAATTAGATATATATATTGGAGGAGAGAGAGTTTAAAATGGTAATTAAAAATTTAGGAGAGAGTATTTAATAT
Organism: Acer saccharum; assembly: GCA_030490815.1. Taxonomy (NCBI): domain Eukaryota; kingdom Viridiplantae; phylum Streptophyta; class Magnoliopsida; order Sapindales; family Sapindaceae; genus Acer; species Acer saccharum. The sequence continues at coordinate 37,672,000 of CM059867.1, forward strand.
CTAATATTTAATCTAATAATTTAGGAAATATTATTTCTTTTTTAATTATTTCTTTTTTATATATATAAAAGGATCGAGACCATCTTTTTACTAAAGTTTAAAATCTTTTTAATTATTTACTGCTTTTGAATATTATTTTAGTTTAGTTTCAAAGTCTAAAAAATAACAAATATGTTATCTTTTCTAATTGTTGAAAATTTTATTTGATTTCATATTTTAGTTAATAAAGTTCATATTTTTAGTTTAATTTATTATTTTATTAAAAAATTATTTACATTTTATTTTTAGTATAATTTAAATCGTTATATAGATGAGGCTGGTCCAGTGGCATACCCCTCACACGGACATCTTGAGATTGTGGATTCGAGTCATCACCCTCTCTAAAACACCCCGAATATATGTAATACTTAAGAAAAAAAATTGTTATATTATTTTATTGGTAAGTTGAGTAATAGAAGTTTTATTTTAGGGACTAATAACGTACTTCTTTTAAGGGAAGCCCATTGCGGTCTAAACGAAAAACGGAAATTCATAAAATTAACACCCTTCACCACTAAGTCACATTATACTATTATACTTGTAATTAAGTTAAAATATAGAAGTTCAATTTATTTGGTAGTAAGGATGTCAAAATTACTCATTGGTCCAGGGACCTATCCCGTAAGGTGGGTTGAATGCCTACAATTTATATTATGTTATAGGGTCGGTATTTTTTTTTCAACCTTGCCCTGAACCATCCCCGTACCTGTTGTCATATATATATATATATATATATATATATATATATTGGAACTTTCAAGTAAGAGATCCCTTACTTTGGTAAGGACCTCGATGAAGTCATATCGTTTTTATGAATTTTGATCTAAATTTTTTTGTGAATGATAAATTTAATGAAATCTACATATGCATAAAATTTAAGAATTTTTCAAGAACTAAAACTATTTATCTTGATTTTGTTAAATATGAAGGCAATAGAAAAATATAAGAAATATAAGAAAATTCAAAAAAATATATAATTCTAGTACTTGAAAAATTCTCAAATTTTATACATATGTAGATTTCAATGAACTTATCATCCACAAAATAATTCAGATCTAAATTCATAAAAATCGATGTGATTCATCAAGGTCCTTGTCGAAATTAAAGTAAGAGATCCCTCACTTGAAAGTACCTCTCTCTCTCATCGATGTGATTCATCAAGGTCCTTGTCGAAATTAAAGTAAGAGATCCCTCACTTGAAAGTACCTCTCTCTCTCTCTCTCTCTCTCTCTCTCTCTCTCTCTCTCTCTCTCTCTCTCTCTCTATATATATATATATATATATATATATATATATATATTGAAGCCTCTAGATAGTTAGGGGTCGTTTGTTTTTTTGTTTGAAGACTGAATGGTTTTTAATTTTACTAAAAATCGCATAATGACTAAAACCTGAAACTGAATGACAAGTTTGTTTGGTTTTTTTTTTTTTTTTTATCACATCTGAATAAAATGTCAATTTTTTTAAAAAAAAGATAAAATGGTTTAAAAACTAGTAATTTGACATTTATAACCTTGTTACTATTAATTATTATGTATTTTTATTTTATATGACACAAACAAACAAATAAAAATAATTTAACAGATCCTAAACCATTTTTATGTAATAATAATAAGATATTATTCGTGATTAAGATGTGATAAATAATAATTATTTTTTACAAAATATGATAAATAATGATTTAAAAATTATTTTGAATTTACACAAAAAAAAAAAAAAAAAAAAATCGAAGGTTCAACGATGGTGTTGAAAAAGACACTGTGATTAATGTTTATTATTATTATTATTATTATTATTATTATTATTAAAGTTTCCATAAGTAATAGGTTAAAAGAAATAAATTTATAAAATATAAAATTATGATAAAATTGAAAATATGTTATCTTTGAGAGGATAATCTTGGGATTAAGTTAAAAGTCAGAATTTTTTACTTTTTTTTTTTTTTTTTTTTTTTTTGTATTTTAAAGTTGTTTTACTACCTTAAAAACAAACAAAATAACTTTTTAATTTCAATTTAGAGCCATTAAGTTTTAAATGTAGAAAACAAACGATCACATAGTCTAGTATAATATAAAAATAATAAATAATAATACTATAATTAACTCAAATGCATGAAAGAAAAGTAACTAATTTAAGTACTTTACTCAAGACAAAAAAAATGGTAAAAGAAAATGAAAAATATTGTAATTGTTTGGATTTAGTGATGGGTAGGGAATCTTAATCCTTTGATAAAACCTAACCGGTTGTTTTTAAGCAACTCAGTGAAAATATTTTATTTAACAAACCCAGGTTGATCGGTTTCACGACATGTACCTTTTCATTAAAAGAAATCTATAATTTTCTCTTAAAAATTATATTTATATATTTAAAATATAAAATTTATCAACCGAGTTGAGCCTGTTATCCAAGTTGGATTCCAGGCCTATTTTCCTAAAAAAAATTCTTGTCAGTTGTGATTTTTTTTTGAACAAACAGTTGTAGTGCACCCAAGTGAAAATTTTTTTTTTCTGGCTGGTGGTGTAGGTACACAACATTGGTTATCAACAAGATGCTGCGCTGAAAATAAAGGAAATATTAGCGAGAATAGATGATATTAATGAAGAGAAAAATCAGTTTGATCTGAAGATCGAAAGTGATGGTGGGAGTTCCCAGGAAGAATCACAAACATCTGGTTTCGTGGATACAGACGATGTTTGTGGTAGGAAGGAAGACAAGGAGAAGATCAAGGAGTTGTTGCTTTCTGATGAAGATGATGAAATGTCTGTCATTCCCATCATTGGGATGGGAGGTCTTGGCAAAACAACTCTTGCTCAACTCCTTTTCAATGACGACATGGTCAAACAAAGTTTTGAACTTAGAATGTGGGTCTCTGTCTCGGTTAACTTCGACTTGACAAGAATTCTTAGAGAGATTATCGAGTATCACTCAAATATGGAGTTTTCTAAAGATCTGTCTCAACGCCAGTTAGAATCCCGTCTTTCACATATTTTGGATGGAAACCCCTTTTTACTTGTTCTTGATAGCGTTTGGAACGAGGATGATTCAAAATGGAAGCTGCTTCAAACCATACTGAAACGAGGAGATAAAAGGAGTAAAGTTATAGTTACAAGTCGAAGCCATGAGGTTGCACGCATTATGGGCACACGACCTCCCTATCTTCTAGGGTTATTGCCTGAAAATCAATGTCATACGTTATTTGAAAAGATTGCATTTGATCATAGAAATAATTCAGAAAAATTACATTTAGAAGGTATTGGCAGAGAAATTGTGTGCAAATGCAAAGGCTTGCCTTTGGCGGTCAAAGCAATGGCTGGTCTTCTGCGTGGTGAAAGTGATGTAAACAAATGGCAGAATATCTTGAGCAGTTCTGTATGGAAGCTAGAGGACAGAGATAAGCATACCAACACGCCTAATATCCTGCCTGTTCTGAAAATAAGTTATAACCATCTTCGTTCTCATCTTAAACGATGTTTTGCATATTGCTCCATTTTCCCTAAAGCCTATGTTTTTCGTAAGGAAGAGCTGGTTAAACTTTGGATAGCGCAAGGATTTATTCATTCTACAGGGCCAGTAGAGAAAGAAGATATTGGAAAGAGTAACTTTGATGAATTAGTAATGAGGTCTTTCTTTCAACGTTCAGATGTTGAAAAGGAAAAAGTGAGGTACCAAATGCACGATATCATGTATGACTTGGCTCAGTCAATTTCAACCCCACATTGTTACCAGGTAAACGATAACAGCTCATGCACTACTTCTCAAGATTGTCGTCATGTGTCATTGCTTTGTGAAGATGTAGAGCAGTCTGTTGTTCTAAGTATTGCTGAAAATTCTGAGAATTTGCGAACACTTCTATTTCATCGCAAGTACTTGAAAAACTTTAGTGATCAAGTCCTTGAAGGGCTTTTCCGTAAACTGAAATACCTTCGCATGTTGGATTTGAGTAACAGCACACTCTCTGTCTTGCCTAGCTCTATCGAAGAGTTGAAGCTTTTGCGCTACCTTAACCTCTCCAAAACTGACATTAAAGTCCTTCCCAACTCAATATGTAACCTTTACAATTTGCAAACATTGAAACTGTTAGGCTGCCTTTGGCTTTCCAAATTGCCTAAAGACCTTGGCAACCTGGTTAACCTCCGAAATCTTGAGCTAGAAGACATGTTCTGGTTCAAGTCCTCCACATTGCTACCAAGAATCGGAAACTTAACCGGTCTGCAAAATTTGCATGCATTTCAGGTTGGGCGCAAGAGTGGATATGGAATTGAAGAATTAAAGAACATGGCATATCTCACAGGAACATTGCACATATCAAAGCTTGAAAATGCAATCAATGCTGGGGACGCCAAGCTGAATGAAAAAAAGAATCTTGATAAGTTGGTACTTGAATGGAGCATAAGAGGTGTTAATCCAAAAGATGTATCAGATGATGAGAAGCTATTGAAAGACCTGCAGCCTCATTCAATTCTCACAGAGCTTCAAATTCTTAATTACATGGGCAACAACTTTCCAAACTGGATTACAAGTGGGCAGATCCAAAATCTACAAACCCTGACGTTGAATGGTTGCACCGGATGCAGAATCCTCTCTCTTGCTCAAATACCACGTCTCCGTATACTCAACATCAAAAGAATGCCGGAGTTGGAGAAATGGTCTGATGAGACATGCTTGTCCCTCTGTAGACTAAAGATTAGTTGTTGTGAGAAGCTAAGCGAGTTGCCTCAACACTTGCTGAACGTAGAAGACATGAAGATCAAAAAGTGTTTCTCATTAAAATCTCTTCCAGTGACTCCATCTCTGAAGTTTCTAATTCTTGATGACAATCCTGTCCTGGAAGATTTTAATGAACAAGTGGTGCATAACAGTACAGAACCCCATTCAACCTTAGGTGATCTTTTGGAAGTGAAAATCATCAACTGCCCCAAGCTGCAGGCCCTGCCAGAGTTCTTTGCTCCGAAAAAACTGGAGATAAGTGGGTGCGAGTTAATGACTGGCCTCGCAATCCCAGATTTGAGCCAACGTCTCCAGCATCTAGCTTTGAATGGATGTCAGGATGAGACATTAGTGAGGGCGATACCAGATAGCAGCTCTATGTACTCCCTAGTAATTTCTAACATCTCAAACCTCATATCTTTTACAAGGTGGCCCAATCTTCCAGGGCTCAAGGCTTTGTACATAAGCAATTGCAAAGACCTTGTGTCCTTGTCCGGAGAAGGATCATTGATAAGTTTTTCTTCACTCGAGTTGTTGTCAATACGAGGGTGCTCGAAGCTTGAAAGTTTGCCAGATGAAGGGCTACCAACTGAACTCAAGTGTTTGATTATTGTATCATGCTCCAGTTTGAAGTCACTTGGCACAAAAGGGGCACTAAAGAGCCTGAATTCACTCAAGGACCTTCACATTGAAGACTGCCCCTTGCTCCTGTCCTTTCCAGAAGATGGGCTTCCTACCTCTCTTCAACATTTGCACATTCAAGATTGCCCATCACTTACTCAACAATGCGGAACAGAGGATGTACAAGGTCCAGAATGGCCAAAGATCCGCAACATCCCTGACCGGGAGATTTTGATCCAAATCAGTCAAAGAAGAAAGCTTGGTATCTTCCATTCTGTTGCTGTAGAGGTGAGTAAAATTTCAGTTATTTCAAATTCTCATTCTCCCCGATTAACATGTTAAGAGTCATTTCAGTTAAGTTTTTAGATTTAGACGAGAACAAAGTATCTCGTTTTTTTATGACACAACCTGACGAAGTAGCAATTTCTTTGGAAAATGCTATTTCTGATGTCAAAAGTTGAGTTTTTAATACACCTTATAAAGTAGGTCGTGCTTCACATGAAAAACCAGTGCTGCTGAGAACTTGTTAACTTAAGTAATTCTAGATTTACTCTTTTTCTATTGTTCATCATATATATATATATATATATATATATTAAGATGCAATTAAATATTTAGTTTGATATTTTCATGGTTATGATATTTCATCTCTGAGAATTGAGATCAAGAAACAACTTTTTTTCAGGGTTTGACATAAGTGATACTAGGCAGCCAGAGCAACAATAACCAGCTGATGCTCAAAGCTCCACAGCAATAAGAGGAAAAGGTGAATTAAATAACTGTCTTGCTTCCAGATTCTAGATTCATCATTATGTAGTAATATATATTATGAAACCAGCGCTTCAAATTCAGTGTTTATGTGCGCAGGAAAGATGGAACGAGGCGAATCTTCTACTTCAGCACGATGAAGTAAGCACCCAACAACTTAAAAGATATTAGATTTTCAGAGCATGGATCCATCACAATATTTTGAAAGAATTCTTGAAGGTTCTCCAACTTTAAGGCTGACAGCATTTGGAAGTTCTGAAGAAGGAGAAGCAAAGGATTAGATGAAGGTTTCTTCTTTATTGCTGAAACATCATCCCTTGAAGATCGGTTAAGTCTCTATATGTTATGGTTGGTCAGCTGAGTCCCTACTACTCGTACTGCTTACTGTTTGGTGTGTTTGTTTTTTGTGTGGTTTGAAGCTTTGCTCAACTTTATGCCCAGTGTGCTTGTTTGTATCGGTACCTATTATTTTGTGTGTTTAATAAAAGGACTTCCTACCTATGAAATTCTTATATCTCAATTAACAAAAATCGAACCTAAACTAATAATAATAATAAACGAATACTAGGATACTTGAATCCACTAGTTTAATTTCATAAACCAAATAACAACAAAGCTTACTTTGTTATATGATAATCATGTGATGATGAGAAAGTTTAATACTTGAAATAAAATTAGAGTTTAATTAATGTTTATCATAATAATTAGGGTTTATCATAATTTTTTTAATAAAGAGATATAGTTAAAGATATAAGTGTAATAATGAGTGTACGTAGCATTTAGTTTACTTTTAATTAAAGTAATTTGTCCTTATTAGTACATTTCTATTGGGATAATTTTATAATTAAAATTTTTAACAAAATATGGGTGTACTAATTAGTTTTATGGGTGGTGATTGCATTCGTTTTCATGCTCAAAAGATATTTGTTTACCGCTCGCAATCGCACAAGAATTAGAAATTCGTACACAATAAGCAAGGGATCGTCCACAAAGATCAGTGTGAAAAATTGATTTAAAAACTAATCTATAGTTAGTTTAACCTAAGTGCAATAAAAAGTAATTTCCATTTGGACTTTGTTGAGATAGATTTTGAATTAAAAACTGAATTAAAATAACAGGAAATTAAAATGATCGATTCCAAATCTAGAATGCGATAGACATGAATGTATGTGATAAATAACTAGGGAATCAATGAAGTCACATACTCACATATAGACAATGAGTCACTTTCATAGCCTCATTAATGCACTATTTACTCAATTAAGGACCCGATCTTCTCTAAAATGTTCTCCATCTATTACTCACCTATGATATTTATTGTAAGCAACAGAGAAAAAGAGCAATTAAATTGTAGAAGATCAAATGGACAAGACCCATTGAGAGTGATATTCTCCAACAAGTCTCTTCCATCCATGTAGAGCTATATTAACTAGGCATGATATCTACCCAATCAATTTCTCAAATAAGACTCTACCAATATTGAATTAAAGAGTGATATCCAATTTATTCACAAATTGAATAAAATCAATTGAAGAACATGGATAAAACATGATTGAGAAAATATTCAACTAGACAAGCTTAAGTAACACTCAACATCCATACATTTCTCACATTGATCCCCTAGTGAGGGGATTTAGCTACACATGATCAAATTACCAAAAAAAAAAAAAAGAGGAGAAAAAGTAGAGAATAAACCCATAGTGATATTCTAGAGCTTCTCTTCTTCTAGCTTGAGTCCAGATCCTTGAGCTCATTGCCTTGATCAAGTGGTTTGTGTGTAGAAAATGGTGAATTCAATGAGAGGTGTGTGGGGTTTTATGGAGAATTGATGAATTGATAGAAGGGAAATCTGTAGAGAGGTGAAATGGGAATAGAGAGAGAATTTCCTAGATTTGGTTGTTATTTCATGATGTAAGAGTGTGTGGTAAGAGAATTTAAGAGGGGTATTTATATGTGGTCAAGAGAAAAAAAAAAACACAATAAACCTATTTTTGTGCGGTTTTCGATTACATAATGTCATCGAACATTTAAATTAACCGAATTATGAAACGTGTTACACAACGTTGTGTATTCAATTCACACACAAAAAAACGTGCAGTATCCCGCACCAATTTTAGGTCTAAGCTCTTTTTTTTTTTTTTTAAGTATTACAATTATTATAACAGTAATGCTACACATCCCACCTAAAATCCTACATGTGTCAAATTGTGAGTGGATACATGTGTATCCACTCACAATTTGACACCTCACATGCCACATATAGTAGGATAAAAAATGTGAGATTTTAGGTGGGATGTTTAACATTATTGTTATTATAATAGGATTGCCGGGATCTGTCAAAATCAGTGACAACACATATGCGGCTCGGATATTTACTCCCACAACCCGGGAGAAAACTCCCCGCACATGGTTCTAAAATGCGTATGGTGGGACTTGAACCCTTGACCTCCAATATGGAAGGAAGATGCACAACCAACTATGCTAAAAGGTGATGTGCTAGAACTGATTTTGTATTTGAATCTCAACATGAACACCTTTCCAAGAAGCTATAAGATTAGTAAAACTTGAATTTGGTTCTTTCTTTAATTGACTTTATTTTGATGCTTCAATCTGCAAAACTACTCTTCCTAACAATTATTACTTTAGAAAAATTATCATAGGAAAGAATATTTGATTGAGTTCGAAAAATACTAAAGTATCCTTAAGGAACAAAGTTTTAGACATTACAAAAGTATAGGCATATATATATATATATATATATATATATATATATATAGGGACGTTTTGTAAATTTCTCTGCCTTGATAATATCCTTTCTGGGTGTCCAGAGAGCATTGTTGGTTTGGTTCAATGAAGTTCAAGGCAGCGGCAGCGGCAACAAGAAATCTACTTGTCAATATGACTTCAAACAAAACTAGTGAAGATTTCCTTGAACACAAGAGTAAGGTATCTCTCTCTCTCTCTCTCTGTTTCTCTTATAGATGTTCACATATATAGTTTTTTGGAAGTCGATTGAAAGGCATCAGTTTTTTTTTTTTTTTTATGGAAAAGACATTCGTTCTTGAATGCATTTTTTATTTTATTTTTTATGTTTTTTTTTTTTTTTCTCAAACAAGAATCATAAATGGTCAATACCCGTATACTAATTACTAAGTTGTCTTAACAATGTCATTACAAAGATTGATAGTTGAAATTGCATGTACAGTTGAAGGCCAATAAAGAAAGGTGTGCCTAGCTGGGTTAATGATTTTATGTGCCTTGCCATAATCATTTTCTCAGGGGTGATTGATTTCTGAAAAGACTAGTTTGCTTGAACTATACCAGCAGAGCTTTCTATGAGCTGATTGTTTTGCTTTGTTGATATTATGCAGAAAAAATGGATTGATAACAAGTCTGGCTGCCATTGTTTCATGTTGTATGCAAGGTCACTCTATATCACCTGGGGTCACAGTCAATATTGAACATGGAATTGTTTCAAAGAAACAAGGTGATGCCAGAACTATATATATAATGAGTAATGCTCTATCATTGTAATACATATATATATCTTTGAATTTGCAGCGATGATAACATTGAAGTAGCAAAACTATCCCACGTGTGTTGGCTGGATGTGAGAGGGAAATTCAAGATATCAGACCTGTCACCAGGCATTGTTTATGAAGTAGTGTATGTGGTTAAATTGACGAAAGGGGCATCAGGGTGGGAATTCCCGATCACTTCTTAGACTGTTGCTCCCCAGTGGGGAAGTTCAAGATCGCCAAGTTAGCCTTCTGGAAAAACCCAGAGGAAAATGGATAGAGCTCAATGTTGGCAACTTCCTCACTCGGACTGGAGAAACAAGAGAAGTGTGCTTTGATATTTACCGACATGGAGGACATTGGAAAACAGGGCTTATAATCAGAGGTGCCATTCTCAGGCCACAACATCACTCCACTCCATGAAAAATACATTCCCTTTAGTGAGTGCAACTCTACTAATATTTGAACATTCATTGTTTGGTTTTGTAATTTATGTTGTTGATCTTCAAACAATATTAGTATCCTCTCTAATGGCAATGGGGGTGGAGTTCTTGGAATAGGGTATCTGCTCTGCCTCTCTTGTCATTGATTTGTACTGAAAATTTGTTGCACTATGATGATTGGGAGAGAAAAACAACATAACCAAGAATAACAGTAGAAGCAAGATCATCGCCATTACAGACTCCGATGATACAGACAGATTCCGATGATTATAAATGCATTAAAAATCTCTTCCAAATTTTGTTACAATAATTTGCCTCACACCTCATAATTAGAGAATTTGCACAGCAGAATTTGATTAATCAATCAATTAGGGCTTTTTAAACTAAGATAATTAATCATAAATACAGAATCTGACAAACATATAAAGAAATTAGAATACACCAACCTAGCTCTTCGGTATGTTTTTCCCAACAATTTTGGCTGGTGCTATACGCAAAAGATTTCCCGGCTTACCAGGGACAGCACCTTTTATCATCACAACACGGAGATCGTTGTCAATTTTTACAATCTTGAGCTTTCTGATCTTCCTTTTTGTTCCTCCCATCCTCCCAGGCATCTTCTTCCCCTTGTATACACGACCGGGTGTTGTTCCAGCACCTATAGATCCCAAAGCTCTATGACTCTTAGAACCGTGTGTCATTGGACCCCTTTTGAAATTGTGCCTTTTAATTCCACCTGCAGAAAATTGTTAAAAGAAAGCAAGAAGGGAAAAATCAGAGACCAACTCAGAAGGAATTCAAAACTACCAAAACATACTCTTCATCAAAATTAATAAGCTATAACTAATCAGCTGTGGAACAAAAGAACACGAATGTAAGATTGCGACTGACATACTATGGATAGTTACATTGACATCCTATCGAGGACCATTTTGTAAAGCAATTGAAACTACGGTAAGTTGTTGCTATGCGACTCATCGATATTTCATTACAACATTAGGCATATAACAGTGGGGCACTTCATGATTACACAACACAATCACACTTGAGTCATTACCAAGAGATACAGATACACAATTTACTAACAACAGCATTTTAGACAATAAAAAATGTGTTTTTATGCAATTCACTCAACCAACTTAGGGAACAAGGGTTTTTCTCAAAATGATACCAAGGTTATAAAACAATAAACACGGCAAGGACGGTGACAAGGTGGTTGCTTCTCAACTTTTTTTTCATCCAAGATTCAGTTTTCATAGTCAATGTTGATAAATTCAGAACAAGATAACAAAATCACTAATTGTGCCTATAATTACCCACATCCAATGATAAAAGATTTTTCAGAGAAAACTGAAATTCTAAACAATCTCCTACTCCAAAACCACACCAAACATCCAACATCAAAATCTGAACAATTTCATACAACATATCTCCCAAAATCACCCTACAATGCTAAAATTTGTCCTAAGCTTCCAACACAACAATCCACTGTAAATTACTACACAAATCATCAAGCATGTTACAACAAAGACAACAAGTGAGAAGAATACCTTGAAAACCCTTGCCAATAGTAGTCCCAGAAACATCAACAATATCACCCTCCTTAAAAAGCTCTTCAAAATTCAACTTCTGGCCAGTCTCAAACCCTTCAAGAGACTGCAACCTGAACTCCTGCAGATGTCTCAATGGTATAACCCCAGACTTCTCCAAGTGACCCATCTCCGGTTTTGTCAACTTCCTGTCCCTCACTCTCCTGTAGCCCACCTGGACCGCGTCGTACCCGTCAGTGGCATCTGTCTTGATCTGGGTCACAATGTTCCCTTCTCGAAACCCAACCACAGTCACTGGAACCACTGTACCGTTGGGTTCGAAGTAGGACATCATCCCAAGTTTTGTTCCCATGACACCCACTCCAGCCTCGATGCTCATGGATACTATGTGGGTTGCTGTTCTCTTTGTGTTGTTGGTGAAAATGAGTGGTTTTTTGGTGGTGAAAAGAAGAGAGGTTTTGGTGGGGTGGAGGAAGGAGCATTTGAGAGATGGGATTGGAGAAGAAGATGACCAAGTTGGGCAATGCCCAATTGGTGTCAAAGTGGAGATTGACATTTGCTTCAATTTGTTGCTTCTTCTTCTTTGTTGTTGGTTTCAGTGACTATTCTGTGTTGTGTGTTTATCAACAAGAAATTGAGTTTCAGAGAGATGGAGTCGTTTTCTGCTTATCCTTATGAGAGTGGCAATCTAGTGAGGTTCGGACTATGCTACCTCTTCGTGGGTATCATATTTTCTATTCTAATTAAGTGCCCCTTCGGAAGCTTGTCAACCGGCTCGTTTCAAAAAACTTTGCTTTGTTTGGTTGTTACTCTGTAGAGGTTTTGGATGATTAAAAAAACTGTTTTACATCTACTTTGAAAATCTCAAATTAAAGCTTTTTCAACTATACTTTTTTGGGCTTTTTTTTAATAACACAATAATGTCTAATACAACTAGTGTTGACCGTGGTTCGGTTCGATTCTGATTCCGATTCCAAGGGAAACCAGAACTGAAACGGAACCGACTATAGGAAGGTTCAGATTCCTATTCACCTGGTTCTGATGGATCGGTTCCCTTTTTTTTTTTTTATATATATATAACTAACAAAAAATATTATTTGACACATAAATGCAATTTATCGGGTAACCCAAAATTAAAATAAAATAAATATATGAAAAACTAAAAAAACAAATTGAAATAAAACTAAAATTAAAATTGGTCTTACACTTAATTTTTACCACAATTAAGTTGCTTACGTATCCTATTGGGGTTTAGAGGAATCAAATGCGACGTAGTTCTCTTACATTTTATTGCCGATTTGGTGATGTGAGTTGGGACCGTAACTAATCACTGTCATTCGTTCCAGTGGTATGCTCATCGTTGAAGAAATCGTAGAGTGCTTCTTGACCGATTTCTTATTGTCTATTTTGCATCTTGGTCCAATCATCAAGACAAAATTGGAATTGAATTGATTCCGGACTTAAAAGCAAACGTCTTTCGTCCAGAATATTTCCACCGGTGCTAAACTCTTGCTCCACAACCACGGTAGAAACCGGTGTTACAAGAATTTGTTTGGCTATAATAGCCAAGATTGGAAAGTACTTTGCATGCTCACTCCACCAATGTAGGATATCAAATTTATCAAAATCACCATCTCCCATAAACTCAAAATAGGTACTTAGATAAGTTTCAACCTTGGAATGCGGGGTTGAGCTTGATGAAAAAGAACCTCGTAATTTTTTGGTTTTTGGGGATAACATTTGATACCCTAACCCCATTAATCCGAAGGATGGAGTATGAGATACAATTTGAGTTTGTGGAACATTAGGGATGGCCAATGGGGAAACGGGGATGGATATAGGTCCCCCTACCCATTTCCCCATCTGGGGAAATGGGGATGGGGTAGTTTTGGTGGGAGGTCCCCCCACCCCAATTTCCCCATTTCCCCATTTCCCCCCGTTTTTCCCCATTTTTCCCCGTTTTCCCCCATTTGCCCCGGGTTCCCCTATTCCCTATTCCCTATTCCCCCATTTTTCCTGTATCAGTAAAAATTACATATTAAAAAAAACGCACAATCCATTAAATTCAAATACAAAATGACATCCAATACAAAAATTATATAATAAAGATGTATATATAGTTAGTAAGAATAAAAATATTGAAAAAATAAAAATAAAAATATTTAATATATTATATATAATATTTAGGGGAAATGGAGAAATGGGGATAAGGGCATCTACCTCCATCCCCACCCCCCCCCCCCCCCCCCCCCCCTTCTTTTTCCCCAAAAAATTTCCCCCAAATGGGGATGGGGGAGCGAGGATTTGGGGCCCCCAGGGGAAAATGGACATCCCTATGGAACATCAATATTCAGTGATGGACCATAAACTCTATATTCATCATATAACTCATAAAATAATGTCTTAATTTTAGAATAATAACTAGTAATATCTACTTCTATTTCTAAACATTGATAATAAAGAGATAAATATTCAAACAAATTTTATAATTTACAACGTGGATCAAAACACTATACAAGCAAATAAATGGTTGGAAACTCCTTATAATAGTCAAACCATTTTTTTTTTCATAGCATCAATACAGTCTTTTAATTGTACATCGGATGCACACTTAGAAAATGCATCAACAATATTAACGCTCTCAATAATAAATAAGTTAGTAGTAGGATAATAAATACCAAAACAATTATTAGTAGCATTATTAAAGACTTTTAACAAATTACAAATTTTTGTATAAACATCCCAATGGTGTGCATAAAAATTAATGTTACTAACATTATATTGCATAAAAGTAACTAATAAATCCCTATAATCATAACTTCCAACAAACAATTTATAAGTAGAATTCCAACGTGCTAGAACATCACGAGGAAATCTAATGGGACGCCTATTATTTTGTTTACAAATCTTACCCATGCTTTCATTGCAGAAGAATGTTTCCACAAATGATAGAGGGCATCTCTAATAGGTTTAATAAAAGTTTGAAGAATTTGTAATCCATTTTTAACATATGAATTTAAAACATGGCAAGCACATCTTTGATGAAAAAATTTACCACCAAAATAAGGTTTGCATAAATCAATTAAAGAAGGAATAGCTGCAGTATTATTGGAAGCATTATCAAAACCAATTGCAAAAATTTTGTTTTCAATTTTATACTCTTCAAAAATAATTTTAATCTTTCTATAAATATTAGTAGCAGTATGTGCATCATCAAAAACTTTAAATGCAAGAATTCTTTTTTGGATTGTCCATGCATTATCCATATAATGGCATGTGACACTCATGTATGAATGCATTTGCCAATGGCCACTCCATATGTTGGCACATACGAAAACACAACCTTTATAATTATCAAAAAAAATTGCAAATTCCTTTTTTCTTTTTATAAATGTCATAAAGTGCACGTGTGAGAGTGTTGCTAGGAACACGACATGCAGTAGGATTTAATGCTTTTTAACAATAATTAACAAAACCAACTTTTTCACCAAAACTAAATGGTAAGCGTTCTACAACAACCATTCTAGCTAATTCTTCTCTATTATTTGTATCACTATATTTAAATAATTGATGGTTAGGGTTAGCGTACTTGGAAATTTGGACTTGTGATCTTGATCTGGCTTGTTCAGCTAGATGCTAGGACGTTATATGCTTCCGATATGTGTCATATCCTCCAGATTTACTCCACTTAACTTCTTTTTTGCAATAATTGTAAACCACGGCAAAGCTTCCATCGGCTTTCATAATTTTCTTCATATGGAGTACGAAGAGGTCAGATTTAGGCTGTTTCTCTAAGCTCTCTTCAGTAGGTGGTACAAAATCTAGAGGAGGATTAGGCATATTTATTGATTGGCTTGTAAAATTTGGGGTGACATTGGGTTTGGAAATTATTAGAGGAGGATTAGGATTTAGGAGAGTTTAGGGATTCAAGATAGGCTTGTTGTTACAGGAACTCATGATAAATGATGTCGTCATAACCGACATTGTCCGCCATAGGACCCTTACCTTTGTTGGAATGCCTTGAACCGTCTCCATTTCCATTTGCCATTGAAAAAAATTGAATTGTAAAAATTCTTGAAAAAAATGTGAAAAAATGGATGGACATAAATTTGAAAAATCTGTTGGAAATGAATTTGAATTGAGTAAAAAAAAAAAAGTAATTGCAATAAATTTAAATAATTGAGAGAGAATTGGAGAATTGGAGTGAGGAGAAATGAATTTATTTATTTATTTTATTTTATTTATTTTTTATTATTATTATTTTTATTTTTTATTTTTTTTTGGGTGGGGGAATTCCAGTTTCAGTTCGGTATGAACCTGCAGCAAAAGAATGTAAATAAACCACAAAACAATCACGCGTTAGAAATTCAAATCAAAGGAACCGAGGCCCGTGTTTCACACGGTGTCCTTAAGACGATTTCGCCATATATTACACCGTATGTGTTTTTAGCTATCGTCTCCCAGGATACAACGGTTCAATAGTGAAAGTGCGAAGCACATACCACTTTCAGCGAACTCAAATTGGGTTCAAACTCACCAAAGAACAGAAAAGGAGAAGAAGGAATTCGGCTGCTGCTGTGTGTATTTCGGAATGAAAAATACGAGCAGAATACCTAGGGTTTTATAGATAATAACGAACCACTAGGGTTTCTGGGATTAATGTGGAAATTCCTTTGTTAATACGTTTTTGATTTAAATAAGGAAATTGATTTAATTAGATAATAATCTCAAAAGAGATTCACTCCTAATTAAATACCGATTCCGTATTCTTAGTGATCAAGTAAGAAACAGAATCCAACCAATAAAAGCTTTCCTTATTCTTCACAAAACCAAAAAAAAAACGTTGACTTAGGCAAGTGGCAAAAAGTCAACTGGACTCTCACGGTCCAATCGGAGCGGCATTCGCGTACGCAGGTCGCGCCCACACACGAGTCGTGCATTCGAAGGTTCGAGGTCCATGATTTGCACCACCCTCCCCCTGCGAGCGCGAGAGAGAGCCTCTATGCCACACACTGTTGATAGCTTATATCACACATTCACTTATATACTACATATAAATGATTTCCCTAAGCAATGTGGGATTCACTTTGATCCCTACACAATGGGTTCACTTTGAGACTCAATTTCTCATTCACCCATTAACCATTTTGTGAATTTGAGTATATCATTTCGAAGCTCTCACGGAGGAGAATTCAAATCCACTTTAATCTTCCATTTGCATGGAATTAATCATACCCAAATAATGCTCTCAAACCATGAGTTTGTCACAAAATTTCCAACAGTTCAGCTGACCGTTGGAGGTTAAAAAATATATGGTTGAACCGGCGGTTCATTACCAGTTCTACCATTTTGGATCTGGAATTCCAGTTTTAGTTCGGTTTTTGGAGGGCTAGTTCCGGTTCGGTTCCATGATTGGAACCGAACCAAGGTCATGACTAAATATAACCCTATCATTTAATTTTTTTAAAAAAACATTTTGGTAAACTTATCCTTTAAAAGAGTTTTTTTAATAATAACCAAACGACCAACAACTTTCCTTTAAAAGCTCTACTAGTAAAAGATCTACTCGAAGAATCTCTTCCAAACGGACTCTTAATACTATAATTACTAAGGTAAACTTCATTTTAGTCCCTATTCCCTAATGTTTTTGGACAAATAAGTGGTTTTATGTATGCATTTCTGGTCTTGGCTTATGTGGTACATAATTATTCAAAATAGTTTTAACTAGGGATGTCATTGGTCCGGGGACCCGTGGGGACCCATCCGGTTAGGGGCGGTTTTAACCGTACCATTTAAGTTGTAGTATTGGCCTGGTATTTTTTTTCAATCCCCAATTTAATTTCGGTACAATTATGGGATTTTAAGTCCCCACCCCACCCCGTCCCCGTACCCACTATCAAATATATATATATATACAGTCTTTCTATTATCAGTTCGAACTGATATAAAATATATCAATTCCTTGTATGTGGGCCATTGGATTTAAAAGATGTTTTGACAAGTGCATACAGCCAACTCAAAGTATTTAAATCCAATGGCCCACATACAAGGAAATGATATATATTTTGTTAGTTCGAACTGATAATATAAAATTTGTATATATATATATATATATATATATATATATATATATAAACATAATTTTTCCTTATATTTTTCCCTCCCACTAACATAATTTTCCCTCTCTTTTTTTCCCATTTTTTTCCCTCCATTGAAACACTACTCCATTCTAGATCATTATATATAATATACCCTTCACACTATTATTTTCATATTATTCAATAATATTTATATGATCTTTATCAATAAATCATAAATAAAATAAAATAAAAATAAATACATTAATGGGATGGGGATGGTATGAGGAATCCCCATACCCTCACCGATTATTTTAAGGTGGGTATTTATCAAGGATGGTATTTCTCATACAAATTGGTATTGGGGATGGTAATGGAAAACCCGTCCTTGACCCGTACCATCAACATCCCTAGTTTTAATTTGGTCATCATGTTAGTCAAACTTAGTAATTCCAATGGTATTTTGATCTTATCATGTCACATATTCATAATTAATTTAAAAAAATGGATAAATGGATCTCCATTTTCCACCGTTCATCAAATTTTAAAAAACAAACCGAATTTTTTTTAAAAGAAAAAGGGGAAACTTTAACGCGTCATGTAAAAGTTTTTCATTTGTTGTTTTTCGAAAAGAAAAATAAAAATAAAAACAGTGTTTTTGGTTTCAATTTTGAAATCCGAAAACGCGTCTGGTAGCATATACTGAAAGCTATATTCTAAAAATGAAAATAAGAAAAACGCATCTGGTAGGTTTACCAGAAAAATATCAAAAGTTGTACTTTTTCTATTATTTTTTTATTGTATTTTTTTAATTTGAATAAAAAGTTGGTCAAAAATTCTTCACGTATTAAAAATAAATTTTAATTTTTTACTAAATATAAAATACATTAAAAGCTTTCAAAGAAAATAAATAAATAAATAAATAAAGGAGTTGATATGCTCTTGGAAGAGCAGATCGGCAGCTCGAAGGCTGGAGGAGGATCTCACCTCCTCCGGCCTTGGAGGAGCAGATCCGGCCTTGCTTTCATAGGGAATAGGAAGAAGAAGGAGGAGGAAAAGGAGAAGAAGATGAAGATGAAGAAAGAAGGATACGAAGAGAAGTCCCAATGAAGAAGAACTTCACATTCAAGGGAAAAAAGAAACTTTTTTTTTAATTATATTGTTAATTTTTTGAAAAACAAAAACAAAAACAAAGAAAACATGTATAATGTGTTTTCCATGTTTTTTTAATTTTAATACTGATTTTGTTTTCCATTTTATTTTTGTTTTTTGAAAACAAAAAGAAAAATGTTTAATGAACGTGAATTCAAAATCGTTTTCGAAAAACTAAAACAGCCAAAAAATTGGCTACCGTACAGGCCCTAATATTCTAGATTACCACATGATGGAGATCTCATTGCATGGGATCTCTAAAGCCGATGGAGATCCTAGACGATGGGATCTCTATAGCATGGATTGGATCTTCACTAATCTTTTTTTTTTTTTTTTTCCGGTTTTTTTAGTTTTTTTTTTTATTATGTTTATAAAAAATAAAAAAATAATAAAAAAATAAAAAAAAAGGTGTCTCTGTAATCTATCTTTGAGATGGACATCGGAGATCTATCTATTTTTTTTTTCTTTTTTTGTTTTTGCAATTATTTTCATATTTGTAATAGTATTTCTCTTATTTTTTACCTTTTTATTTTATATTCTTTAAATGTTATTATCTGTTATATATAATTTAGTTTACTTTTTTATTGGTTTTTCTATATATTTTTTTATATGTATTTCATAATTTCATGATAAAATCGCAATTCTAATGGTTCCAGTAAAGTCCAAGGGTAAAATTGACTTATCGTTGATTTTGTGAAGTTTGATGGTCACATGGACTAAATTGAACTATTTTTAATAATTTAGGTACCTAATGAGCCAAGAATGTAAATTCAATCATTTCGGTCTTACATTGCCCTACAATTGCTACTCAAAAGCTAAGGCTGAAACGATCGAATTTGGACTTGCTACAATGTGTTACAGGATTTACCCCTAAGTAAAAAAATGTAGAGCTCTACGAGACAATTCCAACAATATATTATAGATGTGTCCTACACTGCTACATCACGTTTTTACTCAGAATTGATTTCACGTTTTTCCTTCAAAATGATTTCACGTTTTCCATACGTGAAGAACCCTAGAAACTCATTTTTTAATTTTTTTTCGTGTGGTTTTCTTCACAAATTTAAACAATTGAGATCCCTTTTTTTTTTTCAATCTTGTTTTTTAACAATTAATTTTTTTTTTGTTTTCTATTTTTTAAATATATTTTTTATTTAATGAATATCTTGAGGATTAAATGGTCATTTTTAGATTATATAAAAGGATAAAATGATCATTTAACGTGAGGATTGACGGCGGAAAAGGGAAGAATGCAAAAATGAAAGAAATTTGCAAACATCAATTTTGAGTCGATCCAAAGCTTTTTTTCCAACTCAAAAAACTATGGAAACAAAGCCCTTGATTGTTGCTGAAATCTCTCCCTAATAGTTTTAATCTTTGTTTTTGCACAATTCTAGGTGATTTTTAGTGAAGCTTGAGTAGTTGAGTGTAATTTGGTAGACAATCGAAGAGTAAAAGAAGAGAAATGAAAATGGTGGAAAAGAAAGAACGAAAAGGAATGGTTTTATTGTCGGGGGTAGATGGGAAATTTCATATGCAATGCAAGTACCAACAATCACATTTTATTTATGGTTAAAAACAAAAATTTAATGTTTTATGGGACTATTTTTTATTTTCTCCCTTATTTTTTTAAGCATTCAAAACTTATGAAATAGGTTTTTTTTTTTTTTTTTTTTTTTTTTTTTTTTTTTTTTTGTACAAAGTGGCATAAAAATTGAACTTAATGATTTGGTGACAATCTCAAAAAGTCGCACCAAAATTGGTGATATATAAATAATTTATCTAAATAAAAAGAAAAAAAAAAAGGATTGTTAGATAACTCAACTAGTAATGAAGCCAAAATGATTTACATTATGTAACTTCACTTTCTTAATTAATTATTCAGTATTCATCAAACACTAAAAACATGATTATTGTAGAATTCAATGCAAACTACAAAACTTTGCATTGAAAATCGAATCACTATTCTCTTCCTAAAGCTCTCCAAAACTACTTAAAAATTCTTTCTTTTGTAAATTGTAATAAATGTATGCAGAATGCATGCTCATTACTTGTTGCTAGAAATCTACCACAAAACACCCAGAAAAACACCACTTTTATCACATCAGGATACAAAAAATCAGAAATAATATTACAATCACCCCCCCAAAAAAAAGAAAGATAAAAAAGACGTTTTATAGGCACCATCACTAACACAGTTCTATATAGACAACCAAAAGCACAAGCAGAGACAGTTATCACAACATAAGCAGTAGTGCTGTACCAAGCACACATACACAATATCAACCCACCATATTTACCATCATAAATCACACCACGACCACCATGTCATCCCAAAATAACCACCATCTAACCTATCAATACAGCCAGACATGCTCGTAACCACCACCCAAGCACACAATATCCACCACCATATTCACCATTTTAAATCACATCACACATGACCACCATCACCACTAGCGTTGTGTCATGTCCTGAAAGTCCACCATCTAACCTATCACAACCAGTCATGCTAGTAAGGATCACCAGCAAAGACACCACAACAAGACACCAGAAATCATAGTAACAGAATAAAAACAAACGGGATACAAGATGAACCCGAGCTATTTAGGTAATAATATCCACACTGTTCTCTGCAAATAGGCATGCATCAGTAGGTAGCATCGCCTGCTCAAATACAACTACAGAGCCTAATATTCCTTGTATCTATATAAAACTAGTGGTATAATATGTAGTATAATTGTAAAAGGACCAAATTTCAGTAAATCCCAAACCCTGCCCTGTTATCTTTGCCAGGCCGGTGCTACTCATTTGGATCCGTCAGCACCTTGTGAAGACCGAATCTCATCTGGCACTTTACCCAGCTGAATACCACCATGGGAAGTTGCATGGGTGGTAGATCCCTCTGTATTGGCTTTTAACCCTTTCTTTCCCTTCACCTTTTTGGCCCAACCACTAATTTTTACTTGCACATGCTCCTCAAATACTTCCTTCTTGAAAGAAGTTCCCATCTTCATTTCATTGCAAAAAAAATAGGTAAGATTGATAGTTTTAAATGAAGAAGGTTTACTTTATATACAACAGAAACTCAACGCACCTGTGTTACAATGGCATAAAGTGGCAGGGTGCTATAACTACAGAGAACCTGAATGATTACCCTAAATGAAAAGAAAATAAAAACATATGGGATTATAAGAAGGTGCATGTAAAAATCTTAAAAATGTCATTAGGAATTGAACCAAAATCAGATAAAAATGTAAATAAATGGTTATTGACTTATACCCAATGATGAGCCTAGGTACAATATAACGAACTTGTCCCATTATGCAGGAGTCGAAGCCATATTGAACCTACAGATATAAGAAAAAGAAAACATATGACTGTGTCCATAACCAGTCCAAAATATGAGTAGCGCCTCAAAATATAGCTTACCCATATCCAAAAGAAAAATGCTATCTCAAAAGAATTCTGGAATAGGATAAAATGGATCAAGAAGAGGATAATGCGAGGCCGGTTGAACCAAAAGTGCTCATCTGATGGTTGAACCACCAAGTCCCCTTCAATTGCTGAATGTTTGTCAGCAACATCATGAGCCAATTGGGAAATGACATGCTCCAGCTTGGCGCCCACAGCAAGCAGAAGCTGGAAAAACACGAGTGAAACATGGAATTAATGGAACAGAAGGCAAATAATGTACATTATATAGTTCATTCATTAACACCTGCACCATACATTAATATGTAATTATAGAAGAACAAGAAAAGGAAAAAGAAGAAAATATAAGTTGATAAAATCCCATTGGCATCTCTCTTTCTCATTACTTGGATCTTAAATTAACTCTGGACAAAGATTTTGAAGGCCTCTCTCTTTCTCATCACTTTGTCTTTAGTTCACGCATTTAAATCAGAAAAGCTTCTTTTGCAGAGTGTTATAAGTCAAATAATATATGAGTCCTTTCCTATACTATTAAACTTTTGGAATTGACGGTTCCTACAAATGGTATTAAAACCAAGTTGATCATGAGGTTTTGAGTTTCAATCCTGTAATCTTATTCTATTAATTAAAATGCGGTTGAATCCACGTGGCAATCAATCTATTTAGATCCTTGTAAAAGATCTCTAATTAAATCCCGTCCAAGACTCCAAGCACATATGGACGTTTGTAGTTTAAATATTGTTGTTGGGCCATTTCCTATAAACTTAAGTTTTGGGATTAGGATTAAAGGTTTCAAAAACAAAGGACAAATAGTTCCTAGATTGCTGCTAAGAAACCAATAAAATACTAATTGGAAAAATAATCAAACAAAAATATAATCTTTTCAACCATATGATAAAAAATTCTTTGATCATATTCTTGCCCAAGACAAAGGATCACAGCTGTTGCACTGAGCAAAACTGTAAGTTCACTTGATTAACTGGAGTTGGGCAGGGACTATAATTGTGAGTCAAAGTCAAATGAGGGCAGGAATAAACAGTTGTATTGAAACAAATAGAAAGATAAAGAAAAGATAATAATAAACATAGCTTCATGTAACAATTTCAAGGATCACTAAGATCTTAGGAATCACTCGTAAGAATTGGATGCATCACACTACAAAAATTCTAAATCTAAACAAATAAATTCTCTTTCAAGATAAAATATTACAGCCCCATTTATGTCCACTTGAAGGAGGGTTAACTAGCAATAAACAACCAAGTTTCTAAAGCAAGGAGCTCACAACTTGCTAATTAGCAGTTTACAAGATCCTCCCCAAGGATAACCTAAAAATGAAAAACTTACTGGTTAAGTAATTGAAGCTGCTAACAAAACAACTATGGCTTAAAAGACATTCCAAGGCTATGTAGCCATTCTAAAAACTGCTAACAAGACAACTGGGCATACAAAATTAAAAATTGTTTCTAGGATGATGAAGCTTGATGTGTCAGTATTCTGTTTTCTTCTATTCTACACTCGTGATGGTATTGTTGTATCACCATCCTCCATCACAATTTTCAACTTTAAACATTTTATGACAACATCACTATTCACTACTATATAGTGAACAAAAAGGTAAATATTCTAGATAAACAAATAAATAATTTAACAATACTTATTCGTAATCCTGGAGAGGCAGATTCATATGAAAAGGCCAAATGAGATTACAACAAAATATTTGGTTACTTTCCCTATCTAACATGTTTTTTTTTTTTTTTTTCTGGTGAAAATCTTTGCTCTCTAAGGCGGAAGATGAGCATAAAAAAACACTTCTCTAAAAACTTCTTCAAATTCCCTCAAACCACACAATAGCTAGAAAAGGACAATTATATAAAGATTTAAGAGTACCCACAATGAAAGGAATGAATGCTATCCAGAAGTACGTATGCCAACCTACACGACAAAATGTCAAAACATTATGATATGAGCAATTCAATAATAAAAATGCAGTTGAACTGAGATGACCAATTTTACACATGATATTGACAAATTTTACACGACCAAAGATGTTAAGTGCGATGGATTGATGATTGAACTGAGACACCCTAAACTTAATAGTAAAAGCTCATTCGACTATTGATAGAATCCTATAATAAGAAAATACAGACCTTAGGAGTAAAAGTTTCAGTAATTATCCAATCTTACTACTAAGGGTGCATGAATTGAATTTTATCAAAAAATGTTTCCCTACAAGGCTACAAGAGAAAGACAAGCAAAACTTTTATAATCAAATCAAAACAACTGGAAAAGCCAAAATTTGTTTAAGGGCTTTTACCATTATGTGACATTGTGGGCATAATTTAATGCCAAAATTCCAAGTGCTACTTTAAAAATCTACCAAGTGCTAATAATGTTTAGCATCCACTTAGAGTCATGTCATGTCTTCTATGGCTGACAAAATAGCAATGAAAATAAGACACAATAAGAAGACTAAAAGAATGAAAACCCAATAACAGATAAGATCAAAAGAAGTCAACTGTCATAGCATGATCATTTAACCGGAATCTGGGTGATTAGTTACTTAATCCATACTGTGATGATAGGAAGGGGAGCTAGCTAACTGAGGTACCATATCAAAATAATAGATAAACTTAACTGGACTGTGCTTAGTCAACTATGAGCAACATTTCATTGTCGGCATGCATATGTTGTGGCTGTTTAGACACTGAAACTAAGTATCGTACTTTGACTTATTATACAACATTTATTCTAAATTTTAAACCCACAGAGCATAGGATCTATAAATCTAAAATCACATAATCTCGGATGTTAAATTGTAAACATGACTGTACAAAAGATCATAAAGAATCTTAACAACACATGGAATCAGCACTATAAGTGGTGTGAATTCGCCGGTTGGAGTAGCATACCATTAACATTCAGCAACAGAAACACGACCACAAATATCCAAAGATACCAGCTGCAAATAATACATTAAGAAGATCAGTAAGCAAGTCAGCATTAATGTTAAGAGGCAATTTATCTGGTGGATGTGCAACAGAAACATTAGAAAGCTTTAGCATCATATAGGTATTTCGGTATCACTTGCCTTATACCAACAACTCGCTTAAAATCATCTTCAAGGGCACGCATCATGTATTTGTGGAAATTAAACTTTGGGCTTCCCTTGCAATGCATCTAAAGTAGAAATAATGACTATGCAGCCAAACGTCCATAACAAGCATTTAGACAACAACAGCATCCTCAAATTAGACTCCTTACCTTGATAAAACCTAGTCGGAGTGTTTCGTAATCTGCCCTGGTAACAGATGCATAGAATTGCTTGAAAAAAGAATGCTGTGGAGAGACAAGAAAAAGAAGAAAATGAAATTAGAGTCCTTTTTAATCGCACTTCAGAAACAGATACCAAATTTTGTGCTTCTGTTTCCAAATCAATTAAGAATACAAACTAGACTGAGCCCAGTATATGATTGTAAATTTGTTTCTGCAATTATGTAAGAATAATGATCAAAGATCAAGTATTTTAGCAGTTCTTTCAGCTGTATAAAAGCGATGCCTAGTTACCAGATAGTAATTATAGGTCTTATCTTCTGGTGAAAGCACCCTTCTCTCTTGTTTTTGATGTTTTTACATTCCATTTTTCAATAAAAATCCAGCAAAAAGATTAAGATAGATTCTTAGAGCAAATCTATGGTTCTTTCCCAAAGGCTTGATATATGTATTTTACATCATATATGATTCATCCAATAACAATCCTATATTGAAAAGAGTCTCAAATCAAAAGTCCTGCCTCACCCCCAAATTCATCAGGTGGGTGTTTCTGTAGGACTTGAATTCCTTCCTGATGTGCAATCATTTCTTATGAAAATTATAAGGCCACAAAATGGTACATGCAAAAAAAAATATCATTTTATTTTATTGTTGATAGTTTTAGTCTTGCATCAAAATACGGCAGATAGATTCTAATATTGGAAAAATAGTGACTTACCACCCATCTAAGTAGAGCTGAATCTTTACCAATACCCAAAAAATGCTCTTTGATAAAATCATGATGGTGGACCTGGGTGACTTTATTCTTCGGAACTGCAACAATTAAAAACAAGCAATGAAAACAAATTGAGTGATTGCTTTTTTGAGACTTAAACAAGAAGGTAATTTGCCCAGTCAGTTGTCCTCACCACTCACCCAGTCAGGAAGCAGATATGAAACAAGACTTCATTAAGTTGACTTGCAAATATTTATATGCTAAATGACATAATTACAAATGTTTGCGAGAGGTATACAAGTAAACAGCTTATGCAGAGAATGTGGAAAAATGCTTCAATGATTTTATTGCTAATCTATGATAGTTTTTGTTTTTATTTATAAAAACAAATTACCACTCATAAATAATTATAATATAAAGGCATAAAAATGTGGAGTACACGTGTCAACTAATTCACTAAGTAATGTACAATTTCAGGAGCAAACATCAAGTATATAGCTGGTTACAGCTCCTACCTTGTTCTGTATCCGAAGTTTCTTTTGCAATTGAAACCTCCCAGCGTTTCCATTGCCGCATCTAGTCATGGCAGAAAAAAAAAAAAAAAAAAAAAAAAAAAAAAAAAAAGGATTTTCAGACAAAAGACTCATTATAAAAATAACAATATAGCAAGTATGAGAAATCTACTGGATGCTCACCCTTGCTCCTCCAAACACAACAGTTAGAACACAGAAAGTCACATGAACAATGGCTAGGACAAAGATAAAGATATGCAGATGATGCAACGCTTCAACTGACAGCAGCGGTGCCTTATCCTGAAAAAGGAAAAATGGAAAATAAATGGCAGCAATTAATTCTGATAATCTGTGATAAACTAGAAATCAAGTCAAAAGCAATACAAAATATAAAGCATGATTTACATCATTAGTACCTCACTGTGCTGATTGGTGTTAGTTGTAAACTTTATTTGTTCATAGTTAGAAACAGATTTAACTTGTATAGAGGTTTGTAATTACATCCTAATAATTCAATCAATAACTCCATTCAAATTTTGTTTGGTACAATTGTTAATTACGTTATAATACAAAATAATCTACTCCTAATATCCTCAGACTTAGTTTTTGGAGATTATTTATTTATTTATTTTGATTGGAAACAATTTTATTGCAAAAGTAAGAATGAAACAAAAGAGCCCTATACAAAATCATAGGTTGTACCAGCACAGTTTATAACTTTGAGACGTGCATCTCATGTCTAATGAGTGCTAACACCAAGCATCCAATTTCACAAAATAAGACCAATTTGATAAATTAGTAGATTCATTTCACTATGAGAACGAAACCCCCAAGATCCTCATCCGAACAATCTAGCTAATATATCAGGCAACATAAAACTCTAGGTTTGACAAATGGATTTTCCTCCCGCTTCACTTGAAAACACAATCAGCTTAACTGCAAAACTAAAAACAATTTACACTTAACAATTAACAATTATCACCTCATGGTAAAGACTTGCCATAACTTTCTATAACAATTGACAACCTTAGTAACAGTAAGATCATGCTTCAAGCATTTCAACACAAACGTCTTAGCATATGCCCATTTGGGTGATAACTAGCTCATCAACATCATTTTCCTAAACTTGGTCTTGTTAATTAATGAAATAAGTGTTCCAAATAAGATTAGAACAAACTAAATTGAACTGGTTAGAAATAAACAAAGTGGTTGATAAATGAACAAGTTGAATTCTCTATTACCATCAAAGCAATTAAATAATTATTAGCCTCATTATAAATTTCTTTGCAAACATAATAGTAACATATATTTAGAATAACAATTGCAATGAATTCTTCTAATAATAATGTTTACCTTTTTGGAACAATAACCAGTCTCAGAAGCCGAAGACTCTGCGAGAAGGCGCCTGGCTTTGCCGTAAATAGAAGAAGCAAAAACCGTCTGAAAGTGTGATGTTGTAGTAGCATTAGACTCCTGCCCTTCAGCCGCCGCTTCAGTTGGTTTTAGTTTACAAGGAAGCAAATTATCAAGATATTCTGGAGAAATGCACATTTTGGAGATCGCATTTTGAAACACCGTGAGCAACAGTGATATGAAACCCAGTAGCATCAACTCTGTCACCACAAGAATACCCAATTTAACCATTTTGTTAGTTTGTTTTTTTTTTGGGAATAAACTCATTAATATCCTCACATGAACAACATTTACTGATTTACATAAACATACAGGTACATAAGCATTCAATATTTCAACATACACACAGTGAGATATCCTTTGAATTTTCTTTTCAATAAGTGAAGAAATAAACCAAAAGCCAAATAAAAATTTAGTAAAAATAGATGAATACCACACAAGACAAGAGAAAGTGTAAAAGAGAAGACCTTCTTTAACTTTCTGGAGGGCTTCATAAAGTGGTTTCTGTTGTTTTTTCTTGAGAAGTTTTCCAAGAAAGTGAAGTAATCTCTCAACACCAAGAGAAATGGCGACGATCACTGTACACAGTGCAGCCACGATCCATGTTGGTGTATACTCTAACGTTGTACCTTCTTCACTTCCACCACCGGCACCGCTCATCTTCTTCACTCTCTCTCGGACACTCAAGTGTGTGCGTGAATCTCTCTTGTCTTCTTGTCTCCTCAGACCACAGTTACTTATTAGTGCTGTCTGTGTCTCTTCAAATAATCAACCGTAGTGAATAACAACCCATCCAAAATCCTCTCCTGTTTATCTTGCCAGCCCATCTGACAGAAGAGTAGAGATAAATAAACGGACGACATTTTTTCTTTATTTCGTCGTGTGAAATGATATTGGTCCGTATCACATGTCGACATGTCGTGTTTTTTTCTCTACTCTTTTAGATTCTGATACTTCGTTAATCATACGCGTTAATTAATTTATTAAATTAATTATACTAATATTAATGCAACAAATCTATTAAAATCACCATAAAATTATATCAAATTGTTTTTAATCACAAACAAAATTTTAATCATTAATAATCACGCTATAAAATTTCATTTCAATATATAACCAGAAAATTTCAGAAGTACCCTTCAACTCACTTAAACCTTCTTCTTACTTTGGGATTTTTTTTATATATATTTCATGATTTATTTTTTATTTTTTTTGTATAAATCACTTTTTTGGGGGGGGATATTTCATGTTTGTTTTTTTATGTCACTTTTTTTTTTTTTTATAGATATTCAACAAACACGCGCATATATATAATTTTTTATTTTATTTTTTTTTATGGAAATAGGAGACTTTATTTAATTGGAGGGTATATGGATAATTTCTCTTGACATGTGGTTAAAAACAATTATAAATTTGTATGTGATTGTTTTCTCCTCATATATATATATATAATTTTTTTTTTTTTTTTTTTTATGGAAATAGAAGACTTTATTTAATTGGAGGGTATATGGATAACTTCTCTTGACATGTGGTTAAAAACAATTATAAAATTTTTATGTGATTGTTTTCTCCTCCACGTTTTTGGGTTATTGTCTAGATGGGGTGTCATGGCCAAACCTAATGGTCCCTATTCTCACCCAATTGAGTTTTATTTATTTATTTATTTATTTTTTTATTTTATTTTATTTATATTACAATAATTCAGAGTTTGGGAAATGCATACGACTCGAATCCACGACTTTATGACGTAGATATGAGGGGTATACCACTGACCAACCTCATCTTATCAATTTAATTTACCTGTACATCCTAGTTTTAATGAAATGGAAATTTTACATTTTTAACCCTTATATGGATGATGGATATAACCTTTCAAAGTTATTTGTCTTTATCATTATGTTGGTAGAGACCGATACATATATATTTTTGTTCATCTTGATTTTCTGTTCATAATTTAAAAGATTATATGTTCAAATTGAATCTATATAATAAAATGGATCTCTAGTCATTTACAATACTAGTGTAATAATCTTTAATATCTCATTTTGATGTATAAGCCTTATTGATTTTTCTTAGTGTATATCACTTATTTAAGAATTGTATTCAATACTTAATTTTTTTAACTATTACATAAATTTGGGGATTTTTGGGAGTGGAACACAACTCGAATCTGTAATTTCATAATATGTGAGGGGCATACCATTGAACTAACTTTATCTTATCAATACTCATTTTTTCGGACAATATAAATTTGAAAAATTATTTTGATAATCTTTCAATAAAGTGGAAATTACATTTATAAATATTTGTTTGATTATACTATACAATAAAATTGAGTAATATAATTTTTAGGAATAAAAAATTGAATAAATGTGAAAGTGAAGTCATTTTCTAATAAGAATAAGAAGGCTGTAAAGTAGCCCCTACGGACGTAGCTCAACCAGTAGATAGATGAGTTTGAGGTTTGGGTAAATGAATCACAAGTTAGCGGCTCGAATCTTAGCAATGATAAAAACTTTTAAAAAAAATATCTGATTTAGATAGATGGATAAATAGATAGATACCGTCCAAAAAGAAAAGGCTGTAAAGTGGTTTTATTTATTTGGTGTGGGCCTAACTTTTAAGGAAAACAAATAAAAGAACTTTTCTATTTTTATGTCATTTATCAAACTTTTGCAAGTCTAATCTATACCTTGAACATTGTGAAAAGTTATTTCTTCTTAACGAAGAAAAATATCATGGTAGCACCAAAAATTGAAAACCAACTTTTAATTTTTTGTTAATTTTAGCATGAGAGTGGTTCACAAAACTAAGAGTAGTTTCTAAATTAAACCTTGAGTAGTTCCCAGATTTTGATACTATCATACCCATTTAGATATAAATTTGGATCCTCTGTTGATCTAACTTTTTTCTTAATCTCATATAATCTCATTACACATAAGCATTGCAATGAATGCATAGTTAAAATGTGATTGGTTTTTACGATCACTTTATCAACAACTACTCACATAATTTAAAAAGGTCAGAAAAAAGATAGAGAATCCAAGATATAGCAACCAAGCCCAAAACATCATGTATATATTCTAGCTGATGAAAAGACTAATTGCAGAATAATTATTCAATTAAAGGTGTAAAAAAATGAGCATATTTTTGAGGTATAAGTAATAAGTAGTTGTTCAAATGCTGTTGAAAAGTAATTATGTTCATCATTTCTCACTCTTGATGTGATGTGATGTGGCACCTACCATGAGAACTCGATAATCACTCCTTCAATTTGTTTGTGTCAAATAAGCTATTCAACTAGAAATTATATATTATATACTAGACTCTAGAGCCATCTGCTTTCATATTCAACTAAAATATAGACAAACACTTCTAATTTTTTTTTTTTTAAAAAAAGATTATAATAATTTAGAATCGGACGTGATATAAAATCACAGTCTCATACTCTCATCTCATTGACTACATGTGACTATGTGAGAAACTACTATTGGATCATATTATAATTTTAAAATTTGCTAGAAACCCCATTTAAAGTTGTGAAATATAAATCGCTTTAAGGAAAATCATAAAGTTTCACAAAAAATCATTAGAAAGTCTATTAGATGACATATTTTGCCCTTTCTTTTAATATTAATTGTGGTACTTCGACTCGAACATATAATAATGTATGAACGGTATAGCTAAATAAACATCATATACCACCAAGCCACATTGAATGATATCATTTTGAATACTTTTTCAATTAAAAAGATCTCTCGATTATTATAAGTTTATAACAAACCTCGATATACATAAACAATAATTGAATTAACATAAATGAATTTTGGCTAATAATGATACTAAAGGGTGGGTTTTGACTAATATGTCAAACTGGAGAGTGGGTTTTAAAAATATCCCAATATATTAACAATAAAATACTTTTAAATTTATATATGAATTTTAATATCAAAGTCACAATTAATTTGACATCATCATATATAGAAAATAAAATCAGGTGCAAAATTTGAACCATTTACTGAACTGATAAACACTTGAAGATAATATCCCATATTTAAAGATAATGAGAGTAAAGAAAAAAGGAAAAAAAACAATAATTGATTAACACACGTCACCAGAACTATTTAATATATCCGGATTCTTAATAAAAATAATAAAGAAATTTCTTAAATAATAATAATAATAATAATAAAGAAATTGGGATAGTTGATTTTGTTCTTAATATGTCAAGTGAATCTTTCAAGAAGAATATTAGAAGGATAGAAATCTAAAAAGAATAAATTAAAAGAAGTAGATCACACTTAGAGCATCTCCAACCATACTCCCTAAATTTTTGCTAAATTTTAGCTATTTTAGCTCAAATGTTATTTTAGCTAGCAACTATTCATAAGGTCACTCCAACCATACTCCCTAAATTTTTACTAAATTTTTGTTTTAAATTGTATTTAAATAACCATGCTCTCATGATATCATTTTTTTTAATAACAAAATCAATTTAAAAATATTTAAAAATTAGGAAATAGAAAATAGGGAGCTCCCTACATTTGGAAAGCCACCAAGAGGCTCTCTAAAATATGGAGCCATTTAGGGAGCCCCTTGGAGTGCAAAAAAGCTAAATTGGCCCCCTATTTTAGCTAAGGAGGCCATTTAGGGAACCCCTTGGAGATGCTCTGCTGTGCATCCTACGAATTAGGTAGGCAACAGACGTCATCAATTCTATTCCCCTTGGAGTGCAAAAAAGCTAAATTGGCCCCATATTTTAGCTAAGGAGGCCATTTAGGGAACCCCTTGGAGATGCTTTGCTGTGCATCCTACGAATTACGTAGGCAACAGACGTCAGCAATTCTATTCTTTTTTACTTACAATTCGGTCATTTCCACTCTACAGTCTACAAACGTTTTTTGTTTTCCGTTTTATACATTTTTTGAAAGTTTATAAATGGGGTAATTACCTTAATGGCCATCAACTTATACCACCAGTATCAAAATGGTCACCAAACGAGGAATTGGTTTTAAAATGGCCATTTTTGGTAAACACTATTACACTAATGGCCATTACATCCAATTCCATCAATTTCCATCATATTTCATCCAATGAGTGGCATTTTGGTAAATAAGTGGATGATATTAATTTATTTTAAATATTTTTTGGAAATCAATTTTTTCTTTTGTTTTTTGAAACAGATAATTATATTTAGTATGTTTATATACGTATAGTATATCTCAACCATATATATATATATATATATATATATATATTGAAAAGATTAAAGTTACAAAATATAAAAATTCTAAAAAATATATTTGAGATAAGTTGAAAATATATATATATATATATATATATATATTTGAGATATGCTATACGTATATACACACACTAAATATAATTATTTGTTTCAAAAAAACAAAATAAAAAATTTATTTTTTGAAAGATTGAAACTAGGAATTTATAAATTGATAATACAGAATAACTTGGAACTGAAATATATTATATTATAAAAAAAAATAACAAATGGCTTAAGTCAATTACAAATCTTGAACTCCTTATGCACGTAAGATCAAAAACAAATGGATGAAGAATACAATTCGGATTACCAAATCTCTTTCATTTGGATCATGATAGGTTAGCTTCCTGCAGCCACACAATTTTTTGGAGAGTAATTGATACTTGTGAAGTCAAGAGAAGACTAACATTACCACTAATAAGTGTAGATGCTAACTTCAAGAACATCACATTCTCCATTTTTCTTGCCCGCGGAGTACGTTGGAAGATAAATGTTTTAATTAGTTTGACACCACCAATTCTCTACAAGAAGAAGAATCAAACCAGCTTTCACAAGCTGTCTACATCAGTAACAGAGGAAAACAGAGTATCAATGACCTCTGGTTTGTACATTAGAAGTTGCATGGAATTTCCTTGATAATGATTTTGGTCCAAAATTTGCAAGACTTTACATTGCTCAAATAGGTCCTACAATAGACCCCATTTTCTGTAACTAGCAATGACTAGTATCAATTCGAAGTAATAGATGTCAATTGCAAAGGTTCAATTGGTGTAAATCTTTATATTGAGGTGAATTGTGTGATATATTAAATGAAAATAGTATCGACTAAATTATGAAAAGCTCAAAAATTACCCAAAAAGGAAAATTTGAGCTACTGCTAAATTCTAACAAAGCATTCCTAATCAAATACAAACAAACAAATCTGACTGAAAACTGAAATTCATACTAAAAGTTGTTAGGATTCGAAAATACCGTCCGAAAAGAAAAGAACTGACAAAATGAAAGTCAAAATGATTATGGGAAAACTTTGATGCATTATGGGAAATCCCTCGTAATTTTTACAAGGCTCGTCGATATGGTTCCAAAGATATATTATGGATCCAAATCGGATATCATTTACCCCTTCGTGGAAGCTCTCAAAGTGTCCTACATCAGTAACCCGAGAAAAAGAGTATCATTGACCTGTGATTTCTACATAGAAGTTACATGACTTTTCCTTGATAGTGATTTCACCAAAATTTCCAAGACTTTACCAAAATAGGTCCACAATAGACCCCATATTTTGTAACTAGCAATGACTTGAATTAATTGATACGTTTTAAGTCGAGGGAATTCCAACTAATATGATGTGGGAACATAACTTATTGATGTCAATTGCAGAGGTCTAGTTGGTGTAAAATTTTCTAATCATTTATGTGTCAATCTTGATATTGAGGTGAAATTGGGTGATATATTACAAAGTTGGACATCACACATTAGACCGTTTTCGTTAGATTTGGTCTCAAGATCTCAAATAGAAAGCCATTAAGTTCTCTACAAACATACAAACAACTGTATTGCCCTCGCGGTTACCAAACAGAATTCTAGTTTCCCAAATTGTATATCTGTTTTGCCCACCCGAAACCACATCTCATCTGTATTCCCACCCGGGTGATTAACCTCCCTATACAGTAGCAACTGACATAACCTTCCACTAAAAATTCTTAAATGAGGTAATTTTAAAAAGTGCCTAAATACACCATCCTAGAAACGTCTCAGTTCCCCAACTTTATCTAAAGAATCTCTCATTCTATTCAGCTCCGTAAATCTTTGATGAACCAATATAGAGCATGAAACTAATTCGATGGACGGTATACATATGGTATTTCGACTATCTGCAATTATAAAACACCACACATGAAAACAACAAATAATTCAATATGTTAATTCTATTCACCAACCCAATTAAACCACAATAACTGATTTCTAATAATAATTTTTGATATAAATTATTTATTATTATTTTTTTGATATATGGGATAGTTGATTTTGTTCTTAATATGTCAAGTGAATCTTTCAAGAAGAATATTAAAAGGACAGAAATCAAAAAAGAATAAATTAAAAGAAGTAGATCAACAGCTGAGCATCGTACGAATTAGGTAGGCAGTAGGCACATGATAACAGACGTCAGCAATTCTATTCTTTTTTACTTACAATTCGGTTATTGAATGAAAACGGCACAAGTACACGGCTTAAATGCTTCCAAAAATGCAAATGGCCCTACACGACCGAAGAGTAAATTAAAAGAACTCAAATGAAAAGGACACTTGAACAATTTTAAACCATAATCATCAAGCCACAAATGGAAACGGGTTTAGGTACACATCAATTGCGCCGGGAAATCCTCTTTAATCTATATGGGTGGAGAAATATTTTGCTAGTAGGGCCATAAAGTCACATGCATGCTCTAACTAACGTTACAGTCTCGCAAAACCTTTTATCTTACATCAGAGAATATGTACAATTTTGTTTTTTTTTTTTATTATTATATAACATTAATAGCTAGTTATGTAGGTTATATGGTCACTTAATGTGTCCTTAGAGCATACCCTCGTAATGATTAAGTAAGTGCTCGTTTGGTTGAGTTTTCTACTGTCTCAAAAGGTCTACCAACGTCTATTTGAGTTTTTTAGAGTTATTTGGTTAGGCTTTTGAGATTGTCTATTTTAAATGGGAATACTGCACAAACTTACCCTAACGTTTCCCATTATGGCATAATATTCAACTAATACCTTTAATTGCACAAATAACCCCTCATGTTAGTCAACTTTGGTTAAAAATAGCCATTGACCATGATTTTTTTTTTGAAAGCCCAAAATTGCCCCTGCATTTTATTACAAAAAAAATCTTAATTGCCCTTTATTTAAAACATTATCTACTTTAAATTATTATAATATAAAAAATAAATACTACACATAATCCTTTTTAAATCAAAAAAAAATTCAAAAATAATATATTAAAAACAAAACAATTTAAGAAAACGTTATTTTGAGAAAATACAATTTAATAATATATTTAAAAAAAAAAAAACGTTATTTTGAGAAAATATAATTTAAAATTATGCAAGTCCAATATGAATAGTGGTAATGTGTTACATATTTTTAAATTTTTTTTTGTTTTTATTATATTATTTTTGAATTTTTTTTATTTAAAAAGGATTATGTTTAGTATTCTAAACACAAATATAAATAAAATCATCAAGAGTTTGAAATAAAAATATAATCATTTGTCATAATAAAATACAGTAGCACCAAAAATTTGTTCAATGTTCATCTCTATAAGACAAAATAATTTGACTCAATATAAATTACGCATTATATTTTGGTTCAAAAATTTAAAAAAAATATACTAAACATAATCCTTTTTAAATTTAAAAAAAAATGTTTTAAATTTTAAAAATATGTAGCACATTACCACTATTTATATTGGACTTGTATAATTTTAAATTATATTTTTTCAAAATAACGTTTTTTTTTTGTTTTTTTTTTTAATATATTATTAAATTGTATTTTCTCAAAATAACGTTTTCTTAAATTGTTTTGTTTTTAATAAATTATTTTTGAATTTTTTTTTATTTAAAAAGGATTATGTTTAGTATTTATTTTTTATATTATAATAATTTAAAGTAGATAATGTTTTAAATAAAGGGCAATTAAGATTTTTTTGTAATAAAGTGCAAGGGCAATTTTGGGCTTTCAAAAAAAAATCATGGTCAATGGCTATTTTTAACTGAAGTTGACTAAAATGAGGGGTTGTTTGTGCAATTAAAGGCATTAGTCGAATATTATGCCATAATGGGAAACGTTAGGGTAAGTTTGTGCAATTTTCCCATTTTAAATTGAGTAGAGGCTAGTAGAATTTAAACCTCTACTAGGCAAAAGCTCATGGGGAGATACTTCTCCAAATAGACATTTTTTTTATAAAAAAAAAAAAAAAAAAAAAAGCTCTAAATTACATACAATTCCATATAGCTTGGTGTAAAGTCCAATTCCATATAACTTTGTGTAAAAATCAATCAAACTGGATAAAATATATACGGAGTACGTGGATTTTATAGTTTCCACAAAAATCTATTACTTTAAAAAAAATCTATAAAACTCCAACGAATCGCCTAATATGGTTTAATGTTAAAGAGCGTTCATTCAACTAGATAGTGTCCCAAGCACCACCGTATGTAGTATATTTAAAAAAAGAAAAATGTAAAACACTTAAAGTTCTACAGGAAAGGAAACTTGATTTACTAACTTGTACAAAAATGAAGTTCTCTTTACTTGATTCTCTTTAATTTTCATTCCAGATTAGTAAACTTAATATGAAAATAAACCACTGCAAGTACAAACCATCCATTATTTTATTAAAAGCTACCACAATTCTAAATTTTGTCATTCTAGAATTTATCGTGTAATAGGATATCATTCTTTCAGACTTTGACGATTAAAAACTATATAACAAACCACAAGTTTATGGTTAATTTGTGAATTCAGTCGGTGTCATCAAGGATAATTCTAAAAGAGAAATAAATTAGTCAAAACCTAAAAACAAATGAAATGAAAATCAAAATTGAGTACAGGAATTACATTATTAATCACTTCGTTGTCTATAGACAAGAGGGTTCGTCATATTCCATCTCGGATAAATTTACTACACCGTCTTTCAGTAATCTGAACACAAGAACTTGCTAGCCAACAGTTCTGTAGCAGTAATATTTGGAATGCTTTTGCAAGTTCAAACAAAAACAAAAGATTTATCATAGCAGGCTTGTTTTCGAAAATCGATTCTCTAATTATTTAAAATTAAAAGAATCTAATCGTATATACAGTATCCGAACTTTACAATGCTAGCTCCCTCCCCATGTCACGTTAGGCTCTTGCACCAAAAACCATCTCTCTTTCCCATCCTCCCACAATGATATGATAAATTAGAGGAATAACAAAAAGTGGGGAAAAAAAGAATGGCTAAAAATTGAAAAATAAATTATAATAAAAATGCGTCAAAATTTTAATCCTAAACCTGGTAATGTACATTTTGTACAGGTGAGAAGTAGGGGGTCCGGTCAGCCTCAGCCATTGAGCTTTGCTAAAAACTGGTTCAGATTGTATTCTTCTGTGTATTGTGATTGATCCCAAAGCTCTTCTAGTCCACCAAGGATGGCCTTTACACCCTTCCCTGTACCCATTAATTTTGGGTCTCCATCCACATCTGAGCTCTTTGAGCTCGTACCACCCTGGATGACAATGCAAATATAATTTCAAGTTGAAAAAGGGTTTCATATTTCAACTTCTACTTTTATCTACAATCTACTTTAGAATTTTATTAAAGACCATAGAACAACAAGCTTCTCCTACTGCATAGTCTAGAAAACATTACAAAGACACGTGCAGTCGTTGTACAAGTATTGCATGCATAGGAAAACACGTAAGAAATCACTGTTAGCAAATACCTTTTTGGAGACTTCTGCTGATGCAAATAAATCAAGCAACTGGTCAGTATTCATTGTTTTCAGACTGGCATTATCTGCGTTGATAACAGCATTGGCAACTGATACTTTAAACTTCTGGAGGCTCATAACTTTCTCTTCCATGGTTCCACGCATAATGAGACGATGGACATTTACAACCTTCCGCTGACCTAATCTGTGTGCTCTATCCATTGCCTGCAAGTGCACATATTCACAAGATTGACTGATTCAACATCCTATTAGGAGAAGATATATAATTTTGCTTCCATTAGACAATAAGTCGCCCAATACAAACAAAACAGCAGATAGAAGCAAAATATGTTAATTACCTGATGGTCTCGCATTGGGTTCCAGTCATGCTCCATGAAAACAAGGGTATCAGCTGATGTCAAGTTCAAACCCAGGCCACCAACTGTATAGAGCTTTATAATTTCAGTAAACTATGTAAATAGTCTACTTTGCAAAAAGAGAAAAATACATACCATGTGTTGTAAGCAGCAGGACATCTATAGTAGGGTCTGAATTAAAAGCCTTCACAATCTCAAAACGTTTTTCCGGTACAACTGATCCATCCAGCCGCAGGTAAGTGACACTGCTAGGAAGAAACATATAAACCAATTATAACTTTTTTACATGTATTCATTGCATGATTACTTACAGAAAGAGAATACCCAATATTAACATAATTGTAAGACATATTCAAGTTCAGAAAATGCTCCAGAATACCAATTCAATTTCTAGATGGTCAAGTCATTAAACAATCATACCATATTGATCACATGTCCATAATCTTAAATTCATATCAGTACTCATAATTTAAACAATAGTTCTTCCACAAAGTGGTACATGCTTTCCAACAGATAAATGTTTCTAACGTTAAGGTTATAAGATTGACTCAGTTACAGACAGATTTGCAGCACACAAATACTTGCAGAACATATGTGTCAGTGTGATTGTGAACATCTACCTCGCCTCATAAATATCCCAAACAAACTCACTGGAATCCCTGTAAACCTGTAAATCATGCTACATCATTGGACAAAATTCCAAGGAGTTTCATAATTATCTATAGGGTAGCGAGCAGAGAAAAAATCATCAAACCAAAATCTTACTTTCCATCTTCATGTTGCTAATAATACAAAGAAAAGAAGTGTGTTTATTTCATCTTTTAACATTTTAGCAAATTGCTTCTAAGGCCATCTAACTTCTCGATATCACTGCTAACAAAATAAAGTTGTGCATTGCCAAACAGGGCCATTACTTCATATTCCATTCATCAAACCTCCCAAAATACTCCTTATTTAAGAGTTACAGCACAAGCAGAGCATTATTGTGCCTGGTACTAGCAACTTAGAAAATGTCCACACCATATGGAAATGATGTGCAACAAGACGGTATAAAATTATTGCCAGGCCACAACCAAAATATCTGCGTTTTATTCCAACTATAAGTTTTTTAATATTTGGCTTGTCACATACTATAAGATCAAATTTAACTCTAGATAGGTAATTTGGATCCTGGTTCTTATTCTCTTGGATTGGTGTTTATTTGTGTGCTTGAATATTACTACTAAATTGTTACGATTATCCACCTAATCTGTATTCAAACCACAACAATTATCCTTTCTTGTCCCAGTATGGACTTTGGTGAGTCTGCTGGTGGTGAGGGGATTATATGAATAACAAATACAATCATGCAAACTTAGAAATAGCATCAATGAAGAAAAAAAATAGATTAAAAAAGAACAAAAGATTAAAATAAAATAAAATAAAAAATGAAAATCAGCCACATACATCAAGTTAAAGACGGTGCAAGAATATGTGAATGACAAAGATTAGAAAAACTAGATGTCAAGGCTAAGACAAAATATGTAATTTACACAGTACCATACAATGTAAAAATACTTTGTTGATAGGATTATAGGAATATGTAATAATAATTTAAACCAACACAAAGCAAGTAGAGAAAAGACAAGAAATGGAAACATTAGCGGGCATGGAAAATTGTGATAAAGCTTTCTTCAGTTGCCTAAAAGAATTTGAGCACAATAATTTAAGACTGGAATCCATATAAGCAATTGATGTTTTGAAAAGCTGTTGAAGATAGAGATCAGAAGACTCACTTCTTCATATTGGTCTGAAACAGGTCTCTTTCAATAATGTCTAGAAAGGCCTACACAAAATGCCATTGTAAAAATAAGAGCATGCAATTTTAGCTCAATAAGATATAAGTTAAACAAGAGTAAGTATTACTTTATGTTGAGCAAATATCAAAACTCTGTGCTGCCCGACATTAACAGCACCATCAGAACTAGAAGCATCCACACCTATTCCACACTCCTCCATTATCTCTTTGAGAGCAACTAATTTGGGAGAGTGATGAAGATTATGTAGTTCAGAAATAATGTCAGAAGTTGAAGGGAAGAGTTCTGACAAATGGCATAAAAGTGACTCAGAGATCTTTTCACCAAGTACAAGTAAAGGATGACTACAAAGTTTTAGCAAGTATTGCAGAGCCTGAAACAATTAGGAAACAAGTAGAAAACAAATCAGCTTATGCAAAATCCACTGCATAAATGGAGTAACAAACAACTAATCACAATACCTGGAAAACATGTGTAGATGCTTTTGCTGAAGGACCATTTCCTTCTCCTTTATCTGCTGACTCATCAACTTTTACCATGCTAGAGATCTCTTCTTTTACATGCGAACCAGAAAATTTTTCATAAAGTTTTAATTGGACAGGGCTTAAGTCACAGTATCTGTCCTGAATTATTTTTTCAGGCAGGTCAGACAAAACTTCATCTTTTGTTCGCCGGAGAAGGAAAGGCATGACCTATAAGAAACAAAAAACTATGATCAGAAAGTGAAAATCCATCTCTTCTAATAATTTTGTGAACCTATCAAAATCTTTCAAGACCATGAAAGTTTTGATCAAGACCTTTAGAAGGAC
Organism: Acer saccharum; assembly: GCA_030490815.1. NCBI lineage: Eukaryota > Viridiplantae > Streptophyta > Magnoliopsida > Sapindales > Sapindaceae > Acer > Acer saccharum. The sequence continues at coordinate 37,713,953 of CM059867.1, forward strand.
ATCAAGAAGGTGATCAATTTACTACAGTGAGGGGATGCTCACCTGATAACAACTCTATGTGTGTGTCTTAAGTTTACCTGTTTGTGCAGTGCTTCCATAGCTAGAGCCCCTGCTTCAGCATCCTTGGCAGAACATTTAGAATCTCTAGCTGCCACCAGAGGCTTCCCATAAGTGGCTTGGAACTGCCAATATAACACAAAATCAACGGTCAAAAGAATGTGTGATAATTACATGCAGAAAATAAGAGCTAACAATGCTAAGAAAGACCAAAATCTTTAGCAGACAGATCTAATCCACGGCTCTGCCACACTGTTGATTGACTAAAAGCATCATAAAAATGAAACCAACTCCGGTGAAAAAAATGATCAACATATGATAGAAAATATTACGATTGTCCTTTTTTGCTTTAAAATGATATGTTCATGTCTCGTAATCTAGAAATATACGTCTCATTAACATTTCCACCCGAAGCATCTTGACAGAATGGCATATACACCAAGCACAATAGGTAAAAAAACTTTACATTCCAACAAAAATTACATTAAGAAAACAAATAAGAGTGCAAAAATAAATCAGAATCAGAAGGTAGAACACATACTTGTCTTTCTGTACCAAGAAACCCTGGCATTAGAAAGTCAAAAAGGGACCATAAGTCCATAATGTTGTTCTGCAAGAAAGAGCAAACCACTTATTAGGAATTAAATTTTCTTTAAATTACCATGAGTTCTTAAGCTTGCATCAAACCTGGATTGGTGTCCCACTAAGTATCAGACGATGCTGGGCTTTCAGCTGCTTTACGGCAATAGTAATTTTGGACTTAGAGTTCTTGATTATATGCCCTTCGTCTAAAATACAGTAATTCCAAAGACATTGTCCAAGATAATCAACATCTTTGCGGACCACATCATATGATGTAATAATCACATTATACTGATCAAATTGTTCTCTGAGAGAAACACGGTCTTGAGCAGAACCAACATATTGGAGAGTACTCATCAAAGAAACATCAATAAACTTTTCTATCTCAAAAGCCCAGTGTCCAACAAGAGTTGATGGACAAATAATTAAAGAAGGATGAATAGCCTCGCTCTGATTTGAAGCATGATGTTCTGCTATGTCAGATGCTACAATTGCAGATGCTTGAAGCGTCTTGCCCAGCCCCATATCATCACATAAGATTCCATGAAGCTTGAATCGCCTTAAAAAGGCCAACCAGTTTATACCTTCCTGTTGATACCTGGAAGCACCAAATAAAATCATTATGCTAAGAAGCAATAAGTTGGAGTGTTTAGATACGAAATAGAAAAATATTCTACAAGTGAGTAAGAGCAACACAATTTCCTTAAATAATTCTAAAAATGATCTCCTAATTTCAAATTAACTTCCCATAAACGTTTTTAGGCCATCTCTTCAGAACAAACAAATAAAATTAACTCAATTGGGAAAAACAAAAGTCCTTGATGTTAGACAACTTTATGGGGGCCAAAACCTTCTTCATTGTCGAATTTAGTCACAGTAAATATAATTTAGGGCAGATGTGTACAAGAGTATCAAGAGAAAATTGTTTGATTATGAAAAAGATGAATTATGCAGAACAAAATTGTTGTGAATAGTATAATTTATAGTTATGTAATAGTAACTGTGATCAATAGTGCTTTGAACATTACATGAATGATAATTTAAACTTTTAGTTGTAAGTTGAAACAAATTAAGAAATACTGAGAGTTAGAAGAAAATGCATAATAAGATTGGAGAAAGGTAAGAAAAATGTCATGCATTCAAAAACAACCACATAACTTAATATTGTATTAAAAACCTTTAATAAATCTAAAAGATAAATAAACTCCATAGAAACTTTACTCATACTTATCCAAATATGATTAGGGTTCCAAAACCACATTCAGAACCCTATATTATAAAGTTAATGTGTAAGAAATGCATAAACTGCTGTTCTGCCCCAACATACAGAAAACCATAGCTTCTAACCTAACACTCCAAACTAAAAATTGATTAAAACCTAAACTACCAGCAACTAAACATGTAAATTATGTAAATTTTCTGTACATAGAACGTCGCATGAGAACCCACAAAGAAAATCCTAATTTGTTGACATAAGACTTGACATATTATTAGACTATTTCATGGGATTATGTTCCCATTTCAATGTTTGGAGCTCCAATATTGAATTGTGCTAATAGTCCAACCACTAATGATTGTATTGAATTAAGATTAAGAAATATTTAAAAAAAAATTGCATGGATTATCTCATGTGATCAGTGATCCCGCATGAAAAATTCATACGGGATCCCACACTTGATAATAATTATTTATTTTATATATACATATAGGGTCCCTCGCTCCCTCTCTCACTCTTGCTCTTGCTCTCGCTCTATATATATATAATCATCCTCCAAAACTAAAATCAATTACAGACACCCCAAAAAAAAAAAAAAAAAAAATCATCTCAAAACAGAAAGAAGAAATTAAAACATTGCTCCTTTGTAGTTGAGGTCAATAACGAAAGAGGCATTATCCTTGAACTCCTTTGTCACCAAACCCCACAAACACAAAGAAGCTTCTTTCTTTTTATCATGAAATATTCGGTCTAGTATTGCCCCAATTCAATCAAATCTTCTTTATCAAGACTAATTCCAATTAAAAATCCAGTCTCATCTGGCATACCAGAAACCGCCTAAATTACTAAAATAATTGAAATTAGCAACAAAAAATCATTTAACATGTCTGCATCAGTCTCATTTTCAAGGTAATACAGCCCGTCAAGAGAGAAAAAGAAATGAAATATTATAGGCAAATGAAATCCTAATTAATATCCCTGTCTAAATTCATTATACTATATTTGCCTGTAAACTACAGCACTCCTAATTTTTGTAGACCTATCAATTGTATCCACATGTCTCACTTATAATAAAATTAGTCTTTTGAGAGAAAAATACCAGTCAACCTTTGCTAATAACTTAAAGCTACCAAACTCTGACAAGAAAACCAGGACAGTAGTACTGATTCATAATAATCTGAACACCAACAAATAACAGAAGCTCCATTGATACAACATCAATCAGAGAATTCAAGAATATTAGAAAGATGTTATGAGATTAATTTCAGAATTTCCGAAAGTATACAAATTAATGAGATTTAACTTTATAATTGAACCCACTAAACAATAACAAGTTTGCAACCTACAAACACAAATAAAACCAGTCAGCTAGTCCAGTGCTGCACTCTGACAGGTTTTCAGCGTTATCAAAGCAACCCTATAACCATTAAAATAAAAAGGTGTGTTCCCCAAGTCATGTTCTACAGATAGTAATGGAAACACTATGGTGCAACTACAAGGAATATTGATGAAATCCTGGAGACTAGTCTGTCTAAACAATGAAAAGAAAGAAACATATATGGCACTTGAATATTGTGATCAGTAGGCATGAATTGAATATATTACCTTCTCAATGTTACTTTTAATTCAGTGCAGAGCTTGTAATCATCGATATGGGAACTGTCAAGTAACTGCTCCAAAAACTGTGCATCTTCTGCATTTCTAGATAAACTTTCACTCAATCCAGTTGGTGGAGGAAGGCCCCGTGCTAATGGTAGCAGCGGTACAAGAGATGCAAAACTACGTGTCACACTCTGTCTAACAGAATGATCACAATCACTCATACACCTCAGAAGAGGAACAACCAACAAAGGAGCATATGACACAAGCTCCACACCCAATCCCTGAACAAGCAAACTAATAAGCATGCCGGCACCTTGTCTAGCATGAACTGACGTCACATCTCCTAACAATGGAATCGCATTTTCTATTACAGCTGCCATTACATTTACTTTCATCGACTTTGCCATTGAAGTAATACATCTGGAGGCGGCCAATCTAACAGCAACATGAAAATGGCAAACACATTTGAATATGCATGGAAGCAGCGTGAGAAGTTTCAGTTTCAATGTCTCATCCAACATTGGAGCAACAGAACGTACCAACTACACATAAGACACCCATAAAAACCAAAATGAGAATAAAAGAGATAAGTTATCCATGAACTATACACAGTAACTTTACAGATGATTGGAGGCCAAGACTAGAGCAAAAAACAAAAGAATTTTGCATTTCTCATCGTGTGTGCATGAGATTTCAATTTTCACAACTTTCTTTAATATCCGCCTGCACGAGTGGATAAAATAACTACAAGAAACATTCTACCGCACCAGCTAGATTGTCCAACTATATTAAAGTATTAAGGCTAATGTAGATTTAGATTGGAGTAAAACTAAAAAGGAAAAATAGTAGGTATAAATGATAAATCAAGAAAAGTAATAACCTGAATATTATTTATCAAGATCTGAGGATCCTTAACAGATTCAATAGCGAGAGTAATTTTCTCTTCATCTGAAGAACTGCTGGCAACAAGAACTTCAGTAAGGCAATCCCAAAGTTTTGGAAGCTTATCAAATAATGAAGCACCAAACTTCTCACACAAATGCCTCAATGCAAGTTCAGATCCTCTTCGGCTAATAAAGCCTTCAACTCTTGACCGGTCTTCGCCACCTGCTAGCATGTGAACTCTCGATTTCTGTTTTCCTGTACTACTACCAAAGGAGAGGAAATCTTGATCATCAATAATCTCCATGGAACTGATGAGTCCAGCTTGAGGTGTCTCACAAGGATCCATACATGTCAAACTACATATATTCTTTACTAACTTATCATTTGGACCAGGCTTACGAGCAATACAATGATAAATAAGCTCTGCAAGGGCCTCAGCAGCCTTCTGTTGTATAATGTCCTCCTGAATGAAGAAAACAAGATAAATTAGAATAAGGTACTGTGTGGGACATAAAAAAATATCCACCTTGAAAATACCACCTGCTCTCTTTTAATTGAAGCCATCAAAGGCAAAATGATTGGATTAAGTCGAGACGGAAGCTCTGACATCCAGATGACTGCAGCAGCTACTAAGGCGGTGACAGTAACATGCAAATTACTCTGCAAATTGTACCAGAAAATAGAATGAGCATGTTGCAGGAAAAGGTTGAGCAAATACTACCGCCTTGCAACCAACACCAAAGTAGCACAATTTTCATCAAGTGATAAATCTCAAAGGAAAAAGTATAATGACATTCTATTCACCAGATTCCACTGGTACCAGATGTGGGTGCACAGAAGAAACAAAGAATAAATGAAGCTCCAATACTTGATGTAGAAACAATACAGAGATCATTAAAGCAACAGATCTAACATTGACCATCAACAGAGAGAAAGATAACACCATGAGGATGAAACCATTACTATAGCTCAATTGTGCAAGAAATCAATCTTTTCAGATAGAATACAAAAATTAATCCCAATACTTGATGTAGAAACAATACAGAGATCATTAAAGCAACAGATCTAACATTGACCATCAACATAGAAAAAGATAACACCATGAGGATGAAACCATTACTATAGCTCAATTGTGCAAGAAATCAATCTTTTTAGATAGAATGGTGAGTACCAAGTTTTAACACAGCATATCATGAAAGTAAGCTTATACCAACCTGAACACATTTTAAATAGCCTGCGGTCGTCAACAGCCGCTGTTTTAATGATTCTATATCATCAAAAATATGCCTATTTGAAGAATCATTCCCATCAGTATCACTACATATTGGCAGCAGTTTTGATGCAAAATTTATTGCCTCATCTGCACTCAAACTTTCCACATCTACTTTAATCGTTGGCAACATATCTGTAAACATCCCAGATGACTCAACAGTGCGTAATAATTGACTGGCTTCATTTCGCATCTTGGTGTATGTTCTTGAAAGTTCGGCGTATGGAAGAAGGGAATCTTTTGTCGGAAATGTAGGGTCAGAGCATGCTAATAAATCCAACAACCATTGTTTGAGATGATTGGGAAAATTAGGCAAAAGTCCAGGGGTCCCAGAGAATTCCTTGCTTTTGATCTCTTTGAACCAAGAAATGAGAACCATGGATGCCACCTGACAAAAAATACATGCAATTAATTCAGAGACAGAGTGAAGAGAACAAGATAACAATGGTCAGGGCATGATAACATTTCCTATCAAACTAATTTCAAAAGTACCTGCCGCTGAACGCCAGACAAAGAGGTAAGGGCATTCCAAAGTGGATTGATCACATATTGTATAGAACCTTCTTGCAACTTAGAAGCAAAAATTCCCAACGCTGATGCTGTAACAACCCGAGTATTGGTCACTGACATTTCCACATCAGCACCAACAATTATCTTAACTGAAGAAGTGGAAGCATCTCCATTCCTATCCTGTTGAAGAGCTCCTTTCATATAATCCAAGCCAATATTCCCAGAAGACTCATTTTCAAGCATCACAGCTCTCATTTTAGCTGCTGCTCTAAAATGACTTTTTCGAGGAGGGGCTACTGGCCAAAACATTTTTGTAGCATCTAATGGTGAACCATAAGGTGTAGTAGCAAGCTCTATCCAAGAAGACATAAATGAACTAGCAACAGCTTCCAAGTCCACAACCGGGCACTAACATCAATTTAATAAACAAAATTAGAGGTAATAAATAAGTACATAGCAAATAATAAAATAAGAGTAACAGGAAATTCAGGTCAGTGATGGTAATTCTTTTAGGAAATTAAAGAATCATTTATTTTTATTAAAGGATACAAGATCGTTTGGTGTAAAGAAAATGAAAGAATTGTTTAGTTAATCGATCCCGTGACAACTTTAAGGAAATGAAAGAATTTGTCGCAACTAGAGTAGCAGCAATAAACCTATAAATACACAAAGTGACTGGGAGAGCAATAGCATTATGTCCTTGTTTGAACATAACCTTGGGTGTAAAATTATTTCACTTAAACCACATAAAGTGGCATTAAGCACCAAAATTAATATGTATTCAAAAGAGGAGTTCTTTTTGGTATTCTAAAGTTTGTTCAACAGAAGTTCAATTATCATTTCACCTAATTGTAAGCAAAGTTTGATATATAAAAGTTGGACAGTCACTTGTGTTTATTGTTAAGCAAAGTTAGAAATCTATAATACAGCCAACATCGCCAACTTATACAACATAGCAAAATCTAAATTCAATCTTCAACAACCCCCAACCTTAAACTAGATAAATAAACAATGACATTCATCAATCATTTTTCCACAATTTGAATGTTCTATTCCACTACTTTGCTTCCTTTAGTCCTTATTGACCTCATATGAATTCAAAGAAACAAGTAAATGACCAAAAGAGAAAGCCAGAATTACAAAAACTCATAAAACCAGAATTACACCTGAACAAGCAGTCTCCAAACTCTATCTGAACACAGCAGGAGTTCCTCATTTGATTCCAGCAGCAGATTTTGAAAAACTATCCTAAGTGTATCACCCAAAATAAAAGATGGCCAAAAAGAATCACTGGAGGATTCGGAAATCTTCCTTTTGTAGACAGCTTCAAGAAGCCGCTCCTGCATGTGAATACAGGGCATTGACACCATGAACTTCAATTAATAAAGCATGAAAAAACAGTACATATAGAAAAAAGATGAAAACGAAAATATGTAATTTTTGGTGCAACAGATAAAACCACTAATTGCACCCTCTGAGACTCCTGATCAGAAAGACAGCATGTAATAGGTTCGGAAAAGAAAAAAAAAATTACCAGAGTACGGATAGCAGAATGTCGGACTGATGTGATACTATGCCTCATAAATGGCCATAACCGGGGTGCCAACATCGATAACATGTAAGGATTTTCCTGAGAATCTCTTCCTTCTCCAATATCATCAACACGAACTACTTCATTCAGATCAAAACCCTGTTTCTCTTTAGATGTAGCCCCAAACATCTTTGGAATCATCTCTTCCTGCGAATAGATTTCCGCCAACAGATTCATCACACTGCGAACAGATAAGAACTTTTAAAAACATCTCCTTCATACTTTATGATTTAAATTACCGTAAAATTCGGAATGTGGCTCGATTACTAGACTTAACATATTAAACCAAAGTACAGATAAAAGCCATCAAAAGTGATGCCATTGTGGCATTTCTGCACTGATATAAATTAATGCAGAATTCTTTTTCTTTTTTATTTAGTTAGCAAAAACATAAAACTTGTATTAGAATAAAAATCGATGATCTACAAGGAGGGTGCTGCCTAAAAAAAAATAAAAAAAAATAAATAACTCCAAAAACATTAATAATAAAGCATGCCTATACAACAAAAGCCTTCACAAAAATCTCAAAACACAAAACTTGCAAGAAAAAAAAAACCCCTTTAGGCTACCACAATTCCCGCAGCTAAAATCAATATGAAGAAAATAACTTCTTTAAATTAAGCAGTCATGGAAGCCCATAAACTTATTCTTGATAAAGGCTGAATTTCACAACCTTAATTGCTGTTTATAATGTTTCCAATACTAAGGCCACGTCCTTTAACTAGCCTTGCAAGGATTCAATTTCCACAGTGAAGTTTGGCAAAATAATAACAATAAACGGGTTTAAAAAATTGCAGATTAGTTTTAAGTTGCTTGACTGTCGGCTTGAGTACTTTTATGTTAATTTCATCGATAAGGATAAAATGGCAGTAGTTGTCCACCTTAGCTTCCTCAAATATTCTTCTATTCCTCTCTAACCAAATAATCATTTTCACATTTTAAAATTCAATCAAACATTTGAAAACCATGCATTACTGTTACACACACATATATATAGCCTAATATATATTCAAGGTAGGTGGCCTTAAAAGGTATTGAACTCGTGATCTCTTATTTGGAGAGGAGGTCTTTTACCACTTTACCCACCCTTTCGGATTAGCATGCATTACAGTTCTGTTCAATCAGAAATTGACCAGACTGCCATTAAAGCTTTTCCTTTTCTTCAATTGCAACAAGCATGGACTGAAAAGACAATTGAGGATCCGACCAGTATTGCAGATAATTACAATCCATAACTACTTGCAATATAATACCCAGATTAATAACACAAGAAGCACCAAAACAAATTCTTTTAGTAGTGTTTTAATGCTGATTTGATAGTTTAAGCAGCAGAAACTTTAGTGGTTTTGGGTTTATGATTGCAAGGTTGGTTTAGAGGTTGGTTTGGAAAGAGCCTAAAAATAGTATTTAAGCTCTCTAACAAACCTCTCACGTGCAAGACTAACGAGTTTGTCATGTGGCTCAACCCTAAGGACAAGCACATAACAAACTCAAATATAATCACCGGGGGACTCGAACTCAAGCACTCCCGGTAAAACTTGGCTCTGAAACCATGTTAGTAACCACTCAACCTAAAAACTTAAGCTATTGGAAAGGAGCCCAACAATAATATTTAAGTTTTCTAACAAAGACAAAGTGTCCATTTGGAAGAGCTTGTCTACCGGCTAAAAGAGTTTTTTTAATTAAAAAAGCTCTTTTCAAATTTAAAAATGCTTTTGGATGATTAAAAAAGTTGTTTTACGTCTACTTGGAGAAGCCCAAATTTAAAGCTTTTCCAAGTAGATCTTTTGGAGTTTTTTTAATAACACTACAATCTCCAATATAACCCTATAATTTAATATTTGTTTTGAGTATTTTGGTAAGTCTATCATTAAAACTTTCATTTAAAAGCTCTACCTCTAAAAGATCTACTTCTAAAAGATCTACTTGAGAAGCTCTTCCAAACGTACTCAAACTCATGTGAGCTGTTTTTAAGGTTGTCAACAGTATCCAGAGGAATCAAGTTGAGGAAAGAAAATATAAACATCTATGCATCAGAAAAATGTTAGATTCCCTCCAACCATCCCCTCATCACAAAAGAATCACAATTCTTGTAAACGTGTTTAATCTCTTACCGGATTGAAGAAGATATACATAAAAGTATATATAGGGATTTCAGTTCATAATACTGCAAAAACTTTACAATCGAAATAAATAAATAAAAATTACTCCGAAAAATTAATATAATTTGCAACTTAAAACTTCACTAAGAAAACCAAATCAATGTTTACCTAAAATGAAATTAAGACACCTAAACCAAAATAAACCACCTTGGCAGTTGCTACTAACCACAAAAACTACAAACAAGACCCAAACATTTCTTAGATCAAAAACAAGAAAGAAGTTTATTAATGTATACAGTATTGAACTAGAAGTCCAGCACAGCCATGACAAAAAGAGCCTTGTAAGGAGTAAGCAAAAAAATATACACAAAAGAATAGATTCTTATCCTAATCCAACCCCTTAATAACAAGGCTATCACATAACAGAAAACCCCAAAATATTCAAAAGGCTTACCCTAGACTCCTTTCCAAATTAAATGAACAAAGGCTAGAGAAATATTGAGAAATTCCTTTGCAAAGAAGGCCCATAAGGATGCCAAGAAACATACATACCTCAAGCTAGTAAAACTTAACAGTAGCAAAGACTCGAGGTGTGCTTGAGGAGCTAACTGCTAAGGTCACAACTGGTATTCACATGACTAATGAAAACAAGGTAAAGTCAATTTAAGATAATTTAAAAGGGCATGCTCAAAAATGGAGACCGACTAGAGTGGCAGGATAATGTGCATTGCTGTTTTAAGTCTGCAACATGAAGGTTTGGCTCTACATAACTAATCAGTTAAATCTTAACAGGACAACTTGTAGCAACCCAAAATAGTTTCAAAGCAATTTAGGGATAGAAGTTGAGCATTCATGGCATGGGTATATAGTTTAATTTTCAACGCATTAAGTACAAAAACATAATACAACTACTACTAATAAAGCAAACAAATGGAGATGAAAGCATTAAGAAATTACCTACTAGTGGATGGGCTTAGATCATCCAAATCAAGCAATATATCCCAAAGTAGCATAACAATGGAATGCAACATCTGACCATCTAAAGCAACAATTGAAGCTGCAGCAGGTATTAAAGCATCTGCAGCAACTGCTCGGACATCATCATCAGGGTCCTCCAACCCAGCTTTACATGCCGGAAGAACATAGCCAAGCAGATCATGCAGCATCTCCTAGTATCAAAAAAAAAAAAGCAATGATAACAAGATAAGTAAAAGTAGAAACCACATAAATAGACATGCAACTTGAAAGAATCAGTAACTGTATATTATATTAATGCATCCTTTACAACAAAGGAGGCCAACTGATACTTAATGCATTCTATCTAAAAGATTTGAATAGTATGGATGTATGAAATTAAAGTTTTATCAGAAACTCAAAAGAAATTAACAGAAAAGGAGAGATATACCAAACTGTTAAAAAAGCAGTCCATAAAACCAAAAATGTCAAGATAAGAACAGGATACATTTGAAACACCCAATAGAGAAGTAAAAAATGAAGTGAAACATGCATACACGATATTTTTAAGACAACGCGTATCATAATGACCAGGAAAATTTAAAGCACATGAAGTATTACCTGTCGCACCGCAATCAAGTACTTGATGCCCAAAAGGCTTCCATGACGAATCTCCCATTCTGGTCTACACTGAACATAGAGAAATTTCAGCGCATGTAATAACCAGGCAGCAATTAGACTATGTTGAACCAGGAATCTTAAATGTGATAGAGGACTAAAAAAATGAACTTGCAACGTATTTACCTGCATTCGCAGCAAGATATACAACGTCTCATGAACTAACGTAGGATGCATATACTTAAAAGCAGCACCTAACGCTTGAGCACAGGTTTCACGTACTGGAGCAACAACCTGATCAGATACATAATCTCCAAAACTGCAAGAAAAGTAGTAAACAAATAAATAAATAAAAACTAGAAAAAAAAGAAGAAAAAAAAGAAGACAGATTGCAGTTCCTTATCATTTAACAAGAAAAGAACTTCAAAGAAATCTCCAGTTTATAATTACAATCAAACCAAAAACATTGGCATACCGGTCTAGTGATAATACACATAAGAAACGAATTGCACAATCCTGAAGAAATTCACAATTTTTCTGCCAAGAATGCCTAGCTAATTTCAACCAGTTCACCATCTCACAGTTTTCAGGAAGATTTTTAAGTATGTTATGATTTAGATAATCCCCCTTCTCCTCACTGTAATCCTTTGGCTCAGCTATGTCAACAGCTTCTTTAGAAGGAAGTGATACATTATCAAGATTAGATTCTGGCTCCACCTTAACAGAACTAAGGTCAAGTTGACCATTGACCTGCTGTGCAGGTAAATTGCTTCCACTGTCTTCAACCTTTATGTTGATGTTAAAGCTATCACACTTCACAGGATAGACAATATCATCAAACGACATAGATGATGCATCTTCAAACCTAGTCTTTTTCAGATTGGGTTCCAACTCATCTGCTGCTGAAACTTGCGTATTCAAATCAATTTCCCTCTCTCTCTTCATTGTACTTGAATAGTCTTTGTCTTTAAATTCAACACAGAGTGCACCATCCGAGCTCAATTCAGGCATAAACACTCCAGCAGAAGCACCATGATGAGTTAAAATTTCTCTTAAAGCCATAACACTGCCATGGCGAACCTCCCAAACTGACAAAGACGGAGTCAGATAAACTGTCATCCATATGAAAATTTTAAAATTAAATATTTCTAAATTTAACCAAATGTACGAAGCAGTTTACCAGGATCAAACATATCAAGAATGAGTTGCTCAACAAAACTACGGAAAGGCCACTGCCCATCTCCATCATGCTCTAAGCTGTCTTCATCAAGAATAGTGTCTACCTGCACAGAACAGCAACATAAAATTGCTGCACTCGGTACTTCAACGTCAAAAAGGCAGAAGGGAGATGGTAAACTGAGCATTCTCTGGGCAACAAAAAAAAAATTTGGTCCTAATTGTTATCTTGTAATGTTAACTTCCATGCTGGTTAGAGAGCCAAAACCCTGTGGAAATGTGCTGTCCTTGCCTTACTAACTTACATTGGGTTATTTAGCAAGAAAAAAATAATAGAATTTTTGAAAGGAAGTTCGAGGAGAATGTCAAGGGCTCGTGGGATCAAGTTTGCTACTTTGCTTCTTTAAGGGCTTTTGTCTCTAATGAATTTAGGGATTCTTTCCTTTCTTTATTCACTTAAATTGGGAAGGTGTTGTAGGATAAATGGTATCGCATTGTGTTTCCTTTTGTTTTGTGGGATTTGATTTTGTACTTGAAGGCTCTCTTTGTTAGCCTAGGGGGACTGCTTGTTCACTCTCATATAAGATTGGTTTTGCTGTGTTCTCTGCTTTTTGGATAAGGCTCATTAGTATTATTCTTTTTAGGTAATAAAATCCTGTGAGTACTAGCTACTTTAGTTAGTAAGGTCTTTAGTCACTATTCATTGAACAATAAGTATTGGGTTCAAATATCGCTCACACCAGAGTAGGAAGGGGATCGGTTTACATTTATTGTAATAAAGTTAAAAAAAAAAAATCTCAAAATCAGTTGAGCCCTATTGCATACAAAATTTTAAACCCACATCTAAGGAAAAGCAATTGTAAAAGTAGCACATTCACAAAAGAACCAACTATGCATGCATATGAACATGAGCACAAATAAAAGACAAGTAATCATTTTCATAGGAACAAAGTGTATTTTCTTTTCTTTTCTTTTCTTTTCTTTTTCTTGATAAGAACAAAGTGTATTGCCAAAAAAATATAATAACAAAAATTACAACACACACACACACACACATATGTATATATAATATATATATATATGTATTCAACAAGAATATGTGTACACTTGTGTGCACGGACAGAAACACAAATGCAGGCGGCACATGATATACATATATCAAGGTCTCAAGACAAACAACAAATGAGAATACTTTAATACCTTGTTGGAACTCAATGGATTAGTGCGTGAGCCCTTAGGAGTTGTCATATTCTGAGAATTAGAGACTTCCATATCTCCATCCTCAGACCAACCTTTTACCTGGTCTTTTGAATTTATTTTTGCTTTCCGCTTTAAGAGATTCAATTCTCTTGCACTTGGTCTTTTTGAAATGACACCGGGAACCATGCTTGAAACTAGCTGCCGTATATTATGTACAGATGGTGACGTGTAAAATCTATGATCTAACCCATTTCCATGGGAATGTAATTTATGAACAATCAGATCTTCATCTTTGATCATATCATTAACATCCATAAATTGTTCACACATATCCAAACCTGTAAAAATGGATTGAGTTACTGTAAGGCATCCACGAAATGATATTCATCAGTCTATCAATACACATGGAAGAGACAACTAAAGAAAAATGCATCACATAAAAATAAAATCCACCAATTCCAAAATGCAAAACAAAGAAGAAACCTGAAAACTACATAGAGAAACTAAAATGCGAAAAGATGCATTGAGTGGGTCCCACCCTTTAAGCATTTAACTCCATTTGCAGTACTAGTACAGGAGACTAAACCCCACCAACAGCCCTCCAAGAAACAGTACTTAAACACCAGGAAAAAGCTAAAGAAGATATGTTCCATGACCAAATTCATTTTCACCTAAACCATCATTAATTAGACAAATTCTTCAATGTAATATACAACCTAGAGCAGCCTACAAATAATCATTAATTATATCCATCAACTACCGGCCTACTTCATTCGATTGGTTAATAATGCAATAACTTCCAAATCATTTATGTAACAAAGTAGAGCACACTTGATTCAAAAAATCTAATCATTTTACACCATAAAGAGAAAAATTTGTCAGGAAGAAAACTCCAGAATCACTTATATGAGAAATAAAACCTACCACCCAACATGCACTTCTTAAAACCAATCTAATATAGGAACTCAATTATTTACTGTGAGGTAATATAAAGCATGTACTGCTAGCTTTAGCATCAACATAATTTGTAAGAAATCACTTAATCCTGGGCATATATCAGATAAAATCACCAATCCCCCACTTAATCTTCTAAAAAAAGAAGGCTGGATTTTTAACTATAACAGTATAACCTCATATATGGCTAATCGTCAGATAAACTGCATCCTAATCTCTAACCATAATGCTTTTGCCTACCTAGGTAAACACAACTAACAAACTAAATCAATACCGCAATGTAGAGGTGTAGAGCAATATATCTCTGAACAGCTATGAGCCAAATGTATTGCAATTCATTAGCAAGCCTCCTTTTAAGTCTAAATAACTCTTCAACTTAATGAAATCAAAAGAAAAATTATTATTAATACCAGCCACACAAAGAGATTGGGAAATCTTAATGCCGAGTTCATCAATTTTTTGCATTAAAGTTTCAAAGTCCATAATAGAATTCGTCATCATCTAACTGGAAAAATACAAGGAGCTGGTCCTGAAATCGACTGTGACACGTGGTTGCAGTTATTTACCAGAAGACCTCCTAATCATACATTCCGATTATCAAACCTCAAAACAAAATCCCCAGCCTACCTAGGCTGGTAAGACCCCCCAATCTCTCAAATTTAAACCAACTCAAAACTACCCACCCAAGCTTCTGATCCCTCGCAATCTAAAAACAAGCCTAAAATAACCAGTACTTCCCTCCCAATATAATATCAAAGCTTAAAAACCAGAACTCCTGCCCTCTCTCTCCAATAAATAATTGACAGTAACAAGTACATCTTAGTAGTAACAAGAACACCTTCTAGTCCCGCTTATTACCAATATTTATCTTCTTATTATATGTTCATAACTACTTTCTCCTCTCACATCATCCCAATTGTCAAAAAGGAATAAATAAGAACTCTGGTTGTGTTGCCCAAAATGCCCGCTAAACCCAAAAAAGTTCAACTTTCATCTCTCTTCCTCCCATTGGTAATTTGGTAGAAAATCTAATTACATTCAAATATAAGTCGAACATTAAACTTCCTAGCATCACTGACAATCCCTCCCTCTCCCCCAGCCCCCAAAAGTAAAGAGAAGAGAGAGAGAGGGAGAGAGAGAGAGGGAGAGAAGAGTAACATATGTTACATATTAGGTTTTTCCCCTCCCAACACCCATTTAATGAACTCGATATCAAACATGCATCATGGATCTGCAGTAAATTAGTAGAAGCACTACTAACCCAAACGCCGTTTAAGATTTTGCTTTTGGCGAGCCAAACGCTCCCTAGGATTCTTTGAATTATCAATTGCAATATCATACTCCTGCGTTAAAACCAATACGAGACCTTCAACTCATATTATTTGGTGTAATTTCTCAAAAGCAGTAATAAAACCATCAGATTCCAAGCTATTTACATAGAGGAAAAAGTAATACCTGTCCCCCTGATGCTAGTAAGGCGCCAAACTCCAACACTTTGTTCATATCAAAGCTGTTATAATTCAATAATTAAGGAGAACCGAAGACAATAAATATTCAAACAAGCAAATTATTTAAACAAAGATATGCTTGTAAATAGAAATTATTTTATCAACTGAGAAATATTAACAACCTTCTAAATGAAACACTTGCTAGAATTTTAGAATGAAAATTAGGCCATGCAACCACGTCTTCAACAGAACCAGATATCCCAGCCTCGGACATCTTCGTTTCCACGCAAACAAATAATTCATTCAAAGATGTGTTCTTAACATTCTGAGCAATAGCCCCAATAGCATGAGCAGCAGCGACCCTTGTATCCCAATTTTTGCTACGAAGATACTGAGAAACCTGATTTCAAAAGATACAGGGCTCCGTTAACAGAAGAAAAAGGTAATAAGAGAGGTCTAAACAAATGGCAGCAATGCAGCGATAATTTAGTCAATGCTATTCTCTGAAACCATATATAAGTCATTACTTCAGTTAATAGGAAAATAAGCAAAGAATGGCTAATGACAAGTAGCAGGTGGCAGTTATAGTGTCAAGTAGAAACGGAAGTGATAGCCAAGCAGCAGTGTATGGCTCAATCAAACATTTAAAAAATAGAGAATAATTCTAAAGACAAGTAACAATCTCCAGCTAACAGTTGTGTGTGTGTGTGTGTGTGTGTGTGAGAGAGAGAGAGAGAGAGAGAGTGAGAGAGAGAGAGAGAGAGAACACTCATAAGCGAGTCGAGGCTCAAAAAAGCTGTTTTTTTTTTTTTTTTTGACTGAAAGGCTCAAAAAGCTATGCTCTGTAAAATGTTAGCTCTATTCAATCCTAATTTGAAAGAGAGAAACCAAAATAATCTGTCTACTGAAATTAATACTTTTCAACAAAAAATTTAGTATCCTAACTAACTTATCATGTCAATCCAAATGGCCTTTAAGAACTACACTTCAATCTTTAGGAGTTACCACCTAGCCTTTCAACAAACAAGAAAAATTTCTGCCTAGACATCCCTGCATACCTTTGAACTTGCTCCTAATAAAGCATGATGTGAGGACACACTCTTGTTTTACACCTAGGAGAGGTGAAGATCAGAGAAAATAAGAATGTGAGGTGTTTCTTAAATTTACATATATCCCGTTGTATTACAATTGAGCTGGTATTTATAGGGGAGTCCTACTTGATTTCCTTTATTTAAGGATCAAAGGACACATCACTCAAGTTCAAGATTTTGGGGTCCAAGAGCCTTGCAACTTATTTTTCCCATTGATACATTCTAAACGAAAGAGATTGTATACAAACGGATTTGTTTGTGTCAAAACGCACTAGGGATGTGGACCTTTTTGGATTTGTTTTGTTGATATGTCAAGTAGAAATTTTAGCCCCTACACTTTTCCCCTTCCCAAGTTTTTGTCATTTAGAAAAAATCAATTGTGAACCTAAGAGGGGTAGGTGTCAGCGTCTCTACTTGAATCATAACACGCCAAGACTTCTTATTCTTTGTCAATACTGTTCAGATCAATCAAATTCAAACAGTATTTGGGGCTTAAAATTTCAAGCCGGGCCACAGCACGATATGGCCTGTTTGACACCTAAAAAACCATGTTTTTTTCTTCTAGGGGCAGAATTCTCAAATCAATAGGATTGATCCGCATGAGTGCCAAGCTGAAAAGATAAAGAAAATAATGCCTGCGAACCAACGAAAAGGCTTAACATTCAGATGACTGCTATAGAAAATGACTTAATCCAAGTTATTGCAAAAGGCTTGATGAATGTCTACATCATAGTGAAAAGGACAAAATGTGACTTATTTTGGGATGAAAAATTCCATACTTGGCCTTTTCGGATCATCAAACAAAAACTGACACTTGTCTCACTCAATAAAATCAGACCGGCCTAGAGGGAAAAAGCATCACACAAGATCTATGTTGAAAAACCCAAATTAAAAAAAAAATTAAAAATTAAAAAAAAGGTGAACAAGATAGAGAAATGTTAACAAGGGTGCGCAGACCCTAAAACACTCTAATAGAAAGCAAACAAGATCATAGCTAATTTTGCATAACGGGCAAAGGAAAAGTGTAGGGACTAAAACGTCTACTCGCCATATCAGCAAAACAAATCGAGAAAGAGCGAAATCCTCAACTCATGCCATCAACACAGCCAAACTCATTCATATATAATAGCTTTTGTTGAAAATGTAACGATAGGCAAATAAGTTGTAAGGATCATGACCCCAAAATCTTGTAATTGAATGACTTGACCTCTGATCTTAAAATAAAGAAGATCAGTTAGAACACCCCTATGAATACTAGCTCAATTGTTATACAAGGGGTTAGAGGAGATTGACAAATAACCAAAGAAAATATATAAAAATTGGTTATAGCAAAACATTAAAAAAAATATTATTTCTAACAAAACAAGTTTGAAGATTGCAATCGGTAGAAGGGACCAAAATACCCCTAACAACTTCTTTCTCATTTTCATCTCTTTCCAACACTTTCTCTCTCATCTATTTCACACTCACTCCATCTTTACCTATAAACCTACGTAAACCAACTTACTTTTCATCATCAAATCTCTTGGAAAACACAAGATTATCAGGTCTAGATGCAGCTCCATTGCTTTATTTGATCTATCTTCAAAAGATTTCATTATTTCAAGTTAATCTCTCTCTAAACTTCGTTATCTAATTCTATCTTTAAACTTCATTTGTTAGCTTCCTTATGGTTGGTTGTGTAAATTTAGAGACCCGACATCTTCTTCGACAAAGAGCATTTTTAGTTTTTCGTTATGAACCTCAAAATACATGTTTTTCATGATGAACCTCTAAATACATGCTTTTTGTGATGACCAACCTTGAAATACATGCTTTCCATGATGGCAAACCTCGAAATACATGATTCCGTGACGAACCTCGAAAGCATGATTTTCATATGACAAACCTTGAAATACATATTTCCTGAGACATCTTGATGTCGTCTCTCAAGGTGTAGGCAAGGTCACAAAATCTTGTAATAAACAGACTTAGTTCACAACATTCCTCTCAACTAGGATGATTCCAAGATCTTGTTTGAAAGAGTAGAAACTTGCAAATAACTAGTAGGAATGTCCCACTAGGAGTATGAGCCCATGGATAAATCCTTGACACCGTCATGCTTCACGGCACTTTTTACCCTCCAAAAACAAATTTTATTGGCAAACCAACTATCTCAACACAACGCTCTTGCACACGCCAAATGTCATTTTATGAATTTTTTTATAAGAAACAGAAAACATATTAAGAAAAAGATAGTACAAAGCTATATGTGAACCAAGTGTCTACAAAAGTGAAATACAAAAAGTCAAAAACAAGATTGCTCATTTTATGGGATTTCAATGCAGCTTTTCCCATTAAACTATTCTTTATAAACGGTGAGCCAAATAATCAAGAAGACGTATGCTACAAAAATTATCCTAATGCACTAATCATCAATCTGGGATTTATACTCGTAATCGTGATTTATACTCGTAATGACACAATACAACAGAGAAACCCAACCTACTACAATCTTGACCCTTTGTTCTCAAACACGAGTTCATTTGGATCAGATATTATTCCACCTCATCTGTGATGTAATGTAACCTAGTCTTGACACACTAGAACAGTAGAACCCTTTCATAACTCTGGGATTTATACTCACTCAACATTGTGATTCTTTTGGTACAATAGAGCAGAGAAACTCAACCTACTACAATCTGAACCCTTCGTTCTTGCACTCCAATTCAATTCATTTAGATCAAATTTTATTCCACCTCTATGCGATGTAACCTAGTCTTGAGTCTTGACACAGTAGAACCCTTACAAACACTTACCATCAACATAGGGATGATTGGAAAATAAAATTAAGTGATTAATTACTCTCACCCACTTTTGAATCCACCAAACTACATTAAAAACAAAGTAATACATCCCAAATCAAATAAAGTTAAAACCAAAGATGAAAAAATATCTAAAAATTGCAGTATCTCTAGTTTACCTAAGCTAGAACGAGAAATTCCAAAATTTTATTTCAAAAATAGAGCATGGGAATTGCCAATAGACATTTTCAAGAAAAATTATCAAAGCATATTTGATAACAAGTACACAGGGATTATATGACTTTTATGGATGTTGAGAATGACAAACCAAATGCTTTAATTGTGAAGATTGCAAGCTTTTTGACATACATTTTAGGCTACGAATATTTAGAGGTGTACTTTTTAAGGGAAGATATGACTAAAGAGTGTGATGTTTCATTGGTGCAAGGATAACTTTTCGCATTGTCTTCCACATTGGCTTAGATTCTGACTTGGTGGATCTGGTTCATCTTTTCTCATATACTTCATCCACTTTCTCTGAAAATTTTGTTTCTTATCAAGAAAAATGTGAAGATTGTGGAAATAACCTACGTCTTAAGCATTAAAACTGCACGTGCCTTCTGCTAGCAGCAAAACCCCCCAAATCTAGTTTTGATTCTCATATCTAAATGGCTTAGAAACTGCAGTTCATCATCGTGTCACTTCTGACTCTCTATTTTTCTTTATAATTATAGCAAACAATATGTTGGAACACACAGACAAATGTGAATCCCCTATGAAAACCATTGCAGCAACTTTCAAACTTGAAACTGTCATATATAAATCATGCCATTTAAAAAATATATATATAGCCAACAAAATCATATTTATAAGCGCAAATGGGCATGATCAAAATAACACTAAGCGAAAAAGCAGGCATGAAAAAGCAGGCCCCAAATCATTTACCTTCCTCAACAGTGAATTCAAGTCTTGAGGATGAGATTTCGCAATATCACCAATCTGCCGAGCTGCTGTGAATCTTGTAGCTTGTGTTGAGCCAGCTTTAAAAATTCCAATTAAGAAAAAACTACAATGCGCACGCCCATTGCACCATTCACAACCATAAACATAAAAATTCAAACTACGCAAGTACACATCAGATCCAATAATTCAAAAAAATAAAAAAAATAAAATAAAAGAGAGGATACTGTCCAATAAAGTGAGTAGACGATTGAGTCGCGAAGATTGCTGAGCCATAACATCAACAACAACAATAAGACCGAATGTTTCATGAACAATTCAGCATCTTCTTCTTCTATCATTCATTCATTCCATCAATCAATAAACCGATGACTGACCCTAGCAACTAACCTCACAACTCTGTAACAAGTCAATTTCCCGAATTAGTTTCACATTCAATCGTTTTTTGCTTTCAATGTTAAAAAAGCAAATACAAAAATTAGGGTTACCTGGCTGGTAGGGAGAGCGAAACTTGCTGTGACGTTATAGAAAAAGAGAAAGAGTAAACGACGAAGACGACGATGCTCCTTTTCCACCAAATTTACGAAACCCTTTTTTCCTCATACGTTATAATTTATAATATTCTATTTATCTGAAAATTAAAGTTAGTTTTAGATTTCGTTTCTGTTGATTTTGCAGTTTCGTCCTTTTACTTTTGTTGTCTTTTCTTTTTCTACAAAATTCTATCAATTTTATATTTGCTGTTACACCCCTGCTATCTTATTGTCCCAAATAATACATCTCTCCTTTATATTACATTATTACCTAATATAACGTTCACCATATTAGACCAATTAAATTGTATTAGCTAAGACAAGATAAAGTTGGTTCAGTGGTACATCCCTCACATCTACACCACGAGATTGTGGGTTCAAGTTCTTCCCCTCATTAAATCCCCGAATTTATGTAATACTTCAAAAGAAAAATGTATTAGATAATACTAGAGTTGTTAAAATGACCCACGAACCCGACACAAACCTAAGGTACTTAAAGGATTAAGAGCGCTCTCCTTCTTCCGTAAAGGAAGGAAAGATATAATTGTTCATTAGAGAATCAATGGTACTTAAAGGAAAAGATATAATTAGAGAGATATAACAGACTTTATGACCTAGCTCTAATTATGAAATACTTGTGGAGGATCATACCATATGAAATAGCTATATCGATGGACATTGAAATTTTGGTTGTGTAAAACATTTGCAGTTACGAGAGTGCAACCTCGGGTTTTTAGTGGAATAACTCCAAGGTTAATAATCAATAAATATTAATTAATGAGTTTAATTAATTTTTCTAAGTATTATTGGAGCTCAAAACTGTGGGTCCATTAGATCCTCTTGCTAGCCCTTTACAATTACCAGCTCATTGTGAATTGGATGGTCCAATTAATTATGTTACGAAAGTAACTTGGATATATTATGGGAATTAATTAAATGATATGATTATTTAATTAATAAATTATTTAATTGATTAATTAAATATAATTAAATAATATGATTATTTAATTAACAAATTAATAATTAAGAATTATTAATTGTTAATTGGAGGTTATAGGTTCGAACCATGACTAAAACAAAATGATTAAAAATAATAAAGATTATTTTAAATCCTAGAGGTCAATGGTTCAAGTCTTACAGGTGACCGAATTAAAAAAGATTTATAAACCCATTTTAACTTGGTTAACTAAACCCTAGGATCCTGGTATATAAGATATACTTATCAGGAAACAAAACAACCTAACCCTAATACAGAGAAAGAGAGAGAGAGGTGCGGCAAGGAGAAGAAAAAGAAAAGATTTTTTTTTTTCCTTTTGCTCAAGAATTGGCCAAACCTTAGTAAGTGGACAAGGTGTTGTCTTCTCCATCTCGGTAGTCTCCATTCAAGAACTCTCAAAATCCGTGACTTGCCCACACACAGTTGCTAGATCACGGGTCATAGCTCGGAAGACTTAGTGGAGACGGATCAAAAAGAAACGAAGAAGTAAGCTTCAAAGGTATTAAACAAATCTCTCATCATATTCGTGTATACCAAAATGTTCAAGATAAATTTTTAAAAAACCTATCTTCTTTTCCGCTGCGCGACTTACACTTGCATGTGTTGGGATTTATGCCCTAAAGCTTGTAATTTGTAAATGTTATAAATTCATTAATATAAGAAGCAATTTCATTCAATTAACATGACTCATATATTTATATTATATGTGCTAAATATTCAAGATTGCTAGATGTAATCTCAAATTGAGTATATGAATGTCATATACAAAAAAATTCATTTTGAGATATGCAATCTATAGAGTCCGTAGAAAATAAATAAAGTCGGGTACCTTCACCCGGTCACTTAATGTAATATGAGTCATATCCCAATGAGTAGCTACACTAACCACCTCTATAGTTATTTCTTAATCTATTCCTTATATGGGATTACTAGTCAAATCCTTACCATCTATTTCAACCTCCACATGAGTGGCTCCAAATGCCGTGTAGTTAATGGCAAGTTTTTCGTCACTTGAAGGATCTTCTTCACTTTCATCCTCACTCCATGAGGTGGCCATCGCCTTTCCTTTCCTTTCCTTTCCTTTTATCCTTTAAGTTTCCACATTTCGGAGAAATATGCCCGAATCCTCCACATTCATAGCATTAAATCCCCTCTTGGTTTGGCTCGTCATTCTTGACCTTGAACTTCTTCTTGAAGCCATCCCCCTTTGAGCCATAACCATCTTTTTGTAGATTCAAGAACTTCTTGAATCTCTTGACCATGAGTGCCATGTCTTCATCCGAGTTATCCTTCTCCTTCTTGTCATGCTTCGAAGTCTTCAAAGCAATATTCTTCTTCTTCTTAAGAGGTGAAATGCTAGCATTTTTTGACTCATAGGCTAGAAGTCTTCCAATGACTTCACTCGGCTTTATATCCTTGTAATCACTATTCTCCTCTAAAGCCGTTACCTTGGACTCGAACCTCTCGGGAAGTGATCTCATGATCTTTTGCTTGATCCTTCTATCCGAGTAAGGGTCATTAAGTTGATGACTTTGGTTCACAATGTCCATCAACCTCACTTGGAAGTCATTGAAGTGCTTATGCTCTTCCATCCTAATGGTCTCAAAACAAGTTTGGAGGACTTGAAGTTTTGAGTCCTTGACCACTTCGGTTCCTTCATGAGCCGTCTCTAGGATGTCCCACGTCTTTTTTGCGATCCTAGTAATTTGAACCAACTTGTATTAGTTCTCTTCCATTACACATAGGATGGCATGCATCGTCTTCCTATTCCATTTGGAAGACTCAAACTCTTTAGCATTCCATTGTGCCTTTGGCTTGAGGACATCCTCTCCTCCTCCTATAAGAGTCATCATAGGTGAAGCGAAGCTATCTTCAACCACCATCCATGCCCTATCATGGATTTGGCATAGGTACGCTTCCATTTTCCCCTTCCACGAGGAGTAATTATCGTCGATGAGCAATGGTGGCCTTACGCTCGACGCTCCCTCTTTGCTCATCCCAAAATCACTCATAGTGTTTGGATGAATGCAAATGAGATGAATGCAAAATGTATGAAGAAATCAAACAATCACACAAAATGCAAAACACACCAATAATGAGCAAGGATCATTTAAGTATATCTAGGAACCCGCTCTGATACCAATTGAAACAAATTAAGGTGTGTTCTAATATTAATCTAGAGAGGGGGTGAATAGATTTTAACCCTTATTACCAATTTTCGTGATTAGTCAATTTACGAAAATACCCCAATCTAGTCAAACAATATAACAAGTGTAATATGTGCGGAATTATAAATGACACTTGATATTTACGTGGAAACCCTCAACATGGAAAAACCACGAGTTCTTATGTGTGACACACACGAACCTCGAATCCACTAATTGTGATAACATTTACAACCTAATCCTGGTTTACAATCTAATCCCAGTCAATAACCCGCTATCACTATCCGCAGGCCTATAAAAGTAGACCTAGTCCAATTGCTTGCGGCCTAAGCAACCTTAGCCACAAGACTTAGTTCTCAATGAAGAGATAATAAAACCTATGTGAATATATGATGATATTCAAAGAGCAAATAAAGCTAGGAAACCCTATATGCTTATCTATGATGATAATATGACAATTAATTCAATCCTAGATATTAAGAGCTAAATGACATATCATAAAGTTTAGCTAAACATAGATTAAGCAATCCTATGAAGCTATCACAATACAACACTTAATCATATCAACACAACAATCTTTATCTTATATTATAGAATATAATCTAATAACATACAAGTAATTTAAAAGATGTCTTGTTAAGTAAAACACTAATTATGTAAGATAATAGTGAAGAACTTACCAAGAGATGTGTGTTGAGCAAAACCCATACAAGCAAGCATCCTAACTATGCTAGAAAATGCTTAGATGATATTTAGATGCATATGAGAATGGTTTTTGAGTGTTAAAAATAAGTTCTTGATTGATTTTCTCTCAAGTATCTCTCTTTGAGGTTTAGGGTTCTTAGAGTCAAAGAACTTAATGATAAAGAATGAGTAAGTGGTATATTTATATACATCAAGAACAAGGCATGTGAAAAGATAAGTTTGCCCTTGAAAATGCACGATCGGCGGTTTCATTCAACGACCAGGCCGCCAATCACAACTGCCGAATTGAACCCGAGAAGAATAGGGGAACAATGGCGGTTTCATTCAACGATTACCAAACCACCGATTCAACCGCAGAATCAAACCTGAGAGAAAAATCAATCAAGTATGAATGGTGGTTTCGAACGGCGGTCGTAGCCACCGATCATAACCGTAGAATCACTCCAAACCTTTCTGAAATAAAACGGCGGTATCCATTCGACGGCCAGACCGTCGATCACAATCGTCATTTCACCAAATATGGTGAAACCAAAGAAGAAGCCAATGAGATCTTCACGCTGACCCAATCATACTTGTGCATGTGCGGACGTTTTCGAACAATATCGGGAAACGAATTAGTAAGACACATAAACACACAACAAGATATAGCAACAAAGTGCAAGTGTGAAATGTGACATGTGACATGTGAAGAGAATGCACACAAATGCAAGTATGCTAAGTGTGTATGTGCAATCTAAATCTCTTCAAAGAAAACTAAGCACTAGAGATATACCTTTAAAGTGCTTGTCCCCTGAGGTCTTGAAAAGGCTTTCGAGCTTGATCCTCAATCACCTAAACTACCCTTACAATCAAACCCCAACATGTGGTTTGTCCACGAAATAAGTCAATCAATAAATGAGAACCTTACAAGTCTCAATACCTAAATAAGCATCGAAGCCGCATCCTCTTAAAGGCACATTTGCATAAGGAGATATCATCCATATTTGAAGCTTGAAATCACACAAACCACTTAGTCAACTAATCATTACAAACAAAAAGCATTTTGTTATGGAATCAAGTCAACACAAATCCAAAACCTAACATAAAGTGATAGGCTAGACATTGACTTTGTAAGTTCCTCATATTTTGATTGGCTTATTTCGTTGACAAACCACATTTTGGGATGTCTATGTAATGGGTAGCTTAGGTTCTTGTTGATAAGCTTCCAAGCATTCTGATGACTTTAAGAGCAAGAGTGAAAGGTAAATTACTTAACTTGCCTCTTGAAGAGATTAATTGCACACACACACTTCTTCATGCATGTTTTATTTATCTTGCATTTGTTCTTCAATTCTTATATGTGTGCATTCTTCACACTTCACACTTGCACCTCTTTGTCGGATTTTGTTGTGTGATAGTGTCTACTAATTCGTTTCCGTTTGTGTGATCAGAAACGTTCGTGCTTGCTCGATGGTTTGCATGTCTTAGCACGATGGTTGACCATTTGAGAAGGTCTTATTCTTCTCTTGGATAAGTGTTAGATTTGGTTTTGTTGTTTGGAGTAAAGTGTCTAGTTTCAAAAGATTGGATTTCAATGATTTAAATGATTTTCAAAACTGACCCTTGTATGGTCTTTTGACCATAACTTTTTATATAAAACTTCAAAATAAGTTTTGAAAATTTCTATACAAACTAGACACCCATACCTTTTCAATGGTATATTATTCATAATATTTCATGACCGTTTGGATTGGTTTTGATATTTCCAAAATGACCACTAAAACAAGGCATCTTTGCTGTTTTCCAAATCTGACATTTGGTCATTCTAATGACCATAACGTTTTCTACAGACATCAAAACCTCATTCTATAAAAAGGAGTAGAAAGTAGACATTTATACCTTTTGAACGGTATATGATATGAAAGGTTTCGATGTCGTTTGGTCATAGTTTGGGGCACTCGAATCTCGAGCTGTTGTGTTGATTTGTCAGTGTGTGGGTGACTGCGTGGGTAGTATACCTAGACCTAGCACGGTTCCGGTTCGAACCGGAGAACCGAACTGAAACCGGAACCGGAACCGAAATCGAAAAAAACCAGAATCGAAATCGGAACCAAAAATCCGATTCCGGTTCTAGAATCCGGTTTCGGTTTCGGTTCCGGTTCCAAGGTTTGAGGAACCAGGCGGTTTGAACCGGACTGGAACCGATGGTTCCGGTTCCGGTTCCGATTCGAACCGCCGGTTCTCACAATTTTTATTTTTATTTTTATTTTTTATTTTTTTTGGGTGACCGTTGGGCCCAACGGCTACCCCCTTTTTCATTTTTTTTTTCTCTATAAATACCCCATACCACCCCCCCATTTCATTTTTCCTCACACCAATTTCTTCTCAATTCTCTCTATTCTCTCCACACTCTCAAGTCTCTCAATCTCCAACTCTCCAACTCTCTAAGTTTCCAAGGTTATTAATATTTATTTCATTTTGTAATTGTTTTATTTGAAATTAATTTTATTTGCAATTTGTAATTTATTTTATTTACAATTTATTTTATTTTGAATTTATTTTATCTCCAATTTATTTTATTTGCAATTTATTTTATTTCCAATATATTTTATTTTCAATTTATTTTATTTGCAATTTATTTTATTTCCAATTTATTTAATTTCCAATTAGTCAATAATCAATTACTAACTTTCCAATTTATTTAATTTCCAATTAGTCAATAATCAATTACTAACTTTCCAATTTCATTTTCATTTATTTGCAATTACTAGTTTACTACTTTTGTACTTTACTACATAGTACCTACTATTCTACATTTCTAGTTTTCTACTAATAGTCTAATACCATTATTCTTCTAAGTTCTAAGTTCTAAGTTTCCAATTCTCTCCCAAATTTATTTTTAAATGGCAAGTGGAAGTGGAAATGGAAGTGGAAGGGGTCACGGCCGTGAAGGTCCTAGGCGTTCGATTTCGATGAAAGGTAAGGGTCCTATGGTCGATAATCTTGGTCATAACGACTCCACCTATCACGAATATCTGCAACGCTGGGCCTATGCTAAAGACCTAGGCCTAAACCTTCCTACTCCCCCTTTAATAATTTCTGAATCCGATCCTAATGACACCACCCCCAATTTGACAAGCCAGTCAGAAAATATGCCTGATATTGATACACCTCCGAGTTTTGGTTATGATCTATCGGAAGTGGAACTACAAGAGGAGGAAGATCTGATACAGAAGCGGAACAAATCTGATCTCTTCTCCAAACATATGAAAAAAGTTAGGAAAGAAGATGGAGACTTTGTAGAGGCTTGCAATTACTGCACCAAAACATATAAGTGGAGCAAATCCGGAGGATATGACACTTATTGGAAGCATATTGAAACCAAACATCCAGACGCAATGACCAGAACGAGGTCACAATCACAAATTCCCAGGTACGCTACTCCTAACCAATAGTTATTTCGTTATACTGATGAACAAAATAGAGAAGAATTAGCTAGGATGGTAGCAGTAGAACACTTATCATTCAGTTTTGGTGAAAGGGTTGGTTTTGTTAACTATTGTCGACGAGCATTAAACCCTGCTGCATGCCGTGTCCCTAGAGCCACGCTCACACAAACACTTGAAAAGATTTATTCGAGAGAGAAAAGAAAGTTAGAAAAATATTTTGAAAAATATAATGGTCGTGTTAGCATATGTGCCGACATATGGACTGACCATTGGCAATCGCATTCATACTTGGGTGTCACTTGCCATTATATGGATAATGCATGGACTATCCAAAAAAGAATTCTTGCATTTAGAGTTTTTGATGATGCACACACTGCTCAGAATATTTATAGACAGCTTAGAATTATTTTTTCAGAGTATAATATTGAAAACAAAATTTTTGCAATTGGTTTTGATAATGCTTCTGCCAATACCGCTGCTATTCCATCTTTAATTGATTTATGCAAACCCTTTCTTGGTGGTACATTTTTTCATCAAAGGTGTGCATGCCATGTTTTAAATATATGTGTTCAAAAAGGATTAGAAACTCTTGGAGAATTTATTGTACCTATTAGAAAAGCCTTAATGTTTTTATGGAGACAGCCTTCTACAATGAAAGCATGGGCAAGATATTGTAAACAAAATGGTAGACGTGTCGTTAAATTTGCTCGTGATGTTCCAACACGTTGGAATTCTACTTATAAAATGCTTGCTCAAAGTTACGAGTATATGGATTTATTAGTTTTTTTATTCAATTTCATGTTCCTACCATTGAACTTTTTGAAACTCATTGGGATGCTTGTTATAATGTTTTCAATTTGTTAAAAAATTTTCATAATGCTACAAATAATTTATCTAGTATTTATTTTCCTACAACACATTTATTTATTATTGAGAGTATTAATATTGCTGGTGCATTTTTTTATTGTGAATCTGACCAAGCAATAGCGGAAGCCGTTAGTGCTATGAAGGCAAAATGGTTAAATTATTATGAGGAGTTTCTAAATATTTATTTGATTGCTATGGTTTTTGATCCACGTTGTAAATTACAATCTTTGTCTTATTATCTAGATGGTTATTATGGCAAAAAAGGTTTAAATATGCAATATGATGTTGAAGCGTGTTGTGGTAGAGTTAAGAAATTATTGTATAGTTTATATGATGAATATGTTATATTGTATGGATCCTCACCGAACATAAATGTTACACGAACACAAACTGCATCTCAGCCTCCATCATCCTCCTCTGGATTTTTGAATTTAGGGTATAGTATGTTATTAAAAAAAACCAAAAAACCAAGATGTTCTTTATCAAGCTCCGGTTCGTATTCCGAGCTTGAATCTTATCTAGCTTCTTCTTGTGAGTTTACAGAAGCATTTGATCTTTTAAAATATTGGAATGAAGCTACAGAGTACTATCCAATCATGGCTATGATAGCCAAAAATATTTTTTCAACACCTGTTTCTACTGTGGCGGTGGAACAAGAGTTCAGCGCCGGGGGGAATATCTTAGATGAAAGACATTCGTGCTTGACACCGAAAGCACTTCAGATACAGGTTTGTGTTGATGATTGGACAAAAGCGGAAAACAGACAACAAGAAATCGATCAGGAGGTAACATACGATTTCTTTAAAGATGATGAACCTAAAGGCTCTGGAGCAGTGGAGCCGGAATAGCAAACCTGTAATAAAAATTAGTCCACGACTCCACGGTCTCCACGGTCTCCACGTCATCACCAAACCTGTAATAAAAGGTAAGAGAACTACGTGGCCTTTGATTCCTCTAAACCCCCCCAAGAGGATACGTAGGCAACTTAATTGTGGTAAAAATTAAGTGCAAGGCTAATAAGTTTACATATTGTTTTTTTTTTTTTTTTTTTTTTTTTAATTTAATTTTGTAATTTGTCATTTATTTATTTTATGTTATTTTTAAAATTTGGGTGACTCAATTTCCAAATACCCAAAACTTATGTGCGTCTAACATCATCATCATCATTCAAGCATAGGTCTTCATCATTCTTGACTTGGTATGTAAAAACAAACATTTCATCTTTGTTTAATGTTCTTTAAGTCCAAGAATTCGTTTTTAATGCATAGGATTTGTAGAAATCATTTATTGAATGCATTTGTTGTTGAATGATGACATGATTGGGTTTGTATTTTGATAGCTTAATTGATTAGGTTATTTTTGCCTAAAAAGTTAAGTCATAAACATTATTGTGTGGTTTATTGATGACTAGTTAAGCTTTTGAATGTATATGTGTGTTTTGAGAAACAATTAGGTTGTTGGAAATTCTCTACAACTAATTGAGTTCACATGTATGAACATGTTGACATTGTTGATAACTAGGATGTAAAATTGCAGTATCTACATCTAGTTAAGCATTATATATTTGTCTAGCATATTTTGTGTTGAGCATAATTGTCATATGCACTTAGACTTTTAATTTTCTTCAATTAATCAAAGTCTTGTGGCTTCTAGGTGAAGTTGCATAAACATTGTACTAGCTTCTCTATAAAAGGCATGCGTGTAGATTAGAAAGTGCTCACGCCAAGAGTAGTGGATCGTAGAGATCACTTGAGGGTGTAACTTTCTTTTCATATAGAGGTTGTCTAGGGTTGGTGTAGAATCACTATAAAAAGTCTGCGGGTAGTAGTGGTGGATTAGTGACCGAGAATGGTTGAGGTCAACCTAAATTGTAAACATCATTATATATAGTGGATTTGAGGACCATGTTTGGCTAATATAATAGCTCGTGGTTTTTCTTTGTTGAAGGTTTCCATATAAAAATCAAGTGTTCTTTAATTTCCGTAGTTTACACTTGATTAATTTTGTTGTGTGTTTGGGTTTTTAAATGTTAACATTAACTAATCGAAAAATTGGTAATAATCGATTAACAACTCATTCACCCCCCCCCCCCCCCCCCCCCCTCTAGGTTGTATTAGACACACGCGTATAATATTTGTTTCAGACTTTATCGAGATTACATTCCCCTAGGAAATAATTATCATGCACTACAACAAATATTGGATTTTATAGCAAAAGATAATAGCATTTTTTTTGTTGTGCAATGAAATAGGTATCTATTATAGCTTTTCATAGTTAAATGTTACATCAATTACTCATTTAATAACATATTATTTCAAATAGCATTCTTTTTGTATTTCTATAGCATAATGTGTCTGCTATCATCAATTATCAAGTTTGTAAATATTAATTAACCACACGTTGTTGATAATGCACAATAAAAAAGCTATAAAATGTATGATTAAAAAAGCTATAAAATCTAGGTTAAAAAAAAGCTATAAAATCATAATAAAAAAGTAATTAAATATAAAAAAAAATTTGTGAAATATCCACACAATTAAAAAGCTATGAAATACATTAAAAAGATATGTAAGACACGTTTATAAAAAAAGCTATAAAATGTCTTTAAAAAAAAGCTTTAAAGAGAATAATAAAATATAAATATACAGTGGAAAAAACAAAAAAAGAAAAAGAGTGCTAAGTTTTTCCCACTTTGTTTCACGCGCGAAATTGATTTCTATTCCCGCTGGAGAAAATGCTCAATCCGATCATAAATCTACCATGTTTACCATCTTCCAATTTGATTGCCTAAAAATTTGGAGTTTCAAGAGTCCCACTATCCCTCAATTTGCATTCTATCTTTTTCAAATATCTGAAAATCCCTCTCCCACTTTGTTTTTGAACTCCATTGAACTGTTGCAGGTCAAGAGTGAATAGGTACATGCTTTCTTTCTCTTTTTTTTTTTTTTTTTTTGTTCTAAATTAAATCTTTATCTTGTTTTGATAGTTTATATATTGTTTTAAAATCTATCAATTTCAATTTCATGAACCCTAATTTTCTTTAAGGCTTTCTTTATGTTCCTTTTTGTGTGGTGTTGGAGCAATTGCTCTGTTTTTTATTAAAATATTCTACTATATTATTCCTGACATGTTTTGTTTCATTCAACTAAAGAAAACTGTTACTAATGTCCTGATGATCCGATATTTTGTTTATGAAGTGATTTGTGCATATGGCCGGTTATGAGCCATTCTGTTGGGTTTATTTTTGCCCTGTTTCTATGTATTGTTTCTGTTGATCTGGCTGTTGTTGTTGTTCTATTTTGGCTCTTGTAATCACTTTTGTCTTAGTTGGCCATGTGGCTCTTTTTTTAATAAATAAGCATTTTCAACTTTTTTTAATAAATAAGCATTTTCAAAAAAAAAAAAAAATGAAGTGATTTGTGCATAATTCTGGTGTTGGGGGTTTTTCTTGGTAATCTTTTGATATGTTCTATGTGGTCTCTTCCATGTGTGTGCTGTGATAGCAGTCCTCTTTGGTCTCAAAGTTTTTGTTTTGGCCTCTGATCTGTTCTTACTCTAGCTTTAATGTTGTTTGTATGGTTGGGTTGGCGTCTTTAGTTTGTTATTGTATGTTTTTCTTTTGGCTGCTGTGATATTGGTTTGGTGACCATCGTCTGGTCCCATTTTTGTTGCCTCTTTTGGCTTTCATTTGCCCTTTGTGGCTTATTTAATAATACATGTAATTTCCAAAAAAAAAAAAAAAAAAAAAAACAAGTCTGAGAAAGTTGAAGATGTTGCTCTAGAGGTCAGTCTTCTTCGTTTTCTTTTTTTTCTTTATTAATCTATTTTAGTTTTTGGCACAACAGCTCTCAGTCTGGTATGTGGGATGTCTTATTACATGTTTCCAAAATCGTAATAGGAATGTCTTATTACATGTTTCCAAAATTGTAATAGGAATGTTAAAGTGCAGGGTTCTCAAATTATTCTGTGTGGTATCCCTGAGTGTTTGCACTATGGTTAACTTTTGCTAATTTATTTAGAATTTACCCCCTTATTTGAGAATTCATGTTAAAATTACTATAGATGGTGTATTGACCTATAATGAATAGAGATTAAACTTTTTTCCTGTGTGCAACTGGAGGATCGATTGACAAAGAAATCTTTTTTCTGTTCACTTTGCTGGTGTGGGGTTTTTGGTTGGGTGTTCTTCACTGGTTTGGGTTGTGTGTCAGGTTTGTTTGTTGTCTTATTTGGGGGAGGCTTTGGTTGGCTTGTTTGTTGTTTGTTTCCTTGTTGACTGTTTGGTCTCTCTTTATGTTGTTGTTTGGGCTGTTTTGGATGCCTTGTAATGTGGCAAATTTTGTTCCCTTGCCTAGGGTGCCTGGTTGGTTTTTGTAACTTGGATTGGTGGCTTTGTTTCTTGGCCTTTGTTGCCTTTTTATAAAAATTTACTGTTTCAAAAAAATAAATAAATCAGTGAATCTAATTTTCTAGAGTAGTTTTAATTTCCTTCTAGTCATTTCATTGTTAGCAATTACATGATATTCTTGATCTATAGTCCTAATGAGGTATTGGTGCATGTGACTACACCTTTGCTTTTCAAGTTGATCCCTGCCGTTATAAATCTTGGGGTGCTCTTGCGATGGTTCTCTCCTGATAGTTGAGGTAATCATCTTTCCTAGAATATATTATTTCCATAGAATAGTGTCTTAATTTATCACCAAGCAAAGGGTGCATGTATTTATAATTTAATGGTTTCTTTGCATTATTGACAATTTAATGGCATGGAGCTACTTACATAATATGTTCTTTTGAATACTGAGTCTTTTAAACTTGTGCTGAATGCTTTGGTTGTTAATGGAATTTTGCTATTCATATTTAAAATCAATCTTAGTAATTTTTAATAAGAGAAAGCATCTGTCAATTTATCATACTTTTTTATACCATGCTATTACATGCCTTGTGTTCTGGATTCTAGCTGATAATTAATTTTATATTTTCCACTTAAATCAACCCCAAGTCCCCATTTCCATGAGATTAGTAGTCTCAAGCATGATACGAATCTAATGAATATATATGATTAGCTTTTTCTTTGTCTTCTTTAGTTTCATTTATTGAGTATAACAATAGTAAGAATACAATTATTATTTGTTCTATTTTTGCTTGCTATTAGTTTTGTATTTTACTTATAGCATATTAATTATATTAACTTATAATTTTAATTGAATATCGCACTGCTTTTTGTTTGCATTATGTATTGTATTGTTTGGTCAATGTATTTTTTTTTTTTTTTAGCTTGGTGATAGCAGGATAAAACTTTACATTTTAGTGTTTTGAAGATGAATAAGGATTGGGTACATCTTAACAGGTAATTAGCTAGAATTATAGAAATAAAATAAATAAATGATGTAGAAATGTATATTAATATATATTAAATCTTTTGGTTTGGTAGAACCACTAAAGAGTATGTGAAAGAAGCTTGGAATTTCGTGAAAATGGCTGATAAAAACGCAGGCATTCCTAATAAGATTTTATGTTCGTGCAAAGATTGTAGAAATTTAAGTCAACATTCTATTGAGATGGTTTTTGAGCATTTAGTCATAAAAGGGATGGATTTGACTTACACAACATGGTTTCATCATGGCGAAAAAATAGCTTCCAATGAAAAGCTTGAAGAAGTGAAAATGTCAGACATATTTAACTTGTACGAGGCTGCATACATGCAAGATGCAGATTTTATAGCACCATTAGATGAAAAAATAGGTGATAATTTTACTGCAATTTTGGAAGATGCAGAAACCCCTTTATATTAAGGTTGCACAAAATACAAAAAGTTGTCAGCTATTGTAGTTTTATATAGACTCAAAGCTATAAATGGATGGTCAGATAAGAGCTTCAATGGACTTCTAGAGATTTTACATGACATGTTACCAATTGATAATGTACTTCTCAAGTCCGTCTATTCAGTGAGAAAATTTCTCAAGACATTTGATTTGGGCTATGAGAAGATTCATGCTTGCATAAAAGATTGCTGTTTATTCAGAAAAGAGAATGAAAATGAGGATAAGTGTCCAATATGTGGTTCTTCAAGATGGCAAGAAGATGAACGGACAAAGAAGATTAGGAAAGGTGTTCCTGCTAAAGTTTTGAGATCTTTTCCCATTATACCCAGATTTAGAAGGATGTTTCGATCACCAAAATTGGCTGAAGATTTAAGGTGGCATTTTAGTAATAAAAGTGAAGATGGACACATGCGCCATCCAGTAGATTCTTTGGCATGGAGTCATATTAATGATAAGTGGCCTGATTTTGCATCAAACCCACAAAATCTTAGACTCGGTCTTTCTACTGATGGCTTTAACCCTTTTGCAAACTTAAGCTCCACATATAGTTGTTGGCCTGTGATGCTTGTTACATACAACTTGCCACCTTGGTTATGTATGAAAAAAGAAAATATCTTGTTAACTTTATTAATTTCGGGGCCTAAACAACCTAGTAATGACATAGATGTATATTTACAACCCCTTCTAGATGACTTACAAGAGTTATGGAATAATGGAGTTGCTGTTTTTGATACATTCAGTAAAGAAGTTTTCAATTTGAAGGCAATACTTATATGGACAATAAATGATTTTCCAGCATATGGAAATCTTGCTGGACGCGCAACAAAGGGTAAATTAGCATGTCCTACATGTGGGGAAAATATAGCTTCAAAATGGTTAAAGTTTAGTAAGAAGATAGTATACATGAGACATAGGCGATTCCTTCCTCTGACTCATCCTTATAGGAAAAGAAAATCTTGGTTTGATGGAAGAGAAGAAACAGGAAAACGTCCCAAATTCATGAAAGGGGACAACATTTTTCTTGCTCTTAAAGACTTTGAAAATGATTGGGGAAAAAGACGAGACAAACCAAAGAAAGATGTACAAATGTGGAAGAAAAGATCTATTTTCTTTACTCTACCATATTGGAAGGTAAATGATCTCTTTTCTGTTTTCTTTTTTGTTTATCATTTAATATATATATATTTTTAAATTTTTATTTTTATTTTGTGTATCATTATTTTGTAGGATTTGGCATTGCGTCATAATTTGGATGTTATGCACATAAAGAAAAATATATGTGAGAGTGTCATTGGTACACTATTGGAAATAAATGGAAAAACAAAATATGGGATTAATGCTCGTAAGGATTTGCAAGATTTAAGAATTTGACATGAGTTGCATCCACAAGACCGAGGTACTAGAACATACCTTCCTCCAGCCCCACACACTTTATCTAAAGTTGAGAAGCGATTGTTTTGCAAGAGATTGTTTGATTTAAAGTTACCAGATGGGTATAGTTCAAATATTGGGAAGTGTGTCTCAGTGGAAGATTACAAGCTAACAGGTTTGAAATCTCATGACTACCATGTATTAATGCAACAATTGCTGTCTGTAGCTTTAAGAGGGTTATTACCAAAGGGACCAAGAAATATGATATATCGTTTATACACATTTTTTAATAGAATATGTCAACGAGTCGTTGATAGAGAGGAAATGGTTACCCTTGAAGATGAAGTTGTTGAAACCTTGTGTATGTTGGAAAGGTACTTGCCACCTTCATTCTTTGATATTATGGTGCACTTGACTATTCATTTAGGACTAGAAGTACGGCTGGCTGGACCGGTGCACTATCGTTGGATGTATCATTTTGAAAGGTAAAACGTTATTCATTTATTTTCATTTGATAATATTTACTAGTTTAACATATTTATAAGATACAATTATGTTTTCTTTTCAAAAAAAAAAAAAAAAGATACAATTATGTGTAGACATATGAAGATTTTCAAAGGATATGTCAGGAATCGTGCAAGAGCTGAAGGTTGTATTGCAGAATGCTATCTTGCAGATGAGTGCATTGCATTTTGTAGTGGGTATTTGAAGCAAACTGATGAATTTCATTATCAAGAATGTCGTAATCAAGAAATATTCAATGATGTTATCATTGAAGGCCGCCCAATTTCATCAGGAACATCAATTACTCTCAGTGAGGAATTGTTAGAAAATGCACACCGTTATGTTTTATTTAACACAGTAGTGGTCGAACCATATATATAGTAAGTACATAAAATTCTATTGTTTTCATTGTTATAAGTTTTGATATCATTTATAATTTTTATTTTATTTTATTAGGATGCATTTACAAGAGTTAAAACGATTAAGTAAACAATTGGAAAGGAATGAAAATTTGCTTTGGAAAAGACATGCCGAAACATTTTCCACCTGGATAAAAGCAAAGGTTATTTTCTATATCCGGTGAAGTTTTAACGTGTCATTTATCTTTTAAATAGATAATGTTTTAACTTTTAACTTCTTCTTTTTTTCTACAGATTCCATTTGATGATTCTTCAACTAGTAATGAGCTAGATACATTGAAGTGGCTTGCATTTGGTCTTAGAAAACATGCTATGAGATATAGTGAATATATAATCAATAGACATTGATTCCACACAAAAGAAGTTGAGAGGGTTACACAAAATAGTGGTGTTTCTATAGAAGCAACAACCATATGCAGATCAAGTGCTAAAGACACGTTACAAGTTATTGATGTTGTTGTTGCTTATTATGGTGTCATAAAAGATACAATTCTATTAGATTACCATAGGTTTCAACTTCCAATATTTAAGTATGATTGGGCAAATGCTGGTCATGGTGTTAAGGTTGAAGAAGGGTTTACCTTTGTTAACCTGAACCAAGGTCAAAATCAGTACGAGAGAGAACCATTTATTCTAGCATCACAGGCAAAGCAAGTTTTTTATTCTAGAGAAAGTGATTCTTCTAATTGGTATGTTTTATTAAAGGCACCTCCAAGGGGTTATTATGAGTTGGATAAGATCAATGAGAAGGTGGATACAAATCCCATGCCACAAAACAATTTAACACTTCATTCACAATCTATCGATGATGATGATGATGAAGTTAATTATGTAAGGACTGATTGTGAGGGATTGTTGTTGTGACTTTTGAAGTATTTCTATATCTTCAAACCTTTTTTTTTTTTGTTTTTTTGTTTTAGAGTAACATTTTACAAGTTTAGGATTTTGCTTACAAGTTGCTTAACAAATCTTAGTGTGCAAATTATTTGGCTTTGAACAATAATAAATTTTTACAATGATTCAATGTTTGTAGTAGTTATTATATTTAGTTGCTTCTTCTTTTTTCTATACAGAATTTTACTTATTTATACTAATTCTTTGCTATGTTGTCTTACAGGATTTATTAATTTTTTTATTTATTTAGTTTCATATGAACAGTACTAAATCTTAAAAAGATGAGTTGAATATAATATGTGTTGTTTCTTGCCTTAATGCTTTTTTTAGTTTTCAACTTTGCAGGATTTAACTATTGCCATGGCTCCTAGAACAAGAAAAAGTCGAGAAACTTCAAAAACACCATCTGAACTCCCACAACAAGATTCACAAAATGTTACGATAACTAATATAGAGGAATCACAAGCATCTAAAAGAAAGAGAGGTTGTACTAAAATGAAGACCATTGCTGTAGATCCTTCTAGCCGGATTGAAGTCCAGTTTAATAGCTTGGGACAAGCTTATGGTGATGGATCAGTCAGTTTATCTTCCTTTTTAGGTCCTCTTGTTCGAGAGATTGTACCATATACACTTGTGGATTGGAGAAAGCTTCCTAAAGATACGAGAGTTATTTTATGTCAATGCATTCAGGTATAGTTCATTTTGGATTATTTACTTAAACATAAATAATAATTTTGTACTCATAAAAATATTTTGCAGGCAAGATACAAAAACATAGATGAACAGTGGAAAAATGACTATATATTTAAGGAGATGGGTGAACTTTTTAGGGCATCAAAATCAAGATTTGTTAGCAAAATAATCAAAGCACCAAATGAACAAGAAAGACAAGCACTGCAGCCTGATAATATTAAATAAAGTAAAGATTGGAAAGAATTGGTGAAAGAGAAAACAAGTCCAGCCTTTCAGGTTATTGGTGTATCTTTTTATTTTATTTTATTTTTATAACAATTGATTTTTTTTTTTTTAATAACTAATCTAAGTAATTGTTCTAGGAAAAAAGAAAACACTTCCAGGCTATAAAGAAAGCCCAAATTCCCCACACAACTAGTCGTAGGGGATTTACTCGAGCTATCGAGGACTTGGTAATACAACAATTTACTATATGAGATTAATTTATCATCTTAATTTTGTATTTATTTAAATCTTTTTATTAGAGGAATGAAAAACCAGAATCTACCCCATCTCGAGTTGATGTTTGAATCAGAGCACATCAGAAGAAGAATGGTGAAACTGTAAATACAAAAGCTGCTGAAACAATTGTCAGTATCTTGAGATTTTTATTTTTATTTTTATTTTTATTTTCTTTCTCTCAATGGAAATTCTTAATGATTTTCATAATCATATAATTTTATGCTAAGATTGTTGACGGTGATTTTTGGCGATCACCAAGTCAATGATTCGTTTTTGAATTACTGCGGTTTATACTTGAGTATGGTCAAAGATTGTAAAGAAATAACAGGTGATTTACGTGGTAAAACTCCAAAAGATCGGAGAAACATCCACGGGATCGTTGCCTCTAGCAACAAAGTCAAATCCACTATGAATCACGATTACAAGATGAAGAATGATAAAGAATGATTACAATGAACTTTTCAATACGATCCTCTCTCTCTCCTATTCTATTTCTCGCGTACCCCTGTTTATGAATAGAGGGGGTATTTATACATGTTGCTTCTAGGGTTTTAAGATGACCGCTAGGGTTTAGTGTTGTGGCCCCCAAGTCTCAAGCGGTTTCCTAGTCCTATTTAGATTGTGCTTCCCTTTTTCGGCTGTATCCAATTCTG
This sequence comes from Acer saccharum, assembly GCA_030490815.1. Taxonomy (NCBI): domain Eukaryota; kingdom Viridiplantae; phylum Streptophyta; class Magnoliopsida; order Sapindales; family Sapindaceae; genus Acer; species Acer saccharum. Next base: position 37,754,504 of record CM059867.1, read on the forward strand.
AATGGGATTCTTTCTCCTTTATTCACGGGAGAGCTGCTTGTTTCCTTTTTTACCTCTTATGGTCCACATCGTTGCTTATCGTGGACCTGCTGGCTGCTGATTGCAAGTGTTGGCGACTGTTTTATTGTTTCCCGAGTGTGCCCGAGTGTGCCCGAGTGTGCCCGAATCCGATCTGCTGCTCAAGCTGATTGTCTTTGTTTGTGGTCGGACTACTTATCCTCTTTTCCGAGTAAGTTATCGTGAAGGTTTCTACTCCATAAGTTGACTTATCTTGACCTCTGCTGACCTGGCCTTCCATGGTGATGACGTGTCTATCACGACTATTTTTACCTATAACAATACCCCCTTAAATATTTGAGCCGATCATGCTTAGTCAAGCCCTCTCGGGTCTAATATTTAACTTCAATATTTCTTTATGATTAATCCTCATTTGTCGTTTCCTGCATTAAAGTATCCTCGTTTGGATCAGAGCTTTAAATGACGCGTCTTAATTGCGACCGCACACGTTTGATTTATCAATCATTTCAAATCTTTATGATGGCGATGCTTCTGCTCTCCGGCGGCGCCTGACGTTCACTTGCTGCCACTTGTCCCTATTTGTTTAGCTGTGGTACGGTGTATTTATGGGATGTGACCTTTCTGCTCGCCTGCGCTCAACCTACGTCATCAGTCCAAACCCCTCTTTTTTCCCGCTTTTTCTGCAACCTCTCCTAGGGTTTTGGTATTTTTGAAGTCGAGACGTCGCCTATATATTCCGGTTTTGATTTTTCACTTTCACCTTTTTCTTCCATTTTTCGCTTTTATCTTCTCTTCCAGTGTCTTTGCGTGCTCTTCGAAGGAGGTTTTATCCGTGCCTTTTGATTCTCTGTGTTCCGTTTGGTTTACTAGCCCGTTTTTTCTAACCCTGCTGTCCTTGAGTTTACCTGCTTCAACCCCCAGGTTTTTCCTCGGAGACCTTTTCTTCTGCGATCTGCGTCGTCTTCGTTCTTTACTACATCAAGGTTAGTCTTTATGGATTCTGGAGCTAGATATCGTCTTTTTACTGTTGGTATGATTGCTATTGAGCGAAATGATGCTTTCACTGCGTCGGTTGTTCACAGGTTATTAGACGAGCCCCGTTTTGATCAGCCGCGCTATACCGATGCTGATATTTCTGGACTTTTTCCGGAAAGGCCTGCAACTTCTGAGGTTCCTCCTGCTTCAGAGATCCCTTCTGCTTCTGCCAGTTCATCACCACCTTACTCATACCAGCCTGAAGCTTGGTCGGATTCTTCTGCTTGTACTGATATTCACCCGAGCAGAAGACCAGGAAAGAGGATGACCACTCGCAAAGTTTACAAAGACTCGTATTCTCGGGAAAGCCGAGTGGCGGCCCAAAGGATTACTGAAGACGACATTGAAGAGAAGCACAGGGCCGCTCGCATTCCCTTCTCCCCCGAGCGTATTTGCATCTATGATGTTGAGCCGAACGTGGTTGGCCCTGACGAGATAATGCGATACATGCGGCGGTTCGATCTGGACAGCAATGAGGTTTCGCTGATTCCAGCCGAAGGTCAGGCTGCATGGAACCCACCCCCTGGCCACGTAGCAATTTACGGGTCCATGCTCACCTGCGGCGTTACTCTTCCTCTCCAGCCTTTCATCACTTGGTTCTTGGCTGAAGCCCGACTTGCTCTGGCACAGCTAACGCCGAACAGCTATCGCATCCTGATGTGCATGTGGCACATGTGGCATAGAATGAAGCGGCCACCTCCCACCCCTCGCGAGGTTCGCCACTTCTATTCGCTGAGGCCAATGGGGAAGACCGGGATTTACTTTCTCCAGTCGAACCAGCCCGAGTTCTGGATTCCAAAAAACATCGTGGTCAAGGGTAGTGTCGAACCGACTACGGACGAAAAGATGAAAGGATTCGTTTGGGGCTTCCCGACCTCAAACAAGTTTTGAAAGAACAGCTGGTTCTTCGTAGGCAAAGACTGGGGCCAGTCGATCAGCTTTGACTTGGATGGCACCCAGATGACTTGCCGGGTTCCTCGGTACTTCTGCACGCCGCAGTGGAACCATCTGACTTCAGCTTTTACTGATGAGGAGCTGAAGACTTTGGCTCGGGCAGCAGTCCGCCCCCTAGAGAAAAGGGGGAAACCCTATCTCTACAAAGAGGGGAAGATGATTAAGGCCAGTCTCTTCCCTCAGATTTCTGCGTGCCGCAGACGCCGTAAGTTTACTTGTTGTATGCATTTTTTATTTGCAACCTGATTCCCAAGTTTGTTTGCTAACTCGGACTTTTTTTTTTTTTTTTTTTTTTTTTTTTTTTTTTTTTTTTTTTTTTTTTAAGTGTTTGATGTAGATATAATCAGCGATGCTCTGGCACGCCGGATGAAAGGCATCGTGGAGGCGAGTCGAAAGGCAGTCCTTCGCCAGCGAGATGCTGGGATAGCCCCTCCCGAAGACGAATCTGATGAGGGTACTCCCGAGAACCTTCCCGAGGGAGATGATGAAGAGGGAGTACCCGATTATGTGCCCGAGGAGGCTCATGATCAAGAACCGACCGTGTGTTTGGCGGGAGCCGAGGGCGTTTCGGGGAACTTTGGAGTAAGTAGGACCTCTGCTGATTCGGGCAATCCCGTAGGTCCTTCCTCCAAGGGGAAAGAGAAAGTAGGGGATCTCCCTGAGCCCGAGCAGGCGAATCTCCCCAGCGGATCTGGTTCTCCCCACTCTGCTGTTGATATGCCAAACGTCCCTTTTGAAGCAGTTGGGGGGCCTTCAGGTGTGGTAGCTCCGGAGTTTCCGACTTCAGTTGAACCGAATCGTTCTTCCTCGGAGATTCCAGCCTCTGCTGATCCGATTTCTACCCCTGGGGACAGCAACACTGAAGCTGGGCAGACTGGGAAGAGGAAAGCTTCGTTTTCTTCTGGTCGCCCTTTCCCCAAGATTCCCCGAGTAGTCACGTATGTTAATTCCTCTTCGGAGGATGAGGGGGAGGGTGATGCGAGCGTGACCCCTCCGCGGGAGCAGGTCAGAGAGAGTGCTGGTGGCTCAACCGACCTTCTTCGAGCGGCCCCATCCGCCGAACTCCCCGAAGGAGATGTGGGTGGTATGGGCTCCTCTCCCCAAATCGATGATCCCACCCCCGAGACCATTTTCAGGGCCATGGCTTCAGGCCGAGCCTATATTGGGGAGGATCACTGGAGTCATTTCAGGACCGAGACTGTGTCTGACCGACTCCGTAATTTTTTTAACAGCGCTTCCTACGTGAGTGACGCTTTCGCTCATATGCATCATTTCGCATTCTTCCTTTTCTTATTTCTATTTGTTGTTTGACTTGTTGTTTACTTGTTGCAGATGGTGGCCGAGATGTCTGGGGCTTGCCAAGCTGGCGAAGCCCAAGCGGAGACAATAAGAAGGCTGGAAGCCCAATTGAAGGAGAGCGAAGATCATTGCTCTCGGGCTGAGTTAGCTCGTCAGGAGGAGGCCAAGTCGAGTGAGATGCTCCTAAATCAGTGCTTAGCACGGCAAATGGAAGCCGAGCAACGGGCATCTTCTGCTGCGGAGGATGTCAGGACTCTGCAGGATCAACTGTCATCCACCCGGGAAGCCTTGCTTCGGGCCGAACAGAACGCCGAAGACGCCAAGTCTGCTTATGAACGTCGAATCGACGACTTGGAGTGTCAAGCCCTGACGGCTAAGGAACTGTCGAAGGGAGCTAGGCTGGAAATGGAGCTACAAAGCGTTGACCGTTTTAAGAGATCTCCAGCCTATGATGCTCTGCTTCTTCGGGAGTTCCGCAGTGGTGATACCAACCCTTGATGCACCCCCAAAGGCGAGACAAGATCCTACAGGCAGACCAGAGATGCTATCTGAAAGAGTGGCCAGGAGAAGTAGGGAGCACAGAGAGGGGAATGATTCCGACAAAGCGTTGACCGTTTTAAGAGATATGTTTGTTATAAGGTCTAGGAATGCTAAGAGAGAAGCTGTAGTGGCTTTTATGAATTTTAGACAAAAACCTGGACATGTTACTAAGGATCATATGATGAATGTCATAGCACATCTCAACGCAGCAAAGATCCATGGTGTTGAGATAGATGGTGAAACAGATATCAAAATGGTCGTGAATTCTCTATCGGAATCCTTTGATCAATTCAAGTTAGACTATACTTTGAATAATAAGGATTACACCTTGCAAGGATTGAAGCAAGATATGGAAGTGCTAAGAAGATTCTTGTTAAGAACAAGGATAATGAGGTTCACACTTTTGACAAGCAGGAATCTAAGTCTTTTGCTAAGCCCAATTACAAAAGAAAGGGCAAGAAGCAAAAGAGAGATAAGGTTCATAGGATTGTTAATAAGTCGACCAAGAAGGATGGGAAAGACAAATCCAATGTTATCATCAGAATCACTATCCTCATTGGAGGCCTTTAAAGATATCCCCTTATTTTTCTTTGGTGGAATGAGAGGCTTTCTTGACTCATATGCATGAAGCTTGCCAATAAGTTAATTCACCTTCAAATTGTCCAAGTCATTATTCTTTTCAATGACGGTCACCTTTGATTCAAACCTATCCGGAAGAGATCTCAAATTTTCTAAACAATCCTAGACTTAGTGTAGGTATCTCCAAGTTGGTCACTTTGATTGACAATATCCATGAGCTTAATTTGGAAGTCATTAAATGACTCTTGCTCATCCATTCTGATAGTTTCAAATTGAGTTCGAGGGACTTGAAGCTTTGACTTTTTCGCTGTTTGAGTGCCTCCATGAGTAGTTTGAATGATCTCCCAAGTTTTATGAGCATTTCTTATACTTTGGATGAGCTTGTATTAATTGTCATCCATAGCACAAAATAAGGCATGCATTGCCTTTGAATTCCACTTAGCCTCATCAAATTCTTAGGTGGTCCATTGAGACTTGGGTTTAGGCACGGCGGTTCCATCTTGTGCTACAATTGTAGGCTTTGTATATATATCTTCTACAGCCATCTACACATGCTCGTCAATTGCCGGTAGGAAAGATTCCATTCTTCCTTACTAAAAGGCTTAGTTGTCACCGGTAAGCAATGGTGGCTTTGAATTCAAAGCTCCCTTTTTATACATTCCACTCACACTCATAGTGTTTGATAAAATGAATGAGATCCAATATGCAAGATGCAAAAGAAGCAAGGATTTACCTATGTATATTTAGGAACCTGCTCTGATATTAATTGAAAATGTCTAAAAAGTATCAAAACAACCTAGAGGGGTGAATGGGTTATTAATCGATCAAACTACCAATTTTTTTATTAGTCAATGTTAAAACATAACCAACAATAAAATCAAGTATTAAATGCAGAAAATTAACAACACTTGATTTTTACGTGGGAAACCTTCCAATCGAGAAAAACCCACGTGACTAGTCTCGTTAGTCACTTAATCATAGAAATCCAGTATATGATAGTTTAATTACATTTTAAGTTAACAACTTAGTCACGCTTCTCATAGATTGTATAGTGACTCTTGACACTATAGTGACTCTTAACACTTGTTTGTGCAACTACCACATGTAGCCACAAGACTTGGAATGTTATAAGAGAATTAATGTTTAAGTGAACATGTATGAATGCTCAATGTAAATATGTGATAGACTAACACAAAGCGCTTAATTAGATGTGAATATAAATACCCAACAATCATAGTTATTACCTGACCCCTTACAATCACTATACCTTCAAAGACTATGCAATAAAGATAGAGTCTTGGTAATAAGAAGAACAATAAATGAGATAGGATGTTTGTTCTTACCTACCAAGTGAAGATGCACGAAAGACCTATGCTTGATGAAGCCTTAAATGCACATGAATTAGGAATGAAGAGTTAAAGATGGTTTCTTGAACCTTAATCTCTCTAAGAACTCTATTATCTCACTTAATCTCTGAAAATCAGAGTGCTTAATAAAAAAGATGATATCTTGAAGTATTTATAGAATTCTCACAAAACTATGTCGTTTTAAGAAGAACTGTTTTTCGCAGTCCACATTTCCTGATCTACCAAGATGAAAAACAACATCAAAAACGGTAGACGAAAGGTCGTATATACTTCACGATCCATTTTCATGGTCCAACAAGACGAGGACACAACTGTAAAAATCTATAGTGAAAAGTTTGCACATAAATATCATGGTTCACCAGAATGAAACCAAGATAGCGAAAACCTCTAGAAAGAAGTTCGCGCCTATACTTTATAGTTCATCAAGACGAGAACTGGACCACGAAAACCATTAAAAGGTTTTTCACAATTCACCAAGACGACACTTGGACTGTGAAAACTATTGGAAGGATTTTCACGGTTCACCACGACGACACCAAGACCGCGAAAAAGAGAAGAAGAGGCTTTCTCAACGATCTAACACATTAACTTATATGCATGATGTGCAAGTGTGAAATTGGTGTGATACTATGATGCACACGAAAATGATAAGATAAACACAAATGAATAAATTGTGTGTGTGCACCTAATTTCTTCAAGAGAACAAGTCAAGTAATATACCTTTGAAGCTCTTGTTCTTGAAGCTTTAGGGATGCTGGGAAGAGTGTTGATCACAAACATGAGAATGAGCATACAAACACCTAATTCACCCTTACAACAACAACCCAATATGGTTTGTCATAGAAATATGCCAATCATTAAAAATGGTGGAACTTACATGGGCTATTGAAGTTGTCAACCTGCGATGGCTCAGGTCTAGTGCCTTCTTTAACCTGCTCTTAGGGGCAAATATGAAGCTTTTCCATGAGCACCATCCAATCTCCTCCATTAGATGGTGGAGATCTGATCTGATGGAGATAATTCCATCAAATCTAATGGACATCGCCGATCTCTAGGTTAATATATATATACAGTCCCGTTCTCATACAGACATCCTAATATAACTTTATGAGGATATTAAATGTGAGCCATTAGTTTTGACAAGTGCATACACACTTGAGTCAAAGCATATAAAACTAGTGGCTCACATTCAATATCCTTATAAAGTTATATTAGGATGTCCTCATTTGAAAATTTATCTCTTTCTCTCTCTCTTTCTCTCTCTCTCTCTCTATATATATATATAAAATTTTTAAATTATTTATTTTAGGGTAATAAAATAATATAAAATTATTAATGAGGGTCATGTTAGTCATTTCACACAAGTTGGTCATTAATTAGAATGTATGGAAATTAACTAACAGCAAGAGAGGTTTGTGCAATATTTGGCAAAGTTGAATATACATGCAATTATGCTTAACGTCAAGGGAAGTTTGTGAAATTTACCCTTTATAATTGTAAGTTAGTGTTTTGTTATTTTTTTCATGAATTTATTTTCTTACTGTAATTGATCATTTGTAGTGTTATACTATAATTTATAAAGTATCACTTTAACTAAATTGTTTAATAATTTTAGGTTACAATATCAAACAACCATACATCAAAGCCCCCCCAAAAAAAAAAAAAAAAAAAAAAACTCTGCTTTCATACTTTGGGGAAAAAAAATAATAATTAATCATTAGGTATAAGTGGATCAAGTTCTTCATGTAAATTCGGGGAGGGGGTGGGGTTCAAGTTTGATTTATTCATCTCAAAGATTTTAAATTAAGAATGTTGACACTCCATCAGATATTAATACTCCCTATTATGAACATGAGCATGGATTACGCATCCCAAAAGAAGTTTATCTTACTAACAAGTGTGAAGATGTTTGAAAAGCTTATATCAAAATGGGTCTAAGTCAACCTATGTTGGATAAATATCCATCAATTCTAAATGGTAAACAAACTCGGTAATTTCAACATTCTTGGTTCCAATGATTTTCATGGCTTGAATATCTAATAAAGAAAAATATAGCATTTTGTTTTCCATGCTATCTTTTTGATAGTGTTCCGTTAAATCATCGCACATTTATGATGGATGGTTTTCAAAGTGGTAAAGAATCATTTGTAGGAAAAAACGTCTATTAGTGCAACATGAAGGGGAATATAAGTCACAACATAGTTTTGTCATGAAAAGTTAGAATAACTTAAATGATTCGTCTTGACATATCGACAAAGTCATGAGTATACTCTCTATACAAGAAAATATGCAAAATTGGTTACGACTCAAAACCTCACTAGAGACGGTGATGTGGCTAGCAATGCAAGGATGTGCTTTTCGGGGACATGATGAATCCATCAATTCTACCAATTGTGGAAACTTCATTGAGATGATAAAGTTGCAATCAAAAGTAAATTAAGAAATTATTGAGATTGTTCTAGAAAATTCTTCGTAAAATGCAAAGTATACATCACCAATAATTCAAAAAGAGTTATTGAATATTCTTGTTAACATAGTGCATCCTAATATCCGTGAGGAAGTTAGGGATGCAAAATTTTACATTCTTGTTGATGAAATAGTTGATGAATCCAACAATGAACAAATGATAATTATTTAGAAGTATGTTGATTCTAAAGGATTTGTTAGAGTTTTTTTTTTTTTTTTTTTTTTTTTTTTTTTTTTTTTTTTTTTTTTCAAGTTGTAAGCGCTAATGATACAATTGCCTCAACTCTTAAAAAAAGAGATGCATTGCCCTTACTCGATATAATCTATCAATTGAAAACTTGCGAGGTTAAGGATAGATGGTGAAAGCAACATGTGGGGTAAGTGGAATGGTTTACAAGCCTTATTTCTCAAAGATTGTCCATACACTTATTACATCCATTGCTTTGCACATAGACTTCAACTTGCTTTAGTTGCAGTAGCTAAGGAAGTGCATGATATTTGACTATTTTTTTTTTTTCAAAATTGAATTTTATTGTCAACTTTGTGAGTGCTTCTTTCAAGTGTCACTCGGAGTTGAAATCTATTTGAGAAGGTGAAATTCAAGAGTTGGCCGCTTTAGGGAAACTTGAGACTGGTACATGAGCTAATCAAATTCGCACTTTTTAATGATCTGGAGCTACCTGTTGGAGTTCTCATTTTATTTCTATTAGTAGATTGATTAATATATTTGGTTCAACTTCTACTCTTCTTGAAAATTTGATTGACAATGGACAAAATAATAATATACATGGAGAAGCTAAAGGTGTGTATGATGAGAGATGTTGATGGATTTATTAGGAAATGGGAAATTATTGCAGACACTGTTTTGAAGCAAAAAATGCACACAAGAACATATAGAGGCTGATAATGCCAATAGAGGAACCGGAAAAGATCTCCATCGTCCATAAGGAAATCGTAATATTCTTGAAACTCTTAACACCTAACAAAACTATATGAAGGAGCACATTTGTTGTGGCCTAGAAACACCCATCTCCAACCATAATAACCATGTTATTTTTTAGAGCTAATTGCATCAAATTCCTCTGAGGTTTACCCTTTTACATCCATAAACAACTTTATCAAAAATTGACACTCACCTCTCATGCTGTGTCAATAAAAATCAAAAAGAACAACAATCTCCTCCCAACCATTAACATTTTCTTAAAAAATATAATTAATTTAATTTAATATTCATTAAAAATTTGGATCGTTCAATTTTTAAGTTTTACATCTATATCATTCATCTCACCCTCTCTCTTTTAAGATTTTTGGGTAAAGAGTAATTTGGACTTGTTATCCTAAAAATCTGGTCAACCACTATCTTTAACAATTTGTTGATTGGCGTGATGGTATGCTTGTGTAATTAAGGTTAAAGACTAAATATTAAGTATTTTGGCCATATTTCGGGTAGTTTGTGCAATTTACCCTTAATTTTAAAATTTATTTTAATTTCAAGGCTATTTAATTTTTTTTACCTATATAAGATGCATCAATTTTATTTTATTTTTACTTGATATGTATAAAATTTTCATTTTTTAATATAATGTTATAAAATTTTGGGCTATTTGCACAAACTCACCACAAGGTTGTACAAAATCACTTTTATATGGCAGTTTTAAGAATATATGCTCACAAACGTCTCCCAGTTTTTGAAAATGTTGTAGAGACATCCCCTAACGAATTGTGGCAATTTGGTCTTTTTTAATAAGTAAGAAATTGAAAAAAAGTATAATTTACTATTTTAAAATTTTAAAAAATAAAATAAAATTAAAGTAAAGATTCATGGAGAAATCTCCATTTCTCTTTCTTATCGAAGTAGACGGTAAGGTAAGTTCGACTCCACCGAACACAACAGTGGTTGCGGCACGGCTTGAGTCATGGTGGATTGCGACAAATCGAGGCGGCAAAGGCGAATTCTTCACGGGTTTCATTCGTGGTTTTCGAATAACAGAATGACGGCGTTGATGGCTGGGGTTTGGTGTTCAGTGACCGGTGAAGGTTTCTAGGTCGATAGCGATGGCTAACTCACGACGATAGATGTTGGCACACGGGTCAACGCACAGTGGCTATTTGGGTTATGTAATTTGAGCTATTCTCTATCTCTCCAACATGAAGATTGTTTATTTATTTATTATTATTATTGATATGAACCTCACCAAGAGTAATGAGACCCGGAACCAATAAGATGGTAATGTAACCAAGGATCGTGTTCTAATTCGGATTTGTAACAAAGAAAATAAAAGGACCGTGACCCGTTATCTACAAGGAGATAAGAACCAACGGTATCAGAAAGATTGTAGACGCCGTACTCAAGAACTAGGAAGGATTGTGAGTGATAAGTCAAGGTGTGAACGCCACAAGGTAGAACCTTTGATAAGTTCACAAGTTCTATGAAGAACCAAAGAGAAAATTCTCTGTCAATATTATTTCAATTCAAAAACTAATTCATAAGACATACAAGCGTCCCTTTTATAATAAAAATATCTAAGACCTAAAAAGGAAACAAATATTCGGCATTAATGCCTTACAATCAGGAAAGAAAAAAGGAAAACAAATTTAGGAAATAAATAAAGACTAAAACTAGCAACTAGTTGATCTGCTCCTTATTTGGAAAGCTATTTGGGAAACAAATCAACCCTTTATTTTGGGAAACAAATCAGCTTTTTATTTTAGGATAATAAAATAGGAAATATGTTGAAATTGGAATCTCCTCCAACCATATGCCGCCACACGCCCAAGCTCTCTTATTTAGCCCAATCAGTTGCCTTGATGACGTTAACTAAGCCTTGGTCTTCATGTGGGCCCATCTTGGACTTTCAACATTTCAGAATCAGCCCAAGTTTTTTGAATCAAACCATTGAGTGCTTCTTTAATCCTTTAGCCCTTGTAATTGGCCCAACTGGAACATGTAATGGATCCTTTGGTGATGCTTTTTGATTCTCATCATTCCCCCTCTCCTCAAAAGGATTCGACTTTGAATCTTTACCGTAATATTGTTGATAACCTGTATCACGAAGGATGGTTCCCCCCTTTCTTTTTTGTTTGATGAATCACATTTGGAAGACATATATATATGTATATATATTTGAATCTCAATGCAACGAAATCAATAAGAAAGAATGACAAAGAGTTGATATAAATTCAATTACCAGATGTTTTTCAAATATTTTTTTTGTACTTTTTTTTGGTATTTTTTTTTTTTTAGTACTGGACGAAATTAAGCAAAAGTTGGGGATGCAAATTTCGGCCAAGGAGGAATAAGGCAAACGAAATTATAAAAAATAATTATAATAATAACAAGAAAATTGTTAACGGTGATTTTTGATGGTCACCAAGTCAATGATTTATTTTCGAATTGCTATAGTTTATGAACAAGAACGATTAAAAATCAAGAAGAAATAACAAGCAATTACGTGGTAAAACTCCAATGGTTGGAGAAACATCCACGGATTGTTGCCTTAGTAACGAAGCCAAATTCACTATGAAGAATGGTTACAAGAATATTACACTATAATCTCTCTCTCTCGCTATTTCTCATGTACCCCCTGTTTGTGTATAATGGGGGTATTTATACATGTTGTTTTTAGGGTTTTAAGGTGGCCGCTAGGGTTTAGTGTTGTGGTGCCCAAGTCTCAAGCGGTTTCCTAGTCCTAGTCCTAGTCCTAGTTAGATTATATTTCCTCTTTTGGCTGAGTTCAATTCTAGACGAGATTCTTTCTCCTTTATTCGCGGGAGGACTGCCTGTTTCCTTGTTAAACTCTAATGGTCCACATCGTTGCTTATCGTGGATGCGCTGGTTGCTGATTATGTCCTGTGTTTGGAATATGAATGTTGGTGACTATCTGTCTCATTGATTCCCGAGTACACCCGAGTGTGCCCGAGTGTGTGTGTCCGAGTAAGATTTACTGCCCAAGCTGATCGTCTTTGTTTGCGGTCGGACTACTTATTCTTTTTCCGAGTAGGTTATCGTGGGGGGTTTCTGCTCCATAAGTTGACTTATCTTGACTCCTGCTTTCCCGGCCTTTTGTGCTGATGACGTGTCCTTCACGACTAATTTTTACCTATAACAATAACCCCTTAAATATTTGAACCGATCGCGTTGAGTCAGGTCTCCTCGGGACGAATATTTAATCTTAATACTTTTCCATAACTAGTCCTCGTTTGTCGTTTTCTGTATTAATGTATCCTCGTTTAATTCGAAGCCTTTAATGACGTGTCTTAATTGCGACCGCACGCATCTGATTCATCACTCATTTCAGAAATCTCTTGATGGCGACGCTTCTGTTCTCTGGCGGCTCAAGATGCTCTCCGGTTGCCATTTGTCTTTCTTTGCTTGGCTGGGGTATGACGCATTTATGAGACACGACCTCTCTGTTCGCCTGCGTGTAGCCCACGTCATAGCCCACGCCCCTCTATTTTCCTGCTTTTCTGTGCTTCTCCTAGGGTTTCGTTCGTTTTTGAAATCAATGTGCTGCCTATATATGTTGGCTATCCACTTCCCCTTCCCTTCTTATTTCTTTTTTCACCATCTTTGTATTTCTTCGAAAGAGAAGTGTGCCTGTGTCTCTTGCGTTTCTGGGTATTTTGTTTTCTCCTCCAACTTGTCTTCTTAATCCTGCTTCGCCGAGATCATCTGTTTCAACCCCCAAGCCTTTACTCGATGGTTCTTCCTCTGTTGTCTGCATTTACCTGCCTTTCGCTAATCAAGGTTAGTTCTCATGGATCCTGAAGCTAGGTACCGTCTTTTTACTGTTGGTATGATTGCTATTGAGCGAAATGATGCTCTCACAGCATCGGTTGTTCACAGGTTATTAGATGAGCCTCTTTTCGATCAGCCGCGTTATACTGACGCCGATGTTTCTGGACTCTTTCAAGAAAGGCCTGCTACTTCTGAGGTTCCTCCTGTTTCAGAAATTCCTTCTGCTTCTTCGAGTTCATCACCACCTGACTCATACCAGCCTAAAGCTCGGTCAAATTCTTCTTCCGCTTGTGCTGATATTCGGTCGAGGAGAAGACCAGGAAAAAGAATGAGTACTCGTAAAGTTTATAAGGACTCCCATTCCTGGGAGAGCCGAGTGGCGACCCAGAGGATAGTTGAGGACGATATTGAAGAGGAGCACAGGGTTGCTCGCATTCCCTTCTCTCCCGAGCAGATATGCATCTATGACGTTGAGCCGAACGTGGTCGACCCTGAAGAGGTAACGAGATATATGCGGCGGTTAGATCTGGACAGCAACGAGATTTCACTGATTCCAGCTGAAGGTCGGGCTGCATGGAAGCCCCCGCCTGGCCATGTGGCTGTCTATGGGGCGATGCTCACTTGTGGCGTCACTCTTCCTTTCCAACCCTTCATTACTTGGTTTTTGGCTGAGGCCCGACTCGCTCCGGCGTAGCTAACCCCGAATAGTTATCTCATCTTGATGTGCATGTGGTACATGTGGCATAGAATGAAGCGGCCACCTCCCACACCTCGCGAGATCCGTCACTTTTATTCGCTGAGGCCAGTGGGGAAGACTGGGATTTATTTCCTTCAGTCGACCCAGCCCGAGCTTTGGATCCCAAAAGATGTGGTGGTCAAGGGCGAGATCGAGCCGACCACGGATGAGAAGATGAAGGGGTTTGTTTGGGGCTTCCTTACCTCAAACAAATTTTGGAAGAACAGTTGGTTTTTTTATGGGCAAAAGCTGGGGCCAATCAATCAATTTTGATCTGGATGGCACTCGGATGACTTGCCGGGTTCCTCGATACTTCTGTACGCCTCAATGGAACCATATGACTTCAGCCTTTACTGACGAGGAACTGAAGACTTTGGCTCGGGCGGCAGTCCGCCCTTTGGAGAAAAGGGGGAAACCCTATCTCTACAATGAGGGGAAAATGATTAAAGCCCGTCTGTTTTCTCAGATTTCTGCACGCCGCAAACGCTATAAGTTAATTTTTTTTTTCTTTTACTGTTGCATTCTTGTTCTTAAATTTGTCTACTAACTCGGACTCTTTCTTTTGAAGTGTTTGAGGTAGACGTGGTCTGCGACGCCCTGGCACGCCGAATGAAAGGCATTGTGGAGGCGAGCCGGAAAGCAGCCCTTCGTCAGAGAGACGCTGGGGTAGCCCCTCCCGAAGACGAATCCGATGAAAGTGCTCCTGAGAATCCTCCCGAGGGAGATGATGAGGGGGGAGTACCCGATTATGTGCCCGAGGAAACCCACGGTCCAGAAATGGCTGCGTGTTCAACGGAGGCCGTGGGCGATCCGGAGATCTTTGGAGCAAGTAGGGCCGCTGCTGATCAGGACAACCAAGCGGGTCCTACTTCTCGGGGGAAAGAAAAGGTGGGGAACCCTTCTGAGCCCGAGCGGGCGACTTGTCCCAGTGGGTCCAATTCTCCCCATTCTGCTGTAAACACGCCAAGTGTTACTTCTTAAGGTTTTGAAGCAGCTGGGGGGCATTCGGGCGTGGCGGCTCCGGAGATTCCGACTTCCGCCAAGCCGAATCCTACTGCTCTGGAGATTCTAACTCCTGTTAATCCAACTCCTACCCCTAGAGAGGGCAATGTTGAAGTGAGACAGCCTGGAAAGAGGAAAGCCTCGTTTTCTTCTGGTCGCCCTTACCCCAAGATCCCCTGAGTAGTTGCATATGTTGATTCATTTTCGGATGATGAGGGGGAGGGTGGTGTTGGAAGAGATGCGAGTGTGACCCCTCCAGCGGACCAGATCAGGGATAGCGTTGGAGGCTCAACTGACTTTCCTCGGGCGACCTCGTCTGCCGAGCTCCCTGAAACCAGTGCTGGTGGTTTGGGTTCCTCCCCTCAGACTGATGATGATCTTACCCCCGAGACCATGCTAAGGGCCATGGCTTCAGGCCAGGCCTACATTGGGGAGGATCATTGGAGTCATTTCAGGACCGGGACCGTATCCGACCAGCTCTGTAATTTTTTTAACAGTGCTTCCTACGTAAGTAACGCCTTGGTTTATATGCATAATTTCGTATTCCTCCTCTTTTTACTTACTTCTATTTGTTGTTGATTTGCTGCAGATGGTGGCCGAGATGTCCGGGGCTTGCCAGGCCGGCGAAGCCCAAGCAGAAAGAATAAGGCGGCTGGAAGCCCAATTGAAGGAGAGTGAGGATCATCGCTCTCGGGCTGAGTTAGCTCGTCAAGAGGAGGCTAGATCGAGTCAGGTGCTCCTGGATCAATGCCTAGCTCGGCAAATGGAAGCTGAACAACGAGCATCTTCTGCTGCGGAGGAGGTCAAGACTCTGCAGGATCAGTTGTCGTCCACTCAGGAAGCCTTGCTCCAGTCTGAGCAGAACGGTGAAGATGCTAAGTCATCTTATGAAAATAGAATTGACGACTTGGAGCGTCAGGCTTTGATAGTCAAGTCCCTATCGAAGGAAGCTAGGCTGGAACTGGAAATACAGAGTGTTGATCGTTCAAGAGATCCCCAGCCTATGATGCTTTGCTTCTTCGGGAATTCCAGCGGGGAATGGTCTCGGCTAGGGAATTCTTCAACCAGAAAAATAGGGCAACTGATCGGGCCAGGACCAACTGGAGCCTTTCAATCAAGAAACATGTGGATACATCTCTGGAGTCCCTTCGGGTTCAGATGAGAGAGTGGCGGGCATATTGTAGAAGTAAAGATAAAACGCCACATCCCATGCACCTTGAGGTTCCTACTGCCAAGTCTTTCTCTACTTTTTATGCCTGTGAGAAGGCAGGGATCAACAATGAGAGACCTGACTTGGGGCCTGTTCCCGGGACTGACTATAGCGCCTGGATGGACGATAATGAAGAGGATGTGATTGTGTGGCCTTTGGACGACAGTCTTTTGAGCGAGTATGTGATGGAACCTGACCCGGATGTCGGTAGAAGCAGCTCACAACCTCCGGCGCCTCCCTCTTGACTTTTATTAAACTACCTCAAGCCTTTTGTAACTATCTTTGTATTCACTTTTTCCATATATACATTAAGAATAAAATTTTATTCTTACATTCTTATATTGGTCAACTTTACTGCATGACAAACGCATAAATGGGACGATCTGAATTCGTTTCGCCCGCTTGTACTTGGCTATCTTCGAATGCATGGATCCTTCGGGAACCCTTAGCTTTTCTTCGACCGAGTGCCTTATGTAGCCGGTAACTAATTTTAGCTAAGTATCTTATGTGAATGGCCTTTTAATCGATTAGACCGAGTATCTTATTTAACTGGTAACTAATTTTAGCCGAGTATCTTATGTAACTGGCCTTTAATCAATTAGACCGAGTATCTTATTTAACTGGTAACTAATTTTAACCGAGTATCTTATGTAACTGGCCTTTTAATCAATTAGACCGAGTATCTTATTTAACGGGTAACTAATTTTAGCCGAGTATCTTATGTAACTGGATTTTATCCTTCGATTTTTGAGGTTGTTTTACCTCAACGTTACACCGAGGCTCGCCATGACCATACGTCGAGGTCCTTGCACAAGTCACCTAGGACGTCTCCTGGTTTTATCTGTGCAAGGTTTTACCGAATCGTTAGGGTAATTTGTACCGGCCAACACGGCTGCGTATCTCACTAGTCTTTCTAGCGGCGCTCCGAGCAGTTTTCCAGTTATTCTGGTGCCTCGGTTTTACCTTTTTGCTAAAGGATGCGTTCGTATCGCCTTAACTAGGCGGGCATGCTACTACAACTTTTCCGCCCTTCGAGCACCACTCGTCCGCTCTTTCGCGGCCTTATGGTGCCCTACTCTTTTTGGTGTTTATTCGGTCGGCTTTTGAGTGGCCGCTATTGAAGTGTTGCTCATGGATTTTATTGATTCCGCTACTCCATACTAGCAACTGAACTTTATTAGATGATCAACATGATTATGAAATCAACAAATAAATCTGAAATAATCAAAGCGGAAACTAAAAACTGAGCTAAAGCAGAATAAATTAATCATAGAACTATAATCGGATTCTTTAGGGATAGAAGATCTTTAGATACTGTGCGTTGCATGGTCGAGGTACCAGGCTACCTTCTAGTCGGGCTATCATGTAGGCCCCGTGCCCTACAATTCCCTTGATGATGTATGGCCCTTCCCATTTATCGGCGAGAGATCCCGATGATTTATCCTTGGTATTTGGGGATACTCTTCTTAGCACTAAATCCCCGAGTTGGAATCTCCGCTCCCGAACGTGGGATTGTAGTACCTAGCAGCCCTTTGCTGGTACACGGAATTTCTTACTTGTGCTGCATCTCTGATCTCCTAAAGCTCGTCTAAGTTCTGCTGCAGCATATCTATATTGTGCTCGGGGCTGTATAACTGAATCCTGGGGGATGTAAAAGTTGTTTCTGCTAGGATAACAGCCTCTGTCCCAAATGCCAGCGCAAAAGGAGTTTCCCCCGTGGACGACCTTACAGTTGTTCGGTATGCCCATAGTACCTCGAGCAGTTTGTCCGCCCAGCCACCTTTCTTTGCCTCTAGTTTTGCTTTCAATGTGTGCTTAATCACTTTATTCACGGCCTCGGTCTGGCCATTGGTTTGAGGGTGAGCAGGCGATGCATAGTAGTTTGCGATCTTGAATTCTTCACACATTTCTCTGAACTTCTTATTGTCGAATTGAGTTCCATTGTCAGTTATGATGATACTCGGGATCCCGAACCTATATATTATATTCTTCTTAACAAAGCTGGTGGTGTTTGCCTCGGTGATGTGTACTAGTGCCTCTGCTTCTGCCCATTTGGTAAAATAGTCCACTGCCACAATGGCGTGCTTTGCCCCTCCCTTTGTTCCTGTGGGCATTGGTCCTATTAGGTCGAGTCCCCACATGGCGAAAAGCCAAGGCGAGGTTAAGCTTCTAAGTAATTCTGGGGGTCGCCGAATGTCGTTTGCTATTCTTTGGCATGTTTCGCAACTTTCTGCGAATCGCTGCGCCTCTGCGAACAGAGTCGGCCAGTAGAATCCTTGCCTAAGTACCTTGTGTGCTAGGCTTTTACCCCCGGTGTGGTTCCCACACACTCCACTGTGGACGCTTTTCAGGATCTCTCCGGTTTTTTCACCGGCAATACATCTTTGCAGCACTTTTGAGAATCCTCTCCTGTATAATTCTCCCCTCAGAATCGTGTACCGGGTTGACCTGTATCTGATCCGTTTAGCTTCCATAGCATCCTCCGATAGTATGTTTTCCTCTAAGTACTTTCTGAGTTTGTATGTCCAGTCGTCTGGGCTTGGTCGGATCTCTGCTATTATGACTTCCTCGGATTCTGCTGTACTTGGTTTAGTCAAATGTGCCACTGGTATTGCTTTGGATCTGATACTTGTGGTGGCAGAAGCTAGTTTGGACAAAGTATCTGATTTTTCGTTCTCTTCCCGAGGGATCTAAGAGATTCTATACACTTTGAACTTTCTAAGTAGCCTCTTTGCTGTTAGGATTATGCTCAATAGCAAGAGTGTAATGTTGTAATTAACAATCTTTTTCATATTAATAAAGTGATTTCTGGTTTAACAAATCGTATAGCATTTATAGTTTAATATTATAATTGTCAAAGTAAATGATCATAAGGTCTAAAGACTATGAGAAAAGAAGAATTGTTCGTACATCTGGATATGTATGTGGTAGACACAATTCTTTAGTTAGTCTTGAATAATGTGCACAACTTAAGTTAAAGGTTGGGCACCTTTATCTTGTTAAAGTTGTAGAATTCTTTTGCTAGCATTTGAGTGGGATCAAATGAGATATGATGAGTCTAAAATCATCGGAGTGTCTTCGAGCAAAAGGATCTAGTGCACTGGGTGCATTGAACTGGATCACAATGAAATACTTTATCTATAACCGTCAGTAGATAAAAGTCTTTTCATTATCAGGACAATCGGAGAGTCTATCTTAATCCTGAGATAAATAATGGACTTATGGTTGCAAGTGATATCATTTGAGTTATCAATGAGTACGATTATATCGCATAGTCTATCCTCGATAGTTTGGTGATATTCATTTGTTAATCGATAGAGGACTTTATTTATAGATATGGACATCGTGGCTCCATTTAATTAAATGAGAGTATAATATCATCATATGGATGTTTTGAGGTAATTGGATATTAAATCTCAACGTTGAGTTTTCGATAGTGTCTATTGAAAACATGGCTTCTGGACAAGTCAAAATATCCAAGTTCAAAACGTGGTCATATGAGTAAATATGGTAACTTGGAGAGTTATAGGTGGTCTATGAACTCTTGGCGATTACTGATATTAATCACGAGGATACACTATCTCCAATATGATTGTCTAGGGTATGAATGAGGAGCATCTTCCTTTTCTATCTTTATTTAAGAGTTCAGTTTTAGCTCTTTAGTGGAATGAGTTAAAATTAATGGATCGGACCTAAGTGAATTATTTGTTGATTGTGATTAGGTTATGTCTATTGAAGCTTAAATTTAGATGGCCCGCCAAGATCCCCAATCCACACGGACTTGCATGGATCACTTGATATATTCTACCGGACCAATTTAAGGGTCCATCTAGAATTGCATTTAATATATTAAGAATATAATTTGCACATTATTTTAGTAATGGGCTGCTCAATTATATTAATATATTAATGAAAGACATGTGGGCTTGTTTCTTTTAGTAAGAATGGGCCTGGTTCACATGTGGGCTTTTTATTTAAAGTCCAATGGATTAAATGAAATAAGAAAATAATATTTTGGCCCATTTACTCTAAGTGGGGCGGCAACGGTTATTTTTAACCTAAAATATTATTTTGTTTCATTGTTTTAATTAAATAAGAATTAATTAATTTATTAATTAATTGTTTAATTAAAGAAACAAATCTTTTCTAATCAGGAAATATATTTCCTAAAAGTAAAAGTAAAAGACTTGTTTGATAAGGAAATAAATAATTAGTTTTATTTATTTAATCAAATAAGAAGTCTTTTTATTTAGTCAAAATAAAAGAATAAAAGATCTATGAGTTGGATTAGGGTTTGATGTCTTAAAAACTAGATGGAAATTAGGGTGCAACATAAGCCTATGGTGGGCATGTGTTTTGCGGCAACCCTAGTTATTTCTAGGTTAGGATTTCGGCAACCCTAATAATAAAAGAAAAGAAGAAGCAAACTTAGGCCATCTATATATTGACAAGTATAGAATTCGGCCACTTAGTGTGTTCTTGATACAAATTTCTTCTTCTTCTCAATTCATAGAAAGATTTTATTCTGCTAAAACAAAAAGGAGTGTTAGATTATTCTTTGATAGTATACTATTTGCTTATTCATCAATAAGCTTGTGTGTACGATATCGATCTAGGTTCACGCGAGTTTCGATCATTACATTGAGAACTCAAAAGTGACCGGAATAATCTTAGTCATTCTTTTGATTGTTTTTGTGACTAACAAAGAAAAGAAAATTTTGTTTTGTCCATTCACAGGTTTGCAATTCAAAGAAAAGGGAGACCACGCTCCTAGGTGATCCACGTTCGTGCTAGGATTGAAGATCTTGCGGATTACCATCGACGTAAGTCAATCGGATCACGCGACAAAAGGTATTCTACTTTTTGTTATTGTATATGTATGTTTAATTAATTAAAGGGTTTAAGGTTCATAAAAGGAAAAATTTTAAAAGTCACTAAATCTATTTTTAGTCTCGCTTCCGCTGCGTGTACTACTGGTATTTTTCCCTACATTTGCAATGTCCAAATAAGCTATCATGTGCTCTTCCCTTGCCTGGTATTCATCCAGTACCTGATTAACCACGACTTGCGAATCGCTATAGATTTCCAGCTCGTCTGCCCCTAATGCTATGCAGACCCTTAGGCCGGCCAACAAGGCTTCATACTATGCTTGATTGTTGGTTGCTTTGAAATCGAACCTCATGGCACATTCCACAGTATCTCCTTCGGGGGTTGTTATGACTATTCCTGCTCCGCTGCCATGTGTGTTTGATGATCCATCTACATGCAATTTCCATTGGAATTTAGTAGTCTGTTCATCTTCTATTGCTCTTCTTACCTCGGCGTCTAGCTCGGTGAATTCTGCTATAAAGTCAGATACCGCCTGCCATTTGATTGCCGCTTTTGGTGTGTATCTGATATCGTATTCGCTTAGTTCCACTGCCCATTTGGTCAGCCTTCCCGACACCTCCGGCTTTTGAAGAATGATTTTCAGTGGGTAGTCTGTATACACCTCTATTGTATGCGCTTGGAAATATGGCCTCAATTTCCTGGCCGATGTGATCAGAGCTAGCGCTATTTTTTCTGCCGGCGAATACCTGGTTTCTGCTGGTAACAATGCCTTGCTTGTGTAATACACTGGCTTTTATATTTCTTCCTCTAATCGGATCAATACCGAACTTGTCGCCACTTCTGTGACTGAGAGGTATAAGTACAATGTTTCTCCCGCCACCGGTTTTGAAAGGATGAGTGCTCTCTGTGACCGGGTAGCTTCACTGTGCCAAGCGACCTTACTTCGACTCCTCCAAATCCTCTAAGGGGTGTGGGAAATGGCTGTAGGTCTTTCCTATCTAGCCTCAGCTGGTCATATACTTCTGCACTTAGAATATCTGCTGAACTCCCATTGTCAATCAAAATTCGATGAACCTCTCTATGACCGATCCGTGCGCTGATCACCATCGCGTCATTTGGCCTAACATCTACTCCGTGTGAGTCGGCTTCTGTGAATATGATCGGGTCCCAGCCCTTCTTGATTCTCTTCGGGTCGGGTTCAATAGAATTGACGTCTAGGTCTCTCCGTGCCTCCATGGCCTCCCGGATTTCCTGGGTCCTTTCCCTGTTACTCTTTCCAGTCGCTGGTCCTCCAAAGATGGTGTTAATTGCTCCTTCATCCTCGGCTTTCTTGGGACTAAGCTTTCTTGCTCGTCCGTCCTGTCGGCTATCCTTCTGTCCATCTGCCCTGTCCACCTTTTTGAAAACAATGTCCTTCAAATGTCCTTCCCTAATGAGAGTTTCGATGTGGTCCTTTAGCTGGAAACACTTGGATGTCTCGTGTCCATTCTCCTTGTGGAAATGGCAATATTTGGTGGTGTCCCTCCGAGCATATGTCGACTGCTTAGGCGGTTCTTTAAACATGTTCTTCTCTTCTAGGATTGCCAGGACTTCTTCTTGATCTTTCTTCAATGGGGTATAATTTGTATATCTGCCCTGGAACCTCTGCCACGGTTGATCGGTTTTCGGGTCATACGCTCATCGTCCATCCCGACCATCCCGCGCTTTATTCTTCTGTTTGTCACCTTTGGTATCGGGCGCCTTTGTTTGGTCTTTGGTTTTGGATCCCTTTGGGCGACCGCCATGCACAAAGCAACCTCCTGTGGCAATTTCCTCCTCTTCGGCCAGGGCGTAACCTCCTGCCATGTCCATCATATCGGCATAGCTGGTTAGTCGGGCTCTTCTGAGGTCAAAGGACAATTGGCAGTTCTGAAGGTTGTTGATGAACGCGGCAATTATTGCTTCGTCATTCGTACTCCCAATTTTGGACACTTCCTGACCGAACCTCCCCAGATATCTCTTTAGCGACTCGTCCTTTCCCTGTTTGAGTTGGGATAAGTGAGCCACTGATTTTTTCCTGTGTACATTCCCAAGGAACTGCCTTGAGAAGGCTTTGCTCAGCTCGCCGAAGTTGCTTATACTTGCTGCTGGCAGTCTACCAAACCACCGGGAGCCTAGATCCCCAAGAGTCTGGGGAAAATTCAAACATAGCAGTGCGTCATTGTGGTCATATTGGGCCATTGCGCTCCTATACCTCTGGACGTGTTCTTTTGGATCGGTATCTTTCTTGAACAGCTCAATGTGGGGCATCCTGAATCTCTCCGGGAAAGGCATCCTCAGAACCCCATTGGTGAAAGGGCTTCCGGATTCATCATCTGACAGCTCGTTACGCCCATATCGCCTGACTAAAGCATCAATTTGTCGACGATTATTCTGAACTTCCCGGGTCAGGCTCTGTATGAGTATGTCTCTGTCTCCTTCAGGTTCCCCTATCGCATTGAAGTTTTGACTTATGGTCAGTTTTTGGCCCCTTTCCTCCGGATTCAACTCTCTACGATCTCGGTTTAGGCCATGCAGCCGGACTGTGCCCCTTTGGCGCTTGTGATGATGATTCTGCTCACTTCCTTCCGAGGAGGATGACCGGTCTCTCCGGTGACTGCGCCTCCTAGGGTGGTCTCGATCCCCAGCTATCCGATCTTGATCGTACCCTTTGTCAGAATCATTCCCTTCTCTATGCTCCCTACTTCTCCTGGCCACTCTTTCAGATAACATCTCTAGTCTGCCTGTAGGATCTCGTCTTGCCTTTAGGGGTGCATCAGGCGTTGGTATCACCACTGTAGAACGCAATCTTGCTGCCTGCTGGTTTGGGGCGGACAGATTGTGAGGCGACATCAAACCTTCCGTGGTAGAAAGGTCAATTCCTTGCCTTGCTGCGTCTGATATAAGTTGTTGTAGAGAAGCGCGGAGTCGTTGCGCGATTTCTTCATTAGTTGTAGGGAAACGTTGAATACCAGCCAGGGCGGCTGACTGGTCTGCCGTCGTTAGGATTGCATCCACAGTATTGAGCGCGGTGTCATCTTCCAGCTCGTTACTTGGCATGCCTTGACTGTACCTGGAATTGCTACCATCTCCGTCGCCAACCATTGTTGTCACAAAGTTTCGGGTCCCCCTCCTTCTAGCGCCAATTGTTGACGGTGATTTTTGATGGTCACCAAGTCAATGATTTATTTTCGAATTGCTATAGTTTATGAACAAGAACGATTAAAAATCAAGAAGAAATAACAAGCAATTACGTGGTAAAACTCCAATGGTTGGAGAAACATCCACGGATTGTTGCCTTAGCAACGAAGCCAAATTCACTATGAAGAATGGTTACAAGAATATTACACTATAATCTCTCTCTCTCGCTATTTCTCACGTACCCCCTGTTTGTGTATAATGGGGGTATTTATACATGTTGTTTTTAGGGTTTTAAGGTGGCCGCTAGGGTTTAGTGTTGTGGTGCCCAAGTCTCAAGCGGTTTCCTAGTCCTAGTTAGATTATGTTTCCTCTTTTGGCTGAGTCCAATTCTGGACGAGATTCTTTCTCCTTTATTCGTGGGAGGACTGCTTGTTTCCTTGTTAAACTCTAATGGTCCACATCGTTGCTTATCGTGGATGCGCTGGTTGCTGATTATGTCCTGTGTTTGGAATATGAATGTTGGTGACTATCTGTCTCATTGATTCCCGAGTACGCCCGAGTGTGCCCGAGTGTGTGTGTCCGAGTAAGATTTGCTGCCCAAGCTGATCGTCTTTGTTTGCGGTCGGACTACTTATTCTTTTTCCGAGTAGGTTATCGTGGGGGGTTTCTGCTCCATAAGTTGACTTATCTTGACTCCTGCTTTTCCGGCCTTTCGTGCTGATGACGTGTCCTTCACGACTAATTTTTACCTATAACAAAAATAAATAACAAGGATAAGAAGACTTGCCTTGAAACCCAACAACAATAATTTGGAATACTTGCCCCAGAAAGCTAAAATACAAATTTGTTGTGAAAGAAAAAAAAAATGATAGATCAAACCCGATTTAGAACCTTAAGCTTTGATACCAACTGATATGAATCTCACTAAGAGTAGTGAGACCCGGAACCAATATATGGTAACGTAAGGATCGTTTTCTAATTCAAGTTTATAACAAAGAACAATATGAGGACCGTGACCCGTTATCTATAAGGAGATAAGAACCAACGGTATTAGAAAGTTGTAGACACCACACTCATGAACGAGAAAGGATTGTGAGTGATAAGTCTAGGTTTGAACGCCACAAGGTAGATCCCTTGATAAGTTCACAAGTTCTCTGAAGAACCAAAGAGAAAATTCTCTATTAATATTATTTTAATTCAAAGTCCGATTATATAAGACCTACATGCGTCCCTTTTATACTAAAAATATTTAAGACCTAAAAAAGGGAATAGGCTACACGCCTAGCACTAAAAGGAAACAAATATTCATCATTAATGCCTTACAATTAGGAAAGAAAATGACAAACAAATTTAGGAAATAAATAAAGACTAAAACTAGCAGCTAGTTGATTTACTCCTTATTTGGAAAGTTGAATTTGGGAAACAAATCAGCCTTTTATTTGGGAAACAAATCATCTCTTTATTTGGGAAATAAATAAAATAGGAAATATGCTGAGATTGGATTCTCCTCCAACCATAATGTTGCCTTGATGATGTTAACTAAGCCTTGGTCTTCAAGTGGGCCCATCTTGAAATGTGCCATTTTAGAATTAGCTCATATCTCTTGAATCAACCCATTAAGTGCTTCTTTGATCCTCTTGGTTTTTATAATTGGCCCAACTGGAATATGCAATGGATCCTTTGGTGATGCTTCTTGATTCTTATAAATTATTATTTGGAATTTATGAAGATGGTTGGATGATATTTAATAATTGTGGGAATTTTGCGGTATTTTCATTGTTTGTGTTTTTTTGGATCTTTTAGAGTATGTAATTTGTTGAATGAAGTTGGGTAGGAAGTTTGATGAAGATGAATATAATTGGAGTTGATTTTTTTTTTTTTTTTCCAATTTTTTTTGTTTTTCTTTTCAAATCTTCGAGTTTTTTGTTTTGTTTTTTAAAGTATTTTTTAATTTTTTTTTAAAATTTTTAAAAATGAAAATAAGAGTATTTTAGACTTTTTGCGCCTTTGAACATTGACCATAAGAAGTTAATAGATCTCAACTAATTGGAGTAGATGTTATTTTTTTTTTCCAGATTTCCAGTTTTATTTTCAAATCTTCAAGTTTTTTTTTGTTTTGTTTTTTTTTTTTTAAAGTATTTTTTAATATTTAATTTGTCTTTTGAATTTTTTTTAAATAAAAATAAGGGTATTTTAGATTTTTTACACCGTTGACCATTGATCGTTAGAAGTTAACAGATCTCAACTAATTGGAGTTAATGTTTTTTTTTTTTTTTTTTCCTGATTTTCTAGTTTTTTTTTTTTTTTTTTTTTTTTTTTTTCCAGATATTCGAGTTTTTTCTTTTGTTTTTTTAAAAATATTTTTTAATATTTACTATTTTTTTTTTGGAATTTTTAAAAATAAAAATAAAGATTTTTTAAACTTTTTACACCTTTGTCTATTTACGGTCAGAAGTTAACATATTTCAAATAACGGTAATGTTTATGCAATATTTACCTCGGATATAGAGTTAATTGCACTAACTTACCTTTACTTTATTGGAATATAGGGTTAATTGTACAATATTTACCTCCGATATATTATTATTATTATTTTTATTTATCAAATTTTAATTAAAAATATTTTATGTCTAGGATGATGTGGTAGGGGTATATTTAGTTTTCTATAGGTCAAGGTTAGTCAACCGTTAAAATTAACGGATTGACTTGATGACAAGGAATGTTTATGTTAATTTAGGATATCTTTTTAAAATCTTGTTATATCCAATAAAGTAAGGGTAAGTTAATGCAATTAAGCCTCGGATATATCCAAAACTGCAATATTTGTATAAAGTGGAAATGTTACCAAACGTCAAGGGTCGTTTGTGCAATTAACACTAAATTTGTTAAAAACTGTAGTTTGGATTCATATTTCATACGAATAGAACCTTGGAGTGACATCACATCATAGGATTATCCGAACAATGCAAAAGCCAATAACTATAAATACCTTTGGGCCTACGTGCTCCTCGTGAGTAAAACCAGCCTCGCATTCAGTGGATCCTCATCCAATTCCAAATCTCTCTATTTAATTATTTCCCTTTCGGGTTTTCAATTATTCTTGTATCCTTTTCATTATAAATTTTTTCCGGATACAAACAGTTTCCATTTTTGTTTGTTTTTCTTTATTTAAAAAAAATAATAATAATAAAAAATAAAAAATTTCTTAACGTTTTGGTTTGATTTTGGTGTTCCACAGAAAGAAAAAACGAGACAACATTGTTGAAGAAGAGGTAAATAATAAATACTGTTCGGTGATTCCAATTTTTGTTTTTTTTCAAAAGGCTTTGACAACGGTGTTTCGTATTCATGATTGTTTGGGATAATTCTGTTCATGTAATCTATTTATCAAAAATGGTAATTTTTAACATAATTTATCATTTAATAAAATGGGTAATTTTTAATTGAAGAAAATTATATGATTTAATCAATATTTGAGATGCCATTATATAATATTTGAAATATTTTGTGTGATTTCAGTTTGTTAAATTTTTTTGAAAGGATGTCTAACAAGAAGTTGCGTGGAGAGAAACCTCTGTCTCCTGAAGAGCAGCAGGCCAAGGTATAAATTATAATATCAAATTCATCAATTTGTTGTTGTTAATAATTTCCTTTGTATGTTTGTTTTGTATTGAATCTACGTTATGGTTTTAGAAGAATCCGAATAACTATTACCAAAAATTAAAGTGTATTTGTTGTTGGTGGATTCATGTTTGATAATATATAGTTAATTGGGAGGGAGAAATTTTGTATCATAGCTCATAGGTAGAAAACCTTTGTGGGGTTAGATGAATTTTTGAATGAGAGGAACAATTAGGAAGTGAATTAAGTGGATTCATGTTTGTTGCAGATTAATGAAGTTAGAAAAATAATGGGTCCTATTGCTGATAAACTTCCGGTTCTTTGTTCCGATGAGTCGATATTGAGGTGCCTTAGAGCAAGGAACTGGAATACAAAGAAGGCATCCAAGATGTTGCAAGACACCTTGAGGTGGAGAATGCAATATAAGCCGGATAAGATCCGCTGGGTACGTATTTTTTTATCCTCTGCTGTTGCTTCTTTTTGGAAAATTAATTTCGATTTCTTGAATATTTTAATTTCTTTCGACTAAGAAAAATGATTAAAGGGATCTAGTTGGCGTATAGGATTGCTATACGCATTACTCGTTGAATTGATTGCTTCGCTGAATGTTTTCTATCAATGCTCAAAAGGTTTGTAGTTTAAAACCAGCATTATCTCTGCTCTATCAATCATGGATGGTTTACCACCACATCATTGATAAAACATAATATTTCACAAATGAACGTAACACATCTTTCGAGATTTTGCTTTTTATCATGTATATATATATATATAGTGAATGAATATGCTCATTGTTTTTGCATTTGTAACATTTTCTCACCTGTTTGTTGATTAGGATAATGTGGTAGTAAGATGCACATTGGCACCATCTATGCTCTTAATAAATTACCTTCTATCATTGATTTTAGGAAGATATTGCACAAGAAGCTGCTTCGGTAAAAGTTTACAGAGCTAATTATTCTGACAAATTTGGAAGGCCTGTACTTATCATGAGGCCAGATTGCCAGGTACATGCATCAAAGTTGTCAAGTAGTTCTTTTCCTTTTTTTTTTTTTTTTAATATTTTTTCATTGTTGTTGTTATTACTATTACGAGTTAGATGGTTACAATGACGATGGTGATAGCTTTTGAAAATTACACTCTTATCAGAATACAAGCCCGATAGAAAGACAGATCAAGTATTTCGTATATTGTATGGAAAATGCCATAATGAACTTGAACCCAGGGATGGAACAAATCTTGTGGCTAATTGATTTTCAACATTGGACAATTTCAAGTATATCAGTTAGGGTGGTTCGGGAAACAGCTCATGTCTTGCAGGCTCATTACCCCGAAAGATTGGGCCTGGCAATCCTCTATAATCCCCCGAAAATATTTAAACCTTTTTGGATGGTATGTCTTTATTTTTCCATTCTTAAAACAAATTTCCATGTTGATTATAGTGTGGCAATTAGCCTGTAATTTTTAATAAGGCGAGGTACGATAATAGAATTCTACATGTAGTAATGATGTAGAACGTGCTTGCTTGCTCTGGAACTCCATTGAGGTTCCATTGGAGATGTTGTTTGGTGCTGAAGAGAATATAAATATATTACCAAGCACTAAAGTGGTGCTGTGTTTCAGAAATTAGAATGCAAGTGTGTGTAATTTCAACGTCTGATATTGTCTATATGATTGAACTTTCTTTGTTGCAGATGGTGAAACCATTCCTTGAGAGCAAGACACACAAGAAAGTGATGTTTGTATATTCCGAAGATCCTCATAGCAAGACGATTATGGAAACTCTATTTGATATGGATAAGTTGGAATCTGCATTTGGTGGGAGAAACACAGTTGGGTTTGAATTTGAAGCATATGCGCAACGCATGAGAGAAGACGATAGCAAGAAGTCCGATGCATTGAATTCTGGATCTTCATTACTAAGTTGTCAATCATCTCCATCTCAATTTTCAGAGGCATTAGATTACTCTTTACCTTCTGATGTGGTTTCTGATGATGGTGACGTATCATCTAGCGACGAAACAACTTCTAACTTCTCACCCTCTAACTCAGAGAGTATTGATGAGAAAATTCTAGGACTGGCGCTTGGCCCTTGTGATGTTCCAAAGAGCGAAGAAGCAGCAGGAGCAAAAGAAGTGCAATGTGATCAAGTTGCAAAGAGTGAAGCCACAGTGGCAAAAGAATTGCAATGAGTGAGTTTCCATGAAATATTAACATGGTTCGGTTTTTTATTTTTTTTCTATATTAATAGACCATACTTGGTTGCACCTTATGCAACAATCAGATTTTTTTTTTTTTTTTTTTTTTTTTTTTTTTTTTTTTTTTTAATGCAAGAGTTTGAGTTTCTTGTCGATCAGGTAGGTCACATTGATCTTTTGACGTTTATCTTTGTACCAATATGTTAACATAGCTGCCAGAAAAAAAAAAATGGTAATTGATGTTAGAGAAGGCAGATTTACTTACTGGTTCAAAAGAAATGTTCCTTTGTCTTACACAAGATTTACTATATGTTGCATCTTTTTCGTATGAGATCATGAATTCTGATGTTCCCAATCGAGTTGAAGTTGGTTCAGTGGAAAGTCATAAATGAGATTATGAGTTCAAATCATGTCTTCCTCTCAAAACTCTTAAATTTGTCAGAGTTGAAAAAAAAAAAAAAATGGGGTTTGGCTAGCATAGAGAAAAATCAAGCCTCTGATAACTGAACTACTGAAGAA
The DNA here is from genome assembly GCA_030490815.1 of Acer saccharum. NCBI lineage: Eukaryota > Viridiplantae > Streptophyta > Magnoliopsida > Sapindales > Sapindaceae > Acer > Acer saccharum. The sequence continues at coordinate 37,784,775 of CM059867.1, forward strand.
GAAACTGATATTTAGCAATTAGACACGGTGAGGAGACGATGTTGGACCAATGGTAAACCCTTTACACTTACACCATTGAGATGGTTCGAGTCTTGTCCCCCGAACCCTGAATTAAGTGTAATAGCTAACAGGGAAATTAATCATCTCTTTCCAAAATCCCATCCGAAGATAAAGAGGTGACCCACCTTCTTCAACTAAAGAGTATTAAAAGGTGTGGTAGGGCCTAAATCATGGATCATAGTGTAATTATATATTGATTGCCTCTTAACTCTTATTATTAAGACGTGTGCAAAGAATTTAAATTCATATTTTGAAAAAATAGATTATTTATTTATTTATTTATTATTTCATTTGGGTATTGAAAATTGAATTCACTGCTTCAAAGTATGCCTTTAAACTTGGTCATTGGTGTATGTAACCAATAATTAATTTCAAGAATGATCGACTGATTTTTAACAAATGATTAAGCTGCAGATGCATCTAGGGTTGCTTGCCTTTGTAGAAAATGTATTATAAGAGCGTTTGTTTTTTTTAAATTTTATTTTTAGTATTATAAGAAATTCGGACTCTCAATAGATTAGAGTATGTGATCTAAAAAAAAAGTTAGGACATACCGTGTACCTGTTGAGACGGAAAATATTTTCTTCCACGATACGTGGAAGAAGAAAATTCTCTATACATGATTATGAAATACATTTAATGAGGTTGTTATAAAAGTATTTGAAATTGCCTTTGCAAATTGTTTTCCAAAATGCATTGCAAGTATTTTTTTTTTTTCTCAATCTAAAATATATCTTTTATAATTTTAATTAACAGTAACGTTAGACAATCAAATTTGGGGTCACGTAACAGTAATTATCATTTTTTGTTTTTTACGAAATTATCACTCACTTAATTGTACAATAATTATATATATATTTTTATTATTTTGATACTGATTTTTTTTTTTTTTTTTTTTTTTTTAAATACCTATTGAAAACATGAGTGGATGTGGTAGCTAAAAATGGGCATTAGGCTCAACCTTGAAGCCTGCAAAGAATCCAGCAAGTAACTCGGGTCAGACCCATATTCGACGGGTCGACTCAAGAACCAGTCAACTGAGCTAACAAGCACCATGACTTGGTCTAGCTTCGGCTGTTATCAGATAACAACGGAAGTGATAGTTATTAGAAATTCAAACCGCTTATCCCACGCAATTAGGCCTCAATTTTATAGATTTGGGGACCCACGAGTAGTTGAGCCATCCAGGGTGAGGCCTATAAAGAGATCCCTCGTGTCACCGATAGGGACTCTATTTTTCTCTCCCAACTAAAAGCTTTTTGGCGTGTTGAAACTCTACCCAAATCATCACTCTAATCACCTGATTCTTTTAATTCCCCCACATTCTTTACATTCGATTCTCTAGTTGCATCCCTTGAATCCTCGCTTTAATGATACCACGCTCAGTCCAAGTAAAATAAGGCCAAATTCGGGGATCAATAGATTATTTTTCACATTCTTTTCTTTTTGCTGGTTAGCAGAGCAGTCGACAAACTGATTTGATCGGGTTTTATCAACAAGTTGCTTGGGCCTATTTTGCCCTCAATCCGGTCCACATCAATTGTAGATGGCGGTGGATACCGTTCTATAATTACATTACATGAGTAACACTGACTGTGTATATAAAAGAGTGGCGATATTAGCACCCCTTAAAAATTGTATGTACACCTATAAAAAGATTACAAAATTTATAGTTTGTAAATAAACCTCACTTAATGCCAAAAATACTCTTTATTTAATTCTATGGTATTTTATTTTTACAAGTACACCTCACCTACACTTATTTTGTTATCTAATGAATTTTATTATTATTTAAACTTTTGATAATTCAAATAAATAATTTCCAATTCCTAAATAGAAAAATATACTAAAATGAATTGTGTTTTGATATCATTTTGTTTACGGTTGTAGATTAAAATAACGAAAAAGAAAAAATACATTGCAATATGCATGTGAGTATTGACTGTTGCAATCCTGGAAAAACAAAAAACTTGATAATTGTCTGATTATATATATATATATATATATTATAACAGTTTAATTTGTTTTAATTTTTTACTCTGCTCTAACTCAAGGTTTCTCCCTCAATATTCTTCTCTTTGCTCACGTCAAAGCACATCTCTCTCTTTTTCTTCTATATTTTCATTCCATAAAATCAAACTTCATTTCCCCTTTTTCTCCCTCATCACGTCAAGCAACTCTTTCATTTTCTTCTTAATTGTTTTCTGTCCATAAAAAAGTACTTCAATTGGAGATTTTTCTAGTTGGAGATCAACAAAAATCACTTTCCAATCAATCTGTATTCCTTAACATAAATTGAAAATATATTTGAAACTAATATTTAAAAGGAAAGCTAGGGTTTGAGAAATAGAAAAAGTTTTTAATAATTATCATGAACATTTAAAAAAAAAAAAATGATTAATAAGGAAACAAAATAATAATTATTGGTGTGTATTTACAAAATATTTAGTCATTTTAGTATTTTTATTTAGGGGTAATATTGGATTTTTAAAAAGATGTTAATTTGAGGTGTACATACGGTTTTTAAGGGGTGCAAATATCGTCACTCTATATAAAATAGGATATTCAATTCAATTTCAAAACAGCAGACATTTTTAATTATATTAGACAAAACCGTGTTGGCATTTGGCAATGGCAGCCTCAAAAGCCATGAAGAAGTCTACACCGCCAACTTGTGAAGAAAGCAAGAAGAAATTAAATCATATTTTAATCCAAAAAAGTAATGAATAATGATCATTCCCACAACTATCCAAAGCACTATCTATTCTTATTAAATCATATTTTATTTTTAAAGTATAATCGTAAGCTATGATACCAATAAGTTGTCAAGATCTATAGGAATCAATTCTCATAACAGAAGATATATATTTATTTTAGATTACTTTTTTTTTTTTTTTTTCAAATATACACATAACATAGCTTTAAAAAGTTCAAATATGATACTTATACGGTTATACCATATAACAACATAACAAATTTTTAAAAATTACGACAACATCGATAATTTATTTGAAATTAACTAGATAATTCTTTCCCTAAATACCGAATTATTAGAGTATCTCCGATGTAAATATGTATTTGGAGAAAATTGACTACCACATATGATAGATAATTAAAAAGTTAGAAAAATTCTCTCCAATGCAATTATTTAACTTCAATATGAAGATGATGTAGCAAAAAAAGAGTTAGAGAATATGTAATTGAGTTTCTAAAATGCTGACCAGGATTTCTAACTCTCCCCACCAATAATATTAGAGCTCATTTAATTGTAAAATAAAAGAGGAGTGAGAGTGGAATAATTGTTTTATTATGATTGGTCATAAAATGTATACATATTTGATTTTAGATAATTGCATTGGAGATGTGAATATGCATTTATCTAAGAGCATCTCCAATGGTAATATGAGTTGTGAAAAAATTAGATGCCATTTAGAATCTCAAAAATACATATAAATAGAAATACTAATGTGTCACTATTTAGAAACTCAAAAAATACATATTTGAATTGGAGATGCTCTTATAATATTTAAAAAAAAAAAAAAAAAAAAAAAAAACTAGATAATTCTTAATGATAAATAACCCGAAATTGAAGAGTTATTTGATTTTTAAAAAAAAAAAAAAAAATTGTTTTGGTGTAAAAAAAAAAAAACTCTCACATTTAATTTATTTTTTCCAAACATTCCAACTATACCATCATACTTGATATTAAAATGAAATCAAATCAGCAATGGCCAATATTAATATCACTAACATATTATCGAACGGCTTGGATTGAGTTAGCAGGAGATTAAATACACTAGTGTATAGATTATAATATCCTTGATGTCTGAAAAAAGCTGAGAGATAAAATATATATATATATATATATAAAATAACAAATTTAAAAAGAAAATTAATCAAAAGAAGAAAAAAAAAAAAAAAAAAAAAAAAAAAACTTTTTCACATTTTCTCATTCGTTTTTTCTCTGATGTCTCTGTTAAATGAAAAACAAAATAATATTAAAAAAAAAGAAAAAAGAAACAGAGAACAGAACACTGCTCTCCATAGCTGTTGATGAACCAAAAAAGTTCACAAAAGAGGAAAGCAAAACCCACGATTCCATCACCTTTTTCTTTTCTTTGCTTTTAATCTGATCTCTCAAAAATTTTCCTGGTAGAAGAAAACTTCTACTCTTGTAAAACCAACCAGATATATCTCATCTTCACAACAGAGCTTTTCCCTTCATTGCTGGGGCTTTTAAGGTGATGCGTAGATCTTCGTTTGGTTCCTTTGCATTTCATTTTATTGATATTAGTTTCTCTGAGTTTGTTTCTCATTCTCTCGGGCTAGATTTTTTTTTTTTTCCTACTTTGAGACCAACCATCGCTGACTGTTCATTAATTGGTTTCAGGTTTTGTGTTGATCATCATCTGATAGCTTGGAATATCATTTGATTGCGTTTCTGAGGTGGGTTTATGCTTAGGTTATCATATGTTGATTCTTTTGTCATTGAATTGTGTATATATGTTTCTTTTGAATTCGGTTTTCGTTGTGAATGGATCTAATGCACGTTTTTATTTATTTATTTATTTATTATTATGATCTAGTTGCACGTTGATGTTTCTGATTATTTTTTTTTGTTTTAATTAAACAGGGAAAATGGGTGTTGATGCTATGAAAATTGGTGTTCAAATCAGGAAATTTATGGTGTTTTTGATAAGAACGTGTTATAGATCAGTTAGTAACCATCCATTTCTTGCGGGTTTTGTTTGCTTCTCCATGTTTTTGTATAGATCATTTCCTTTTGTGTTTTCGCTTTTGGTTTCTGCATCTCCTATTTTGGTTTGTACCGCTGTTTTGCTTGGTACCCTGTTGAGTTTTGGAAAACCAAATGTACCTGAAATCGAAGAAAAGGAAGAGAAAGTTACCACTTATGAGGTTGCTTCTCTGAAAACTGGGGCTGTAGAAAATGATATGGTTGTTGAGAGAGATGAGAATGACAATTTTGGAACAGTAGAGAGCTTTGTAGGTAAGAGCAGGGATTTAGTAGAGAATTCTATGGATGAGGTCAGTTTGGTGGAGAATAGACTGAGTCAGGTTGAGAAAGATGGTGGTTCAATTGATTGTATGCCGTTGATTGATCAAAATTCAAGGGAAATGCAGTTCGAGAAGCAAGTGATTGAGGAAGTGGAGAGAGAATTCAATCATTTGGAGTTACAGAAGGAGAGAGAATTCAATCATTTGGAGTTGCAGAAGGAGAAAGAATTCAATCATTTGGAGTTGCTGAAGGAGAGGAAAGTTCACGAAGAGGAGCCAAGGATTGAAGGAAATTTGAAAAATGAAGAGGTTGCTGCATTTTTGTCTTCTAAGGATGCAGATGATGATCTTGGGGTGGAAGATGATAAATCTCCAGGAGAGTTGATTGATACTCACAAGGAAGATCTGCTGATTTCTTGGAAACGGGTTGGGGAAGATTCCGATGATGATGATGATGATGAAGGCGATGGTGACAAGTCTTCAGATTCTGGATCTGATGGGGCAGAGAGTTCTTCACCAGATGCTTCAATGGCTGACATTATTCCGATGCTAGATGAACTCCACCCACTTTTAGACTTGGAAGCTGCACAACCTGCTGTTTTGTCCCGTAATGCATCTGATGCTGCTTCTGGGAGCTCTCATAAGAGTGGTGAAGATAGTGTTGAGTCTGAGGATACTGATAAACAAGGAGAGGAAGGAGAAGGTGAGGATGATAATGATGACGAGGAAGAGGAAGAAGGAGAAGGAGCAAAGGGAGGAAATGAGGATGAAAGTAAATCTGCAATTAAGTGGACAGAGGTTGACCAGAAGAATCTCATGGATTTGGGAACTTTGGAGCTAGAAAGGAATCAACGTTTGGAGAATCTCATTGCAAGGAGAAGAGCTCGTAAAACCATGAGATTGATGGCTGAGAAGAATCTAATAGACTTGGAAAGTGCCGATTTTCCTTTCAATGTCCCGCCTATTGCAACAACAAGGCGAAACCCATTTGAACTTCCTTATGATTCTTATGATGATATGGTCATTCCTGGGTCTGCCCCATCCATTTTGTTGCCAAGACGAAACCCTTTTGATCTTCCTTATGACTCGAATGAAGAAAAACCTGATCTCAAAGAAGACAGTTTCCAGCAAGAGTTCTCAGTGTTTCAAAATAAGGAACCATTATACCGAAGGAATGAAACCTTCAACATCGGAACATCAGGTTTTGGGGGTCCCAGGCAAGAGAGGCTAGACTTCAGGTGGAGACCGTATTTTGTGCCAGAACGAATGGCTTCAGAAGAAGGAACAAGCTTTTCCTCATTCCAGAGGCAATTAAGTGAACTTAGTGAGTCAAAGGTAAGTTCCGTTCCTGATACTGAATCGGTGAGTTCAGCAGTTGACGAGGAAGACAAGAAGTTCCATGAACAATCTGCTCCAGAAGGAACAATCTATACTGCAATTCAGAGGCAAACAAGTGAAATTAGTGAGTCAAAGGTAAGTTCCATTCCTGATACTGAATCGGTGAGTTCAGCAGTTGATGAGGAAGACGTGAAGTTCCATGAACAATCTGCTCCAGAAGGAACAATCTATACCACAATTCAGAGGCAGATAAGTGAAATTAGTGAGTCGAAGGCGAGTTCAGTTCCTGATACCGCTTCAGTAAGTTCAGCTGCGGATGATGAGGACAAGAAGCTAAATGAGCCAGATGTTTCTCAAGAGACAGAAGTGATCTCCAACATAGACCATGTTGCTGACCTTGTTAAACATGGAAGCCAATCCTCTGAAGATTTTGATTCTTTGGATATTGAACAAGCTGAGAAGAGAGATGTTTGCCATGATGAGGTTGAAATTCCTTTAGGTGCTGTGGAGAATCACCATGAATTGGAATTGAGCTTGTCTGGAACAGGTGGGGTATCTACTCCAACGGAACTTCATACAAATGAAATTCATCTGACGACAGAACCAGGAGAAGACGAGTTTGGCAGTATGTCAAGCTTGTCATCACTGTCAGAAGCAGATGAAAAAAGTCCTGATATGAGAAAAGGAGGATCAGCAAGTTTGGAACCAAAATTGAACAGCACTGAGGAAACTGGCATTTCATCACGAACTTCGCTTGAAGGGTCAGAGTTTCAGTTTATGACTGGGGTGGTAGAACAAAAGGAGCCTGTTTATGATTCTAGCCCCCATGCAATTGAGAAGTTCCTCTCCTTTACCTCCATTTCATCTGAGACACAACTTGAGATATATGAAATGGCTTCAGCTCAACTTCAGTCCACAGATAAAAAATCTAAATCACTTTTTAAGGACATAGAGAAGAATAACTCTGGTTTTGAAGACACGTGCTTAGCCTCCTCAGGAGTCTGTGAAGTAAATGGAAGTGTGGTGGAAGTTGATACAGTTGGGTCTTCAGGCACCAGGACAGTAGAAGAGTATACGGTGTATAGGGGAGACCGTTTTCGGCCTGAACTGGAGCAAGTGGGTGAGAAGTTAGATTCTCAAGGTCTTGTTTATCAGAATACTTCTGCAAGTTCAAGTGTGTCCGCGCCAGAGGGACAACAGCGATCAGTGGCTGTAGTGGAACAGGAAAAGGATAAGGAAGAAACTCGGCTGGAAAAGGATCAAGGTCAATCATCTTCTGGGGTAAAGAATGATTCTGGGCTCCACGAAGATATGGATGTGAAGATGGATTCGGCCAATTCTAGTAACAAAGATGCACCTTCTGAAGAAAAATCCCCATCCAAATTGGAGAAGCAGTTATCAGACAAATCTATGGCTGAACCATGTTATGATGATCATAGTGAATCCCAGGTGAGTAATGCTACCATTTTGCTTTACCTGTTCTAGTAATTGTTGTCCCTAAAATGTTTTCCATATATTTCATGTTATGCTCCCGTAAAAGGAATAATTGTATATTCGGTTTGTTAATATTGCCTTCAATGATGGATTTCCATTGGTGAGAAGTCTACATTACTTTGTCTCTTCCTGTAGTTTGGATTATTAATCTATTAAGTCATCAAAATGTGTTCCTTATTTTGGCTTAAAAGAAGTAATTAGTGATCCTTTTGCTGGGCCATACCCATGGCTTGTTCTGTAGGATAACCATCAATGCTAGACATACCACATAAAGAACAGTGTAGAGTTGAAACAGAAAGGTGCATATTTTTTGGGTAAATAAAGGACATGTTAGTAATTTACTGAACATGTGTGATATGCAACGATATTGTATTTACGCTGAATTGTAGAGGTTGTATGATTGATTTGTCCCACATTCTCATGATTTGAATGTTTGGCTTCCATTGGATTTGTGCATTCACAATACATACATACTTCTTTAGAATCTCTGGTGCTCATTTTATGAATGATAAATTGATTCCTGCCATTTGTCTTGTTCTTTTTATTTATATAAGTCAACAAACGGTTGTTGTCTGTATTTGGTCAATTGATTTTTATGATATGAGAGTCCACATAAGTTGTTCATACAGGACTAAGAGTAGCTGCTTTGACATTATGCAGGAAGCACCTATCATCGTGACAAAGTCTGTAGAAATCGTCACAGAAAATGCAAATGTATCAGAAGTTCATGATCATAGGGACAAAACCTTGAAAATTTCCTCTTCCATGAATTCTGATTCCACTTCAACTACATTTGGTAGTCCTGAATATGGATCTCCAGATGCAGAGGGTGTAGAAAATGAAATCCTTGATAGAATATTATACGAGGACCGTGGACTTGCCGGAGATTACTTCAATCACTCAGTAGAAGCATATGGACTTCTTGATGATAAGCAACGCATCAACTTAGAAGATGATGAGATAAAAGAAATTGATGAAGGATTGTTGTCAGAATTGGATACAGTTGGGGACTTCAGTGTCACAGAAGTTATCAAGTCAGTGCACACCGGACTGACACCAGAGGCAACCGATCCTTTAAGTACTGAGTTGTTGCCTAATGAATCAAACGTGACAAAAACCAACCTCGAACTACCTGATACTGAAGTAAAATCAATTCGAGATATCGATTTGGCTTTTAAGCAACTTCATGAAGGAGCAGGTGTGGAGGAAGTCTTCTTACCCAGTATGCTTGAGGATCAGGTAGTTTTGGATGGACCAAAAGATCCGGTAGGCATCAATTCACACATACCAGTTGTTGAAGCAAGGTCTCTGGAAGATATACATGCTGCTTTGAAGCAAGTTTCAGAAAGTAATCCAGGTGAAGTTCCTAAAACAGTGGATTCACAGGATGGCTCAGCGAAAATAGAAGAAACAGAAGAGGTATCCGCAAAGCAAATTGAATCATCAAGTAATTTGCCAGAGGTTCCGAAACCATTGGAATCAAAGGATGACACAGCACAAGTAGAAGAAAAAGAAGTGGTTACAGCCAATGATATTGAACCATTAAGTGTTCTGGCAGAGGTTCCGGAACCATTGGAATCAAGGGACGGCACAGCAAAAGTAGAAGAAAAAGAAGTAGTTACTGCCAATGAAATTGAACCATTAATTGTTCTGGCAGAGGTTCTGGAACCATTGGAATCAAAGGATGGAAACGCAGAAGTAGAAGAAGTGGTTGCTGCCAAGAAAATCGAATCATCCAGAAATCTGGCAGACCTGCCTTCAAAAGATGGCCCAACAGAAGTAGAAGAAAAAGTAGTTTCTGCCAAGCAAATTGAATCATCAAGTAACCTGACAGAGCTTCCGAAACTGTTGGAATCAAAGGATGGCGCAACAGAAGTAGAAGAAAAAGAAGTGGATTCTGCCAAGCAAATTGAATCATCAAGTAATCTGGCAGACCTTCTGAAACCATTGGAATCGAAGGATGGCACAACAAAAGTAGTAGAAGAAGAAGTTATTCCGGCAGAGCTTCCAAAACCATTGGAATCGAAGGATGGTGTAACAGAAGTAGCCAAGCAAATTGAATCATTGAGCTATTTGGAAGATCTTCCAAAAGCATTAGAATCAAAGGATGGCACAGCAGAAGTGGTTTGATTTTGGGTTTTTTTTTTTTTTTTTTTTTTGTTGCTGATTTTTGTCCATTATAATGGGAATGGTTTTTGATAGCAGTTGCATTTGATTGATTTCTTCAAGAATGAGTTTTGGTTTTTCTTGAAGTGTGCAGTTTTTTCTTGCTTGAGAGTGAGCTTATAATTGAGAGAAATGTTGTTTTTAGTCCTTCAAGATTGTAAATTTGGATGTAGAATTGAGTTTTGAATACGTGTGATGGTTATGTTTCTTACACCTTGTTTTCTGCATTATAAATCTGTTTTAACTTTTAACTTTTAACTTTTAATGGAGTCTGCCGCCTTGCATTATGCAGTTCTATCTATTAACTCATACCAAAAGGTAAATTGTGGTTGTTTTCTTTAGTAATCAACACTGCTGATTGGAGGATAATGATAGGTGGAAATGTCAAGATTAAATAATATTAAAATAAACAGGGGAGGGAAAAGAAAAAAAGAATCGAATGTAATATTTACTTTACACTTGTCACTGTAAAATTTTTAGCTTGTACAGAAGATTTTCTCTAAGTATTAAAAAATGGAAGAGAGAAGCAAGCAAATACACAACCCTGAACCACCTCCCTTTTTGATATTTATTTATTGAGTAATGCTAGAGGACCCAAAAATCCAACCCAAATTTTGGACCCAAACCATGTGGCACACATCACATGGGGTATTGGAAAGAGTGAAGTGGGGCCATGTTGTGCTTGATGTGTGCCACATGGGTTTGGGTCCAAAATTTGGGTTGGTTTTTTGGGTCCTCTAGCATTACTCTTATTTATTTAAACAACTTTCACTTTGGAGATTGTTAGTGCCCATTTGGAAAAGCTTCTTTATCGGTGAAAAGAGCTTTTTTAAAAAGCTCTTTTCAAAAAAAAAAAAATGTCGTTTGGTTATTACTCAGTAGAGCTTTTGGATGATTAAAAAAGGTGTTTTACGTCTAATTGAAAAAGCTCAAATTTTAGGCTTTTCCAAGTAGATATTTTTGAGGTTTTTTTTAATAACATTAAAATTTATAATATAACCCTATTATTTAAAATAGTTTTTGAATATTTTGGTAATCTTACCATTTAAAAAAGCTTTTTCTAATTGATAACCAAACGACTAACAACTTCACATTAAAATCTTTACTTGTAAAAGGTCTACTTTAAAAGATCTAATCATAAAAGATTTACTTGAAGAAGCTCTTCCAAATGGAGCTTTAATCATTTATAACATTTATATAAAGGGAATGGTAAATTATGGATTTCAAGAACTATACATAAATTTTTTTTTAAGAAAAAAAAATAATTGTGGAAAGGTTACGTATAATTGGTCCCACTTCCCAGACCGACCGTTGCTAATTTTTTTTTTTTCCTCATCTTTTTGTAGACTATCTTTGAGGTCGGCAACCGACCACACCTTTTTTATTTAAAGAAAATAGATGTCTTACATAAATACATAGATATATACTAGAAATTCAGGAAACGATATACTAAAAAAAGAAAGAAAAAGAATCCTTATTGAAATTTCATAGGAAACTTATAAGAAAATAATTTAGTGAATGTTGACCATAACTATTTGGCACTACAAAAAATATAAGGGAAAATTGCATAAACATTATTGAGTTTAATCAAATTACACTTAACTGTAACTTTTATTAAAATTGCACATACTTTTCCTGTTTTTAGTTGACTAATTGTTAACCTGACAATCTGACTAACCTTAAAATGGTTATTTTTATTTTTATTTTATATACTATTAGGTGTGACGACTCAAACTTGAGACATTATCTGACTAAATAAGTACTTTTCATCACCAAGCCACAAGCCACATTGGACAGTAATTAAAATATAATTATGATAAACACAGCACTTCAATAGAATGGTTAATGCCTTCAATCAATGTATATAAAAGATTGTTGAGAGTGTTTTAACTTGTTAAGTGGACTCTCATTTACAAGTTCAAAATTTTTAGATACAGCAATTTCTAACTTTTTAGTGTTATTTGGTGGCATGCATTTTCACAATAAATAAATAAAATCAAGCTACAATTTTATTTTATTTTTCTTTTAGCAAAGATTGTAAGAAACCCTCATCCCCTAGAGGCAAAGTTGTACATAGAGATAATCCTATAATGCAACATACTGAAAATCACTCTCCGGACCAATCCAACAATCAATCACAAATTCTCTACTATGATTGATCGGTATGTCAATCGAACAATATTTGATTCAAGTTAAGAGAGAGAAAAAAAAAATGAAACGATAATGCTATGGCTTCTGCTTTTTCTGCGCTGGCTCTGAAGAAGTCCCGGCCTGCCAAAATATTGTCCGGAAAACAACCTCAGGTTTATCATTCAATCTAGAATGTCAAAGAAACAGGCATACATATTAAAGCAGGCTGCAACAAACAAATTTGCCCTCAATTATCCGATTCTACTATAACTAAACCTGATTGTTGTACGGGACAGGGGCAGGAAAAAACAAAGGAAAATCCGAACAAAATTTACAATTTACTGACATCCTTGACACAAAAAGCATGGCTTCTAAACTCAATTGAGCAGATTCATGCTACATAAGTGTTCCACAAAAGCACTGGGGATCAAATGGTGATCAAGTAAATAAACTTCCAAGTGACAAGGTGTCATGACCCAATAAGTAGAGAAGAAATTTTATATGCTTTCTTTTACAATCACTATCAAGTATCAACCATAGATACAATAGTTTTGATACATCATCACGACTGATGAGTGAATTCCATTATTGAAATATGAAAAGCAATTAGTGAGAATTATGAACAACCTGGAAAACAAGACTACCCGTTACCATAAGAACATTGAATTTGTTTAAAATTATATAATTCATATACTGATGATTAAAAAGCTTTTATTTCTTTGAAGCAAAAAAAGATAAATTATTTAAATTTATGTACAAGTTAAAATTTCATTTCTTCATTGCAAAAGGCAAAACAGGACAATTAAATTTTGTTTGTTTTCCATTGCACACTGCAGTAAAATCATAGTCGCTACTCTTTAAATCTCCAACTTTTCCTCATTACCACAACATTGCAACAATATGAGAAAGCATGCTTACCACATTTGACAGTTGTTCACTGATGTAGGCTAATGACGTCAACATAGCTTCAAGTGTGTCTTTAGTAAGCTGGAATTTCACATCAATTTCTCCTGAAGGAGACTTGGTGTAATCTTGTAGCTGCAAACAAGGACAAGTAGTAGTAAAATTTGATGACTATTTTGCTCAAACATCAATATGCATAGTTAAGTAATAAATTCTCACACTATTCCAACTAGAGGGAAAGGATGATACTCCCAAAATCTAACTGAAATAAGTGATACTTTTGCATGCACGGGGAATGATAACGGTAACGAATCAATCTTTAATCCCGCTCCAAAACAAATTTTCTTTAAAACAGCTTTTCCAGGAAGTCCGAGCATAAAAATCAAAAGAATGCTCTTCAGATACCCCTGCAAGTTCTTAGACATGTAGCAGTATGCCTCATATTGATCCAGTGCTTGTAGCAGGAAAAGCTAGAGGTCAGCAATTCTTGGATCATACTGATTTTTATCATAAAATTAAATTTCATAGCACAAACGCTCCTTGACTATACATGTAATTTATCATCACCTGTACTTCATCATCTGGAGCACTTGAGAACTATGGATATGTCTCTTGGTCACAACCTGACATTAAGGCAGTGATCCACGGATAACAGGAGTAAAAACCAATTATACACCCAGTAAGGAAGGGGTACCCAGTCTTATTCTCAGTATTTTTAATTGGCCTAACACTAAAACAAAGACACGATTTTATTACAGTTCCAAATCAAAACAGCCTGAAAGTTCAAGTTAATAGAAAAATAATGCATATCATATGTCATGAAGAAAAGAAATAGCAACTGGTTAGAAGATAAAAGAACAAAAAGTTATATTACTATTACAAAAGTTTCTTAATAGCTACCATCTAAGGACAGAACCAGAAGTTTAGAGTTGGGGGCCAAATCACAAAAACTTAAAATTAGTACAAATATATAAAATACATATTTTTTGAGTAATTTTATAATTTTTTTTTGAGGGACGCGGGGCGGGGGGGGTGGGGAGGGGGCCGCATGTACCCCCCATACCTCCATTGTGTTTCCCCCCTGCTACCATCTATGTCAAGTGTCAACCTGTGCTGATTTTCAAAGAAGAAAAAAGGACCATATATGTTACCTGCCTCAATTTCTATTATTTTCTCTTTAACCTAGTTTCTTGGAGTGTAACAACTAACCATTTCAAGACTCTCATTACAAGATCACTAAAAGCATTCTCTACTGTCTTTCCCAAGCATCTTGATTTCTTTGTTACCTTAACAGAACATCCTTTCATAGACTCTGGCTTGTTTCCATGTCAGGTCAGGTTGTTCTTCCAAAGTTTCCAACTTTTAATAATTGACAACCCCACTCCTCTAGTTAATGAAGTTCAGTATGTTCATGTTCGGTGAAGAAAATCTGAATAGAAACAACTAAACTTTCCCCTGGATTTATCATAGAGAAACTAAGTGCTACTCATGTAACTGTCCAAGATGAGAAGGGTGCACAATAATTTCCATGGAAAGGAGAAAGGATAATTTACATCATAACAGCAACCAAATCACCTAATACTTCTCTTACCACACAGATCCAACCTAGTTTTAAGAACAATATGAGGACTGTCTTTATGACTATTTTAAGAGCCTTCTTCACCAGATAACCCAAACATCCCAAATACCCTTTTCATTTTGAAGACCTTCCCTGGAAAGACTTTTCATTGCTTCAAAATCAGTTCACATTCAAAAAGATATCCAACAGTGATTAATTACCCTCCTTAACTCTTCTCCCTCCCATAATCCCCAACTTCTATTATGTCATTTCAAAAAACATAAGTGTTTTATCATGTTAAAATCCTTCAATAGAAGCAGAAATTCAAAAAACAGTGTCCATGGTTTTTCAACCTTTTCAGAGATTTTCCAGATCCATTGAAATATATACACATTATTAACAACAGAAGCTGCATTCAAGACTTATGGTTACTCCTAAATACTCAAATTACTTTAACACTAAATATATAATTTAATAACAACCTTTTTGTTCTTCATAATTTTAGTCAGCTCATTGATAAATGTCAATAAATATCACTTATTCATGACATACCTTAAGGTTGATTACAGCTACTCTATCACCCGGCACTGAGTTGCTTTTTTCCATGGTCCATGTCATAGACTTGAGGTTGGGTAGATTTCTCTATATATTAATAAAAGCCAGTTACAAATAAAAACTCCCGAGGCATTGAACATTCCAACATATGATATAATGAATTTGCTTCTTGCTTTTATTTCAGATCTTAAAACCTCCATTACAATATTAATTTATTTGTTGAATACAATTATGCTTTCATGACAAAAATTGGACTAAAAGTCATGCCAAATCCTAAAGAAACCTTTTGTAATATAAAATTAAAATTGCGGTCTAATTTTTTTGTTTGGTTATTGTAACTTATAAACATTGGGAATCTTCACCAGCAAAAAGTGTCTTTTGGGGTAAGAGTAATGCTAGGCTTCCCTTTTTGTTCCCAAATGATGCGGCCTGTGAGGTGCCACCATCACATCACTCACCACATAATCTCATGATTTACAGGATGGTGACACCTCACATGCCACATCATTTGGGAACAAAATTTGGGAAGCCTAGCATTACTCCTGGGGTAAATATAATTGTATATTCATATATTACCTTCTTGTTGCATGTCTAAGAATGTTCCTATCAGAAAATGTCTGTGTGAGTGCATCATTGTCACAATCATTATATCAATATTTTCATTGGTTGTTGGGGGAGGGGGAGGAGAGGGTTGGGGATGTTCTTTTAGGGGAACAATGGTGCATTTAGCAAATACTTGAGTGGTGAATGATACATCAAATCTTTCCGGAATTTTCTCCCCATACAAAGGAAAGGAAAGATTAGGTGGATTAAAAGGTAATATGGAATGAATGGTTAGAAAATGTGTCCATGTTACACTATATTGATTAAACTAATTTTTTTGTAATTAATCAAATTGAAAAAATAAACTAACTCCCATACCAAGTTGTCAGGAGGGCTGACATCACGTTGGAGAAGCATGGGAGACAAACTTGCCACAGTATTATCAACAATGACTGGTGTAGTAGCCCCAAGATCATTGTGATTAAAGTTGGTGACTGGATCATCTTGATGAGGCCACAGAGGAGTTGAAATCACAGAAGATGGGAAAGATGTGAAAGATGGTGGCGCAATAGTTTTCACATGATAGGAAACACTGGTCCTTGGCACTGGATGCTGATAAGATGAATATTAACAATATGGTAGTGAAACGACAAAAGAACAAGCAAAGGGATACTTTATGAACTAACCAATAACTAATGAAATGACAACAAAATAAACAAGAGGATATACAGAATAATAAACAAAATTGACTAAGGATATAGAATTTTACGTGTAGCAGAAAACCAAGACAACTAATGCAAGAATGCTGGGAGTTGTTTTTATGCAGTCAACTAAAAATAAGAAATTAAGTAAAAGGGAAATCAAAATTTAAGCATATGCATAATTAGCCAACGAAACAAAAATAAAAGGCAGCAATTAGTAGTTGCCTTTCTTTCCTAAAATAAAGTGATTGAAAATTATGTCTGACAATTCACAAAATATAGATAACTGCTTCTAAGGACTTTCAATATATGTCTATCTCTACTTTGTATTCCGTATCGCCATACTCCAATTATCCGCTTTAACCTAAAACAAATTGAGCAATTATCATCTTTGATTCTATAAGATAAACAAATTGAGTAATTATTCCGACCACATGATTTGTTCAAAACTAATAACTATGAACAAGAATCTTTTAACTATGATGAATATACGTCTTTCGACTACCATGTCATCACATATTGATACATACGTTATACATGTGCATATCTTATTTGTTTGGTAACATGTGCACATTATTGTTATATATTTAAATGTAAAGCTGACTACTTTCATGTTCTTTTAAAAACAAAAAGTTTCAGAAACAGTTTAATAAGTTTGAGAGAGGACACCTGTTCCCTGGACATTTCCTCTTTCCACTGATTCTGATATTTCTGGAGCAGTAATATAATATTGCTTTGCAGATCAAGTGAGAGGTCAGGTGGAAAAAGCTTCAAAAGATCATCACTAGTGAAGTTGTCACGTACACATTTTCTGATAAGTGAACGAAGGCATGCCAAAACCTATAGTCAGATTTTTGTACATCATTTGCATGTTTAAATGGTTTGGGGAGATCATGCAATCCGTTTATCAGTCACAAACTTACTTGACAAACTAAAATCAAGCACACAAAAGATACACAATTTGATCACCTATTTGCAGTACATATAAACAAACAATAATTTGGCAGCCCCGGAAAAGAAAACTTATGCGTAGCACCGTTTTCTAACAATTCTAAAAGCACCAAGCCAAATAATAGACTAATATGATGATACCAAATACCATGGTGACACAAGCAATATGACAACTTCGGGACCAAGTAATCTTATCAATTCTGTTTCAAGGTAAAAATCCCCAAAGAAAAAACCATCTGCATCATTAGAGGTCCTAAAATCCAGAACAAGATGTTTACCACCACAACACCCAATCTAGCTTTCATGCATCACATACCAAAACAAACCAATTTATTGATATGACCAAAAGTTTCATGGTCATTTGAAAACTTATAATTGCCATGTCTCTTCATTCACACCATTACATAACCATGTTTATGTTGTGAATAAATATACCCTTTCCAAAACATCTAAATAATTATACAATTCAAACTACCCCAGCTTAAATTTGTAATTTCAACATCCATATAAAGGTAAATGACAACCTTTGGATTAATTGTTTATTTACTGTTATTATTATCAGAAAATGAAACAGGGTTGCAACAAAAATAACAACATTTATCATAAAACAACGACATACAGTAACTTTCACACGAAAATAGCTCGAAGTTACTTACGGGATCGAGTTGGGAGGGAGAAGGGAGGTTGAGGAGAGACTGAATGTGAGATTTTTGGGGCGGTTGGAGACCCGTTTTCCTTGTGTTCCATAGAGTTGTGAGGATTTGGTCCAGTGCTTCCTCTGAATTTATGGATGAGAGCTTGTGCAGTTGCGCGTACAACGTCTCTCCCTCCATTTTCCTTAAATTTATTCACTAGCTTCCATTTCCATTCGTGTTGCTGCTGCTTACTGTTTCAGCTTTTATACTCGGTTGAACAAAATTACAGTCACTGGCCCGAAGGTTTATCTTTTAAATATTCTAATAAAATCCATAAAAAATAAGGGCCCGTCTTGCAAGCCCGTTTTTTGTTTTTGTTTTTCGAAATTTTTGTTTTTCGAAAAGAAAAATGAAAATGAAAATGAAAACAGTGTTTTTGGTTTCATTTTTGAATTCCGAATACGCGTCTGGTAGCATTTACTGGAATCCGTATTTTGAAAATAAAAACAGAAAAAACGCGTCTGGGAGGATAAATCGAAAACTTTCGAAAATTGAAATTAATATAAACAAATTAATTAAAATAATTAACCATTTTTAAATATAATTAATAAATTAACACAAAACCTTTATCAGTGGAAGAGGAAGAAAAAGAAGAAGAAGAAGAGGAGGAGGAGGAGGAAGACCAGATCGGCGACGGCAAGAGGGATCGGCGGCAATCGGCGATCGGCGAAGGAGGAAGAGGAAGAAGAAGAAGAGATCGGTCGCCGATCGCGAGCGAAGGAGGAAGAGGAAGAGGAAGAGGAAGAAGAAAAAGAAGAAGAAGAAGAAGAGGAAGAAGAGGAAGACGGCAGTGATCGGCGGAGGAGGAAGAGGAAGAAGAAGAAGAAGAAGGAGACGGAGCGATCGACGGAGGAAGAGGAGGAAGAAGAGGAAGAAGAAGAAGATGGCAGCAGCGACCGGCGATCGGCGGAAGGTAGCGGCGAGCGACGACCTGCGGCAGGCAGTGATGATCGGCGGCAAGGAGGAGGAGAAAGAAGATGAAGATCCAGTTCGTCTGGTCCAAGAGAAAAAAAAAAAAAGAAAAAAATATTTTTTTGTTAATTTTTTTGAAATTGTATTTGAAATACAGAAAACAACTTTTTTTTGTTTTTCAAAATATCCACTTTTAACACTTGACTTTGTTTTTGTTTTTGTTTTTGTTTTTGATTTCTGAAAATAAAATGAAAAACGGTTTACAGGACACGAATTCGAAATCATTTTTAGAAAATAAAAACAAAAACAGCTGAAAACGGCCTGCAGGACGGGGGCTAATTAGCAAGAAACAATAGAAAAAATATCTTTATTTTTTAATATTAATATTATTAACAAATAAATAATAAACGGGGTCGGGTCAAGTCAGAGTGGGATTGGAGCAGGGATACCAAACCCCAAGCCCGCCCCGTTTCTAAAACCGAATGTAGGACTTGGCCCCAAACCTACCCTGACCCCATTTATTTTGATAAAACCTTGGGGCAGGGTGGGGCGAGTCCTCTCGGGCTTCGGTTTTTTTTTTGACATCCTTAGGTAAATGGACGATGGACCGTCAAACATACTAAAAATTCATTTCTGTTTGAGCTCCAGAAATCCAATTGAGTTTGGACCCCCCCGTCAAAGATGGATGGTGGAGATCTTGTTTTTCATTTTCTTAAGTGACACTTCCATCCTTGAATGATAGATATAGGGCATGTTTGGCATGACTTTTGGAAGGCTGAAAAGAGATTTCTGAACCCAAAAGTAGCTTCTAGGTGTGTTTGGGTTATTTAGTAGAGGAGCTTATGGAGCTGGTCATGTTTGGTTAGTGGAATGAGAAAGGAATCCATGTAGGAATGGAATCCTTATAGGAATGAAATCCATTTCCCCTAGATTTCTTTGTTTGATTTCAATATGGAATCCATTAGGGAATCCTTAATGTTTTGACCAAAATGCCCCTGATATGTTTGATATATTAAAAAATATTATTATATTATTCAAATAATAAATAATTAAAATTTTAAAATATTTTCCAAATAATTATGAATAATAATTTGTAAATTTTTCATAAAAAAATATAATTTTAATGATGTAAAAAATATTTTAAAAATATAAATAAATTTATAAGAAAAATAAAAAGTATTTAAAAAAAAAGAAAAAAGAAAAATAATAACAAATTAAAAAATTTCACTGGTCGCCACTATGGCCACTGGAGATGGAATCGTCAGAGGAGGCAAAATCTTTAGTTGCCTCCTCCGACGAGGCGACCTCCACCATTAACAGAGGACATGGAGGTTAACAGATCTCCACCAACAGATCTCAACCTTACACGATTGAGACGTCTCGTCGCTAGACCTCGTCACGGAGCTCTTGGACGTAAATCCGTCTGAAATGGTCAACCATGGGGACCAAGAAGTTGATGCCCAATTTTGCATTGTTTTGCGATGTCGCTACGAATCCGAATCGTTGGCTGAGGTCATGGAACTTGTCCCTATAACTCTGCGGAGTGAGAGACGAGAGAGACACCAACGATGGAGGCGAGGGCCTTGACGATGACGACGACGACGAGGCTCTGTCGGTGGCCTCGCCATCTTCAGTTATAAAGGATGTTGTTTTCTAATTTATCTTATTCTTTTTTATTTTTGATTTTTTTTTAATTTGGAGGACAAAGTGGTAAATTGAACATTTGAGTGAGGGTAGAATCTGGATTTCGACATTAAGAGGTAGGAATCCTAATCCACCATGGAATGGAATCCTCATTCCATGACATTTTGTGCAAAACAAACAATGGAATGTAGATTCCTTTTCCCATTCCATGCTTGATTCCACCAACCAAACACCACATTATAAGCTCTTTCAGCACAAGTCAAGCCCAACCTGCTTGCTCTAAAAGAGCTTTTGAGGAAAACCAGAAAGCCAAAATTTAGTTTAATGATTTTTTTTTATTGACACTTTTACCCTTATTATAAAGAATAGCAAAATTATAATCACGGATGTATCTTTTGCTCTATTGTGTTTTACCCCATTTGCAATCATAACTGTAGTCTCATCAATCTCATCTAGGTGATTCACAAAATCTAACCATACCTATTCATATTCGAATAGATGAATATTGAGATAGTACAAAACAACCAAACCAACAATTGCACCAAACTCACACCAACAATTGGAAGCAGACCCGAAGCCATCACCAATGATGGAGTTGGTTCGCCATGATCGAAGATGGAGACACATCTGGGTCTCTATTTTCGATCATCAACGATGGAGATTGGAGACCCAACTTGGTCATCCATCGCCGATGAATTCCATGATATTGGTAATGATAAACAGATTTTAAGATATTAGATGTGTGCTTTGATGGACTCGATGATATGGGTAGTGATTTTTGATTTTGGTGGTGTACTACTACTGGTGTTGGTGATGTTTGAGGCGGCGGTTTAGATCGATGGAGATCCACTCCTTTCTTTTCTTTTCTTTTCTATTTATTAATTTTGGTTTATCTTAATTTTCTTTTGGTGAGATTTATCTAATTTTTCTTTTTTCAGTTTTGTTTGTTGTTTTTATCCTTTTCTTTAAATTTCTAATTATATAAAAGGGTAGGATATTGGTCCTATTTTTTTTACACAATTTTTGACACAACTTCTTATCCATTGGATCTTGCTTCTTTTAATGGATAAGATTTAATCTCTTTTATCTTTCCTTATTTAATGCAGACATTATCTCTCACCTATTTAATACTTTTATCTCTCCAAAATATTATTATTTTATTAAATTATCTCACCTTATTTAATTGTCTTTTATTTTATTTTCTTTTCTTTTCTTTTCATTTTTTTGGTAACAAGGGAGGGCTAAGAAACCCAGAAAAAATGAAGCTAAGAAATAGCAGCAGCAGGACACAATCTTATACAAGAAACACCTTTCCAATCTTCCAGAAGAACATTAACAACCTTAGGAGGAGGGGATTCAAAGAATGCAAACCAATCTCCAGTTTATGACCTAATTTCGCTGGTGGATCCATAACCTTGTTCCCTTCCCTTTACTCATGAGTAACAGAACAACACCACTCATCATTAATAAGAGCTAAACAATTCATAGCAATACTAAATAGAGGATGATTAGCATTGGTATCCTTTTTAAGGAGCTGGACAACAACAAGGGAGTCAATGGCCACATTGACATGCCTAAACCCAGAATTCCACACCATAGATAGGCCCTCAAGTAAACCTCACATCTCAGCTTCCAAAATACTGCCAACACCCTTGTTAATCACAAAACCTCTTAACCAATTCTTCGAATGATCTCTCAAAACACCTCCTGCAGTAATCACACCCGAAATGGGATCCTGACTACCATCCACGTTGAGTTTGACCCATCCATTAGAAGGAGGCTGCCAAATAATCTCAACCGGAATAGAAGTTTTAACATTGACATTAACAATAACATCCATCCAATCTCTACAATATTGATTGATAATAATATTGAGGGAATAAGGACTAACAAAATCATTATCAAAAGCCCTTTTACACCTCCATTTCCACAAGAACCATAAAGCAACCACAAAATGCAACCATCTAGGAATGTTATCAACAGTAATCTCACCATCCATCAAATTGACCAAAAACCAGGCATCGAGATTATGGTTATAAAAACAGAAGAAGACATACCGAGAAGAATGCAATCCCAAACTGAGACAGAGTGCTTGCAGCCACGAAAAAGATGATCAATATTTTCAGTAACAGCATCACATCTTGGACAAAAAGACTCAGAGGCCATGCCCTGCATAACTCGTTGTTGATTGGTAAGAATCTTACCGTGAAAAAGGATCCAAAGGAAATGCTGTACTTTAGGCGGAATTTTCAATTTCCAAATCAACCTCCAAGGCCATAAGTTCCTGCCCTCTTGCGACATTAAACCATCATCGGTTGACCTAACAGTAAATTCACTATTGTTAGTCCTTCCCCATATAGCTCTATCAGAAACACTATAAGATATGTTCACATGTATACTAACAATACGATGCACAATATTCCATGGGAGAATTGCAGCTAGTTCATCAACAAGCCACTCCCCATTACCAATATAAGAACTAACATTTTGAGCCAAAAGACACTAAGAAAGAGGGCCTAATGCATGATCCTTGAGCACCCCAACATTAGGAACCCAGTAGTCAAACCAAAAACGAATATAGTCCCATGACCAACTCTCCATTGCAGCCCTTTAACCAACAACTTAGCACAAAAAACAACCCTATTCTAGGTGCTAGAGCAAATCATCCCATTGAGGAGATCAGGGTTAGTCAGAGGCTTAGATTTTAAGTATTTATGCTTTAACAAGCTACACCAAATACCACCATCATTCTGAAGCATTCTCCACCCAATCTTAGCTAAAAGAGCTTGATTCATCTTATTTGCACGTTTAATACCTAACCCACCAAAAGCCTTAAGAAGACACACCGTATCCCACTTAAGGAGATGCACAACCTTCCTCACACTAGTATGGCCCCAGATAAAATTTCTATTGGTTTTATTAAGCTTCAGACACACCTCACTGGGAAGTTTCACAGATTGCATCATGTAGATAGGGAGAGCCGAAGTCACCGCTTTAATGAGAGTAGCCCTTCTAGCCAAAGAGAGAGTTTCGCTCTTCCAGGAAGCCAATCTCTTTTCAACTTTCTCGACAACTTCACTATAAGCATACTTGGTGACTCTACCATGGATGAGAGGCACACCCAAATACTTCCCAAGATCCTTGGTAAGGAGGGAACCGCAAGCTTTGGCAAAGCTAGTAGCCTTATTCTCCTTGATATTCTTCGAACAAAAGACTCTAGATTTATTAAAAATGACTTGCTGGCCAGATAAACTACAAAAAAATCCAAACAATCCTTCATGACATTAGCTTGGCGGAGAGAAGCATGGCCAAACAATATAAGGTCATTAGTCCTAAAATTATTGTAAAATTATTATATTAGTAAAATTATTGTCCAGAGACTCAGACATCTTATGCCTACGCATTTTAGTCCTAATCAAGTGGCGTTTATTCTTGGAAGGTAAATCCAGGATAACATTATAGTGGCTCAAGAGGTCCTACATAAATTTAGATTTATGAGAGGTAAAATGAGCTTTATTACTTGGAAGATAGACCTTGCTAAAGCTTATGATAAACTGTAGTGAAGCTTTATAAGAAATGTTATTGTGGAGGTAGGTTTGGGGGATTATTTGGTTGAGCTTATCATGTATTGCATTACTAGTGTTCAGTATAAAGTTGTTTTGAATGGGGAAATGACTGAGCCGTTCAATCCTGTGTGTGGTATTAGACAAGGAGATCCGCTTTCCCCATATATCTTTGTTTTATGTATGGAAAAGCTTTCCCATCTTATTAATTAGAAGCTTCATGCAGGTCTATGGAAGTGTTTTAAGATCTCTAGAGAGGGCCCTGAGATTTCCCAATTTTTTTTTTTTTAAATATCTTTTCATTTTTCATTTACACGTTTTTTGTTCTTTGTTTTTTTTTTTTTTTTTTTTTTTTACTTTACCTGAAACCAGAAAATCATGGTGTGACTTTCACTCTCACCTTTTAGTCTTTAAAATCCCTTTATTTATTTTTTATTTTTTTATTTTCTTTCTCTTGTTTTTTACTATTCTTATTTCTCAATTTACTTCATCTAAAACCAAAAATTTAATACATGTAATCACTTACTCCTTTCCATTCTCCTCTTTTATTTTATTGATGTTTTATTAATTTTATAGTTCAAGTCATGTATTCATTTGTAGTTTTTCATTGAATTACTTATTACACGGCACACCTAGTTTTTATTTTACAAATATCAATATAAATGAAGTCATGTACGATATTGTTGTTCAAATTTACTAATATATTAACAAGATCAATACAAGTGAAAATAATTTTGTTGTACAACTTTACAAAATTACACCGTACAAGCTAATGAAATAAGAAATGATAAAAGAGGAAAAAATAAAAAAAAATTAAAAGAAAGAAAATAAAATAGGAGAGTGGAAAGGAGCAGTGATTACATGTATAAAATTTCTGGTTTTAGATGAAGTAAATCAAGAAATAATAATAGTAAAAAAAAAAAAAATGATGTTAAAGACCAAAAAGTGAGAGTGAAAGTCACACTGATAATGTTATGGATTCAGGTAAAGTAAGAAAAAAAACGTGTAAAAAGAAAAGAAAAGATAAGAAAAATAAATAAAAGACAGAATATTAAATAAGGTGAGAGAATTTAATAAAATAATAATATTTTGAAGAGATAAAGTATTAAATAGGTGAGAGACAATGTCTGCATTAAATAAGAAAAGATAAAAGAGATTAAATCCTATCCATTAAAAGAAGCAAAATCTAATGACTAAAAAGTTGTGTAAAAAATTGTGTAAAAAAATGGAGCTATGTATCCTACCCCATATATATATATATATATATATATACGGTCCCGTTCACATCAGTGCGCACTGATGTAACTACATCAGTACCAATGCATGTAGACCACTGATTATGGAGAAGTTTTGACAAATGTATACACTTTGAGTTAAAGTATGTAAATCTAATGGTCTACATCCAACGTACTGATGAAGTTATATTAGTGCGCACTGACTTGAACATTTATATATATATATATATATATATATATATATGTTATACCATATGAACAAATTTTTTTTTATAAAAAATATATATTAATAATCCAATTAAAGTTCAAATGAATTATTATTGTTTTTCAAAAAAAAAAAAAAAAAATTGATAGAAAAGAAAAAGATTATGAAATGTTTCAACCAAACATAAAAATTATAAAGGTATAAATGTCATATCATGGTTAGTAGAGATATTAAAATGGTTAGTAGAGATTTTAAGATATTAGATGTGTGCTTTGATTAACACGATGATATGGGTAGTGATTTTTTATTTTGGTGGTGTACTAGCGGCGGTGATTTTGTATTTTGGTGGTGTACTAGCGTCGGTGATGTTTGAGGCGGCGGTTTAGATGGATGAAGATCCACTCCTTTCATTTTTTTTTTTTTTATTAATTTTGGTTTATCTTAATTTTTTTTTTTGGGTGAGATTTATCTTAATTTTTTTTTTTTAGTTTTGTTTGTTTTCATTTTTTCTTTAAATTTCTAATTATATACATAAATATATTATCCCATATGAACTAATTTTTTTAAAATATATATATTACTAATCCAATTAAAGATCAAATGAATTATTATTGTTTAAAAAAAAAAAAAAAAATTGACAGAAATGAAAAAGATTATAAAATGTTTCAACCAAACACCATCAAAAGCTCTTCTAGATATAAAAGTTCTTCCTAAATATACCATCCAAACGGTAACCATAAAGCTCGGGCTTTTACTTCTCTTTTTCTACTACTACTTTTTTTCTACCGTTAAAAGTTAAAAGTAAAAGCTATCCCAAATGAACCCATAGAACATGTATAAAACAATTGTAGAATTGAAATCGGATCATATAAATGGCATGACATGTTCAACCGTTTTAAGTGTCTGATCACATGATAAAATTCAATCTCCAATGACATGTTCACATGATACAAGGATGTTAAGAATCCATAATTGGCACATTTATAAGCTGCTTCAATCATACAAAGCTTGGACAAACTGGTCCCTTGGAAAGCCCTAGGCGCACTTCCATTCCATGATGCATGTCAGCTGGCCGGAAAGTTTCAGATTCTCGAGGATCTGTAAAACACAACAATGAAAATTCTAAATGAAAAGCTAAAATCCATGGATCACCATCCAACGACCCATTTCTCATCATCACACCAAAATCTATACATGAACATTTCAATTGGTCCATCCTAGATCTAGCTCATGCAAGAACTTAGCCACACCCACCAACTGCATGACGCAAATACAAACTTTTAAAAGTCCTTGGAAAGCTACATAAACCACAATGCAAGTAGAAGTCTTTCTGAGATAAGTGTAAAAGTAAGAACAATATTTACAAATTTTATTGTTAAGTTTAGTACTCTAATTCAGAAAATTTATGTTACCTTTCCAATTCTATATAACCAAGAAGCCAATGGAAAAACAAACCTCTATTAAGTAGCGGGGATGTTGAAGAATTTTTTTTAAAAAAATATACCTCATGAATATCATTATTTGAAAGAGAACTGTCTGATTAATAGGATATGGAGTTTATTGAAGGTATGGATGTCTACCTTTTTCTCTCTCATCCAACTCAGGACTCGTTATATCACTATTTACAACTTATTAATTTAATAATATAAACACAAACAAAATCAAATAACAAAATATGAATCTCTTCTTTTATACAAGTCTCAATTTTAATCACTAATTCCCTGACGTCAAAAAAGTCTTTGATGCTCTACCAGTAGAGGCAGCAACCTACAAGTTTACCATTCAATGATGGGTACAGCAGTCTGAAAATTTCTAACGTCCCAGATGAAAGACACTACTATACCACTTTCAATCCAAGTAAATTGGCACACTTATTGTTTTAAAGACAAAAAATCATGAAAAGGTGGAAGATACAGGGTATAATCTTAAGTGTTAAATCCAGTTGACCAGATTGACATCAATAGTACAAAGGAACTCAGGAACATAATCTTTACCACAACTCACCAACATTAAGTGTTTAATCTACTACTACTGTGGACAAGAAGGAAGAAAAAGGATTTAACACTTAAGATCCAGTTTTCTCCTACCGAGGGAGAATGGTAAAAGAAAGGGGGAAAAGAGGGAGAGAGAAAGAGAGGATTCAGAGAGAAAAAGGGACAATCATATGCATGAGAAAAACAGCATAAAGTTACCATTAAGATAGTCCTCGAAACCAAAGTCATCCAAGCTTCCTGTCAGAGCCTCCAAACCTAACATTGAAGATGGAATTGCTCCTGCAGGCCTCTGAAAACTGCACAGTTTCAAAATTTTTTTATAAGAGGTATATAGCACTGTATCCATAAATTCTAGTAAAACTAACAACTCATATTCAACAAGACTATATTTCTGCATGTATATGCAGTGTTCTAAAAGGCGCTAGGCGCTAGTCGGGTGGTGGCCCAATGTCTCGCACCTAGGGCGCCTAGGTAATTCCTCAGCAGAGGCTGGAGGTGTGTACTGTGGAGACCGGAGGCGATATAAGAAGATGAAAGTTTAAGGGTTTTTTTTGTATTTATAAAAAAAAAAAAAAAAAAAAAAAAAAAAAAAAAAAAAAAAAAAAACCCTAAGCGGTAGTCGCCGCCAAGGGCGCCTAGCCCCGACTAAGCGCCCGGCCGCCTAGAGTTGCCGACTAGGGCTTATTTGCCACGGCCGGCGGCCACCGAGCGTCTAGGCGGCGCCTAGCCTGATTTTTAGAACACTGTATATGAGAAAAAAAAATACTTACAGTTAACAGTTTGTAACACAACTTGCTATGCACTCATACAGGCTTCTTTTACCAAAAGCTTGCTTGAGAAACAATATGGCTACAGCGACCACAGTATTTACAACAGTAGCATTAAACACATTTATCCTCGATAAGAAAGGCATATTTAAAATTCATTCTGCTTCTGTTTTGGTTATGGAATATCTTTTCAAACATAAATCACTTTGTTCTAACCAAGTCATACATATCACTAATGGAGGTAAGGATTTTGAAGGACAAACTTGTGTTCTTTACTTTAGTTCACACCCCACTGTTTTTTCTCTTTCAACTACTTTTCTGTAAGTAAACCGGACGCACTACTGACTTCATTACTAGTTCATTGCACTTCAAATTACTTACAACAACATGATAATAATACCCTAAAGATATAACACATAGCATGGCAGGGATGATCAGTTGAATTCACAACAGGATCTAAATAATGAGTCAGTTCAGACTCTTTGGGAACAATGTTGGACACCATTTTCAACCAAATAGAAGACGATATATCTTCAGGTCTGGCATCATAAAAAGTCCTACATCCAAAGTTTTTTCCCTTCTCTCTCTCCTAAGTCTATTCCCTCGCCTCCTCTGTTTCTCTTCTTCTGTCTAACATCATGTACACTGTCCAAGATGCTAAGGATGATGTCCTACATACTTGCATCTTAAGCTCCCTAAGGAAAGCCGGTTGAACTGCATAATGAAGACTTGGTTGGTTTAATGAGCTGTAATTTAATATTTGCAATGATTTTACCAATTTATTATCACATAATTTATTGGTCCTAGCTGGTTATTTATTTGCTTAATGACAATTTCACTACTCAAATTCAGATACTAATCCAAATCCCTATCTCGTTGACAATGGCAGTTCAAATTTGGATAAATTTTTCTTCATTCGGAGAAATTAAAAAAAAAAATCATACTAAAGATCCATAAACAACTAAACAAGTAGACATAAATCTAAAATCGTACCGAGAAAGAATTTGTCTATCCAGATCCATCTTCAAAGGGAATGCCGTGCCATATGTGTCAGCTAGGATTCTACTCTTCATCTCCTCTTGTGTCTTCCTTGCCTAAAAATATGTCAAAAATTCACTCAAAGAAAAATCATATATGTCGAGCTGGTAAGTACCCAATCAAAAATTCTATTAAGAAAAAACACACTAGAATCGAGAGAAAGCAGATTCATTTATTCAAAAATTCTCTTGAATCGCGTTCATGCAATGAAGAAAAGAAAAAGAAAAAGAAAAAGCAAAAGGGAAGAAGGGAAGTTACAGATTGATAGGAGGTTTCGAGTGGGTGAGATCCGACGATGTCACTCTTCACGCCTTGCAGACCGAATCGAAGAGCGTCGTTTTGGAGACCTCCGATTTCATGTGCTATTGCCTTTGCTGCCTCCATTGAGTGGGTGAATTTGAAAAGCTTTTTCAACAAGAAAACAACAATGTTATAATTGTTTGGGGTTCTTTCAGAGTTTCAGTGCTTAAATAGAGAATCGAACACCTAATACGACATCGTTTATCATATTCAGTGTAAAACAACGAATTGCATTACAAATATACAAAAAAAAAAAAAAAAAAAAAAAAAAAAAATGGTCCATAGCAGTCCATATGTCCATATATGATTATATATTAGAAGTCCATAATCCATAAATATTAATGGTCCATACTCCATACTCCATAGCAGTCCATATATATTAACAGTCCAATGAGTCCATATTACCATATTTATATTAACAGTCCATAGCAGTCCATATATTGATATATATTAAATTATCAGAAATTCTATTATCAGTTCGAACTGACAAAAGTTATATCAGTTCCTTGTATGTTGGCAACTGGATTTAAATACTTCGACTTGGCTGTATGCAATTATCAGTCAAAGTATTTAAATCCAGTGGCCCACATATAAGGAACCGATATAACTTTTGTCAGTTCGAACTAATAATAGAAAGACTGATTAAATTATTAACATACTAAATAAATAAATAATTAAATAAATAACTAAACAGTTTGCTTAAAGAAAGAAGAAAAACAAATAAATAAATAAATAAATAAAAAGAGTAATACTAGACAACCCAAAAATTTAGCCCAAATTTCAACCTAAATGATGTGGTAAGTGAGTTGTCATCACCACACATAACATGAGATGATGTTGTTAATGAAAAAAATCACCATCTGGAAAAAAAATAAAATAAATAACATCGCCATCTTCACCCATCGATCCTTACCGTCTCTAAATCATAAAAAAAAAAAAAAAACTCTTTCAAACAAAAATTAAAAAAAATTCAGAGAGAGGGATCTGATATGATAAACAAAGGAGAGAGAGAAAAAGAGAGGGGGATTCGATTAGGTTGGAGAGAGAAAGAGAAGGAAGGGTTTAAATTTATATGGTACATAGTTGTAATTTTTTTGAAGAATTGAAGGGTAAATATGTCATTTTAACACTTGTCCCATGCCATGGAACAACTTGGCCGAGGGTTTGAGGTGGGACAGTTTTTTTAGATTTTTGTCCCACCTTATCCCACGCTAATGTCGTGGCAAACGTGAGATAAGAACAAACTGTCTCACATTGTCCCGTCCCGTCCCATGTATCAAACGCACCCTTAGTGATACTGTGGTGGTGGTGGTGGGACACTATGGAAAAGGGAAGGATCCAGATCGGATCTGTTGAAGATCCAATCCATATTGGATTCCTAATTTTTTTTCAACTTTTGTTTCTTAAAAATGATTTCCACTGTTTAACGGTGGGGACCCATCTCTTCTTTTTCATTTTTCGCATTTTAAATTTAAAAAATAAACAAATAAAAAGGGTCCAAAATATTTTATGTTATATTTAATTTCTTTTTACAATTTCGTTTTATTTATTATTTTAAGTTTATTTTAAGAAAATAAAATTGGTGACACATGTCAATTTTTTATAGGTAATTAGTTAGATGAAAGTTGTTTTTTAAAAATTTGAGGGTAAAATTGTACTTTTAACTCATTCAATTAAAATCAAGGGTAATAATGTCATTTTGTTATTTCTGTGAGGAGAGATTCTCTTTACAATCCACAAATTATCTATTTACACTCCAATTTTTTTTTTTTTTTTTTATTAATGACAATTTTAACCTGAACTAAAATTACTAATCAAGACAAAAAAATTCTAAAGGCACTCCAAACTAATTAAATTATTAAAAAAATAAATTATGTCTCATAAATCATTAGATTAAATATTATTATTAAACTCTCTCTCATAAATTTGTTATTACCATATTAAACACACACTCTCTCTCTCCATTTTTCAAAAAAAAAAAAAAAATTATATCTCCATACTTCTCAATTAATAGTTAAAGAAAAAAAAAAAACTTATGAATATTTTTGGTTTTTACTAACAATAATATATATATATATATATATATATATATATATATATGTGTGTGTGTATTAAAAAAAAATAGATATATAAAAATTTGATTTGTTGCAACTAGATTCAATTAAACTCATAATTTCTAAGACTAATGAAATAATTAAAAACGAAGTACTTGTTTTATTTATTTATTTATTAATATATATACATATATACGGTTCCTAAAAATCAAGCTTATTCGTAGGGGATTTTTTTTTTTAATTAATTTTTTTTTAACTGTTAGTCTTGCTTGAGAAGGAATGAAGATAGAAAATTAGAGATATGTATTGGAGGAGAAAGAGATAAATAAGGTACTTAAAAATTTAGGAGTAAATGTTTAATATGTAATATTTAATCTAATGATTTAGGAGAAATAGTTTCTTTTTTTAATAATTTTGTTAACCGCCAAAAATGGCAGGGATCAAAGAAGAATTTTTCATCCAGATTCAAGGTTGAGAAGCAGGATCCAATCACCTCCTAGAGAGAATCCAGACCAGAGTATCTTGGTACATCTCCAGCCTATCTAGACTAGGGTCAAGGACGCTAAGATTCCTGAGTAACATGCAATGCAGAAGACAAGGTCCTAAGGACCCCTCTACCACATAGTTTAGGTACCCTGATACTGTATCGTCTTGGTACCCTGCTACAGCATCAATCGGTATCTCAATACCTTGACATACTAGTACCATAATCCAGTGAGATGTAGCTGCCTTGCTCTCTCTTAGGACCAGCGGGCCAGACACTTGAAGTACCAAGAAGAGCAGAACACTAAGGTAAGGTTGATACTCCCAGAAGACAGGTTTAAAGCCATAATAAAACGCCATCATTTAATCAATAAAGAAGTGGACTTATTCCCGCCACTTAAGAGTTCCATTTGAATAAGGAGTCAACTCCTTCAAAATCTGCCAAGGAAGGAATCGCTTGATTCCAAAGAGAAAATCCCACAATAATCTCGTTTATCACCAAGGAAAGTCCTATAATTGCTAAAACCCTAGACCGAATTTATAGGAGTGCATGGCAAGAAACGGGACCTATATATACGACATATATTCGATTGAAGAAAGAAAGGAGAAAGAAGGGCTGAGTCCAAAACCCTAGAGAATTCTTTTCCACTTATCGACGTGCACGAGAGCTCCATCATCGACTGCGTAAGGATTCCCGTTTTGTTGATTGGCTTATTTCGTGGACAAACCACGTGTTGGGGATTGTATATAAGGGTAGCTTAAGTAATAGTTATTCAAGCTCAAGACCCTCTCATGTCCTCAAGGTTGATAAGCACCGAAGGTAATTTTCTTTGTGCTTACTTGACTTGAAGAGATAGTTGCACACACTCACAACTCATGCATACGTCTTATCTTTGTATGTTGTGTTTATTTGTGTTGTGCATTAATGCCTATTTTCATCTCTTCTTGCATGTTAAATGATTGCATCTAGCTTATTAATTGCCATAACTTGTTAGGCATTAGGATGCATTCACTTCCCACACTTGCACTTCATGATTAGTCTTAAGTGTGGTGTAATTCGTTTCCGTTTGTGTGATCGGAAACGTCCGCGCTTGCACGATGGTGTGCATGTCTTAGCGCGATGGTTGACCACTTGAGAAGGTCTCATTCTTCTCTTGGATAAGTGTTAGATTTGGTTTGGTTATTTGGAGTAAGTGTCTAGTTTCAAAAGATTGGATTTCAAGGTTTTAAATGTTTTCAAAACTGACCTTTGTATGGTCTTGTGACCATAACTTTTTATGAAAAGATTGAAATTGAGTTTTGTAAAATTCTAGACAAACTAGACTCTCATACCTTTCCAACGGTATATTATTTGTAATATTTCATGACCGTTTGGATTGGTTTTGAAATTTCCAAAGTGACCACTAAAACAGGGCATCACAGCTGTTATCCAAATCTGACCTTTGGTCACTTAAATGACCATAACTTTTTCTACAGTTATCCAAATAATGTTTTGTTAATTGGAGTAGAAAGTAGACTTCCATACCTTTCCAACGGTATATTATATGAAAGGTTTCGATGTCGTTTGGTCATGTTTTGAGTCGCTTGAAAATCAAGCTTTGTGCTGTGACGCTTCGCCGCGGTTTCAGTGCCGCGGTTTGTGACCGCGGCAGGCGAGCCACAGCGATATTTTTGGTGCGTTTTTTCAAAACGACCTCACTTCACTTATGGCCCCTATATATATAACACTTTGACTTTAGGTCAGATAAGGGAGTTCATATCAGATTTCAGACTTAGGATATTTTTCAAAGAGAAGAAAAATTCCAAGAACTCATTTTTAATCACTCAAACACTTTTTCATGATCATCAATCATCATCTAGCATCATCTTTGATCTTCTAGATGTCATCTTGCATGGATTCTTCATCATACTTTGCTTGGTAAGCTTTCACTAATATCTTACATATTTTGTGTTTCTCTTAACAAGCAATCTCATTTAATTACTTGTATGTTATTTTATATTCTTTGAATACAAGTTTGAGATTAGTATGATGTATGTTTGAGAAGTTGTATTGTGATAGCTAATTAGGTTTTTAATTAATCATGATTAGTTAAGCTATTTGACATGTCATCTAGCCATTTATATCTAGGATTGTTTTAATTGCAAAATCATTATCCTAGATAAGCATATAGAGTAACCTATCTCTAATTTGCATTTTGAATATTCATACATATTCACTTAGGTTGTTTCTCTTCATTGAGAAGTAAGTCTTGGGGCTAAGAGTGCTTAGGCCTCAAGCAAATTGGAATAGGGTTGCTAATAAAGGCCCGCTGGGTAGAAGTGAGGGGTTACAGACCGGAGTGTTAGACGAGGTCTACATAGGTTGTAAACTTCATTTCAATTAGTGATTTCGAGTTCCGAGTGTGGCGCACTATACAGCCCGTGGTTTTTCCCAGTGGTTGGGTTTCCACGTATATATCTTGTGTTATTTAAATTCCGCACATATTACACTTGATATATTATTTTGACTAGTTAGGGGCATTTTCGTCAAATTGACTTGCATGCGAAAATTGGGTAATATTTGATAAAATCTATTCACCCCCCCTCTAGATTAATATTGAACACGCCTCGAGTAGTTATTTACAGACTGTATTTTGACCTTATACCCATAGTCGATCGAAATTTCCATTGTATTCCTATTATATGTTTATCATCAATAATACAGAGTTACATGCTTTGCTTTTATCAGATTATTCTCGATTCATCTTCATCATTATATTTAGCATTCTTTACTGAGAATCCATAGGTATCGAACTACTTGATACCTCTCTGACTGTTATCTACTCTGATTCCAGTCATTAAAGTTGTTAATTGGAAATTCACCCCAGTGATAATTTTCGGTTAACACTTTTGGCGCCGTCTGTGGGAAATACCCTCCTAACCAATTAAGAAAAGACAACCTAACTTTACCCAGAAGACTCTAAGATGAGACTCAGATCTTCTCAGGGGCAGCCTGACCCTTCAAGACCCCATTCCCTTGCTTCCACTCAGAGAAACCAAGGGAAGAGGAGGGGAACGAGAAGCCAGATCCCTGCACCAATTCCTCCACCTAATACGGGCTCCGCGCCCCAAGACCCCACGGTCTAAGAGGTCAATCGGGATACTATGGAGTAGCACGCCTCTGCGTACGTGGAAAGCATTCGCCTCTGGATGATCGCCCAAGGATTACCCTTCGAAGCGCCCAGACTTGAGGGAGAAGCCGGACCGAGTACCTGTGTACCACTCTTTGATAGACTAGGACCGTTGTTAGCAGTTCCAAATTATCCTAGAGGTTTCAGACCCCAACAGGTGAAGTTAGTGTTTGGCATTCCTCCTAGAAGGAACCAGCCAGCGGTTAAACCGGCAGCAGAGAAGAGGGCACCACAGCCCGATACAGGTGGCAGCACCGGACCCAAAAGAAACCCAAGGGATACCCGGCCCCAGAAAGAGGAGTACAATGAGGCAACCTTGGTATCCGAAACTTCAGATAATGAAGGCTCCCGATCCAAACACGATGGGTCTAAACGTCTTGAAGATCAAATGGCCAAAATGGCAAATGAGCTCGAGGAGTTATGGAAGGGGAAGCACCAGGGTACCCGGAAGAACCCCTTGGGAGAGATGAACGCACCCTTCTCTAGAAGGATTAAAGAAGCAGAGTTACCCCCAAATTCAAGATGCCCGTTGAGAAATATTCTGGGTCTTCGTGAGCCATATAGAGAGTTTCATCCATCAGATGGAGGTTTAGAATGCTACCCGGTCAGCGATGTGCATAATGTTCCCTTCCACTCTGACCAACTATGCTAAGACTTGGTTCAGAAAGTTACCTCCAGGTAGTGTAGATTCTTTTACAAAGCTTACTACAAATTTTTATGCTCAGTTTCAGGGGATCAAACCTCGTCCCAAGGACACCGTTCTACTCTAGTACGTGATCCAGGAGCAGGGTGAGACGTTAAGGTCTTATGTAGAGAAGTTCCACAAAGAAGTGATCCAGAAGGGAGTGTTTGTCGAGAAGGAGACCTTGGCTAATTTTCAGAAGGAACTTGTGGGCTGGCAGATTATTCTGGTCGTTTTCCAAGCATCCACCTGAGACGTACC
The DNA here is from genome assembly GCA_030490815.1 of Acer saccharum. Taxonomy (NCBI): domain Eukaryota; kingdom Viridiplantae; phylum Streptophyta; class Magnoliopsida; order Sapindales; family Sapindaceae; genus Acer; species Acer saccharum. The sequence continues at coordinate 37,821,193 of CM059867.1, forward strand.
AAGAGGCTGATGACAGGGCACTAGAACATGGGGACATAGACGAACAGCTCTGGGTTAAGGTCGAGCACGATGAAGCCCGATCAGCCAAGTGACTGAAGAAAGAGTCCCCGAAGCCTGCTGAAACAAATAATGCACGGTGTGTATAAAACTATCTAGGAGGGGGGGGGGGGGGGGGGGGGGGGGGGGGTGAATAGATTTTAAACTTATTACCCAATTTTTCGTGTGAAGTCAATATTATGAAATTACCCCTAACTAGATAAAGCAATAAATCAAGTGTAAAATACGGAAATTAAATAACACTTGATTTTTACATGGAAACCCTCAACAGGAAAAAACCACGGGCTGGTAAGTGCGCCACACTCGAACCTCGAATCCACTAATTGTGATAGCGTATACAACCTAATCCCGGTTTAACGGCCTAATCCCGGCCAATATCCCGCTACCACTATCCGTAGGTCTGTAAAAGTGGACCTAGTCCAATTTACTCATGTGACCACCTAATCCCGGTGTACCACCTAATCTCGGTCTATCACACAAGACTTATTTCTCCGAAGAGATCAACACCCTAAGTGAATATGCAATGATATCCAAATATGCAATATAGAGCTAGGGTACTCTAGATGCTTACCTAGGATTATATGATGACAATAAAATCAATCCTAGATATGAAAATAGCTATATGTCATGGCATACAACTTTAGCTAAGTAAAGGATAATCAATCCTAGATACAAAGTTATCACAAAAAACCCACAAACATTCAAAAGATTAACTAGTTGATTAAAAAACAATCTATCAACCTAGTTATAAATAAATCACACAAGAATATTTATGGCATAGCTTTTAGGCAATAAAGACCTAATCAATTAAGCTATCAAAAATAATCTCAATCATATAATGAGATTAATTAGCTAGATATAAAATAGGCATGAAAACCTAGCTAACATAAATAACCCAATCAACACATAATCTCAATCATGTATGTAGAAATTACTCAAAGGACATACAAGTGATAAAAGAGATAAATTGATAAGTAAAAACACTAATTATGTAAGATAAAAGTGTTCAACAAATCATACCATGTGTGTTGAAGAATACCCATGCATTAACACATACTAGATGAACCTAGATGATGCCTAGATGATGATTTGTGCATGTGGGAATGGGTTTAGAGAGATAAAAATGTAATCTTTAAGCTTTTTCTCTCAAGTCTCTCTTTCTCTCAAGTCTCTCTTTCTCTCTCAAGAATATGGAGCCTCTCTCTTTAGGGTTTGATTTTGTGGCTCAGCCCTCAAAATGATGAGAAAGATATGTATTTATAATGCCCAAGTGAAACTATGTCGTTTTGGAAGAAGTGGAAAAATATTGGGCATTTTCACGGTACTCGTGTCAGTGCAGCGGCTCAATATTCGAGCGCTTCGAAACATGACCAAATGACATCGAAACCTTTCGTATGATATATCGTTAGAAAGGTATGGATGTCTACTTTCTACTTGTTTTTATAGAATGGAATTTAAATATATGTAGAAAAAGTTATGGTCAATTGAGTGACCAAAGGTCAGAAACGGACAACAACAGAGTTGCCCTGTTTTGGTTGTAACTTTGGAGATTTTAAAACCAATCCAAACGGTCATGAAATATTACGAATAATATACCGTTGGAATGGTATGGGTGTCTAGTTTGTACAGAAATTTTCAAAACTCATTTTGAATCTTTGTGTAAAAAGTTATGGCCACAAGACCATACATAGGTCAGTTTTGAAAATCATTTAAATCATTAAAATTCAATCTCTTGAAACTAGACATTTTACTCCAAACACCAAACCAAAACTACCACTTATCCAAGAGAAGAATGAGACCTTCTCAAGTGGTCAACCATCGCGCTAAGACATGTACACCATCGTGCAAGCGCAGACGTTTCCGATCACACAAACGGAAACGAATTACACCACACTTAAGACTAATCATGAAGTGCAAGTTTGGGTATTGAATGCATCCTAATGCCTAACATGTCATGGCATTATCATTGAACAAGATGCACTCAATTTAAACATGCATGAATAAAATTCATGACTTTGCATCCTAATGCCTAAACATGTCATGGCATTTCAATAAACTAGATGCAATTAAATAAACATGTATGAAGAGATATTCAACAATTATGAATGCACACATATGAAAACACACAACATATAAGAATAACATTTATGCATGAGTTGTGTGTGTGTGTGCAACTAGATCTCTTCAAAGCACGTAAGCACTAGAAATTTACCTTTGGTGCTTATCAAGATGAGGTCTTGAAAAGGCCTTGAGCTTGAATACCAATACCTAAGCTACCCTTACAATAAACCCCACATGTGGTTTGTCCACGAAACAAGCCAATCAATAAATGGGAATCCTTACACCTGCACTTGTAAAGAAATTTCAGAATCATCCTCTGAACCGGTCAACCTACCGGCAACCACCTCCTTCACAGCATCGGGATAGATATCTAGTGAGAAGGACCCCTCCTAGAGTCACACTGTAAAATCCTAGATCTTTGTTGGGTTGATTCCATTGCGAAACACTCTTTATTTGTAATGATTAGTTGCTTAGGTTGTTCTTAGTGAAAAGAAACTTCAAAGGAGAAAAGCAACGTCTCATGCAATTATTGTCTTCAAGAGGAAAAACGCATACTTGGATGCTAAAGTATCAAGATTCTTCTTCCTCTTGCAAGGTGTAAGGGCGCGCACACACACACAATTCATACATGTGTGTCCCTGTATCACTATGCAAACATTTGGTATAACACATTCACGCTTATTTAAGTATGCACAAGCATTATTCTCATATTGACAAACATTGTAGAATTGCATGTTTTATGACTGTCGCTTGGATATGACATATTTGTGTGACATTGTGTTTAGTTGTTTGTGTTTCTTGTATTTTAGACTTGAACATGATCTCATATGATTCCTTATTGAGTCCTGATCATTTCGGTTACTCATTCATTAGGTTTTGAGTCCAAACGATGTAGCTACGCTACTTTGCGTTCTCATTTGTTGAGTTGTCTTCATCTTCGTTTTTCGAGATGAATTCTCAACCTTTTGTTAAAGTTTTGTAGTCTTCGTTATGCATAAGGGAGTCACGATTCGTAATCCGAAGATGGATTTAAAATCAGAGTTCGGAGGCCCGGATACGGTCGAAGAACGCGAGCGGAGCGCGAGAGGAGCAAGATTAGCTAACGGCCAACCTTGGAGGCCACGTGTGGGCCACATGTGCCACACGGCCAGCATGGCCCTCATTCATGTGTACCACACATGGTCCACACGTGGAGCTGATGTGGCATGTGTTGGTTGGTGGCTCTTTCCCTCTCTTTCTTCCTTTTGAATATTTCCTTTTCCCTCTCATTCATTCTAACTTGAAAAAAATTTGAAAAGAAAATTTCTGCAGAATTCTTCATGACTTTAGGTTTCTTATTTTGATCATAACTCTTTCATACGAACTTGAAATCGAGTGATTCAAAAGCCAAAAATGTTGGTCTTGAAGAGTACTACAAATACCAAGCATTTTCAGAACCATTTGACTTCATGATTTTTTACAGTGATCATATTTCAGTCTGAGGTTCAACTTTTATATGTTAAACTTCTTCTTCTTACATTTCTTTTGATCATCTCTTTTATACTTCCTATTTGATTGATGAAATGTGTTAAGAAGGATGTTAGATCATATGCTAGGTTTGTTTGATCAATTGTTAATTGAGTATTAGCTTTGTGATTTGATTTGAACATATATTAGCTAAACTTGATTTATCTTGAAAATTGATTCTAGAAATGATATATATGATGTGCCTCATGATATTTTCTAGGCTTAATTTCATAATCTAAGAACTAAGATTTTTGTGTGATATATTGAATATTCATATCTTGTTCTTATTGATTCACATGCTTTGATTTCTAGATAGATTTGTGATTGTGTGTTGAAAGCATATTCTAGATCATCACTAAGCATGTTCATAGAGCTTGATTGATCATCTTGCTTTATTTGGTTGTGTTTGCATCATTTGCATCACTTAGATCATTGCCTTGTGGAAAGGTTGAAGTCTCTTATTAAAGTGAGTGAATCTTTAATTTGAGCAAGAAGACTTGGCTAGGAAAGTGTTCCGGATAGCCAAACAAAAGTCTTAGCTAGGAGTGTGATACTCCGGATGGTTGAGCTAGGGAAGCTTGACTAGGATCTTTGTGATCTAGATAGCTAAGCAAAAAAATCTTCCTAGAGGCTTGAGAGTCTTGGATAGGAAGTTGCTTCATAGAGGTGAAGGACTCATCTTGGATAAGGAGTAGGGAAGTGATGCATTTGGTCTTGTGGATAGACTAAGAGTTGATTGCATTGAGTGTGTATCTCTTTCTTTCATAGTGAATTGCTTTACCAGTGGTTATGGTATCAACTCGTAGATGTTTCCTCTTTAAGGTTTTACCATGTAAGAACTATTGTGTCAAGTTTTGTTTTACTTTTCATTATCTTCCATATATGTTGTATTGATTTCATCACTTGTATATTGATTTCCGCATGTGTTGATTAAAGCAAATCATTTGATTAAGACACATTAAGTGTGAATTTCATTATTGTGTTCTGCAAAATTTGAATTTGGAAGAATTTATGCCTATACCTATTCACCCCCCTCTAGGTATATATTACACTATATTTCTTAAGGGAATTTCACACACCTCTACTAAGAAAGGTAGCACAGGTTGTAAGCGAAGAAGACTGGTACAACCATTACACTCTTTTCAACGCATCTCGAGAGACTATATACCTCACCATTCGCGACAAAGATTTGCTCAAGAAGCCCGGTTCTATAAAGGTCCTGACTGATCAGAGGAATCGCTACAAGTACTGTGATTTCCACGAGGATATGGGACACAACACATCTGGATGCTACAACCTCCGTAACCAGATCGAGGGACTGGTAAGGGGAGGACTATTGATTGAATTTTTGCAGCAAGTACGGGATATCATCAAGTTGGGAAAGGAGGTGCAAGGGGAGATGCGAGGTGCGGAAGGAAGAAGGAAGGATAGTGGAAAAGACTTGATGTAGCAAATCCAAGTCATTCATACCAACTTGGTGGACACTGCATAATAACTGCGGGCTGCTTGTTGATCCCCTCAGACTTCTCCTACCTTGGCTCCTACTGGGAATTTTAGGACGTTGTGGCAAGCGCTTGGTGTGAATGACAAGCGCTGTAGGGTTAGCAAGCACTTGGTCAAATAGTGTGCACCTGTAACCAGTGAACCAAGCCAAGAGATACCAGAGCAGGATTACTACGTCTTAGAAGAAAGAGAGGTACCAGACATGATTATAGAAGAGACAGATGAGGAAGAATGGGGGTGGACTGGTGGTCACCCCGCGGAGCGGTTAAAAGAGATACCTGTCAAAAAGGGCGATTCAACCAAAGTGGTGAAGATAAGAGGCATTTTGGATTGTGAGATTAGGAAGAGCCTAGTAGAGCTCCTTGAAGAGTACAATGACATCTTTGCCTAGAGTCATGATGAAATGCCAGGTATCCCTTTCAACTTAGCCGCTCACAGGTTGGCAATAGATGCGACCTTCAAGCCAGTCAAACAGAAGTGGAGGCATTTCAACGCCGAGCGGAATGCCACGGTACAGGAAGAGGTAGACAAGCTTTTAAAATCCAGATTCATCAAAGAATCCCGTTACCCCGAGTGCATTGCCAATGTAGTCATGGTAACCAAAGCCAATGGGAAGTGGTGTATGTGTGTGGATTATACCGATTTCAACCGGCTTGCCCGAAGGATAGCTTCCCTTTACATAAAATAGATCAACTGATTGATTCCATTGCAGATAACAAGCTTATAAGCTTTATGGATGCTTTCTCGGGGTACAACCAGATCATGATGCACCCCGCTGATCAAGACAAGGCCAGCTTCATCACTGGGCAAGGCCTCTATTGCTATAAGGTGATGTCGTTCGGTCTCAAAAATGCTGGGGCCACTTACTTGCGCTTGGTGAACAAGTTATTTAAGCAACATATAGGAAGGTTTATGGAAGTCTATATCGACGACATGATCACCAAGTCTCAGACGACTGACCAATATCCAGAATATTAACTGAGATGGTTATAATATGATTATTATATCCTTATTTTTATCGGATATTAACTGAGATGGTTATACCACTGTTAGGTTTTTGGTTTGTCTTGGCTTATATTCCATATCAAAACAATGTTTATCTTATATTTATTAGTGGTCATTATCATGATGATACAAAGCTTCAAGGAAAGACTCGGCTACGGTTCATGCAAGGTGGTGGCTTGTTAAGGGGAATTAGTTTTGAATGTACACAAACGAAGTTAAATTGCTTAAAGCATACCTAGAGGGGGGGTGAATAGGTTTTTACACCTTTTTTCAAACCCTTGAACAAACATTCGTTTGTCCCTCAAGGTAGCCTTACACACAACACAATAAGCCAAGGAAGACATACATAGACAATACGATGTTACAATCATAAGAAAAATGTCTAAGTATATCAACAAGTCATGTGAGGTAAAATAGCAAATAAACATAACAACAAAATAAGCTTGTATTTCATAAGATGTTCAATGTGTTACAAGAGTGATCAAAATGTCACTAAACAAAAATTACAATATATAAAAGAATCAAAGATACAAATTGATCTATAGAATGAATATACTAATCACACTATACAAAGACTTGCTTCACAATATATCACATGTGGATATTATGAATCAAGACAATAAAATATACAATTAAAATATAAGAGAAAGAGATTGAAAGAATTAACACAAGGGATTTTTTAACGTGGTAAAACCTCCAAGGAGGAAACATCCACGGGTTGAACTACAACCATTGGGTACTATATTATTAGAAAGTAAACATAGAACATTCACAAAGTGACCAATCTTTAGCTCACCCAACCTAGTGAAGTCTAAGCCTACCCAACCCTATTGGAAAGTATGAAATCCCTCAATGATGCGGAACCACCATATATTTGACAACACACTCAACCAACATCGATGGTAGATTAGAAATTCCTCAAGAGTGCATACACCTCCCGTGTACCCCGCTCTATCGGACTCTATGTCTAACCATACGCCTAGGCCTACCAATACAATAGCCAACTCCCTATCCAAGGCACTCTTGCCTCTAGGGAGCCTCCCATGCATGACTATCCGAGTCCTCCCGACTCTAGCCATGACTCCTTGCTTACCTATCCAAGTCATCCCGACTCTAGGCAAGACTTCTTGCTTGGCTATCCGAGTCACCCCGACTCTAACCAAGACTTCATGCCTTTTACAAGGACTTCCTAGTGTGATCATGTGAATGCAAATGATGCAAACATTCAATACAACATAGAACATGTGATCAATACATTCTATGGCACAAATAGACCTAAACATGTGATATCACAATTAATCAAGTCTAGATGCAAAAATACATGAATAGAAACCTAAGCATGTGAAACACCTAACACATATACTCAAAGTCTCATTCACACACATAACACTTGAATCACAAAATGTTCATTAAGTACAAATTCAAGATGCTATCAATATACAATTAAAAGCTAGATATATGAGATTAAAATCAATCAATATACTAGACAAAAATATAGAGCAAGGTTTTGAGATTTACATCAATCAAAACCTATATTCTCTAAATCACATACAAATACACAAATCCTAGATTTTAATAATCAAAGGACCAAATCAAATCTCAAAGTCATTTTAACACAAAATTAATTCAATTAAGTATCAAACAACCTAAGATGCCATTCTAATCACAATACAACTCACAAACAAATGTAAAACCTAGAATCATAAAATCTAGTCAACATAAGTCCACAAATTGAGTTTCAATTAGAATGAAAATCAAGCTACCTTTTCAAATAGCTTTTACAAAACAATAACATAGATATAGAAGAAGAAACCCCAAGCAAATGGAAGGTGAAATAACAAGAAATCCCAAAGTTGAGACTCAAACCTCGGATTCTACAGCTGGTGCGAAATTCAGTGTCCAACCACTTGAAATCATGATCAAACAGCCACCAAACCACTTGGAGCTGTTAGAGAACTCAAATACAAACACTCTCCAACTTGAATCACTCAAATCTGACTCCGGATGAGGAAGATATGGTGTTTTGAAGTTTGGAAAAATTGGAGAGAATTCTAGACGGGAAAAACTGAAATGTTCTTCTTCTTGAATTTTCAAAATGGAGAGAGAGAGGGAAGAAATAGGATGAGAGAGAAGGAGGGTTTCGGCCAACCATGTGGTGCCATGTCACCCCCTGGCCGTGGGGGGCGCGTGGCCCACATGGGAGCAGAGGCTGCTCCAAGCCGTGGGGCCCACGGCCTCAACCACGGCCAGCCCTTGTGGCCCACGGCCTGGGCTGTCCTCTCGCGCGCTCCCTCGGTTCGTCAGCCCGTATCTCGGGTGTCCAAACTCCGAATTCGAATCCGTTTTTGGATTATGAACCGTGACTCTCTCACGCATGATAACGACTATACAACTTTGAAAAACGGTTGAGAAATCATCTCGGAAATCATCGATGAAGTCAACACAATGTAAGAGAACGTAAAGTGGCATAGTCAACACGTTTGGACTCGAAACCTTATGAATGAGTAACCGAAACGACCGGAACTCAATAAGGCATTGAATAAGAACCTGTTCAAGTCCTAAACACAAAATACAGAAACATACAAACACTAATACACACACAAATGCTAGTTTCCGGACATAGTCCTAGAAAATGCAAAACACAAAGTTTATTAACTAAATGTGAATGCATGAGCATATTTTGTCAAGTGTGTGAAAGTGAAATGTAAATGAAATAAAATCATGAAGGGACACACAAGAATGATATGTGTGAGTGTGTGCCTAGCCTTGTAAGAGATAAGAGGTCTTTGAATACCTTTGTAGACCGATAATGTCCGAAACTCTTAAAAGCCGGCAACTTGAACGAATAATGGTTGAGACGTCCTTCGTCTTCGAAATTCTTCAATTACTAACCACTAAACATTACAAGTTAAACACGTTTTGATATGGAATTAATGCCAACACTAATTATCAACCTAACAAGTTTCATTGCTCATCAAATGTATAATTGACCTCATTCCTTTTACCAGGCATAGGCACACACACACAAATCATTCATGAGTGTCCTTGTATTGTTGTGCACCATTTATATAACACATTTGTTAACCGCCAAAAATGGCAGGGGTCAAAGAATAATTTTCGATCGGCCTTAGGAGATAAATCGAGGTAAAAGGACACCATAGAAGAAGTATCCCGATACCCCGCCACTCTATAACGTAGCCGGGTGCAACCTCCTACTGGCCACGACCAAGATGAAGGGATCTGAAACTCAGAAGATACCGAGAAACACAGAAGACAAGGTTATGGGGACTCCATCGCCACAAGATCCTAACACCCCTTTATTATCTGGAATCCCGGTACCCCGGCACCTCGAAACCCCGATACACTCACAAATGATTCAAATAAACAGGGAGAAGGAAAGACACATGAGTATCCTGATCAACCAAAAGACTAGCAGTAACCATCAGGCTAGCAAACTGCCAAATATCTAGATGAAATCCGCGTACCCCGATCCTGCCTAAGACAGCATCATGTACATTGAAGATCAAACAATATAAAGGGACAAGCACAAAATGCCATCGTTCAAGACAAGTAAAGAATTATGCTCGTTCCCGCCACTAAGAGTTCAATTTGAATTAGGAGTCAACTCCCACACAATCTGTCAAGGAAGGAATCACTTGATTCTAGGGATCAAACCCCCTAATAAACTTATAATCACCAAGGAAAGTCCCATAAATTGCTAAAACCCTAGGCCGAAGATATAGGAGTTTGTAGCAAGAAAACAAGACCTATATATACATCGAATTATCAGAGGAAAAAGAGGAGGAGGAGGACTCGAGCCACCTAACCCTACTTGATACTTTTCCACTTATCGACATGTATGAGAGTTCCATCGCCATTATCCACCGTGTGTTATATTTCATGTCCATAGCTATCTAGAAATCTCCATTGTAACCTTATCATGCATTTGAAATCAATAAAAGAGAGAAAAGTGTTACGTGAGATCCTTTTGTTACATTAGCGCTTGCCTACCATCATTGTTGTTTATTTTTCACAGGTTTTTATCAGGAAGCTAAGGGTATCGAACTATGTGATACCTCTCTAACTAAAATCTACTCCAATTCCAGTCCCCCTTGAATTGTTAATTGGAGATTTCACCCTAGTGACAATTTTCGGTTAATAACATTCACATGTTTAGTATGCTTATGCATTGAACTCATATTGTCATACATTTTAGAAATGCATGTTTTAAGACTATGTCTAGGAAATGGCATACTTGTGTGAACTTGTGTTTATTTGTTTACATTTTATTGATTTTGGACTTGAATATGATCTCTTATGATTCCTTATTGAGTCCCGGTCATTTCGGTTACTCATTCATTAGGTTTTGAGTCCAAACGATGTAGCTATGCTACTTTGCGTTCTCATTACTTGAGTTGTCTTCGTCGTCATTTTCCAAGATGAATTCTCAACATTTTGTCAAAGTTTTATAGTTTTCGTTGTGCGTGAGGGAGTCACGATTCGTAATCCAAAGACAGATTCAAAATCAGAGTTTGGAGGCCCAGATACGACCGAAGAACGCGAGAGGAGCGCAGGAGGAGCTAGCTAGCCAATGGTCAAGCTTGGAGTCCACATGTGAGCCACGTGTGCCACACATGCAGCATTGCCCTCTGCCCACGTGTGCCACATGCGGTCCATATGTGGAGCTGACGTGGCAGCTGTTGGTTGGCCGGTTATTTCCCTTTCTCTCTTCCTTTTAAATCTCTCCGTTCCCTCCCATTCATTTTTAAGAAGAAGAAGAATAGAAAATCTCACCAGAATTTTTCTCTCAATTTTTCTCACCTTCCAAACACCATAACTTTCTCATACGAAGTCAGAATTGGTTGATTCAAGTTGGAGATTGTTCGTAATCGAGTCCTCTACCTTTCTAAGTGGTCTTGCAGCTGTTTGATCAATTTTTGTGGTAGTTCTACCTAGAAAAATGAACCAGCTCGTGATTGCAAGGTAGTGTTCATATATTTGAGATTTCTTCTTTTATGACCTTAAATTTGCTTGGGGTTTCTTCTTCTATATGTATGTATATGTATGGTGAATGCTATTGGGAAAGATAGCTTTATAATCAATCCTAATCAAAAGTCTATTTAGAGACATATGTGAACTAGTTTATTAGATTCTAGGTTTTTCACATGTTTGAGAGTGGTATTGTGATTAGATTGATATCTAAGATTATTTGTGACTTGATTGAATCATTTTATGATTAATAATTCTTGAAATGTGTTTTGATCCTTTGATTGATAAAATCTAAGATTAATTCAATTGTTTGTGTATTTAGAGACAAATAGGATTTAATTGATTATTCAATATCCTTGCTCTAATTGTTGGCTAGAATATTCATTGAACACATTTTGTGATTCTAGCATTTTTATGTATGTTTATAACATCTTGAATTTGTGCTTCATGTATGTGAATTATTTAAGTGTTATTTGTGTGAATGAAACTGTTTTATGTGTTAGGTGTTTTCACATGCTCTAGGTTTTTATTCAAGTTTTGCCTCTAGACTTTTATTACTTGTGTTCTCACATGTTTAGGTCTTGTTGTTCCATGGAATATATTGATCACATGTTCTATGTTGAATTGATTGTTTGCATCATTTGCATTCACATGATCACACTAGGAAGTCCTTGTAAAAGGCATGAAGTCTTGACTAGGACAAGATGTTTGGATAGTCAATCAAGGAAGTCTTGGTTAGGACAAGAGGTCCGGATAACTAAGCAAGAAGTTATGGCTAGGATTGGGAAGGTCCGGATAGTCATGCATGGGAGGCTCTCTAGAGGCATGAGTGCCTTGGATAGGGAGTTGGCTACATTATTGGTAGGTCTAGGCGTATGGATAGACATAGATTCCAAAAGAGCGGGGTACATGGGATGTGTATGCACTCTTGAGAAATCTCTAATCTTCCATCGATGTTGATTTGGTATGATCTCCAATATATGGTGGTTCCATATCATTGAAGGATTTCGTACTTTCCAATAGGGTTGGGTATACATAGACTTCAATAGGAAGTTGATCTAGGTTGGTCACTTTTGAGGAATTTCTAATCTATCATCCAATATATATAATACCCAATGGTTGTAGTTCAACCTGTGGATGTTTCCTCCTTGGAGGTTTTACCACGTTAAAAAATCTCTTGTGTTAATTCTTCCTATCTCTATCTCTTATATTTGTATATGTGTATGTTGTTATCTTGTTGCATATTATTCACTTGTGATGTATATTGAAACAAGATTTTATAAAGTGTGATTTGTGAACAAATTCATTTGATCATATTTGTAAATATAATTCTTTTATATATTGTAATTTTTGTGTATAGTGATATTTGATTATACTTGTAATACATTTAACAAATATTGAAATACAAGTATTCTTTGTTGTTGAGTTTATGTGTCCTTATACCTCATACAACTAATTGATATACATAGACTATGCTTAAATGATCACATGCTTATATTGTCTATATATGAATTCTTGGTTTATATGTTGTATGTAAGGCTAACTTGATGGACAAACGTAAGTTTGTTCAAGGAATTGAAAAAAAGCGTAAAAACCTTTTCACCCCCCCTCTCTAGGTGTATGCTTTAAGCTATTTAACTACGTTTGTATACTTTTAACCACATCCGTTCATATTGTTTTTAATATATATATAAGGATTTTTGTATGTTCATCAAATACAAATTATGAGATCTCAATTTACATGCTTCTAGCATTTTAAATACTTCAGGGATTATAAATATTTGCATTGAGTGAATCATATAGATAAATTATTACAACGTCTAGAAGACGCATTTCAAGCCTTTCAAAAGCAGCCAAATTTATCAAAAATTTGGAACGTAATCGTATTCATTGGTAGTGAATACCAAGTTTCTGTAAAAAAATCTTATACTATGAGTCGTGCCTTATATCTCATAATCTCGTTTTTCTCATTACGTTTCCATATACAGACCCATTAGTATCCAACTAGTTTGACATCTCCGGGTGTTTGGAGTACTATTGGTCTAACACTTTATATTTGGCTTATGAAGTCAATTATTCTTGAATTGCTTCTATTTCATGTAGGCCAATCGTGCCTTTTGTCTACAATCATTGATATTATAAATATCATAATTATCATTTATAATTTCAGTAGCGCTACTATGTATAAAAATACATCATCAATGATTGTTTCTTTATGAATCCATATTTCTCCTATATGATTTATAGAAATTTTCTCAATTTCAATATTCTTATATCTCTGCTAAGATTTCTTCCATTTCAATGGATTTAGTCACTTCATGGACTTGTATGATTTATAGAAATTTTCTCAATTTCTATACTCTATCTCTGTTGAGATTTCTTCCATTTCAATGGATTTAGTCATTTCATAGACTTGTATAAAAATTTTCTCAATTTAAATATTCTTATATCTCTATTGAGATTTCTTACATTTCAATGGATATAGTCACTTCATGGACTTGTATGATTTATAGAAATTTTCTTAGTTTCTATTCTCTGTTGAGATTTCTTCCATTTCAATAGATTTAGTCATTTCATAGACTTGTATAGAAATTTTCTCAATTTCAATATACTTGTATCTTTGTTGAGATTTCTTCCGTTTCAATGGACTTAATCATTTCATAGATTTGTGACTCTTTAGATATATCAAACTCTTATAGAGTTGATTTAGAGAAATTGGATTTATTTATAACTCGAGTTTTGTTTACATTAGGATCTTGATAACAATACATTTCAAAAAGGTTCATAAGCTTATGATATGCATCAGATGATTTATTTGTTGCCCTTTTCTCTGATCGTTCTTTAAGAACAATCACCCGGCCAGGGTTTATGATATGTCAACTTATAAAATCCTGTTACCTTTAATATATCAGGTAACAGATTAATAATCATCTAATGATCATTTATCTTTCATATTTGAGCGGTACGAAGATTGAAATGAGACACACACACACACACACACACACACACACACACACACACACACACACACACACATAGATAGAGAGAGCTGAAATGATATCTCTATTTTGTGTATGAGTAACTTTTCATTTACCCTCCTCTTCTAATGAAACTTTCCATTTAGAATTTAATCAATATAATAATATACAGATTGTGCATAAAAATATAAACTATCAGAAGTTTAAATGGTCTAATTGGAAGATTAATCAAAATCAATGTTAATCTCATAATGATATAGAATTCTTATCTTAGATCATGATAGGGATGCAATAAGGAGATATACTACACATTCAAATATCTTAAAAATACGAGCAAGTCAATGACCAATTACATGTTGTAATGGTAAATAATGATGATAAGTAATGAGTCATAGATGAATGCATCAACATGTAATATATAATGTCTCATAAAAAAATTGGTAAATGTAGCGAAATAACAAAGTTCTTGTAATTACCTAGAGACGTTTGATAAGTGATTACATTGATCCATTCTAATTTTAAGTACATGCAAAAACAGGATGTTGAACATCGATCTCAACCGGAGACGTTTGATAATACACAAACATGTGACAATCACGTAGATTCATCAATGAGTAACATAAAATAATGAAAGGGTTCATTTGGTGGATGAATATATCCACATATACCTCCCTTTCTAATCAGTAATATAATCCAGATGATAAAACACGCAGCTTTTCTATAATTAGTCTCTGGCTTGAATCATGCACAGATATTCATCACTCTTATTATTCATAGTCTCAATATGACATTAATAAAGTTAGTGATAGAACCAAATTGGTATGATTTTGGCCCTCATTCCCATCTCTTTTTGTTTGAGTCTCGGGCATTTTCCCGTGTTTTAATGTTGTTAATTAAGTATTTTCAGGTATTTTCAAAGTTCAGGGGCATTGAAGTAATATTGAAGAATTAGGGGCAAAAGTGCAATTATTGGAGGTAGAATTGAAGTTATCGTGAATTTGGAAGAATGCAGGGATTGAATTGCAATTTGCCACGCAAATCACAACAGCCATGCCACCTGTTAAGTTAAATGATGCGTTTTTGGGTGATGACTGATTATGGGCTTCTAAGCGCACCCATGCCCATTTATATCCGCCCCAAATTGCAAAGCCCAAGTCAAACAGCAGCCCAACTTCTTAAACTTATTGAAATGGTTCGTTTCAATTGAAGTCAGCAGACCAAGCTTGGCCTAAACGCGCAAGGCCCAAACGCTGACCCATCCACCTCACGTGCAGCTAAATACACCCCAGCCCAATACTGTTTACACCCCGAAAAGAAGACAAAGAGTAACGCCTGTGCGCACCCCAACTCAGTTCTAAGGGCACCCCGTCTTCTTCAATCCTCCTTCTTCCTCAATGAGCTGATCACATCAATGACGGCCACCAAACCCTAACCTCTGTTCCAGCCGCCAAAAGCTCCCCTCCCTTGCTTTATTCCGGTCGATTTTCGGCCCAAAATGACGGTGGACTCAACGCGAACCAGATCAACACCTTTCCGGCTCGCCAAACCGCCGAATATTCAGGCCACGATCTCCTCTAAATCTCGCCAGCTGTCACTCCCCTTTTGTCGCCATGAACCCTTTTTGTCGCCATTTAATTCCTTGATGTCGCCATAGCGACAGGGAGCCAATTCCACCCTTGATTGCGTCGCCAAAATGTCACCATGAACTTCAAAATAGCGACCAACTCTAATCGGTGGATTTTTGTGAGAAAATTACACAATGCACCCCTTTGAGGGGCCAAAATGGTAATTTACAAAGTTAGGGGGATCTTTTGGTAATTAACCATTCGTGACCTAATTCAAAAACAGTATAAATTCATCCCTATTTTCATTTGAAAACCCATCCTATTCTCTCTTACCTATCTCTTCTTCAACCTAGGATCACCATCAATCATCTCCCAAACTCCTCCATTTCTATACTTGAACTAATCTTTTCTATCCAAAAACTCACACCAAATCTTGATTACTTCCCTAAATCATTCCTCCCTTACCATTCTCTACATCCCAATACCTTTGTCACTCACCAGTAGCCATCCACCTATCTAGACACATCATCTTCCACCGCTCTTTGCACTAGGAGCACTCTTGGAAAGGAAAGAGCAAGCACTAAAGAAGGAGATATAAGGGTCATTTCCTTATATATTACTTGCTTTCTATTTGATTGTAACTATGTGTAACTAAACCCCTAATTTAGGGGATAGATTTGAGAAACATTTGGTTGTAGGTATTTACTTAAGCTTTGTAATGAATCTCTATATGTGTTCTATTTATTTATTCATTAGATTTTATTCACTATGTGATTGACTTGTATATCCACTTGTTAATTACAACCTTGTCTAGAATAACATATGCAATCATCCTTGGATTGACACACTTGTGTGATTAAGAACTCAATAAATAGGATAGATTAGTGGAAGGTATATCAATGATTGCTTTAAATTCTACACAAAGTGTAGCCCCAATTCCGTATCATTTTGTGTTCATTTCTCGAGTAAAACTGGGTATTTAATATAATAAAATAAGTGTTTCAGGTATTTTTGGAGTTTAGAGGCATTGGAGTAATTTTGGAGAATCAAGTGTAGAAATGAAAGTTTGAAGTAATTATTGAAGAGTCTGTAATTAAAGGAGAAGTCAGGGGTCTTAATTGTAATTCGCCAGACAGCGCGCCGCAGTGCGCCACGTGGCTTAAGTGAAACGATGCGTTTCACTCGTGGGCCTGACCCAACCCAGCCCAGATTCGGTCCGCCAAAAGAAGAAAGGACCAGCTGCTGAGTGAACCCCAGCCCAGGTTTGGATGCACCCCACTCCTCAGCAACGCGCCACGTCAGCACAGAAACGACGTCATTTAGGGGGGGCCGCGTCATCATGACGTCACTGTGTCTTCAAAGACCCGACCCGACCCGATCCGATCGTGACCCGATTGTTGACCCGGTCTGTTTCAGCCGGTTTTCATCGTATTTTTTGGTAGTTTTCCACCCAGATCACCGTCCGGACTCCTCCCGTACGTTTGGTACCACTTTCGAGGCCCCATGCACACCTTTTCTCTCACTTCCAAGTTTCCCAAGCTTCCATGGCTTCCATGGCCTCCAAGCTTCATTTCTCCCAACCGCGGCATGCTAGCGGCGACCCGAGCTACAGAGACTCCCTTTCGATGCCGCGGTTGAAGTGCCGTGGTCGTCCAACCGGGGCACTCGAGCCACAGAGATTTTTTCGAGCTTGCGGCGGTCCAAATGACGCGGTCTTTAACTGCGGAAACCCCAGACCGCAGCAGTCCGTCTTGGACTTGTTTTGGACGAGATTCTTGCCCTATTTTGAGCCCATATAAATACATCTTATGTTCTTTAATGAGGAGAGGAGAGGAGAGCCACACACATAAATCCAAAATTTACTCCAACTCTCCCAAAAACTCTCTCTTTTCACCATTTCTTCCACACACCATCACTTCTACCATTTCCATCTACCACATCCACCATCACTCCACCTTTTTGGGCAAGAGAGAGTTGAAGAAAGATAGAAGGAGAAGAAGATCTAAAGAAAAAGAGAAAGCTCTCCATTTAGTTTTCTCTAATCTTTTTCTCTTTTATTTCTTTATTGTAGCCATGTACTCACTTGAATTTATTTATCGTATGGCTATTATGTGTAATATGATGAGCTAAATATATATTGCTAGGATTTGATGAAACCCCACCCATGACTCTTATTATGTATTGACTCTTGTTTATCTATTTTATACAAGTGTGATTTGTATGGGTATTTTTGTATGCTTAAAGCTTTCAAACGATTGATCTCCATTTTGAATGATTTATTGTGGTGTGTTACGTACCGACCGGAGACGCACACCACGTGTTCGTTAAAATGCCCTCTATGCATGTCTAGAAAAGTAGACATACTTAGGCTAGCGTATAGGATTTATTTAGTGCGCCAATAAACTTAATGAACTCGTTCGTATATTTCGGGTAATCGAGAGATAGGCTTGGGTACGTTTCAGGTGTAACTTACTTTGCTTGACCAAGATTGTAGGTTAATATTAGGGTGCATGAATCTACAAAATTGCATGAGTATGTTTGGGTGAGTAATTGAGTCTAAAACGGACGTTAATTGTTAGGTGGGGTGGATTCAAATTCTAGCATACTTCTCGATATTACTAAATTTGTGTTTATTTTCTTGTTATTTCATTCTTGCATTAGAATTAATCTTTAGGTTTAATTTAGTTTAATTTGATTAGTTTGAAAATCATTTTTCGATTGTTTGAATAGCAATTAGGCTAATCGATTTCGGTAATCGGTCACTCGATCGCTGTGGGAACGAACTTTACTTCATCATTGCACTACTCTCCGAGCTTGTCCTATTGCGAGATTCATAAAAGAGACTAGTCAATCAACCACACTAATCTAAACCTCAAATGGTTAACATGTAGAGATTGGCCCATTAAAGTGGCTTAAAAGGCACTACCCATACCCACTTGCTAATCCATCTATTCCCTAACATCTATATTAATTGTTTACATCCATTTTTCTTATTAAGATTGTTGAGCCTTCTATTTTTCCTATCACCATATTTTTAGTTAGGTTTATTTTATATGTATGTGAAACTAATTATAGCACGGTGTGTATAAAACTATCTAGAGGGGGGGGGGGGGGGGGTGAATAGATTTTACGCTTTTTACCCAATTTTTCGTGTTAGTCAAAATTACGAATTTACCCTCAAGATAATATAAACAAGCAAGTGTAATATGGTGCGGAAATTAAATCAACACTTGATTTTTACGTGGAAACCCTCACGGGAAAAACCACGGGCTATGTAAGTAAGCCACACTCGAACCTCGAATCCACTAAATGTGCAAACGATTACAACCTAATCCCGGAAGTAATCACACACCTACCTAATCCCGGTATGAGTGAACCTAGTCCAATTTGCTTGCGATCTAAGCAACCTAATCCCGGTTGCTACACACAAGACTTACTTTCTCTAGAAGAGAATACAACCCTAAGTGAATATATGTGAATATCCAAAATGCAACATAGAGCAAGGGAAACCCTATATGCTTATCTAAGATGATTAATTTGCAATTAAGAACAATCCTAGATATCAAAACTAAATGACATGTCAATTAGTTTAGCTAATCAATATTAAGCACAAAACCTAATATGCTAGCACAATACAACTTCTCA
The DNA here is from genome assembly GCA_030490815.1 of Acer saccharum. Classification (NCBI taxonomy): domain Eukaryota; kingdom Viridiplantae; phylum Streptophyta; class Magnoliopsida; order Sapindales; family Sapindaceae; genus Acer; species Acer saccharum. The sequence continues at coordinate 37,840,502 of CM059867.1, forward strand.
AACATACATCATACTAATCTCAATCTTGTATTCAAAGTATATAAAATAACATACAAGTAATTAATTTGAGATTGCTAGATAAGAGAAACACAAAATATGTAAGATATTAGTGAAAAGCTTACCAAGCAAAGTATGATGAAGAATCCATGCTAGATGACATCTAGATGATCAAAGATGATGCTAGATGATGATTGATGATCATGAAAAAGTGTTTGAGTGATTAAAAATGAGTTCTTGGAATTTTTCTTCTCTTTGAAAAATATCCTAAGTATGAAATCTGATATGAACTCTCTTGGCTGACCTAATGTCAAAGTGTTATATATATAGGGGCCATAAGTGAAGTGTGGTTGTTTTGAAAAAACGCACCAAAAATATCTCTGTGGCTCGCCTGCCGTGGTTTCTCAACCGCGGCACTATAACTGCGGCACAGCAAAGACATTGCTGTCGCTTGACTGCCGCAGTTGTGGCACCGCGGCAGATGAACCGCGGCAGAGACATGGAAGTCTCTGTCGCTTGCATGCCGCGGTATGCCAAAATTAGGCAACCGCGGCACAAAAAGGGCAAGCCTTCTAAGCCACTTCACACAAAAGAAACATGCAATAAGTGCACGTGTGAGTGTGAAAACAATGCAACCTAATGCTTAACAAGATATGGCAATTAATAAGCTAGATGCAATCATTTAACATGCAAGAAGAGATGAAAATAGGCATTAATGCACAACACAAATGAACACAACATACAAAGATAAGACATATGCATGAGTTGTGAGTGTGTCAACTATCTCTTCAAGTCAAGTAAGCACAAAGAAAATTACCTTCGGTGCTTATCAACATAAGGTCTTCAAAGGGCTTCGAACAATAAAACCAATACCTAAGCTACCCTTACAAAGTACCCCAACATGTGGTTTGTCCACGAAATTAACCAATCAACAATTGGGAACCTTACAGTATGTTTGATGGTATGACAAACCATACACTCATTCATTTATCTATGATTTATTTTATTGCATTTAGATTAGCTAATTAATTCAACATATTACTCCAATTCTCTGTGGAATGAATCCTACTCACCACTTTACTATTTTTATACCTTAAGTGGATTTTTTAGTGGTGAAATTCAATTTACAAAACGAACACATTTAAATATCATTTTGTTGAGTACCAAAACGACCTCATCCGTTATATGTCTTTGATCTAAGTAAATTTCTTTATGTTCTGCTTGAATGATATAAAGTATCATTGATACACAATTTAATATCATCTGAAAATAAGATTGTGGCTCTTTTAGAGCCTTTAATCAGATCCACTAGATCTAATATGGTATTAACCTTATATGCATTTGAACTAAGCATATTTTTGTATATTATGCTTAAATAATATAAACCATCATTGATACATATTTTAGTGCTATTTGATAATAATATCGTGGCTCTTCCCAATTTTCTATCAGATCTGTTGGAACTGATACAGTATTAACATTTGCTCTCAGCAAAGTCAAATCCATAAAATTTAGTACTGTTTGATAACAATATCGTGGCTCTTCCGAGCTTTCCATCAGATCCGTTGGACTTGATACAGTATTAACATTTGCTCTAAGCAAAGTCAAATCCATAAAATTTAATACTGTTTAATAACAACATCATGGCTCTTCCCGAGCTTTCTATCAGATCTGTTGGACCTGATACAGTATTTACATTTGCTCTCAGCAAAGTCAAATTCATAAAATATTTCTGACTCCGTAGAATTATATGAGTTGTTGCACTCTCGGCAAGACATATATTTTTCCTTATGGGAATTTTATGGACATTATTTGTATTGCCATTTTATATCTCATCTGAAATGATAATAATCACTATTTTTGTAAGTATCGCTATCATGGACCCCACCATTTAATATATTTATACATATACAGTCTTTCTATTGTCAGTTCGTCCTGATATAAAATATATCAGGATGAAGAATATGGACCATAGATTATAGAGAAATTTTGACAAGTGCATACACTTTGAGTTAAAGTATGTAAATCTAATGGTCCACATTCTTCGTCCTGATATAAAATATATCAGGACGAACTGACAATAGAAAAATTGTATATATATATATATAACGTAAACATCACCATCATTGACCCCGCCATTTAATATATATATATATATATATATATATATATTGTTTTTGTGAGTATCAGGCCATGTTTAAACTCTCTTATTTTCTTTCCCAGCGGCTAGATTCTCCCCCTTGTTTTTTATTTTTTATTTTTTTTTCAGCAACACTAGATATTGCTCTTCATGAGCATCAAGCATGTATGAAATAGATAAAGTATTATTTCCTATTTCATTATACGTTATGATCTTAAATCATTTTTATGATACTCACAATATCCTGTTAGATGTGTAGATCATTCTCTGAATATTGCTTTTCATGAGCATCAAGCATGTATGAAATGGATAAAATATTATTTTTGAAACCATATTACGGTGTGCTAATTATATCTAGAGGGGGTTGAATAGATTTTAATCCGGTTATTACCAAATTTTTGCGATTAGTCAATTTTACAAAAATAACCTCAAACTAGTCAAAGCAACAAATCAAGTGTAAATTGCGGAATTTAAATGACACTTGATTTTTACGTGGAAACCTTCAACAAGGAAAAACCACGGGCTATTATGTGCGCCACACATGATCCTTGAATCCACTAATTGTACTGGTGTTTACAACCTAGGTTGACCACGTCAAACCTTACACGGTCAATAACCCACCACTACTACCCAGCAAGCCTTTAAAAGTGAACTTATATCAATTTACTTGTGCACTAAGCCACCTTAGCCACAAGACTTAATTCTCACTAAAGAGATCAACAACCTAATGTGAATATAATAATATTCTAAATGCAAATAATGTCAGGTTACACTAAATGCTTATATAGGATTATAAGATGTCAATTAAATCAATCCTAGATATCAATTGCTACATGACATGACATACCACATATCTAACATAGATTAAGCAATCATAGGTATAGCTATCAAAATACAACTCTCAAACAATCAACACAATAATCTCAATCTTGTAAATAGAATATGTTCTAAAGGCATACAAGTGATAAATGAGATTACTTGTTAAGTAAGACACAAATATGTAAGATATTAGTGACCAACTTACCAAGCAAAGTGTGTTGAATAAGACCTAAGCATAGATGGCACCTAGATGATCATGGATGATGCTAGATGATGTTTGATGCACATGGATATGTGTTTGACTAATCAAAGGTGAGTTCTTTTGTGATTTTTTCTCTTTGGAAAATTACTAAGTAAAAAATGCTTTGAACTCTCTCAAAAAACGACCTAAAGACAAAGTAGCATATATATATATATATATGGTGTCAAAATGATGCTACGTCGTTTTGTTAAGTTTTCTGAAAATTGGCCTTAACTGTTGTTCACCTGCTCTACGTAGGGCGGGTGTACAACGGTTCACCTAGGAAAATGAAGAACATATTCTTCATAATCCGCTCTACACAAGAGCGAGAATGGGGCGACCTAGGAGCGGTTGCTCTCGGGTTTGGTGAGCTGTTGTTCACCCGCTTTATGTAGGGTGGTTGAACAGCGACTGAACAGCGATGGAAAAAATCCATTAGGTCACCCGCTGTACGTACAACGACTATACAGTGGGTAAGAGCAATTTTTCTCAATGTCCCTTATAGGCGCTGTAAGTAAGGCGACCCAACAGCGGGTGTACAGTGCCCATACTAACTTTGCATCCTAAAGTCTAATATGACATGGCATTTGACAAACAAGATGCAATCAATAAAATATGCATGAAGAGGATTCAAGAACATGAATGCACATACATAAAAACACACAACATACAAGAAGTATAGATATGCATGAGTTGTGTGTGTGTGCAACGAGATCTCTTCAATACAATTAAGAACAAGTGTTTTACCTTTGAGTGCTTATCATCTTGAGGTCTTGAGAGGGCTTTTATTGAGCTTGATAACCAATAATTATAAGCCTAAGCTACCCTTACATCACAAACCCCAATTGTGGTTTGTCACCAAAAGAAGCCAATCAAACTTGAGGAACTTACGATTTCCAATTTCATTATACATTAGGATCTTAAATCCTTTTTATGATACTCACAATATCTTGTGGGATGTGTAAATCCTTTTTCTCAAATGAATGATATGTAAACATATCACTTTAGATATATGAGATAAAATAAAATCATGGATCATAATGATTTTTTGAACTTACGGTTCGACCATGAATTGTAAGTTCATAAATAAAATTAAAAAAACTTCAGATTCTGAGGAGATTTGAAACCTTAGGTTCGAAATAATGAAGTATGTCATTCATGAATATAACACTGGTTCCAAAACTCCAAGTTCTCATTGGTTTTCAAAACCGTGCTGTATGGCATTCATGTATATAACACTGGATCCAAAATTCCAAGATTCTCATTGGTTTTTAAAACTGTGCCGACTTAAATATCATAATTCTAGAAACTTTAAGTTCTGGTTAGTCGGTCTAGCCAATCTCATATATTGCGTATAAATAAATAATACGAATATTTAAAGAGCATAATAATGAAATCTATAACTATATATAGGTTCTGTCGACACAGCCATAGCCAGTCTTTGTCAACATAGCCACAACCAGTGTTATATATTACGTATAATTAAATGTGGATATTTAAACAATTCCAGGAGCCTAAGCTCACCTGTTATGTGCATAAAAATGGACACAACATAAGTCAGTCTCATATATTGTGTATAATTAAATGCAAATATTTAAACAATTTTAGGAGGCTGAGCTCACCTGCTACGTGCATAGAAATGGACACAGCATAAGCCAGTCTCATATGTTGCGTATATTTAAACAATTCCAGGAAGCTGAGCTCACTTGTTATGTGCATAAAAATAAATGCGAATATTTAAAGTGAATAAATAAATAAATCCAGAACTATATATATAGGTTCCATTAACGGCAGAAACCATCTTGTATAAGGAAATATATATAGATCCAGAATATTGAGATGTAAGTAAATCACCCATCAGGGGATCCTCTCTACTTACATGCAATCGTGCTGATAACATGTTGTGTATAAAAATAATTTAATAAACAAATGAATTTGTGAGAAATAGTGAGAGATATATAACAAATAATAGACAAAGAAAAGAGACGAGAGAGATGATAGAATATTTTGCTTATTTGATTTTCTGGAGCTGTATTTACAAAAAGATAGATCTCTTATTTATAGTGGCTTAGAGAACCACTTGGTTCACTTGAAGAGAAGATCATACAGTGGATGCCAGTTGCCCACTTGCATGTTGCCACCATCTCTCACATAATACTTGCCCACTTGCATGTTAGTTTACTTAGTGGGTAAGTATTTGACAACTAGGGAAAGCCATTTTATTTCAACAGTTTCATTTTTATTAATATTTATATATTTATGCTTAATTTTTATATTTATACTTCATATTTACTTTTTCGTATCCTTTTATTTTTTTATTTTTTATATTTATGTTAATTTTTTTATGCTTATTTTTTTTTTATTTACGCTTCATATTTACTTTCTGTTTCGTACTATTTTTTATTTTTCTTTTCATTTTTATATTTAAGCTTCATATTTCTTTTTTTTTTCAGATAATTTTATTTCTTTCTTCATTTTATATTGTAGGAAATGGATCCTACAAATTATTTGGACGGCTTGAACAACTACCTTAAAACTGAGTTCTCTCTGTTGGAAGTAACCGATGGCAGGGAGGAGGACGTCTTGAATTTTGATGTATTGTTATGGTGGAAAAATTATAGCAACAGATACCCAGTACTATCACAACTAGCACGTGACGTACTCATTATCTCTATGTCCACTGTTTCTTCAGAACAGGTGATCGAACCAAAATTGGTATGATTTTGGCTCTCATTTCCTTCTCTTTTTGCTTGATTCTCGGGCAATATCACGCGATTTAATTGTGTAAATAAAGTGTTTTTAGGTATTTAAAAAGTTCAGGGGCATTGAAGTATTATTGGAGAATTATGGGCAAATGTGTAAAGTATGAAGAAGGTTTGGAGTTATCGCAAATTCAGAAGAGAACAGGGGGGTTGTCTGTAATTCGCTAAGTAGATTAGGCAAACACGCCACATCACTAAATGATGCGGTGAGTTTTGATGAGAAATTGGGCTTCTAAGTGAACCCCAGCCCATTGCTAAGCGCTTTCCAGAAGAGGCAAAAGAGCAGGCCGTGTGTAACCCGGCCCAAACCCAAGTGCACCCGGCCCAAAACTCACTTCATCTTCTGTTAGGTTTATAGTTTGTGTTGGCATTAATTCCATATCAAAACGTGTTTTTCTTGTAATGTTTAGTGGTTCATATATTGAAGAATTAAGAAGACAAAGGATGTCTCAACCACAATTCATTCAAGAAGCCGGCATTTAAGAGATTTGTGCATCATTGTTCAACAAAGGTAATAAAGGACCTCATATCTCTTACGAGGCTAGGCACACACACACACATGGCATTCTTGTGTGTTCCTTCATGATTAAACATCACTTATGTATCACTTTCACACACATGACAAAATATGCTCATGCATTCATACTATATTGGTAAAACTTTGTTTATTGCATTTTCTAGAACTATGTCCGGAAACTAGCATATGTGTGTGTCTTTGTGATTGTATGTTTTTGTATTTTTGTATTTGGACTTGAATATGATCTATTATGATTCCTTATTAAGTTTCGGTCGTTTCGGTTACTCATTCATTTAATTTCGAGTCCAAACGATGTAGCTACGCTACTTTTCGTTCTCATTCGTTAAGTTGACTTCATCGTCATTTTCCGAGATGATTTCTCAACCATTTTTCAAATTTGTGTAGTCTTTTTCGTGCGTGAGAGAGTCACGGTTCATAATCCAAAAACGGATTCAAAATCGGAGTTCGGATGCGCAAGATACGGGCTGAAGAACCGAGAGAGCGCGAGAAAAGTTGGTGCAGGCCGTGAGGCCACTTGGCCTGGTCGTGAGGGAGGTCACGGGCCCCACGGCCAAGGGGGCTCTCTGCCCCCGTGAGGTCCACGCGCCCCCCATGGCCAGGGGTGACGTGGCCTCTTGTGATTGATTCGTAATCTCTTCTCTCTCTTCTTTTATCTTCCCTCAATCTCTCTCCATTTGATTTTCAAGAAGAAAAAATTGCATTTTCCCGTCAGTCCTCTCCTCTTCATTTTCTCATCTTCCAAACATCATATCTCCCTCATCCGGAGTCGGATTTGAGTGATTCAAATTGGAGAACGTTCATAATTGAGTCCTCTATCATTTCTGAGTGGTTTGGTAGCTGATTGATCGAGTTTTCTGGTGGTTGCACACTAAAAACCGAACCAGCTATTAAGTCAAAGGTATTGGACTAATCTTTGGGATTTCTTTCTTTTTAACCTTCAATTTGCTTGGGGTTTCTTCTTTTATATCTATGTTTATGTTTGGTAAAAGCTATTGAGAAAGATAGCTTGATTATCATTCTAATTGAAAGTCAATTTATAGACTAATGTTGACTAGTTTCTATGATTCTAGGTTTTACATATGTTTGTGAGTTGTATTGTGATTAGAATGGCATCTTAGGTTGTTTGAAACTTTATTGAATCAATTTTGTGATAAATGACCTTGAGATTTGATTTGATCCTTTGATTAATGAAATCTAGGATTATTGAATTTTGTTTGTGTTTTAGAGCAATCTAGGATTTGATTGATTTATATCTTGAATCCTTGCTCTATATTTTTGGCTAGAATATTGATTGATTTAAATCACATATATCTAGCATTTTATTGTATATTGATAGCATCTTGAACTTGTTCTTCATGAATATATTTTGATTCAAGTGTTGTATGTGTAAATGAGACTTTGAGCTTATGTGTTTGATGTTTCACATGCTTTAGGTTTTATTCTTGTATTTTGCATCTAGACTTTATTACTTGTGATATCACATGTTTAGGTCTATTTGTACCATAGAATGTATTGATCACATGTTCTATGTTGATTTGATTGTTTGCATCATTTGCATTCACATGATCACACTAGGAAGTCCTTGTAAAAGGCATGAAGTCTTGGTTAGAGTCGGGGTGACTCGGATAGCCTAGCAAGAAGACTTGCCTAGAGTCAGGATGACTCAGATAGGTAAGCAAGGAGTCATGGCTAGAGTCGGGAGGACTTGGATAGTCATGCATGGGAGGCTCTCTAGAGGCATGAGTGTCTCGGATAAGGAGTTGGCTATTGTATTGGTAGGCATAGGCGTATGGTTAGACATAGACTCCGATAGAGCGGGGTAAACGGGAGGTGTATGCACTCTTGAGGAATTTCTAATCTACCATCGATGTTGGTTTTGTGTGGTGTCCAATATATGGTGGTTTCGCATCATTGAGGGATTTCACACTTTCCAATAGGGTTGGGTAGGCTTAGACGTCACTAGGTTGGGTGAGCTAAAGATTGGTCACTTTGTGAATGTTCTATGTTTACTTTCCAATAATATAGTACCCAATGGTTGTAGTTCAACCCGTGGATGTTTCCTCCTTGGAGGTTTTACCACGACAAAAAATCTCTTGTGTTAATTCTTCCTATCTCTATCTCTTATATTTTATTTGTACATTTTATTGTCTTGTTTCATAATATTCACTTATGATGTATTGAGAAGCAAGACTTTGTATAGTGTGATTAGTGAACTCATTTTATTGATCAATTTTATTTCTATGATTCTTTTGTATATTGTATTTGTGTATAGTGATATTTGATCACTCTTGTAACTCATTGAACATGTAGTGAAATACAAGTATTCTTTGTTGTTATACTTATTTGTTTGTTTACCTCATACAACTTGGTGATGTATGTGGACCATGCTTATATGATTACCTATTCATATTGTCTATGTATGTTGTTTTTTCTTAGTGTATTTGTTGTATGTAAGGCAACCTTGAGGGACAACGAAAGTTTGTTCAAGGGATTGAAAAAGGCGTAAAAACCTATTCACCCCTCCTTTAGGTATGCCTTAAGCAATTTAACTACGTTTGTATACTTTCATCTTCTTCCTCCAGCAAACTGAGAACCTTTAAACCCTAACTGTGCTGTCGTCGGAATGCAACCATTCCTGACCTATCTCCAACTGGTTTCCGGTGCAGAAGATCACCAGAATCGTGTGAAGTCGATAGGACCCTTTTATAGCTCACCAAACCATCAAGATCAGCAGATCACGACCTCCCTTTCTCGCCGTCAGTATTGCCCTTTTGTCGCTGTGAAATCACCGCGACAATGCCTTGGTTCAACTCTTCGATGTCACCACATCGATAGGAGGTGGTTTTCAACACTTGACACCGTCACCCCTAAGCATCACCTGAAGCCACCACGAGAAACCTTACAGCGTTCAATTGTGATTGGCTGATTGGCCAGGAAAATTACAAGATGCACACATTTGAGGGGTCAAAATGGTAATTTGCCAAGTCAGGCGGACGTTTTGGTAATTTATTAGCTGAGACCTAATTTGAAATCCCTATAAATTCATCCTTGTTTTCCATTTGAAATCATCCTAGAATACTTTCTTCAACCTAGGATCACCATCAATCATCTCTCAACATCCTCCATTTCTTTACTTGGACTAATCTCTTCCATCATAAACTCAACTCTTAATCTAGATTACTTTCCCCCAATTATTCCTTTCTTCCCATCTTCTCCACATATCTCTTTAGTCACTTCCCATTTGACTCCACCTATCTAGACACATCCTTATTATCCACTCTTTACACAAGGAGCATTGAAGGCAAGGAAAGGACCAAGCTCTACAAAAGGAGGCCCATGGTGATTTCCTATTCTTTTACTTGCCTTCCCTTTGATTGTAATATGTGTAACTAAACCCCCCCCCCCCCCCCCCCCCCCTTCTAGGGAATTGATGTGAGAACATTTGGATTGGGTTTTGCTTAAGCTTTAATATATTTGAATCTCTATTTGTGTTCTATTCATTTTATAACTAGATTTTATTCATTATATAATTGACAAGTATACCCACTAGTTGATTATACTCTTGTTTAGAATAATTTGTTATAGAATCTTGATTGGATTGACACCTTTGATGGATTAAGAACATAGTGATTAGGATAGATTGTCGGAGGGTATATCAATCCCGATAATCTAAACCTTTAATTATAACAAACTGATCCTACCTTGATCTCCTCTCTTTAATCGGTTAGGCATTTCGGTGGAAAGTTGTTTAGGGTTCATAGTGATGGTCTAAACACATTTAAGAATACAATTGGTTAACATTTGTGAGATTGGTCCATTAAGGTAGCTTGAGAAGCATTGCCCATAATCCCCTTATGACTCCATCAATTCTCTAGCAATTCTCTTAATTGTTTATTCCATATATCTTATCTAGATTTGTTAAGCATTCTATTTTCCCTATCACATTTTATTATTTTTATTATTATTATTATTTTACATGTATGTTTGATGGCTTGACAAACCATATAACCATCCATTTCTTATGATTTACTTTATTTCATTTAGGAATTGTTAATTTATTTAACTAATTACTCTAAATCCCTGTGGAACAAATCCTACTTACCACTTTATTAATCCTAAGTGGATTTCTAATGGTGAAAATTGGTTTTCAAAACGAACAAATAAAAACATTATTTTGCTGTGCACAAACGGCCACAACAAAATTGACGCCACTGCGGGGGAATTGGTAGCAATTGTTGAATCAATTAACTTTTCTTAGAAGTGGTTAGTTTAGTTTTAATAATTTTTAGTCTCTTAGTTGTTTTTAGCCTTTTAAGTTTCTTTTTATTTCTTTGGTAGTTTTTGTTTCTTTTTGTTTCTTTTTGTTCCTTTTTGTTCCAGGATTCTATGGATTTCTTCACGGATTATCAAGGGCTGAGCTACGGGACTCATGAGAATAGCTTTAATACGGATCGGTGGACTAACCAAGGCTCCATCTCATCATACCAATCAAATTCCATTGATGATGAGAAGATAAATTTCATGGAGAATCATTTTCGGGAGATTGAGAGCATCCAAGCTTCTCTACAAAAAACCATAGAGTTATTCCAATCCGTACAACAAGCACATGAGAAGAAGATGACCAACCATGTGTTACCTAGCTGGTTGGATCAATCACTAGAATCAGTCAATCCCAAGCAAGGGAGGACAAGAAACCGTGTACATGCTTTTGTACAAGTATTTGAGAAAGGCACGGAAACCAAGAACCGCTGAAGAACTAAGAGCAAAGCACGAAATTAAAGGAAACGTTGTCTTTGCTTCAAGGGAAGTTGATGGAAACCTCCCAAGACAAAGAAGAAGTGAGGGAAGAATTGGAGAGAAAGTTAGAACTCGTGATGAAGGAGTTAGAAGATAAGGAGGCCTTGGGAAAGGTGAAAGTGGAAGAGCTTGAAGAGCTTGAAACTTTAAACAAGAAGCTCACTCTTGAAGTAAAAATGCTCAAAGAGGAGAATAGTACTTTTAGAGGAAGGTAGGAGAAATCTCCAACAAGAACAAGGAATTGGAAATACAAGTTGGGAGACTTGAAGTTGAAAGGAATTCCGTATCAAAGGAATTCGAAGACTTTGCAAAGCTATTTGAAGAATTTGAAGAAGAACATGCAAGGAAGACAAGGAAGTTATTTATGGAAGTGAAGCGAAAAGCAAAACCTTTGGAAGAAACTAATGAAGCACTTGGTAGGAAAGATGAAGCCCTCAAAGTAGCCAAGGTCAAAGAATGTGACTACATAGTCAATCTAGATAAGGTGGAGAAGGAGGTCAAAGCACTACAAATGAGATAACACCATAGACCTCAAAGTCACCAACCAAGAGGGAGTTTTCTTAACCATCCTCCTACTTGCTATTTTTGCTTGCAAAAAGGGCAGTTAAAAGCTCATTGTTTTAAATTCCATAACCACAAAAAAATGAGAGTCTAGGAATAGGAAAAGTCCATCTAGAGTTAAGCAAATTTGGGTAAGAAAAGACTTGGTTAATCAAGTTAGACCCAAGGAAAGGAAAAGGGGAAATCAACTCAACCTGTTTGGGTTGCGAAAAAGAATCAATTTCCAAACTTGGTAAAACCTCCTTTAATTGATATCACCCTTAGCACAAGTGCATAATGTATAAAAATTCTTTTGTGCATTTTATTTTTATGCTTTATGTTGTTTGAAAATTGCACAATCTATTTTCCTTCTTTAATCTAGTATTTCTCTCTATGTGTGAAATTGTATATGGTAGTTGAGAGGATAGAAACATTAGGTTTGAGGGTAAATATATTGTGAGATTTGTTTAGTTTATTTCTTTTGAATAAATAGTGTTGCAAGCACTTATTGGCAATTGCATGTATTGAGTAAATTTTTAATTGTCAGAACTTTCTAATATGCTTTATGCGTGTGTAGATTTTCTATTGCTTCTTGAGGAAGCGTGTTGTGTTGCTTGTGCATGAAAGCAAGGTTTCTTTATCTCTTGGGATGAAACAAAGACAACTTGCGAGTCTTGGAGGGACGAGCAAGCCAAGAGTGCTTATAATGTAAGGTCTCAGTTTATTGATTGGCTTATTTCGTAAACAAACCACAGTTGGGGTTTTTGTAAGGGTAGATTAGGCTCTCAAGACCTCAAAAGAAGAAGCACCAAAGGTAAATTTCTAGTGCTTACTTTTCTTTGAAGAGATTTAGTTGCACACACACACATTCCATGCATATCTATTCTTTGTGTATATTGTGTGTTTTTATATGTGTACATTCTTGTTTAAATAATATCTCTACTTGCATATTTTATTGATTGCATCTTGTGATTAAAATGCCATGTCATATTAGGCATTTGGATGCAATCTCCTTCACTTGTTTACTCTTGCACAAATTGCATGTGAGTGTGAAGAAAGAGGGAATTGCGCTACTCGACCAGTGCAGATCCTCCGGTGGTCTGATTGCGCTGTAAATGTTCACATTTAGCGCTCTCATTTCTTATCTTTTGTATTCGTTTCTCAAGTAAACTAGGGATTTTAATGGTTTAAATAAGTGTTTCAGGTAAATAGAGGAATTTAGGGGCATTTTGGTCATTTTGGAGAAATAGAGGCTAATGAAACTAAATATAGCACGGTGTGTATAAAACTATCTAGAGGGGGGGGTGAATAGATTTTACGCTTTTTACCCAATTTTTCGTGTTAGTCAAAATTACGAATTTACCCTCAAGATATATATAAACAAGCAAGTGTAATATGGTGCGGAAATTAAATCAACACTTGATTTTTACGTAGAAACCCTCACGGGAAAAACCACGGGCTATGTAAGTAAGCCACACTCGAACCTCGAATCCACTAAATGTGCAAATGATTACAACCTAATCCCGGAAGTAATCACACACCTACCTAATCCCGGTATGAGTGAACCTAGTCCAATTTGCTTGCGATCTAAGCAACCTAATCCCGGTTGCTACACACAAGACTTACCTTCTCTAGAAGAGAATACAACCCTAAGTGAATATATGTGAATATCCAAAATGCAACATAGAGCAAGGGAAACCCTATATGCTTATCTAAGATGATTAATATGCAATTAAGAACAATCCTAGATATCAAAACTAAATGACATGTCAATTAGTTTAGCTAATCAATATTAAGCACAAAACCTAATATGCTAGCACAATACAACTTCTCAAACATACATCACACTAATCTCAATATTGTATCCAAAGCATACAAAATAACATACAAGTAATTAATTGAGATTGCTAGATAAGAGAAACACAAAATATGTAAGATATTAGTGAAAAGCTTACCAAGCAAAGTATGATGAAGAATCCATGCAAGATGACATCTAGAATATCAAGATGATGCTAGATGATGATTGATGATCATGAAAAGTGTTTGAGTAATTAAAAATGAGTTCTTGGAATTTTTCTTCTCTTTGAAAAATATCCTAAGTATGAAATCTGAATATGAACTCTCTTGATTGACCTAAAGACAAAATGGCATATATATAGGGTGCCAAACCAAAGTGAGGTCGTTTAAGTAAGTTTCAAAGAAACGTGCCAATCGGCGGTTTCAATCGGCGGCCAGGCCGCCGTTCTTGACCGCCGAATTTGTCCCGAGAGAAACAAGGGAAAAACGGCGGTTCCATTCGGCGGTTTCATGACCGCCGTTTCCACCGCCGAAATAAACCCGAGAATAAAATCAATCAGGTCTGAAACGGCGGTTCAGATCGGCGGCCACCCAACCGCCGATTCAACCGTCGAATTCAAACGGCGGTTTCATTCGGTGGCCAGGCCGCCGATCATGACCGCCGATCACCAACAGAGGTGAAAACCAAGGAGATCCCAAGTGCATCTCCATAGGCGGTCTTCGTGCAAAATCAAGCACATTCTAGTGCGTGCGCGGACGTTTCCGAACACTATCGGGAAACGAATTACAAGACACAAATACACACAACAAGATACAACATCAAAGTGCTAGTGTGTAAAGTGACATGTGAAGAGAATGCACACATGAACAAGTATGCTAAGTGAGTGTGTGCAACTATCTCTTCAAGATAAGTAAGCACATAGAATTTACCTTCGGTGCTTATCAAGACGAGGTCTTTGAAAGGGCTTCGAATAATAAACCAACTCCTAAGCTACCCTTACAAGGATCCCCACATACAGTTTGATCATGAAATAAGCCAATTAAAAACTACGGGAATCCTTACAGCTAAAATATAATATTCTGGAGAGGATTGAAGATTATGCAATTAAGGGAGAGATCAGGGGTGCAAATTGTAATTTGTCGTGAAAAGCACAGCGTCAGCTGCCACGTCACGCGTGAAACGGCGCTGTTTTGGACCTGCTCGCGTCACGCTGATGCAAGGCTGATGTCAGGTTGTCCCTTACCTTCAGCAGCCCGACTCGACGACCCGGTGGACTGACCCGACCCGACCTGACCTGACCTGACCTGACCTGACCCGGTTTCTAACCCGATCGTGACCCGACCTTTTCTAGCCTGTTTTCGACGATTTTTCTAGCCAAATTCCGCCCAGATCGACGGCAACACTCCTTTCGGTCACGAAGGACCTATTTCTAGCCTTCCATGCACAAGTTCTCCTTCTCCTTCTCCTTCAAGAAGCCAAACCTCCATGGCCACCAAGCTTCAAGGTCATGTTCCAGCGGCTTCCTTCACGCTAAAATACGTTCCAAACTCGCCGAAAGACTGCGGTTTCATGCAGCGGGAAAGTGCTCGCAGTCCAAAAGGTTCAAGCTCGCGGGAAAAGCTTCGAAATCCTCCGCGACCTTGTGCGGCGGGCAAGAACCCGCAAGCCTGGTGGATGAACCCGCAAGGACAACCGACTCAAGCTCCTTTCACGCCCAAAACACTCCCCTATATATAAATTCATCTTTCCTAAACCTAAAACACATCCCTAATATCCAAAATTACACCTAATAGCTTAGAATACCTTAGTATTACACCCAAATTACCCTAGACAATCCTAGACTCTCACTCTCAACACCTCTTGACTCCAAGCTTGGGAAAGCCAAGGAGAAGCCTAGCTAGCTTGAAGACTTCACAAGAGATTGGTTGTTTTCTTTATCTCTTTTGCTTACTTTAGTTTGTTGTTGTATTTTGATTACATGTTTATGTTGGGAATATTGGTGGGATTGTAATAATATTAATATTTTGGTTGATGAGTTTATTTGCTTGAGCTTAATAGATGCATGTTAATTGATTGACCAATTAATTTATATGTAATAGGATTTAGAATATTTGAGAAATCAATAGCATGCATGAATGATTATTTGTGTATGTGTCTTATCCTAGGTTAGATTGGTTAATACCAATCTTGTAAGCTTATTGCTATCAACTAGGTATTGGATTTATTGCATGAACCCATTTCCTAGCATTTCCATGCCCTTACCATCTCACAACTAAACTCTTCCATGACCATTCATGAGTTTAGTTGGTAATTAGTTTAGTTTAGTTAATTAGTGTTTAATTAGTTAATTGATTTGGTAAGCTTGTTAGTTTAGTTAGTTTAGTTGATTAATGTTAACTTAGTTATAGTTTAATTATTGTCATTTTAGTTTAATCCTAGTGTAATCATTAGTTTAATTTGTTTGTGACCATTCCCTTTTTACTTTCTTATATGTATATAGTGTAAATAGATTGCATATATATATATATATATATATATATATATATATCTAAGACTTAGAACCAATTTAAGATAAACACCTCCTTGTTGCCTCCTTGTCGGGAATGATACCCTCACTCATAACCACTATTGTAGGGAAAAATAATAACAAAAGTGGTAAACGCAGCGGAAGCGATACTAAAAACGATTTAGTGACTTTTAAAATTTTTCCTTTATGAACCTTAAACCCTTTTAATCAATAAACATGCATATATATTAACAAAAGTAAATTACCTTTTGTCGCGTGATCCGATTGACTTACGTCGATGGTAATCCGCAAGACCTTCAATCCGAGCACGAACGTGGATCACCTAGGAGCGTGGTCTCCCTTTCCTTTGAATTGCAAACCTGTGAATGGACCAAACAAAAACTTTCTTTTCTTTGTTAGTCACAAAACAATCAAAAGAATGTCAAAATTATTCCGGTCACTTTTGAGTTCTCAATCTTATGATCGAAACTCGCGTGAACCTAGATCGATATCGTATACACAAGCTTATTGATGATTAAGCAATTGTATACTATCAAAGAATAATTTCACACTCCTTTTTGTCTTTCTAGAATAAAAACTCTCTTAGAATTAAGAAGAAGAAGAAAGAAATAAAAACTCAAGCACACAAAACTTGTGGTGGCCGAACCCTATAAGAAACCTTATATAGGTTGGCCGAATTCTTTAATGTCACTTATATAGGGTGACTTAAATTCAACCCTAATTCTTTTCAACTTTATAGACTTCAAACCCTAATCCAACTCCTTGATTTTATTCTTTTATTTTGACTAAATAAAAAGACTCCTTATTTGATTAAATAAATAAAACTAATTTATTTATTTCCTTGTCAAACAAGTCTTTTTCTTTTAGGAAAGATTTGTTTCTTTAATTAAACAATTAATCAATAAATTAATTAATTCTTATTTAATTAAAACAAATGAAACAAAATAATATTTTAGGTTAAAATTTTAACCTTGCCGCCCCACTTGTATAAGATTGGGCCTAACATTATTTTCTTATTTCATTTAATCCATTGGACTTTAAATAAAAAAGCCCACATGTGAACCAGACCCATTCTTACTAAAAGAAACAAGCCCACATGTCTTTCATTAATATATTAATATAATTGAGCAGCCCATTACTTAAATAATGTGCAAATTATATTCTTAATATATTAAATGCAATTCTAGATGGACCCTTAAATTGGTCCGGTAGAATATATCAAGTGATCCATGCAAGTCCGTGTGGATTGGGGATCTTGGCGGGCCATCTAAATTTAAGCTTCAATAGACATAACCTAATCACAATCAACAAATGATTCACTTAGGTCCGATCCATTAATTTTAACTCATTCCACTAAAGAGCTAAAACTGAACTCTTAAATAAAGATAGAAAAGGAAGATGCTCCTCATTCATACCCTAGACAATCATATTGGAGATAGTGTATCCTCGTGATTAATATCAGTAATCGCCAAGAGTTCATAGACCGCCTATAACTTTCCAAGTTACCATATTTACTCATATGACCACGTTTTGAACTTGGATATTTTGACTTGTCCAGAAGCCATGTTTTCAATAGACACTATCGAAAACTCAACGTTGAGATTTAATATCCAATTACCTCAAAACATCCATATGATGATATTATACTCTCATTTAATTAAATGGAGCCACGATGTCCATATCTATAAATGAAGTCCTCTATCGATTAACAAATGAATATCACCAAACTATCAAGGATAGACTATGCGATATAATCGTACTCATTGATAACTCAAATGATATCACTTGCAACCATAAGTCCATCATTTATCTCAGGATTAAGATAGACTCTCCGATTGTCCTGATAATGAAAAGACTATTATCTATTGACGGTTCTAGATAAAGCTTTTCATTGTGATCCAGTTCAATGCACCCAGTGCACTAGATCCTTTTGCTCGAAGACACTCCGATGATTTTAGACTCATCATATCTCATTTGATCCCACTCAAATGCTAGCAAAAGAATTCTACAACTTTAACAAGATAAAGGTGCCCAACCTTTAACTTAAGTTATGAACATTATTCAAGACTAACTAAAGAATTGTGTCTACCACATACATATCCAGATGTACGAACAATTCTTCTTTTCCCATAGTCTTTAGACCTTATGATTATTTACTTTGACAATTATAATATAAACTATAAATGCTATACGATTTGTTAAACCAGAAATCACTTTATTAATATGAAAAAGATTGTTAATTACAACATTACACTCTTGCTATTGAGCATAATCCTAACAATACGTGGCCAACGATTCGTATACTTGCGAAAGGGTAAAAATACACTTGCATGTGCCATATCATTTACCGTAGTTTCTTAGAACCGATCCGTGTGCCGATCAAGTCATTGGCACCACAGGGGATATATTTTAGAACTACCATGTGCGTGTCATGGTCTGTCGTTGGTCTTGCGCCCCTGGTCATGCACAGCCCTTACCAGTGCAAATCACCCAGTGGTTTGCTGCTGGTCATGCACAGCCTTTACCAGCGCAAATCACCCAGTGGTTTGCTGCTGGTCGTGCGCCCCTCGCATGCGCTGGTCCACCAGCGCTCAGTGCAATTTTTGGATGTGCGTTGGTCGTGCGCTACTCGACCAGCGCACGCACCAGTGCACACTGCCATACTTGATGCGATTTTTTTCAAAACGACCTCACTTTAATTAAGTCTTCTATATATATGACTCTATATTTTTAGGTTGTTTTTAAGAGTTCAAAAATCATATTTTTCCTTAGAATATTTTTCAAGAGAAAAAATTCACAAGAACTCACCTTTAAACACTTAAAGCTTTTCCTTTGTTCATCAAAGTTCATCTAGGATCATCCATGACCATATAGGATGCATCCATGCATGGTTTTGCATCATCACATCTTTCTTGGTATGTTTTTCACTAACTTCATCTAATTTTAGTGTTTTTCATATTCAGACATCTCTTTAATTACTTGTATGCTATTGGATCATATGCTAAATACAAGTTAGATATTATTTGTGATGAATTAATTGAGTGTTGTATTGTGATAGCTTCGTAGGATTGCTTAATCTATGTTTAGCTAAGCTTTATGATATGTCATTTAGTCATTGATATCTAGGATTATTCTAATTGCAAAATTGTCATCCTAGATAAGCATATAGGGTTATCTAGCTCTAATTGCATTTTTTGGATATTTCATATATTCACTTAGGTTGAATTATCTCTTCATTGAGAAGTGAGACTTGTGTAGCTTCGGGGATTAGGTTGCATAAATCACAAGCAATTGAACTAGGTCCACTTATACCGAGATTAGGTAGGTATGTGATTATATACCGGGATTAGTTTGTAATCTTTAACATATTTAGTGGATTCGAGGTTCGAGTGTGGCGCACTTACTAGCCCGTGGTTTTTCCCGTGAGGGTTTCCACGTAAATTCAAGTGTTATTTATATTCCGCACCATATTACACTTGCTATATTATATTGACTATTAAGGGTATTTTCGTAATCTTGACCATACACGAAAATTGGGTAAAATCGGGTAAAATCGGATAAAATCTATTCACCCCCCTCTAGATTAATATTGAACACACCGAGTATTTGTTTCAATTGGTATCAGAGCGGGTTCCTAGATATACTTGGGTGATCCTTGCTCATTTTGGTGTGTTTTGCATTTTGTGTGATTTTTGATCATTCATACATTTGCATTCATTTTATTCATATATAAACACTACGAGTGGAAACGGTGGAAATGGTGGTGGCAACGAGGATGCTTCTAGCATAAGGCCTCCACTTCTTATTGAGTTGAATTATGCCTCTTGGAAAGGCAACATGGAGTCATACATATGTTAAATCCATGACTGATCTTGGATGGCGATTGAAGACAGCTATACATCACCCATGATAACTCCTATGGGTGGAGGAGAGGATGTGCTCAAGCCAAAAGCGCAATGGAACGCATAAGAGTTTGAGTTATCAAAATGGAATATGAAGGCAATGCATGCCATCCTATGTGCAATGGATGAGAATCAATATAAGTTGATTCAAAACACTAGGATAGCTAAGGAGGCATGGGACATCCTGGAGGCTGCACATGAAGGAACCGAAGTTGTAAAGGAATCGAAGCTTCAAGTTCTCCAAATGCAATTCGAATTGCTTAGGATGGATGAGAAAGAATGCTTCAACGACTTCGAAATAAGGTTGATGGATATTGTGAACCAAAGTCATCAACTTGGTGACCCGTACTCGGATAGGAGGATCAAGCAAAAGATTATGAGATCGCTTCCTGATGAGTCGTCGTTGGTACTCAACAAAATGATTGTTTTTAAAATGTGTTCGTGTTGAAAACCGATTTCACCACTTAGATGTAAAATTAGTAAAGTGGCAAGTAGGATTCGTTCCATAGGGAATTAGAGTAATAGTTGAATAAATTAACAATTCCTAAATGCAATAAAATAAAACATTAGCAATGGATGGTTGAATGGTTTGTTAAGCCATCAAACATACATATAAAATAAACCTAATAAACCTAATAAAATAGATAGAAATCTAGATAAGAGATATATGGGATTAACAATTAAGGGAATCGTTAGGGAATTGTAAGGATTCCCATCTATTGATTGGCTTATTTCGTGGACAAACCACATATTGGGGTTTGATGTAAGGGTAGCTTAGGTATTTGATGGTTGGTGTTTTACACAACCAAGGCCCTCTCAAGACCTCAAGAGAAGAAACACCAAAGGTAAATTCTAGTGCTTACTTGCTTTGAAGAGATCTAGTTGCACACACACACAACTCATGCATAAATCTTATTATTGTATGTTGTGTGTTTTATATGTGTGCATGCATGTTCTTGAACATCTCTTTTTGCATGTTTTATTTGATTGCATCTTATTCATTGAAATGCCATGACATGTTTAGGCATTAGGATGCATTCACTTCCCACACTTGCACTTCATGATTAGTCTTAAGTGTGGTGTAATTCGTTTCTGTTTGTGTGATCAGAAACGTCCGTGCTTGCACGATGGTGTGCATGTCTTAGTGTGATAGTTGACCACTTGAGAAGGTCTCATTCTTCTCTTGGATAAGTGGTAGATTTGGTTGGGTTGATTGGAGTAAAGTGTCTAGTTTCAAAAGATTGGATTTCAATGTTTCAAGTGTTTTCAAAACTGACCTTTGCATGGTCTTGTGACCATAACTTTTTATACAAAGCTTCAAAATGAGTTTTGAAAATTTTTGTATAAACTAGACACCCATATCTTTCCAACGGTATATTATTCGTAATATTTCATGACCGTTTGGATTGGTTTTAAAATCTCCAAAGGTACAACCAAAACAGGGCAACTCTGTTGTTGTCCATTTCTGACCTTTGGTCACTCAATTGTTCATAACTGTTTCTATAGACATCGAAATATCATTCTATAAAAACTAGTAGAAAGTAGACATCCATACCTTTCCAACGATATATCATACGAAGGTTTCGATGTCGTTTGGTCATGTTTCGAAGCACTCAAATCTTGAGCCACTGCACTGACGCGAGTACCATGAAAATGCCCATAATTTTTCCTCCATTTCTTCCAAAACGACATAGTTTCACTTGGGCATTATAAATACATATCTTTCTCATCATTTTGAGGGTAGAGCCATAAAATCAAACCCTAGAGAGAGAGGCTCCATATTATTGAGAGAGAAAGAGAGACTTGAGAGAAAAAGCTTAAAGATTACATCTTTATCTCTCTAAACCCATTCCCACATGCACAAATCATCATCTAGGCATCATCTAGGCTCATCTAGTATGTGCTAATGCATGGGTCTTCTTCAACACACATTGTATGATTTGTTAAACACTAATTTCATCTAATCTTAGTGTTTTTACTTATCAATTTATCTCTTTTATCACTTGTATGTTCTTTGAGTAATTTCTACATACATGATTGAGATTATGTGTTGATTGGGTTATTTATGTTAACTAGGTTTTCATGCCTATTTTATATCTAGCTAATTAATCTAATTATATGATTGAGATTATTTTTGATAGCTTAATTGATTAGGTCATTATTGCCTAAAAGCTATGCCATAAACATTCTTGTGTGATTTATTGATAACTAGGTTGATAGATTGTATTTTAATCAACTAGTTAATCTTTTGAATGTTTGTGGGTTATTTGTGATAGCTATTGTATTTAGGATTAGTCATCCTTAACATAGCTAAAGTTGTATGCCATGTCATATAGCTATTTTGATATCTAGGATTGATTTTATTGTCATCATATAATCCTAGATAAGCATCTAAGGTTCCCTAACTTTTTTTGCTCTTTGACAATTCATTGCATATTCACATAGGGTATTTGATCTCTTTGGAGAATGTAAGTCTTGTGTGATAGACCGGGATTAGGTGGTCACATGAGCAAATTGGACTAAGAGCCGCTATAAAAGGCCCGCGGGGTAGATTAGAGGGTGCTCACGCCAAGAGTAGTGTATCAGGGGATATCACTAGGGATTGAACCAAGAGTGGCAAGTGGTAGTGTCCATAGCCTGAGGTTATCTAGGGTGAGAGTCCGAGAATCACTTGAGGGTGTAACCGTCTTTTCATATAGTGGATTTCGAGGTTCGAGTATGGCGCACTTACCAGCCCGTGGTTTTTCCCTATTGAGGGTTTCCACGTAAATATCAAGTGTCATTTATTATTTCCGCACATTTACACTTGATTGCTTGATTGACTAGTTTGGGGGCATTTTCGTAAAATTGACATACATGCGAAAATTGGGTAAAATCACCCCCCCCCCCCTCTAGATAGTTTTATACACACCGTGCATTATTTGTTTCAGGAATTAATGGGATCACAAGTGGATTACGGGAAGTGCTTCTCAAGCTACCTTAGTAAACCAACCTCATAAATGTTAATCAATTAATTTCTAAAATGTGTTTAGACCATTACTATGAACCCTAAACAACTTCCCACCACAATGACTAACCGATTAAAGAGAGGGGGTTATAGCGGGATCAGTTTGTTACAATTTAACGGTTTAGATAATCGCGGTTGATATACCCTCCGACGATTTATCCCACTCACTATGTTCTCAATCCGTCAAGGTTGTCAATCCAATCAAGATTATATAACAAATTATCCTAAGCAAGAGTATAATCATCTAGTGGGTATACATGTCAATTATATAATGCATAGAATCTAGTTATAAAATGAATAGAACACAAATAGAGATTAAATATATATAAAGCTTAAGCAAAACCCAATCCAAATGTTCTCACATAAAAACCCTAGAAAGGGGGTTTAATTACACATATTATAACCAAAGGGAAGGCAACTAAAATATTAGGAAATCACCCTTGGGTCTCCTTTTGTAAGCTTGATCATTTCCTTGCCTTTGATGCTCTTTGTGCAAAGAGTGGATGATGAGGATATGTCTAGATAGGTGGAGTCAAATGGGAAGTGACTAAGGAGATTTGTGGAGAAGATGAGAAGAAAGAAATGATTTGGGGAAGGAAATCTAGATATTTAGTTTAGATAGAGGAGAAGTGGAGGGATTAGGAATGGTAGAAAGGAGGTTTCTTGGTTGTCAAGAATGGCCAAGAGTTGTTCAAAAGAGGAAAATAGTGATGAATTTATAGGATTTTCAAATTAGGTCTCAAGTGGCAAATTACCAAAACACCCCTAACCATGGCAAATTACCATTTAGTCCTCAAGTGGGGGGCATCTTGTAATTTGCCACACCAATCATGTTTGAACAGAGAGGAGGTCGCTACTTCTCAAATGGCGACGGATCCGGTGACGAAAATGGCGACATCATCAGGTGTTGAAATCAACTCCCAGTCACCATGTCGACCACGAAGGACCAAATGGCGACAAAATAGGCGACAAGTGGCGACTTTAGGCGTGGGGAGGCGTGGAGATTGGAGGCTAAAATTCTAGCCGATTGGGGCACCGGAAATGGACCGACCCCTGAGCTGTCCTCTTTACCGTTAATTTAGGTTGAAAACTGATCCAAGATAGGTCGGTTTTCGACGTCATCGGTGGAGCTAGGGTTTAGCTAGAAGGCGTTCATGGAGGTCACGCGTGAGGAGGAATAAGGTGAATAGGAGATAGGTGGGGTGCATTTAGCAATCGAACGGGGTGCACTTGGGCTCACACCATTAGTCTTCATTGGGGTGCAGTTAGTAGTAGCCTGGGGTGCACGCAGCTGTTCCTTCTTTGCCTTAGATGGGGTGCCTTTAGAACTGTCTTGGGGTGCAATCAGATGCTACACATGGTTGCTTGGGCCTATGCATGCGCTGTCTTCATTGGGGCACGTTTAGCAATTGTTTAGGCTGCACTTAGAAGCCTAAACACCCCATTAAAACGCACCGTTTTCTTTGCATGACGTGGCGCCCTTCTCTGCGTTGCGTGGCGAATTACTAACAGCCCCCTGAATTCTTCTAAAATCACAATAACTTCAAACCTTCTTCACAATTTACACTTTTACCCTTAAATGACCAAAATTACCTCAATGCCCCTGAAATTAATAAATACCTAAAACACTTAATTTATACCATTAAATCATGAGATAATGCCCGAGAATCAAGCAAAAGGAGAAGGAAGTGAGGGCCAAAATCATACCAATTTTGGTCCGATCACTTCCCGAGAGGTTTAAGTCCAATGTGATGGCTTTAGAGGAGAATATCACATTCAAGGATATAAAGTCGAGTGAGGTGATTGGAAGACTACTAGCTTATGAGTCTGGGAAGGGTCCTACCTCCACACCTCCTAAAAAGCAAAAGGGAATTGCTTTGAAAGCCTCTAAAGTTGAGAAGGAGGAGAATGATGACTCGGACGAAGAAATGGCCTTGTTGATGAGAAGGTTCAAGAAATTCTACAAGTCCAAGAAGAAGGGTTTCAGATCCAAGGGCCAAGACTTGAACAAAAAGACTCTATTCAAGAAATTTGAGCTTAGACAAGAAAAGACCGAAAGGAAAGGGGTTTGATGCTATGAATGTGGTGGGATAGGTCACTTTACCCCTGAATGTGCTAATCACATTAACAAGAAAAAGGGAAAAGTGATGGCCGCCACATGGAGTGGAAGTAATAACTTCAATGGGGGAGATGAGTCTTCGGATGATGAAGAACTCATGGCTAACTTTATAGCCTTTGCCTTCTCCCACAAAAGCAAAGGTTCTAGTGAAGAAGAGAATGAGAGTCAAGTGGAAAATGACTCAAGTGATGATTGCTCTTCATCACAATACACAAATGGTAATATGGATAGGATGGATCTCAAAGACTACATGGAGAAATTTAAGAGTTCAAGGTTAAAGAACAAGAGAGAAATTATGAGGTTAAAGGAAGAAAACCTAGATCTCTCAACACAAGTTTACCATTTAAGTGAAGAAGTGGTGAGAACCATGGAGAGTGAAGATAAGCTAAGAAAGGAATTAGACTTATCTAAGAGAAGTGAAGAAAGGTTGAAGAGGGAACTTGAAGTTGCTAGAGAGTTGATGGCCAAGATGGACTCCAGCACTAAAAAACTTGATTACATGTTAGATTTTGGAAAAAGGCCAAGTGACGAGAGGGGTCTTGGGTATGAAGATGGCAAGGAGATTTCAACCTCTAACAAGACTGTGTTTGTCAAGAGCTTGGGCTACAAAGAAGCTTCACCGGTGCAAACTCCTATGAAGAAAATTGATCTAGGACAATTTTCAAATAGTGCACAAGTGAAGGTGGCTCCAAGAAGGCAAGCTCAACCTACAAGAGCTCTTCAAGCTAACATTTCTCAACCGATGGCTCACAAAGGAAAGGGACCAATCAGGGAAGCTATACCTCGGAAGCAAGCTAGACCGGTTAAACAACGAAGATGGATTGAACCTACTCAACCACAAAGACATGGGAAAGCTCCTATGTACACACAAGGACAAGGTATGATTCGTTATTTTATTCCTACATGTCATTTTTGTGGTTTTGATGGTCATATTAGACCAAGATGCTTTCGTTATATTAAAATGTGTAAAACTAGAAGCATGATTGAGAAGAAAAAGAAAAGAGCCATGATGCATGTTCCTAAGAATGATAAGATTGATTTGTATGATCCTAGGACATCTAGAGCCCATGTACCAAAGACCACTAGGAAAGAAAATGTGTTACCTAAGTGGATTAGAAAAAATGAAATGTTTGCCATGTTGCACAAATTGCCTTAAAGGCTAATTCTTCTAATTTTTTGTATTTAGATAGTGGGTGCTCTAGGCACATGACGGGAAACAAGAGTTTCTTCGAGACTCTTGTCATGGAGGAAGGAGGATGTGTCACCTTTGGTGATGGATCCAAAAAGAGAGTTGTAGGGAAAGAAACCATTTCTATTCCCGGATTACCCTCATTGTCCGATGCTTTATTTGTTGATGGCTTAAAAGTCAATTTGATAAGCATTTCACATCTAAGTGATGAAGGACTTTCCGTCTTATTTAATAAAAATGATTGCTCTATCCTATTGCCCGATGGACAAACCTTGTTAAAAGGTATGAGATCTAGAGACAATTGCTATTGTCTTGAAGCTAGAATAGTCTCAAACAATGTGTTCATGGATGAGCAAATTGAGTTGTGGCATGAAAGACTTGGCCACATAAACTTTAGGGATTTACGAACCCTTGGAAAGTTCAATTGTGTGTGTGGCCTCCCTAAGCTTGGGAAGAAAGCCAATGGTGTTTATGGACCTTGCCAACAAGGAAAACAAACCAAAAGTATGCTCAAAAAAGGCAAGTATCTCTCCACCAAAGAGCCTCTAGAGCTTCTGAAACAAATTATAGCACGGTGTGTATAAAACTATCTAGAGGGGGGGGGGGGGGGGGGGGGGGGGGTAGGTTGAATAGATTTTAAGCTTATTACCCAATTTTTTGTGTTAAGACAAAATTATGAAATTACCCCTAAATAGATAAAGCAATAAATCAAGTATAAAATGCGGAAATTAAATAACACTTGATTTTTACATGGAAACCCTCACGAGAAAAACCACGGGCTAGTAAGTAAGCCACACTCGAACCTCGAATCCACTAAATGTGTAAAACAATTACAACCTAATCCCGAAAGTAATCACACACCTACCTAATCCCGGTATGAGTGAACCTAGTCCAATTTGCTTGCGATCTAAGTAACCTAATCCCGGAAGCTACACACAAGACTTACTTTCTCAATGAAGAGAATAACATCCTAAGTGAATATATGAATATCCAAAATGCAATATAGAGCAAGGGAAACCCTATATGCTTATCTAAGATGATTAATATGCAATTAGAACAATCCTAGATATTAAAAACTAAATGACATGTCAAATAGTTTAGCTAATCAAGATTAAGCACAAAACCTAATTAGCTATCATAATACAACTTCTCAAACATACATCACACTAATCTCAAACTTGTATCCAAAATATATATAATAACATACAAGTAATTAATTGTGATTGCTTGTTAAGAAAAACACAAAATATGTAAGATATTAGTGAAAAGCTTACCAAGCAAAGTATGATGAAGGATCCATGCTAGATGACATCTAGATGATCAAAGATGATGCCAGATGATGATTGATGATCATGAAAAAGTGTTTGAGTGATTAAAAATGAGTTCTTTGTGTATTTTTCTTGTCTTGAAAAATATCCTAAGTATGAAGCATGAATATGAACTCTCTTAATTGACCTAAAGTCAAAGTGGCATATATATAGGGGCCATAAGTGAAGTGAGGTCATTTTGAAAAACGCACCAGAAATTGCTCTGTGCGCTGGTGAGCCTATGCTGGACGACAGGCACACGACCAGTGTAGGGAAAAATAAACAAATAAAAGTGTTACACGCAGCGGAAGTGATACTAAAGACGATTTAGTGACTTTTAAAATTTTTCCTTTATGAACCTTAAACCCTTTTAATCAATAAACATGCATATATATCAACAAAAGTAAATTACCTCTTGTCGCGTGATCCGATTGACTTACGTCGATGGTAATCCGCAAGACCTTCAATCCGAGCACGAACGTGGATCACCTAGGAGCGTGGTCTCCCTTTCCTTTGAATTGCAAACCTGTGAATGGACCAAACAAATACTTTCTTTTCTTTGTTAGTCACAAAACAATCAAAAGAATGTCAAAATTATTCCGGTCACTTTTGAGTTCTCAATCTTATGATCGAAACTCGCGTGAACCTAGATCGATATCGTATACACAAGCTTATTGATGTTTAAGCAATTGTATACTATCAAAGAATAATTTTTCACTCCTTTTTGTCTCTCTAGAATAAAAACTCTCTTAGAATTAAGAAGAAGAAGAAAGAAAATAAAAACTCAAGCACCAAAAATTAATTGATGTGGCCGAACCCTATAAGAACATATATATAGGTTGGCCGAATTTTTCTTCTTTTTCCTTTAGGGTTGCCGAATTCTATGTAGTATATGATTAGGGTTGGCCGAATTTCATCATGTCACTTATATAGGGTGACTAAAATTCAACCCTAATTCTTTTTAACTTTATAGACTTCAAACCCTAATCCAACTCTTTTATTTTTATTCTTTTATTTGACTAAATAAAAAAGACTCCTTATTTGACTAAATGAATAATACTAATTTATTTATTTACTTATCAAACAAGTCTTTTACTTTTAGGAAATATTTGTTTCTTTAATTAAACAATTAATCAATAAATCAATTAATTCTTATTTAATTAAAACAAATGAAACAAAATAATATTTTTAGGTTAAAACCTTAACCTAGCCACCCCACTTATATAAGATGGGCCTAATATTATTTTCCTATTTCATTTAATCCATTGGACTTTAAATAAAAAGCCCACATGTGAACCAGACCCATTCTTACTAAAAGAAACAAGCCCACATGTCTTTCATTAATATATTAATATAATTGAGCAGCCCATTACTTAAATAATGTGCAAATTATATTCTTAATATATTAAATGCAATTCTAGATGGACCCTTAAATTGGTCCGGTAGAATATATCAAGTGATCCATGCAAGTCCGTGTGGATTGGGGATCTTGGCGGGCCATCTAAATTTAAGCTTCAATAGACATAACCTAATCACAATCAACAAATGATTCACTTAGGTCCGATCCATTAATTTTAACTCATTCCACTAAAGAGCTAAAACTGAACTCTTAAATAAAGATAGAAAAGGAAGATGCTCCTCATTCATACCCTAGACAATCATATTGGAGATAGTGTATCCTCGTGATTAATATCAGTAATCGCCAAGAGTTCATAGACCGCCTATAACTCTCCAAGTTACCATATTTACTCATATGACCACGTTTTGAACTTGGATATTTTGACTTGTCCAGAAGCCATGTTTTCAATAGACACTATTGAAAACTCAACGTTGAGATTTAATATCCAATTACCTCAAAACATCCATATGATGATATTATACTCTCATTTAATTAAATGGAGCCACGATGTCCATATCTATAAATGAAGTCCTCTATCGATTAACAAATGAATATCACCAAATTATCGAGGATAGACTATGCGATATAATCGTACTCATTGATAACTCAAATGATATCACTTGCAACCATAAGTCCATCATTTATCTCAGGATTAAGATAGACTCTCCGATTGTCCTGATAATGAAAAAACTATTATCTATTGACGGTTTTAGATAAAGCTTTTCATTGTGATCCAGTTCAATGCACCCAGTGCACTAGATCCTTTTGCTCGAAGACACTCCGATGATTTTAGACTCATCATATCTCATTTGATCCCACTCAAATGCTAGCAAAAGAATTCTACAACTTTAACAAGATAAAGGTGCCCAACCTTTAACTTAAGTTGTGAACAATATTCAAGACTAACTAAAGAATTGTGTCTACCACATACATATCCAGATGTACGAACAATTCTTCTTTTCCCATAGTCTTTAGACCTTATGATTATTTACTTTGACAATTATAATATAAACTATAAATGCTATACGATTTGTTAAACCAGAAATCACTTTATTAATATGAAAAAGATTGTTAATTACAACATTACACTCTTGCTATTGAGCATAATCCTAACAATCTCCCACTTGCGCTATAGCAAATGTGTCATATCTCTCAAGCCCATATTCTCTAGATGCCCATCGAAACTCTTCTGAGGTAGAGCCTTTGTGAAGGGATCCGCTAGATTTTCTGCTGACGCGATTTTGGTAATCGTCACGTCACCTCTTTGAACAATCTCCCTTAAAAGATGATACTTTCTTTCAATGTGTTTACCTCTCTTGTGACTTCTTGGTTCTTTCGAATTAGCCACTGCTCCACTGTTGTCACAGTAGATAGTGATCTGCTTATTCGCACTAGGAACCACTTCTAAGTCAATCAAGAATTGGCGGAGCCAAACAGCCTCTTTGGCAGCTTCGCATGCAGCAACATACTCAGCTTCCATGGTGGAATCAGCAACACAAGATTGCTTGATACTCCTCCATATAACTGCTCCTCCTCTAATAGTAAACACAGCCCCTGATGTGGATTTTCTGGAGTCAAAATCTGATTGGAAATCAGAATCTGTATACCCAACGGGAACCAAATCCCCTCCAGAGTATACAAGCATATTATCTCTCGTTCTCTTAAGATACTTGAAAATATGCTTGACTGCCGTCCAGTGATCAGGTCCAGGTTTCGATTGAAACCTGCTAACTATGCCAACAACAAAACAAATATCTGGTCTAGTACAGAGCATTGCATACATGAGACTTCCAACTGCCGAGGCATATGGAACTCTACTCATGAATTGCTCTTCATGCTCATTCTTAGGAACTTGTTCCTTAGAAAGCTTGATTCCATGTCTGAAAGGTAACATACCTTTCTTGGAATCCTGCATGGAAAACCTAGACAAGATTTTGTCTATGTATGAAGCTTGGGATAATGCAATCGTTCTATTCTTTCTATCCCTTATTACTTGGATACCTAGAATAAAACTTGCTTCTCCTAAGTCCTTCATATCAAATTGTTTTGCTAACCATTCTTTTACTGATGTCAATACACCTACATCGTTTCCAATGAGTAGTATATCATCAACATAAAGAATCAGGAAAACCAACTTGTCGCATTTAATCCTTTTGTATACACAAGGTTCATCAGGATTCTGAATAAATCCAAAACCTTTGACAGCTTGATCAAACCTTATGTTCCAGGATCTGGATGCTTGCTTTAATCCATATATGGATTTCTGCAACTTGCATACCTTATCCACTTGGCCCTTTTCAATGAATCCCTCTGGTTGCATCATGTAGATGCTTTCGTCAAGACTTCCATTTAGGAAAGCTGTCTTGACGTCCATTTGCCAAATCTCTAGATCTAAAGATGCTGCAATGGATAAGAGTATCCTAATGGATTTAAGCATGGCCACAGGAGAGAAGGTTTCCTCGTAATCGATACCTTCTTTCTGTGTATACCCTTTAGCTACCAATCTAGCTTTAAAGGTTTCCACCTTTCCATCCATACCTCTTTTCCTCTTGTATACCCACTTGCACCCAATGGGTTTTATCCCTTTAGGCAAGTCTACAAGGGACCAGACTTTGTTATCGAACATAGATTCAATCTCGGATTGCATTGCCTTTTGCCAATGGCGACTATCAACATCCTCCATAGCTTCCTTGTACGTATAGGGATCATCGTCGTCCGGGAGATTCTCCACTGATTCTCCCAGACCGATGTATCTTTCGGGTTGTGTTCTAACCCTCCCACTACGACGAGGAATGGTAGGTTGTTGATCTTGTGTTGGATCGGAACTTACAATTGGGTTAGGTTGTGCAACCTCTCGTGGAATTGTATCTCCTGACATCTCATTCAGGACAATTCTACTTCTAGGCACAAAATCATTCATATAGTCCTTTTCCAGAAATTTAACATTTGTCGAAACAAATACTTTAAGATCTGAAGGACTATAGAAATAATATCCTTTAGTTTCTTTTGGATACCCTACAAATATACATGTTTCTGAACGGGACTCCATCTTTTCTGTCTTTCCTTTTAACACATGCGCAGGACAACCAAATATCCTTAAGTGTTGTAAACTAGGCTTGCGCCCAGTCCACAACTCATGCGGTGTTTTAGGAACAGACTTAGATGGTACATCGTTTAGAATGTACATAGCAGTTTGTAAAGCATATCCCCAAAAAGAAATAGGAAGCGTTGAATAACTCAACATAGACCTAACCATATCCAAAAGAGTTCTATTTCTCCTTTCTGCTACCCCATTCTGTTGAGGTGTACCTGGTGCAGAAAACTGAGAAACTATCCCATTATCAATAAGATATTGCTGAAACTCACCAGATAGATATTCTCCACCACGATCAGATCTCAAGATTTTTATGTGTTTCTCAAGCTGATTTTCCACTTCAGCTTTGAATGCTTTGAACATGTCAAAAGCATCCGACTTATGTCTCATGAGATACACATAACCAAATCTCGAGTAATCATCCGTGAAGGTGATGAAGTACTCATATCCACCTCTAGCTTGAATGCTCATAGGTCCACATACATCAGTGTGTATCAATCCTAAACATTCAGTGGCTCTTGTACCTTTGGCAGAGAACGTCCTTTTGGTCATTTTACCTTCCAAACAAGATTCACAAGTTGGTAGATCATCAACCTTTAAGTCACTCAAAGGTCCGTCACATACCAATCTTTTAATCCTATTAAGGTTAATATGACCTAAGCGTAAATGCCAAAGATAGGTTTCATCTGTTGATAATTTTACTCTTTTATGATTAGGTTCCGTTATTTCTGTGTCTAACGAGTGAGAGATATTTCTATGCAAAAAGTATAGACCGTTTTCCAATGTACCTTGGCAAATAATTTTGTCATTCTTACTAATAATAAAAACTTTATTAAAAGTAACCGAATATCCAAATTTATTCAAACAAGAAACTGAAATTAAATTCCTCTTGAATTGAGGTACATAATAAACATCTATTAAATCTAAATGCCTTCTAGAATCCAAATAAACTCTAATATCTCCCACTGCACTTGCAGACACTAACGTTCCGTTGCCCAAGCGCAAATTGATTTCATTCTTACTCAGCTTTCTCCTTTCTTGAAACCCCTGCAAGGAATAACAAACATGATTAGTGGCTCCTGAGTCTATGATCCAAGAATCTGTAGAATCAGCCAAAAAACATGTTTCTAGATAATTCAAATTACCTTCTTCCTTCTTGTTCTGGGACTTTGGGCAATTTCTCTTCCAATGTCCCTTTTCACCACAAAGGAAGCATTTCCCTTTGATCTTGGTTACTTTCTTGGTCTCCTTCTTGATAGGCCCAAGTTGCTTTTTCTTCTGTTGTTTCTTGACCTTTTGACGAGCCTTAACAGTAGCAACTTTACCAACCATATGAATCTCTTGACCTTTGCCTTTCACAAGGATCTTTTCAGCACTTTGAACATCTTGCATCAGGCCTTGTAAGGTGTATTCCTTTTTGTTCAAAGTGTAGTCCAATTTGAACTGATCAAAGGAATCTGACAATGAATTGACAACCATATCAATCTTTGTCTCACCATCTATCTCAGCGCCATGCAGTTCAGCAATGTTGAGATGTGCTATGACTTTCATCATGTGATCTTTCACAGCTTGTCCAGGTTTCATCCTAAGATTCATAAAAGCAGTCACTGCCTCTCTCTTAGTCGTCCTAGACTTCATAGCAAACATTTCCTCTAAAGACATCATTATATCAGCAGCGGACTCCATTCCTTCATGCTGCTGTTGCAACACGTCGGAGATAGTGGCCATAATGTAACATTTTGCCATATCATCTGAAGTCTTCCACTGCTCATACTCATCTCTACACATTATGCTAGATTCATTATTAGGAGCAGGTGGTTTAGGAGTAGTTAGAACAAACTTATGTTTTTCACTTTGCAGCAACAACCCAATTTTCCTTTTCCATGTGACATAATTATCTCCAGTTAAAGTGTTATCTTTCAGGATGTTCATAAGTGATGGGGTCATGATTTCTGAATAAAACAAAACATATATAAGTAAATAATCATGATAAAGTACTTTTAAATATTTATCTTGAATTAAATAAATAACTCAATCATAAAATTCAACGGTGATCTAACACCCATAAATGTTACGCCTCCTTTGGGAGTTCGCACCATTTACTAGTTAGACTAGGTCCCACCTAATTGTTAACATAACAACCAGCGTTTTCAATTTTAGCCTTGCAATTTTATTAACAAGAACTCTTGGGAGGATATCAATAAAATTACATTGAGTGTGTTACCAAGATATCGACCCTCAATTTTCTCTCACGAAAATCCCTCCTTGGGGAGTAGATCTCGTTTGAGTCCATTGTCTAGTCTATCCTTGTAAGGAAGTATGTTGCTAAATTCCATTCATGGACGCCCCTTGGGGGGATTACCAATAAATAATAAAGCTCAACTAACCTTGGAGGCCATAGGTGTTACCAAAACACCTTCTCCCACTCAATTATTTAAGGCGTGTGATTAAATCCCATAGAATGATTTACCGAGTTATCTAGATGCCAATTTAGATACCTAAATCATTCAATGCATGTTCATACCAAAAGAGATATATGCGTGGCACTCCTATTCTATATGTCATGTTATCATACAATAACAAATATTGTAATATTTAAGCATAAATTAAATAGCAACAACTTTGGCCCATCCTAGAAAAACAAGTAAATTACAATTTGTCAGGAATACAAGATCTTCAGGTGGCTCATCAACCATACGCTCATCCTTCGGCCTTCTCCCATGGGCGTGCGCAGCCCACAACCCCACAAAGGGGCTGCCTTGCGCAGCCCATAAGGCCACACAAGGCTGCCATGCGCAGCCCACCAAAGTTTGGGCTTGTCATGCGCAGCCCAATCCACTCCTAGGGTGCGCACGGTGCTCGTTCTTGGTTCCGGTAGCTTCGTTTTGCTTCGTGTCTTCGAATCTTCAAGACCTAAACATATTACGGCAGTATATATATAATAAATACTGCAGTATTAATTTATTTTTTTTTTTTATTCACTGCAGTATTTTTACAAACCAAAAACTGCACATACTAAAAATAAATGAAAAAAAAAACTGCAGTAACCCTAAAAAAAATACTGCACATATAAAAAAAATAAAACCTAGCAATCTACCAAGAAGGAATTATGGCGATAATAGACCACCCTTCTTGTTACAACTCCGAAACAAAAATTACATTGAAAATCTAGGGCCAAAATCGAGCAATAACAAACCACATAAAATATATATCAATCCATACATCACATGTAATTATATATTTGAATACCTAGAGTGCCATCTCTTTCTAAACATGCATAATCACAATAAAAAGAAATAGATCCACGTATATATACGTTAATTAATTAAAAGGGTTCAACCTAGGCTCTGATACCAATTGTAGGGAAAAATAAACAAATAAAAGTGTTACACGCAGCGGAAGTGATACTAAAGACGATTTAGTGACTTTTAAAATTTTTCCTTTATGAACCTTAAACCCTTTTAATCAATAAACATGCATATATATCAACAAAAGTAAATTACCTCTTGTCGCGTGATCCGATTGACTTACGTCGATGGTAATCCGCAAGACCTTCAATCCGAGCACGAACGTGGATCACCTAGGAGCGTGGTCTCCCTTTCCTTTGAATTGCAAACCTGTGAATGGACCAAACAAATACTTTCTTTTCTTTGTTAGTCACAAAACAATCAAAAGAATGTCAAAATTATTCCGGTCACTTTTGAGTTCTCAATCTTATGATCGAAACTCGCGTGAACCTAGATCGATATCGTATACACAAGCTTATTGATGTTTAAGCAATTGTATACTATCAAAGAATAATTTTTCACTCCTTTTTGTCTCTCTAGAATAAAAACTCTCTTAGAATTAAGAAGAAGAAGAAAGAAAATAAAAACTCAAGCACCAAAAATTAATTGATGTGGCCGAACCCTATAAGAACATATATATAGGTTGGCCGAATTTTTCTTCTTTTTCCTTTAGGGTTGCCGAATTCTATGTAGTATATGATTAGGGTTGGCCGAATTTCATCATGTCACTTATATAGGGTGACTAAAATTCAACCCTAATTCTTTTTAACTTTATAGACTTCAAACCCTAATCCAACTCTTTTATTTTTATTCTTTTATTTGACTAAATAAAAAAGACTCCTTATTTGACTAAATGAATAATACTAATTTATTTATTTACTTATCAAACAAGTCTTTTACTTTTAGGAAATATTTGTTTCTTTAATTAAACAATTAATCAATAAATCAATTAATTCTTATTTAATTAAAACAAATGAAACAAAATAATATTTTTAGGTTAAAACCTTAACCTAGCCGCCCCACTTATATAAGATGGGCCTAATATTATTTTCCTATTTCATTTAATCCATTGGACTTTAAATAAAAAGCCCACATGTGAACCAGACCCATTCTTACTAAAAGAAACAAGCCCACATGTCTTTCATTAATATATTAATATAATTGAGCAGCCCATTACTTAAATAATGTGCAAATTATATTCTTAATATATTAAATGCAATTCTAGATGGACCCTTAAATTGGTCCGGTAGAATATATCAAGTGATCCATGCAAGTCCGTGTGGATTGGGGATCTTGGCGGGCCATCTAAATTTAAGCTTCAATAGACATAACCTAATCACAATCAACAAATGATTCACTTAGGTCCGATCCATTAATTTTAACTCATTCCACTAAAGAGCTAAAACTGAACTCTTAAATAAAGATAGAAAAGGAAGATGCTCCTCATTCATACCCTAGACAATCATATTGGAGATAGTGTATCCTCGTGATTAATATCAGTAATCGCCAAGAGTTCATAGACCGCCTATAACTCTCCAAGTTACCATATTTACTCATATGACCACGTTTTGAACTTGGATATTTTGACTTGTCCAGAAGCCATGTTTTCAATAGACACTATTGAAAACTCAACGTTGAGATTTAATATCCAATTACCTCAAAACATCCATATGATGATATTATACTCTCATTTAATTAAATGGAGCCACGATGTCCATATCTATAAATGAAGTCCTCTATCGATTAACAAATGAATATCACCAAATTATCGAGGATAGACTATGCGATATAATCGTACTCATTGATAACTCAAATGATATCACTTGCAACCATAAGTCCATCATTTATCTCAGGATTAAGATAGACTCTCCGATTGTCCTGATAATGAAAAAACTATTATCTATTGACGGTTTTAGATAAAGCTTTTCATTGTGATCCAGTTCAATGCACCCAGTGCACTAGATCCTTTTGCTCGAAGACACTCCGATGATTTTAGACTCATCATATCTCATTTGATCCCACTCAAATGCTAGCAAAAGAATTCTACAACTTTAACAAGATAAAGGTGCCCAACCTTTAACTTAAGTTGTGAACAATATTCAAGACTAACTAAAGAATTGTGTCTACCACATACATATCCAGATGTACGAACAATTCTTCTTTTCCCATAGTCTTTAGACCTTATGATTATTTACTTTGACAATTATAATATAAACTATAAATGCTATACGATTTGTTAAACCAGAAATCACTTTATTAATATGAAAAAGATTGTTAATTACAACATTACACTCTTGCTATTGAGCATAATCCTAACAACCAGCGCACAGGCAAAAATTGCACAGGCGCTTGATGACCAGCGCTCATACAGGCGCACGACCAACGGCACACCATTGGGCGATTTGTGCTGGTGGGCTTGCACTGGTGTGGACCAGCGCACGACCAGCAACAGACCACTGGGCGATTTGTGCTGGTGAGCTGCGTTGGTCTGGCGTTTGACGACCAGTGCACAGCCCACTCCTTTGAACCCCACAAGAAAGCATGCAAGGGGTAAAAAGGTAAAGTAAGAAGCATCCTAAAAGCCTAAAATGCTATGACATTATAATCACAAGATGCAATCAAAATAACAAGCAAGAAGAGATGTTAATGAACATTAATGCACAACAATAAGAAACACAACATACAAGGAATAAACATATGCATGAGTTGTGAGTGTGTGCAACTATCTCTTCAAGACAAGTAAGCACATAGAAATTTACCTTCGGTGCTTATCAACAATGAGGTCTTCAAAGGGCTTGAGCAATAACAACAACACCTAAGCTACCCTTACAAAGAATCCCCAACAAGTGGTTTATCCACGAAATAAGCCAATCAACAAATGGGAACCTTACAGCTTCTCCATATGGATCTCATGGGTCCTATGCAAACCGAAAGCTTAGGTGGAAAGAGATACATTTTTGTTTGTGTTGATGATTTCTCTAGGTTCACATGGACATATTTTCATAGAGAAAAATCCAAAACTTTTGATAAGTTTAAAATGCTTTGTAATAAAATTCAAAATGAAATGAACTCAAACATTAAAAGCATAAAACAAATTAGAAGTGACCATGGGAGAGAATTTGAGAATGCATCTTTTGAAACCTATTGTGATAGTGTTGGCATCTCCCATGAGTTCTCGGCTCCTAGGACACCTCAACAACATGGAATTGTTGAGAGGAAAAATAGGGTCCTTAAAAAGATGGCCCGTGTGATGTTGCTTAGCAACAATGTCCATAGGAACCTATGAGCCGAAGCCATAATACAGCTTGCTATATAGGAAATAGAGTTTTCCTAAGGCCCGAAACTAGGAATACCTCCTATGAGCTATGGAAAGGTAAAAGGCCAAATGTTAGCTACTTCCACTTCTTTGGAAGCAAATGCTACATTTTAAATAACCGTGTTCAACTTGGCAAATTTGATGCTAAGAGTGATGAGGGTATCTTTATTGGCTATGCCTTAAATAGTATAGCCTATAGAGTTTTCAATTTGAAGACTCGAGCCGTTATGGAATCATCCAATGTTGTCATTGATGATACAAGGCTCAAGTCTAATGACCATGAGGAGGAGGTTGTTTTAAATGATAACTCTCCCTTGGAAAGGTTGTGGAGACTCCCAATGTTAGGACGTCCAATGGTGATAATGAGGACACACAACCTATTGATAGAGTTCCTTTCTTAAACTTTAAAGAACCCGCTCCATGGGTTAGGCAACTCCATGATAAAAATGACATCATTGGAGAGGTTAATGAGGGTGTTAGAACTAGACGTCAAATAGATAATCTCATTAGCTACACATGATACACATGCTACACCTCTCAAATAGAACCCAAAAGGTTGATGAAGCATTAAATGATGAATTTTGGGTTCTTGCCATGTAAGAAGAGCTAAGCTAATTCGAAAGGAATGAGGTTTGGACTTTAGTTCCTAAGCCTAAAAGCACACATGTCATAGGCACCAAGTGGATATATAGGAACAAATCTGATGAGGATGGCAACATAGTGCGTAACAAGGCAAAACTTGTTGCACAAGGGTACTCTCAAATTGAGGGTATCGACTTTGAGGAGACATTTGCTCCCGTTGCCCATTTAGAGTCCATTAGGCTTCTCTTGTCCATATCTTGTATTCACAAGTTCAAATTACACCAAATGGACGTCAAGAGTGTCTTCTTCAATGGCTTCTTGCAAGAAGAAGTGTTTGTTGAACAACCCAAAGGGTTTGTGAATGCATACCACCCCAACCATGTCTATCGCCTTAAAAAGGCTTTATATGGGTTGAAACAAGCATCGAGGGCTTGGTATGAGCATCTCACTCAATTTCTTGTTGACAATAACTACACAAGGGGTAGTGTTGACAAGACTCTATTCATCAAGAAAGACAATGATGAGCTTTTTATAGCTCAAATATATGTTGATGATATAGTGTTTAGCTCCACCAACAACACCAAAGTCCAACAATTTGTTGATGTCATGTCTTATGAATTTGAGATGAGTCTTGTTGGTGAGCTTAGTTACTTCCTAGGTTTACAAATTAGGCAATTAGATGATGGGATTTTTATTACCCAAGCCAAATATGCCAAAAACCTAATGAAGTTTGGTCTTGAAAATGCCAAACATTGTGATACACCCATGAGTACCACTTTGAAGCTTAGCAAGGAAGCAAGTGGAAAAACTGTGGAACAAACTCTGTATCGGGGCATGATAGGTAGATTGCTTTATTTGACCGCAAGTAGGTCTGATATCTCTTTTAGTGTGGGTGTGTGTGCTAGGTACCAAGCGGATCCTAAGGAGTCTCATCTCTCTTCCGTAAAGAGAATCATTGGTTATATGAATGGGATGTCCAACTATGGGATTTGGGACTCTTTTGACACTAATGCTAGTCTTGTAGGTTTTAGTGATGCGGATTGGGCAGGAAATTGTGATGATAGGAAAAGCACATCGGGCGGTTGCTTCTTCCTAGGCAACAACTTGGTGTCTTGGTTTTGCAAGAAGCAAAACTCAATTTCCTTGTCCACGGCCGAGGCCAAGTACATAGCCACGGGGAGTGGATGCACACAACTCCTTTGAATGAAGCAAATGCTAGTAGACTACGGATTCAACCAAGGTATACTCACTCTATTTTGTGATAATATGAGTGCCATTAATATTTCCAAGAATCCGGTGTAACATTCTAGAACTAAGCATATTGACATCTGCTATCATTTCATAA
Organism: Acer saccharum; assembly: GCA_030490815.1. Classification (NCBI taxonomy): domain Eukaryota; kingdom Viridiplantae; phylum Streptophyta; class Magnoliopsida; order Sapindales; family Sapindaceae; genus Acer; species Acer saccharum. The sequence continues at coordinate 37,881,208 of CM059867.1, forward strand.
GAGAACTAGTTGAGAATAAATGCTTAGTACTTGAACATGTAGGTACTAATGATCAACTAGCGGACTTATTTACTAAACCCTTAGATGCTACTCGATTTAAAACACTAAGTAGATCTATTGGGATTTGTCTCGTGGAGTGATGAGTTTTGGTGATTGACCCCATATAGGGAACTCATGCAAAAAGAGTTATTTTGCGTACTTATCACATGCAAAAATTTGAAATATCTTATGCTTCCTTTTTTAATTGCTTGAGTAAGCTTGGTTGTACATATGTATATATGTTTTCAATTCAATAAGTGTGAACCATGCTTTATTTACAATCCATGTCATATTTATGTTCAAACATGCATTTTTGGACTAGGAGATCTACATAGGAAGTATGATTTGAATGACTTATAGTTATCTCCATGACATGATGATTCTTTTATAATATGCTAATGTCAAATGAAAAAAGAATGAAATTCATATAACATGCTCAAATGAAAAAGCTTGAATTGATGATTGCATATTCTTAAAATGTAAAACTTGTGTGAAAAAGCTTATGAGACTCAAAATGAATAAAGGATCTTGTATCCATTCAAAGGAATTTAAATTCCAAATGAATTTAAATTCCAAATGTCTCTCTTTCTCTATTAGTTGAACACGGCTACTATCATACGGGTATCATTACGGGAAAAATCAAATAGGGTGCAAAGTTTCTCATGCCATGTTTCAATATAAGAGCAACTATATCCAATTTTTTTATAAAGTTGGATATAGTTGCTCTTATATTGAAAACAATAAAATCTCTATATCCTTGCTTCTCCCTTGACAATGGTGAAATTGGTTTGAATTCTTATTAGAAACCCTTGTCATTTGCTTTGCCAAATACCATTGTATTTTGGACTTGAATGTTACATGTCTTGTATGCAAAGCATGTTTGATTCACACATTTTCTTTAAATAAATCTCCTTGTTTCTCTCCAATTAATTGAGATGCATAAAGTGACTAATATGATTATGCAAATATCTTGTATGATACTATCTCTCTTTGCTATAAGTGACCCGGTTGGGGAATACTCCTTTGCCTATATCATGACAAAAAAGAGGAGTATAATGTGATAAGGGGAGTTGCTAATTAAGAGTAGCAAATGTGCATGTTAGGGAGAACACAAATTTAGGGGGAGTAACCCGTTGAGGGGGAGCATTGCATTAAACATTCATTTCATAATGTTGAATGTTTCTTAATTGAAAAATTCTATAATGCAAATGCTTGCTTTAAACTTCACATGATCACCTCACATACACTTGCTTTGGAAGTGTAATTGTTTTTGTTTTGAAGGGTTGATAGTTCTACAAGAGATTGAAGACTTGAAGTTTTTTTTTTTACTTTTTATTTATCTTTTTGTAATGTAGAATATCCCGTTGCTTCAATTTATTGTGAGGATCAATGTGAATGGTCTTTTGTTCACGAAATAGCCAAATGGGGAGATTGTAAGGTCTTAGTTTATTAATTAGCTTATTTCATAGACAAACCACAGTTGGGGTTTTGTAAGGGTAGATTAGGCTCTCAAGACCTCAAGAGAAGAAGCACCAAAGGTAAATTTCTAGTGCTTACTTTGCTTTGAAGAGATTTAGTTGCACACACACACATTCCATGCATATCTATACTTTGTGTATATTATGTGTTTTTATGTGTACATTCTTGTTTAAATAATATATCTTCTTGCATATTTTATTAATTGCATCTTGTGATTAAAATGTCATGTCATATTAGGCATTTGGATGCAATCTCCTTCACTTGTTTACTCTTGCACAAATTGTATGTGAGTGTGAAGGAAGAGGGAATTACGCTACTCGACCAGAGCACCTCACCAGTGTAGATCCTCTAGTAGTTTGTCGCTGGTCTTGCACCCCTGGTCATGCGCAGTCCTCACCAGTGCAAATTGCCCAGTGGTTTGCCACTGGTCGTGCGCCCCTCACGTGCGCTGGTCCACCAGTGCTCAGTGCAATTTTTGGATGTGCGCTGGTCGTGCGCTACTCGACCAGCGCACGCACCAGTGCACACTGCCATACCTGATGCGATTTTCTTCAAAACAACCTCACTTTAATTAAGTCCTCTATATATATGACTCTATGTTTTTAGGTTGTTTTTAAGAGTTCAAAAATCATATTTTTCCTTAGAATATTTTTCAAGAGAAAAAATTCACAAGAACTCACCTTTAAACACTCAAAGCTTTTCCTTTATTCATCAAAGTTCATCTAGGATCATCCATGACCATAAAGGATGCATCCATGCATGGTTTTGCATCATCACATCTTCCTTGGTATGTTTTTCACTAACTTCATCTAATTTTAGTGTTTTTCATATTAAGACATCTCTTTAATTACTTGTATGCTATTAGATCATATGCTAAATACAAGTTAGAGATTATTTGTGATGAATTGATTGAGTGTTGTATTGTGATAGCTTCATAGGATTGCTTAATCTATGTTTAGCTAAGCTTTATGATATGTCATTTAACCATTGATATCTATGATTATTCTAATTGCAAAATTGTCATCCTAGATAAGCATATAGGGTTACCTAGCTCTAATTGCATTTTTTGGATATTTCATATATTCACTTAGGTTGAATTATCTCTTCATTGAGAAGTGAGACTTGTGTAGCTTCCGGGATTAGGTTGCGTAAATCACAAGCAATTGGACTAGGTCCACTTATACCAGGATTAGGTAGGTGTGTGATTATATACCGAGATTAGGTTGTAATCTTTAACATATTTAATGGATTCGAGGTTCGAGTGTGGCATACTTACTAGCCCGTGGTTTTTTCCCGTGAGGGTTTCCACATAAATATCAAGTGTTATTTATATTTCGCACCATATTACACTTGCTATATTATATTGACTATTAGGGGTATTTTCGTAATCTTGACCATACACAAAAATTGGGTAAAATCGGATAAAATCTATCCCCCCCTCCTCTAGATTAATATTGAACACACCGAGTATTTGTTTCACATAAAAAGGGCGAGAGCCTTATCCTTAAGAAAAGCAACATTTTGGAGTTTGAAGTGTGAGAGCACTATGCCACGTCTTGCCTTGATGTTAAATCGAGCGCTTGGTGGGAAGCAACCCACTTAGGTATATTTCTTTCATAGTTTAAAATTTTGTTTTAATTAGTCGTATCATTTTTTTGGAATCATTTTGTCTTTATTTTATTCTTGCTTAGAATAAGGGTGTGAGATGATTGTGATAGTGGATATAGGACTTTGATGACATATCATTTTTTATCCTTGGATTATGGATGGAAATTATGATTGAACTTCATTTTCATATCTCTTTTAATGAATATGTGCATAATGGAATGGGTGGAACACTTGATTTTATTCTTGGGAAATTTTTGTTATAATGGACATTGATTGTGTTTTTAAAACTCTTTGATTGTGGATGTGTGTTGTGCCGCGTTTATCGGATTTTATATGCCCCAAAGACATTGAGGACAATGTCTAATTTAGGTTTGGGGGTGTGTGCACAACACCATCTCTTGTTTGCAAATTGTGTGCAAACATTTTAAGCCAAATTTTTCAAAAATTTTTGAAAATCTTGCGATAATACCATGCTTGAGCATATTTTGCTTGTTGAGATTGTGCTATTGCATAAGCGAGTGCTGAATTGTGCATCTTTGCGATTGCTTTGTTTAGATTAACGTCATGCCATTTAGGATTGCATTGCACAAAGCACATTAATCTTTTTCTCTTAATGTTGGAGTGAATTATCAATTTTGCTTGATGGCTAGTAATTAATAGTGGAGACTTCCCATGAGTGTCACAAACACAGCCTAAAAAGCGTATTTTGAGGGAATTCTTTCACTCTCTAAACACTCACTCTCAAACACTCATTCAAGCATATATAGGTCTCATTTAAACTTAAATGTTACTTGCCATAGAATGTTATGGACTGCTTGTGGATGCTTTCTTTTGCTTTGTGGACAAACCTTTAGAGGTGATTTTAGGCAATGCATGTGAAAAAACACTAAATTGGCCTAAATACTTCCATACCTTCTAATGTGTGTGCTCGGTGCTCCCATGCCCATTTGAAGCCAAACACAATTAAGCTTTTCATTCATGAACCATATCAACATAAACCATATAGCATATACACTAGACTTACCTTGTACCAAATTGTTTGCTAAGGCTTAGGGGTTGAATGTAAGCTTTAAGGTGTATTAAAATGTAAGATGCGTACCTAGGCAAGTATGTATGTGCAAACACATAAAAAGATGAAATGCAATGCTTGAAAAGCAAAGCAAAAGAAAGAAAAGAAAAGATGAATGAGGCACAAAGTGCCTAGATGAATTATTTGGAATTAATGAGCTACTAAATGAAAGTTAAGAGCAGTAAATGCACAAAGTGAATTGTAAGCCTGGACGCCAAAGTGTGAATATGCAAGTTGTAATGAGCAAAGTGTGCTAAAATTAGAATGTATGCCTTAGTGTAACCATTGGGTGTTTGATATCAATTTTTCCCATTTATTGACTCACCATTCACCTTAGGCCCCATTACAACCAAATGAACGACCTATTTGATCTTTAGGGATGTCCACTTTGCAAATTTTGGTTAATGCATGTTCTTTCTAATTCATGGCTTACAATTCCTTATGAGACCTCATTTTCAGAAATTGTGTTTTAAAATGTATCATGTGCAATTAAATTTGATATCCATGACATAAACTCATATTGCATATGTATTTTGAGTGAAGCCTAGGAATCTGAGCGAAAAATGAGAGAAATCTGGTGAAGATTAGATGTCCAGGCGAATTACATTCCAAACCGAGTGGCACTTTGTTTTTAAAGCTTTGACATTTTGAATGTAGGATCGCACTGCGTGCAATATTAACGAGAGTGGCATGCCCTTAATCTTTACTTATCATTTTACATGTCTAATTCCTCATTAGTACTCATTGATTAAATCTCTTCATTTTGGCTTCGCAAGTTATTTAAATGGCTTATGAATCCTTTGCAAAAAGAGTTAGTGCTTGATTGAAATCTTGAATAATATTGACACATGTCCATTTGTGCTTATTGTTTTTTTGCTCGAGGACGAGCAAAAGATAGGTTTGGGGGTATTTGATCGAACCAAAATTGGTATGATTTTGACCCTAATTTCTTTCTCTTTCGCTTGATTCTCGGGCAATATATCATGATTTAATTATGTAAATCAAGTGTTTTCAGGTCTTATAAAGTTCAGGGGCATTGAAGTAATATTGGAGAATTATGGGCAAAGGTGTAAATTATGAAGAAGGTTTGCAATTATCACAAATTCATAAGAGAACAAGGGGGCTGTCCGTAATTCGCCAAGTAGATCAGGCAAACACCCACGTTACTAAGATGCAGTGCGTTTTCATGGGAAATTGGGCTTCTAAGTGAACCCCAGCCCATTGCTAAGTGCTCCCTAGAAAAGGCAAAAGAGCAAGCCGCGTGCAACCTGGCCCAAAACTCACTTTATCTTCTTCCTCTAGCAAACCGAGAACCTCTAACCCTAGTTGTGCCGCCGTCGAAAAGTAACCATTCTCGACCTATCTCCAGCTGGTTTTTGGTGCAGAAGATCACCGGAATCGTGCGAAGTCGATGGGACCCTTTTATGGCTCACCAAACCCCGGGATTAGTAGATCACAACCTCCCTTTCTCCTCGTCGGTGTCGCCCTTTTGTCACCGTGAAATCACTGCGAGCCGCGACAATGTCCTATAATTGTCGCAGTTCAACTCTTCGATGTTGCCATAGCAACCGGAGGTGGTTTTAGCACTTAACACCGTGCGCTAAGCGTCGCCTTAAGCCACCGCGAGAAACCTCACATCGTTCAACTGTGATTGGCTGATTGGTCAGGAAGTCAAAATGGCAATTTGCCAAGTCAGGGGGTGTTTTGGTAATTTACCATCCGAGACCTAATTTGAAATCCCTATAATTCGTCTTTGTTTTCCATTTGAAATCATCATAGAATCCTTTCTTCAACCTAGGATCACCATCATTCATCTCTCAGCATCCTCAATTTCTTTACTGGACTAATCTCCGCCATCCTAAACTCAACTCTTAATCTAGATTACTTTCCCCCAATCATTCATTCTACCCATTTTCTCAACATATCTCCTTAGTCACTCCATTGGACTCCACCTATCTAGACACATCCTCATCATCCACTCTTTACACAATGAGCATCAAAGGCAAGGAAAGGATCAAGCTGTACAAAAGGAGGCCTAAGGGTGATTTCCTAATCTTTTACTTGCCTTCCCTTTGATTGTAATATGTGTGACTAAACCCTCCATTCTAGGGGATTGATGTGAGAAGATTCGGATTGGGTTTTCTTAATCTTTAACTATATTTGAATCTCTATTTGTGTTCTATTCATTTTATAACTAGATTTTATTCATTATATATTGACATGTAAACCCACTAGTTGATATACCTTGTTTAGAATAATTGTTATAGAATCTTGATTGGATTGACACCCTTGATGGATTAAGAACATGGTGATTAGGATGATTGTCGGAGGGTATATCAACCGCAATAATCTAAACCTTTAATTGTAACAAACCGATCCCGCCTTGATCCCTCTCTTTAATCGGTTAGGCATTTCGGTGGAAAGTTGTTTAGGGTTCATCGTGATGGTCTAAACACATTTAAGAATACAATTGGTTAACATTTGTGAGATTGGTCCACTAAGGTAGCTTGAGAAGCATTGCCCATAATCCTCGTGTGACTCCATCATTCCCTAGCAATTCTATTTACTGTTTATTCCATATATCTTATCTAGATTTGTTGAGCATTATATTTTCCCTATCACATTTTATTATTTTTTTATTTATTATTTTACATGTATGTTTGATGGCTTGACAAACCATACAACCATCCATTTCTTATGATTTACTTTATTGCATTTAGGAATTGTTAATTTATTCAACTAATTACTCTGATTTCCTTTGGAATGAATCCTACTTACCACTTTACTAATTTTACATCATAAGTGGATTTCTAGTGGTGAAAATTGGTTTTCAAAACAAACACATAAAAACATTATTTTGTTGTGCACAAACAGCCACATCAACAGGCATTCAACACAAGTGGGCGTTTAATCGAATCTAAAAGAACTTCTTTGACCCTTGAGATGGTGGAGGTATTAACATGCCTTTGGTATTAGGAGCATTCTCGATAGAGGATACAACATGACAATGGAGAAGAAGAGTAAGTCATAATTTCTCCAACTTAACGTCGATAAGGGTTCCAGCAAAAGGGATGAAGATTGAAGAGTAAAGACACATTTATAATTTCAATTATACATGTACTTGTAATTCGATTGGACTCTTTTTCCTTAGCATGTTTTATCTCACTAGGTTTTTCTTGGTAAGGTTTTTAACAAGGCAATTATGTAATACTGAAATCTGAATCAATAAATAAATTCATTTCTTTTACCTATATGTTTTTGTATCTAACTTACACACTTGTTATTGCTTACTAGGTATTAGAGTATGATTTAATTTTGTCTATGAAACAAAAATTACATTTTTCTTAATAAAAAAATTGTATTTTAAAAAAAGCTTACTGATCGGTTTCATTATCTCGCTCGATACTTACCCCGGGCGTGTATCTTTCGGTTGTTCAATTGTCTCACCCGACCAGGTTTCTTTATTTGGTCGGCCAAACAACCTGATTGGGTCATCTCTACCCGATCAATATGATGAATCTGGTAAGGTTTCTTTACCGATCAATCGGATAAACCTGACTGGATATGGCCGGGTTTTTTTGGTCAACTTGACATGGTCGGTTCTTGTTGATTTTGGCAACGTGGCATGTCTGACTAACACTTTTTTTGGCAACGATGCTAACCTATCAATCCTTAAGATTTTACCAATAACACTACCCCCTTAAATATTTGAACTGAGAGCCCTGTTCTATCCTCAAAGGATTTCGTTTGATGAGACATATTTAACTAAGCTTTCAAATTATTTCTTTAGTCATTAATACGGGTCTTGTATTAACAGCTAAGCATTTAATTTCAACCATAACATTCATTTTGTTCGATTAATCTGCCATAACAATTAGACTTGCAACAGTTAGCTTTTTCGGAGCGATACCTGTTTAAATTTTAATGGGCACGTGGGCAACGACTTTCGAGGATTGTGCACCAACACACACTCGCGCACACATAGCTTCCCCAGACATGGGATGACATCAGTGCCATCTATAAATTTTGAAAACACTTCATTTTCCCCTACTCTAAGCTTTTCATGCAATTTTCCTTTCCCAATGAACCTAACCTAATCTTCACGATTCCTTTCCTCTTGAAGCTTTCTTTGAAGTCCTTTGGTTTTATCATCGTCAAAACCCACTCATATCAAGGCTGACGCTCTTTCTTTCACTTCAAAACAACAAGTTAGTTTTCATGAAACCTCGTACCCATCATCGTTTTGTTGAGTTATTGTGTCAAGCTTTAAGATAGGTGATAGGGAAACAACTAATAGGATTGAATCTATACTACGAAGTCATCCGCAAGTTTTCCCCCTTTAAATTCAACATATTGCTCTTAATGTTGACTATACTTTTATGCAGCCTGAATTTCATTTCACCCGGACTAACCTTGCTATTTCTTCTATGAACCCTGCCCAGAAATGACGAGATCAACATGCCCTAGTCAAGGTAGCAAGCCTATTGCCAGAACTCCTCCTACGATCGACTTGAAGATCCCATCATAGACCGTTACGTTAGAGGATATCCCCAAAAGGCATTGGGTACATATGTTGAGATTTTCTACCTCTCAACCTTCTGCATATGACACCAAGGTTAATGTGGTTACTGTCTGGGAGATTGACGAATACACCAACGATTCTCTTACTTTATCAATGCCGAGCATCTAGAATCCACCCCAAGCGCTGTCGCCATATATGGGGCCATACACACTTCTGAAGTCACCTTGCCCATCTAGACCTATATTTCCATATTCTTTGCAAGCTGGAATCGTACCTGCTCAACTGACCCTAACTCTTATAGGATTCTGGTTTGCTTGTGGCATATGTGGAAAAGATTGGCATGAAAAATCCGCTGACCCCTAGAGAGATTTACCATTTATACACCCCTTTGTCGATCAGACTCTAGAGGTACCTTCCACCTTCAATCTAACTCTATAAACCATTGGATTCCTGAGGGATTTGATTCGAATCCTCCCCTCTCCCCCATCTTAGAAAGATCAAAAGGGTTTCATATGGGGGTTCCCTTCGTCAAACAAGTTCTAGAAGAACAGCTGGTTCTTCGTCTAGGGCGACTAGGGCTAGGTGGTAGTTGCGGATGGTCGGCAAAGGCTAACCACAAACAGTGTCCCAAGGCACTTTTTAGCTTGGACATCTGGTCCAAATCCCCCCCCCCCTCCCATGCTGACCATAGAAGAGGCTGATCAGGTGGTTCTTGCTACTACTCAGTATTAGGAAAACAGGGATCGCCATTCGCTGCTGGTAGAGAAGGACTTAATGAGAAAAGATTTTTCCCGACCATCACATCGAACGAAAATGATGTGAGTCATATTCCCTTGATTTGCTCTGCGTTTATTTATGTCTTTATCAGTCTAACATTGTTTGGATAATCCCCAGTGTATGATTATGATGTGGTGGCAGGCAAGCAAGCTGAGCGTGCTAAGGCATGGACAAGATTAGTCAGTAAGAGCTGTTGAGCAAATAGCTCAAGGGATTGCTCCCCCCGAGCACGACCTGGTAGAGCCATTTATCCCTGATCCTAACGTTACCTTCACACCCCTGTCCAACATAGGTGGAGGAAGTCTACATACCTCATAAGGATTCAAAAAGGAAATTCACCAACAGACTACCACTATGAGGTTTACTAAGAAAACGGAATAGGCTTCTGCATCTAGCATTTCCCATCCTCAAGATGAACCGACCACACCTGATGTGGGAGTTAGAGCTAGTTATAAGTGCCAATAGGTACTTGGCCCATTCCTGCACCCGAATCTAATGATGAGGATGAGGATGATGATCGGGGAACTTTAAGGGACTTGATAATGCGAGAATGTGCTAGTCGAACAACCGGAACGGTGAGGGGTGCGTCGAGTAGTTGATGGTGCTAGAAGAACCGATCTAATCGACCTTCTGCGTTGCGTGTCCCTTATCATCTATCAAGCTATTGTTACTAACCATACTTCTCCTCCACAAGTTGTGGTTCCCCCATCAACTACTCGACCTTCGCCTCCAACCATTCCAGTTGTTCGACCCGTTGAGTAGGCTCCAACTGAACGTCCTGCTAATGCCCTAGTCAGGCTCGAATGAACTTCACAGTGAGCTCAGACAGTCTTTATTGACTCCGACTCTTACGAGAGCCTTCCTGATGTCATTGACATTAATGATTATGATGTCTTTAATCACATTTTTGTTCATGATGATAAAATATCAATGCGCTCAGGTCGGCCATCTGGGATTTCATCGGAGGTAGACGTAAACACCCTTATGAGCGATACTACAGCGAGTCAGACATGAGATGCAAATGCTAGGCAAACTAGTGCTATTCCTTCAGAGGCTATTTCTGAGGTAGCTTTCTGAGTAGATAAGGTAGCATTACTCAAGCTGAGGGAGCTATATGAAATCAGGCTACTCACGGCAATTGAAGCTACCACCTTTGGCGTGCTCCGATCAATTTGGACCTTAATTGGTCTAGTTCTCAATCACAGAGCCAATGAAGGGTCTCTTCCTCAACCACCTGTTCTGTAAAAAGGACGACTGACCTACCTCAGAGTCAAACCCCTTACCGAGCAGGCCTCACTCTGAATCTGAAGCCCTTTTAAGTTCTCATGAACCATTACCAAACCTCTTCTACATTTTATGCTCAATGTCTGCTGGCAAGACATACATCGGAGAGGGGTATTTGATAGACTTCAAGAGTGCTCCTCATTTATCGGGTTCGCGCAGTTTTAAAAAACACTATACGTGAGTGCTGAAAATAAACTAAGTGTGCCTTATATAACCTAGAGGGGGGCTGAATAGGTTTTTGTCAAAAATAATTTTAGATTTTCGATTAGTCAATGTTAACAAATTTACCCCGTAACAACAAGTAAGCAATCAACAAAATTTAAGTGTGGAAAACAATAAAAATACCTCGATTGATTCACGTGAGAAACCCTCCAACTAGACAAAACTCACGGGCTATCCATCTAGCCACATAGGGTCCTTAAATCCACTGTATGAATGAAAGTTTACAACCTAGGTTGACCTCAAATCAAACCATCCTTGATCACTAACATATTCCACTCTCTCACGTGGACTTTAATAATGATTCTAGACCAATGCTTATGCACTAACACTCTTAGTCATAAGACTTGAGGCAAACATCAAATGCTTAACTAGAAAACCAAAATAAGCATCAACAATTCCTAATTATCAATATCTAGATGCAAGGCATGAAGACTTAGCTAAATGGCAATAATATCCTAAATGTAAGCTATCCATGAAAAACCATTCTCAACCAACAAATAAAGACTCAAACATATTCAAGATAAGCTTAAGCAAAGAGTCATGCATTTAATCGACACAATAAATGCATCCTAGCAAAGACGAACATATAACTAAAGCAATGAGTTCTAGGGTCATGTTCAACTTACCAAGTTATAAAATAAAGAAGACCCATGAAGAATGATGCTTGAATGATGCTAATTACGCATGGGATTTGAGTTTGGTTGAGTAAGATGAGTTCTTAGGAGTCTCTCTCTCTCTTGAAAAACACTTAGTCTCACAAAATATGGATTTTGGACTCTTAAAAACGAAATATAGAGACAATGCATGTATATGAGGTCAAAACAAAACTGCACCATTTTAGGGAAAATAGGCTCAGCCATTACAGGCGTTATACGTAGGGTGGCTACAGCGATTTACCTGGGAAAGATAGGCAAAAATATGAGAAGTCATGTACGAAGGGCAACATGAGAGCGATCCACCAACAGTGATCCTCTGGACTGATCAACATTTATTTTATATGTTTTTTGATCCCCATTCCTCCAATCAATTACTTGTTTCTCGAGTTATTTAGGGTTTTAATTTGTTTGTTTGAGCATTTTCAGGTTGTTGGTTCCATAAGGTGTGTTTGAAGAATTTAGAGGAAAATAGCAATTTTAGAAGATTTAAGGGTCTTTTCAGTAATTTGCCTCGAGTGCTGTCAAGACCTCTGTGGGTTTAGCGGTATCAACAGCGGTACAAAGATAGTGGAAACCGCCATGTAGACCATTGCCATTTGCGATGTCAAATCCACATAGCGCTTGCATTCCAGTGAAGACCGCTACGGTTTTCACAACGATACTCACAGCGGTTTGACAAGTCCTTGCCAGAAGAAGATTCCTGATTTCAATCCAACTGCCAAATCATATAAATACATCAATTTTAGGGTCTTTAAGAGACCACCTTTTTACACAAGTTTCTAGACTCCTACCATCAGACACAAATCACACAATCTAACTTTCTCTTCTCTTTTTATTTTCATGATGTGTAACTAACTCCATACTTGGAATCATGTAAACCTATGTGATGATCATATTATGATTCCAATTCCTATATTTATTCATAAATTTGAATTTAGATTGTTCAATTCACTATATGTCTTAATTCTTGACTTGTGTTGATCTATGGAAATTAATTGATACTTATCTAGGGTTTTGATAATTTATTAATTGAGATTGCACTATAGGAATATAGGTACTCTAATCACTTTTCAATTGAATGAGTATAATTGTTCTCAACATAGGAATTATGTGAGACAATTTTGGTTCACAAATTCTTGCACGTAATGAGTTCTTGGTTATAGCTCACACCTTCGACGAGGGTGAGTTGTGATTGAGAACACGTGATTAAATCCGTCTAGAATCATGGTAATATCATAATTAAGATAAGAATGAACTCTAAATTTGGATTGAATCTTGTTAATGGAATTAATTGATGAATATGGAGTATTGCATATGGTGAGCATCAGTTACTTAGTCTTTCATCTCTTGATCACAACACCCATTCTTTCTTTGTTAATTGTTTTCTTAGTATAACTAGTCGTTTAATTTCAATCCTTCAAACAATCAACTTTGGTTACTTCTAATTTAACTTTAATTAGAATTAGTTTTCAATTAATAATTCACTTTTCCTCGTGGGAACGATATCTGCTTTCTGATGTATTTATCTCACGATTCGTGCACTTGCGAGTTAGTATTTTATAACACAATTTTATGCATCAAGTTTTTGGCGCCGCTGTCGGGGACTAGTTGAATTTATTTGTTAATTCTAGTTTAGTTTTAGTTAATAGTTTTAGTCTAGTCTAGGTAGTTGAGTCATTAATTTTTAGATTTTTATTTTTATTTTTTATTTTTTATTTTTCTCCTCCATTTTTCTTTTTCGTGTTCATGTGTCTATCTTTTCTTGTTTCAAGTGTTAACTATGGATGTAAGGTAGAAGATCTATGTAAGGAGAATTATTACCTTTGAATGACAACATTGTTCGCATCAGCAAATAGCAATGGCAAACGATCCCAATCCTATTCCCAATCTCATTCTCAATCCTATTTTTGAGCAGGTCCAACAAAACCAATGGAGCCAATCAGGACCATGAAAGACTACAGGAGGCCAATTGTTGGTACTCATCCCTTGAAAATATATTATAGCATGTGTCTAATACAACCTAGAATGGATGGGGGTGAATGGGCTGTTAATCGATTATTACCAATTTTTCAATTAGTCAAGATTAACCCAATTCAACAAATAATAAAATCAAGTAAAAATGCAGAAAGTAAAGAACACTTGATTTTTACGTGGAAACCTTCAACAAGGAAAAATCACGAGCTATTCAGCTAGCCACACTCGATCCTCGATCCATTATATGTAATGATGTTTACAACATATGTTAACCTCAATCATTATTGGTTACTAACCCACCACTACTACCTGCATGCCTTTTATAGCGAATCTAAACCAATCCTAGACAACCTCTATATGAAGAGAAGGTTACACCTCAAGTGATCTCCACGATCCACTATTAATGGCGTGTGCACCTTCTAATCTACCCACATGCTTTTACAAAGAGCTAGTACAATGTTTGTGCAACTTCACCTAAAGCCATAAGACTTTGACTCTTGAAGAGAATTAAAAGTCTAAATGCATATGACAATTATGCTCAACACAAAATATGCTAGACAAACATATATGCTTAACTAGATGTTATAATGCAAATCAACACTCTAGTTATCAACAATGCCCATGCTCATACATGAGGACTCAATTAGATGTAAAGAGATTCTAGCAATCTAATTGTCAACAAACAAAGCCAATCAACACAAGTTGTTAATAAACATGGCAAGGACAATAAATATGCAATTAACAAATGTAATCAAGAGTCCTAATAACAATGTCTAAATGCAAATCATATAGACTTAGCTAGATGTTATCAATCATAAAAATCAACTATCAAACAATGTTAACATGTCCATACATGTGAACTCAATTAGTTGTAGAGAATTTCTAACAACATAATTGTCAATTAAATCCATAAGAACATTCAATAAAGCTTGACTAGATAAATAAACATTAATCTATCAACCTAATCATCAACCAATTTTACAAGAATGTTCTAGGGTTAGCTACTTAGGGAAAATCATCCTAATCTGTAAGCTATCACAAACAAAACCCAACCATGTCATAACTTCACTAAATATGCAATAAGAGTGAAGATTTGATAAACTAAGTAATCAAAGACATGTCTTGACTAAGATAGAACAATAAATGAAGATGTGGTGTTTGACTAAGACACACACTAAGTCATGAAACCAAGAAGACCCATGAAGATGATGCATGAAAGATGTTAAATGCACATGGGTTTGGGTTTAAGAGTTAAAGAAGCTTTCTTGAAGCTTTCTCTCTCTAGGAACTCTTAATCTATCTCTAGGTTGTGTATCTTTTGTTCCCTTAAACAAACGAGAGAAAGAGATGTATTTATAGTGCTTAGATGATAGCCCTATAAATTTCATGAATTTTGCTCCAAAAATGAGCCAAATCGGACACCAAATAAGTGAGATATGGCTAAATTACGAAACAGGGGCGGAACATTGCGTTACTCATCATGTGCCACACAAGCGCCACACTAGCACAACATTTCTGGACCAAAAGCGCTAGTCGAGCAGCGCCACACCAGTGCATAGGCGCGACAACGCAACACTCGATATTCAAGCTCTTCAAACACGACCAATGGCATCGAAATTTATCATATAATATACCATTGGAAAGTTATGGATGTCTACTTTCTACTCCTTATTATAGAATGAAGTTTTGATATCTGTAGAAAAAGTTATGGTCATTTGAGTTACCAAAGGTCAGATACGAACAACAACAGAATTGCCCATTTTGGTGGTCACTTTGGAGACTTCAAAACCAATTCCAAACGGTCATGAAATATTACGAATAATATACCGTTGGAAATGGATGTGTCTAGTTTGTACATAAATTTCAAAACTTTTTGAAGTTTGTATAAAAAGTTATGGTCACAAGACCATACAAAGTCAGTTTTGAAAATCATTTAAATCGTTGAAATCCAATCTTTTGAAACTAGACACTTTACTCTAAAAAACCAAACAAAAACTAACACTTATTCAAGAGAAGAATAGGACCTTCTCAATGGTCAACCATCGTGCTAAGACATGCACACCATCGTGCAAGCACGACATTTCCGATCACACAAACGGAAACGAATTACATCACACAAAACTACACTTAGATCTAACAATGAAGCGTAAGTGATTGTGAAAAGGATGAACTATATAAGCAATTAGAACACAAATGCAAGATGAACAAAGCATGCATGTAGTGTATGTGTGCAAATAAATCTCTTCAAGAGACAAGTTAAGTGATTACCTTTCCCTCTTGCTCTTGAAGTCACGTTGGGAAGACCGGAAGCTTGCCAAACATAATAACCTAAGCTACCCGTTACATACCAATCCTAATGTGGTTTCATGAATAAGCTAATAAAAATGAGAACTTACATCCCTTATGCACTATGCTAGATGCTGCAGCAAGGAATTATAAGCTAAAAAGTTTCCACCACAACAGGCTACCTACTTTCCATGGTCTACCCAATGAAGATATGCTTCAATTCCTTAGTGAATTCTACACAGCAATATAAGCTTTTCCAAATAACAGGGTTACAGAGGACCAACTGTGCATGATGAGCTTTTTGCATGCCTTGAAGGAAAAGGCAAAGACATGGCTCTTAACTTTACCTCCAACATCATTGAGAACATGGGAGGAAGTGGTCGAAAAGCTCACTGATCAGTACTACTCCCCCAGAAAACCAGTGAAATCGAGCCAAAATAACAAATTTCTTTCAAGGGGACCATGAGACTTTTCATGAGGCTTGGGAGCGCTACTGAAATTCTACAAGGTTATACTAAACAACCTAGAGAGGGTGAATAGGTTGACACTGTCTTTTTAAAAACTCTTTTGATGCTTTTATCAAATGTCATGTGAGCATACAAATTAACTTTAACACGATTGTTATTAGATAACAACTATCACATGTAAGCTCAAAACACCACCTTAGTTTACAACATATAGCAAGAAACAATGTATCCCATATATAAGTATATTCAATGCAAAGCAAATTCCATAAGTTGTACTTTGAATATTACAATGTAAATTCACTAAGTAGAACTTACAACTTGATATAGAATTTCACAAGACACTGACGCTTTTTCTGTCGTTAGGAAATTGCGATTCAAAAGATGTTTATAATGAAATTCTTACGCAATGTGCTATATGTTTTGAAAATAAGTAAAGCGGTAAGCAAGGGTTTGTTCCACATGGATTAGGTTAGATTAATAATTTGCGATTTAATCTAAGTTAGTCTAATCTAGGTGCATAAAACATAAATCATATCTTTGGTTTTTGATTGGTTTAGATATAATAAACTAGAAAAGTAAATAACAATAATAAAAAGAAATTGAATAGATAGAAATCCAATATCAACAATACTAGAAAGGAAAATGGGCTAAACAATTAATATAGATAATAGGGAATTGATGGATTAGCAAGTGGGTATGGCCAATGCTTTTCAAACCACTTTAATGGACCAATTTATTAGATGTTAACCATTTGTTTCTAGGATGTATTTAGGTCATCACTATGAACCCTAAACATCTTCCCACCAAAATGCCTAACCGATTAAGGAAAGGGGATCAAGGTGGGATTGGTTAGTTACAAAATAGGTTTAGATTAATGTGGTTGATATTACCCTCCACTAATCTATCCTATTCACTAGTTCCTAACCAATCAAGGGTGTCAATCCAACATTGGTTTCACAACAATTTATCCCACAAGATTATGATCTACTAGTGATATACAATGCAAATCATATAATGAATATGATCTAGATATAAAGTGAATAGAAACACATAGAGATTCAAATATAATAGCTTAAACAAATACCCACAACCAAATGTTCCTCACATCTATCCCCTAGATTAGGGGTTTAGTTACACATAGTTACAAACAAATAGAAAGGAAGTAAAGATAAGAAAATCACCTTTGGGCCTCCTTTTTTAGTGCTGCTCTTCCTTTTCCTTAGATGCTCTTTGCAAAGAGTGGTAGAAGAGGATGTGTCTAAATAGTTGGGTTTTAATGGTGAGTGACAAAGGTATTGGGATGTAGAGAATGGGAATAGAGGAATGATTTAGGTGAGGTAATCTAGTTGTTTGTTGAGAGATTGGAGAGGAGAAATGGTAGGATTATGAATGGTGGAAGAATGAATTTCTTGCTTGAACAAGTGTGTTTTCAAAGGAGAAACTGTGATGTATTTATAGGGCGTTCAAATTAGGTCACAGATGGTTAATTACCAAAATACCCTATAGCATGGCAAATTACCATTTAGTCCCTTAGAGGTGTTCTCTGTAATTTGCAGAGCCAATCAGAGATTGACACAGTGAGTTTCGCGGTTTGAGTCTTAAGGTGACACATTTGGCGATGCAATCAGGTGCTAAAAACGCTCCCTGTTGTTGTGGCGACATTGAAATGCAAACCTCGACTAGATTGGATTATTCTTTATTGCCCTGACAAAGAGCGATAGCTGCCCTGACAAAGACGACATCTCATGGCAACACCATTCTTGATTGATTTTCAAGAATTAATCTCTCTATCACCGTGTGCCAATAGGTGACACCTTCAAAGGGCAGAAATGCCCTGTTTCTCACTTTGTTCACATTATGCACCAATTTCTACTTCTTCTTCACAAATGCCCTTGAGACAATTAAACCTGAAACACTTGATTAACAACATTAAACACGGGGAAATACCCGAGAATCAAGTATAAGGAGACGGAATGAGGGCCAAAATCATACCAATTCTGGTTCGATCAGATACAATGTTCAAACACTACAAAAGATACAAGAGACAAATATGGATTCAACAAAGAATGTGTGTAACTCTTTCTCTACAAAAATCTTGTTTATAAGGATGTGAAGAAATGAAGATCTTAAACAGATATAATTGATCACTATACAAATAAAGGAGATGGAGATAGAGATAGAGACATTTGACACATCATATTTTTATGTGGTAATACTTCCGAAGAGGAAACATCCACGGGTTGAATCCAAAACTACCAGCAAACATCTTTCACTAGTTAGATAAAAGTACACCCCAAAAGTGACCAAATCACATGACACACTCTCTATTGGATATCCCTCCTACCTATTCCCACTAATGAGAGACTTGCCTACTTTTAACCCAAACCCTCACATGCCTCTAGAAAGTATCCTTGCTTGACTAACTAAAGTCTCACACTTCTAGCCAAGACTTCTGAACAAATATTATAGCGTGTGTCTTTTAAATACAACCTAGAGGGTGTGTGAATGGGTTGTTAATCCGTTATTACCAAATTTTTTGGATTAGTCAATATTACAATATACCTCAATTCACCAAACAACAAAGTCAAGTATAAAATGCGGAATTAAAGAACACTTGATTTTACGTGAAAACCCTCAACAGGGAAAAAACCATGGGCTATTATTGCGCCACACACGGTCACGAAATCCACTATATGAAAAGACGATTACACCCTCAAGTGATTCTCAGACTCTCACCCTAGATAACCTTAGGCTATGGACACTACCACTCGCCACTCTTGGTTTAATCCCTAGTGATATCCCCTGGTACACTACTCTTGGCGTAAGCACCCCTAATCTACCCACAGGCCTTTTATAGCAGCACTTGACCAATTGCTTGTGATTTACGCAACCTAATCCCGGAAGCTACACAAGACTTACTTCTCAATTAAGAGATCAACACCCTATGTGAATATGCAAAGATATCCAAATATGCAAGTAATGCTAGGGAACACTAAATGCTTATCTATGATTATAATATGACAATTAAATCAATCATAGATATCAAATGCTAAATGACATGTCATAACGCTTAGCTATGTTAAGGATAACCAATCCTAGATACAATAGCTATCAAGAAATAATCTCAATCATTTTAATGAGATCAATTAGCTAGATATTAGATAAATATGAAAACCTAGCTATCACAAATAACCCAATCACAATAATCTCAATCATGTATATAGAAATTAATCCAAACACATACAAGTAATAAATGAGATAAATTGACAGTAAGAACAC